>CM071856.1:23479248-24679248 GCA_036507275.1 Sicyos edulis
ACTGGACAAACAACTGCTTCCAAGCAGCCAACAAACGTTTCCTTCTTGCTAGCACCACTACCATCAATTCCAAGACCAAGGGAGTAACCTGACAACTCCCCGAAGAAAACGGCTCTTACAAGCAGACAACCAAAGGACAGAGAGCTCCACATACGCTCACTGTCATGCTCCACTAGAGCAACAACATCTAATCTCACGGGGCAACAACAGGGGTCCATCTCAGACTGATCCTCCAAAAGCCAAACGGGGCAACTCAACATCCTGGAAGCAGGAAAACAACCAACAGGGCACAAACCACTCGCCCCACGAGCAAAACTAATCTCAGGCAACTCCAATCCACACCTTGGTCGACACCAAGCATCAACTTGCCACCACACCGGAACCAATCCGGACTTTACTCCAAACAAACACTAGCTTGCTAGTCTACCAAGACTGCTAGCAACTCAACCGAGGCTACGACCCACACGCCCACCGCCAATCAAACTCACTACGGGCTCGACCGAGCTCGGAGAGGCTCTCCACAACCTAGGGTTCTCCGACAACCCTCGACGCACTCCATCGCTGCGGCAAACGATCTAATGTGACAACCGCTCGAACAAACAACTCCAATTTCCAGCATCACAACCATGCTGGCCAACTCCAACTCCAACTCCTTGGGAACCAAGAGAACCCGAAACGCTACAGAATGCTTCATCCTCCTACTCAAAGCATCGGCCACAACATAACTTCTACCCAAGGAAGGATCCGAACAACTCTCTTAGCCATGACGATCAGAAACCACGCGGCTTAGCTACCACCGCTCTTGTTCAGTTTCCAACTGAACTCCAACCAACGATCAACAAAAAGATCCGCCAACCAAGCTTAGGTCCAACTTAACAAATCTTTCCTAAGCAACAACCTGATATCACGAGCACGGTATCCTTATCACCTCGCTAAAGCCTTACAACATCCACCTGAAGTTCAACTTCTCCAGAAACTGAGCACTAGATCTCCAAAGCAAACCCTACATGGATCTGAAACTCTCGCCACGGAACGAACCACACAAAACACACTTGTGTGTACAACTCTCAACCTTCCTTTAGAGATCCAAGACTAACAAGCGTTTTTCCAATAAGCAACGCTAACTCCTGGCAGCGATACAAACAATCCAAGGAACACCAAAAGTTCCACCTCCACACGATACTCGAAGCTGAGGCAACCTTGCTCTACCAAAGCATAACAATGCCAAACCGAACTTACTTTATACCAAGCCTCTACCAAGAGTGCTTACCCAAAAAGGCATCCGAAACCTCTCACAAGGCATCCAACTCGCCTCATCGACATCCAACTCATGGTCCCTCAGCTGGACCAAACTCGCATTTACAACGCTCAACTCTCCTCAGATTTAGGCACTCGAAGGTAGTTGACCGCACTACCAACCACAAAGAAATCTCTTGGCCTTAACACTAGCGCGAGAATCACGCGCACCAACACTTACCATCTGCCAACCTGCTGACTTACTCAACCTCCAGTAACACTGGGAAAAGGCTCCGGCTCCTCTCGAACATACTTTCGCTTGTAGTCCATCGACTACCACTGCAATAGCCCTCTGACATGACCTAAATAGGTGCCACTGCCATAAACGGATCCAAGGCTAAAGAAGTACGCTGAACTCCGAACGGCATAGAACCACCTGCTATGCCCATGCCAAACTCAAGCCAAACAAGACTTAGTGCCAAGGTGGCACACCAACCAATGCACCTCAAGTGCTACTGCTACCAAATCCACATTTTACTACAGATGGGGCCAACAAGGTCACTACCTCAAGTGACAACAATTCTGGCTAGGCATACGAGGGCTCAACTCAAACAACCATGACTATGGCATCTCATCAAACCGGACGCTCACGGGCTACTCTTGCATCTCCACATGATGCTCAACAAAACTCTGGCCGGCTCTCTCAACATGCATCAGCTAGCTCCACTCCAGGAGCTCACCAAAAGAAGAGTGCTCAACTCTACCAAACATCTGAGGAAAACACCAACGGATCCGGAACACTACTCACTGCACCCTTAACCATAGGGTTCCGGCTTACTGGCTGCAAACAACAACACTTTACAGGAGCACAAAAATGCCTCAACAATCTCCTCGAAGGCTGCCAACTCTACAGCTACTCACTAGGCAATCAAACAATCTGCTAAGGCTCAAGATCAACACTTGAGCTACCCAGGCTAGTCCACACGGGGACCTGCTCCACAAGCATCCACATAAGCACAGCCATAGCTAACTCCTCTCTTGGAGTGGTACTCCAAGGCAAAGCACCTCCACCCTCTCACTAGGGGAAAACCAACAACTGGGCCACAATTGGCCCACGGGAGTCCAAGCTCTGCCTCCCACGGGGACGATGTCCCAGGGCATCCGAATCTATCTGGATACCTCGATACCTCGACAAGCCACAACATACATCACACACTGCGGGAAGTTGGCATGATGGCGCTCTAAACCCAAACCAACAACGAGTCAGAACCTGCTCGTCTCCGCTCCACAACACAACACAAGGCATACACTAGATGACATGTATTGTAAATTCTTAACCCTTTTTCAACAACAAATAGTAAACTTAGGCGTACCTGATGACTGTCGGAGTGCTGATGATCATGGAAAAACGACCTACAACAAAAGGTCAGTCTACAAAATCTATGACTCTGAGCTCTGATACCAACTGTAACGACCCGACCCGAATGAGGTTCTAAATAGGCCATTACCTCAATGCATGCATACAAATCTACAGAAAATTTGCAAGATGGTGTTTGGATTCTAAGTAAAAACTAAAACATGAAAACATCCATTTAAAAACAACATAAATTCTCAAAAAACTGTCCCTGTTTCCAAGCACTGCTCCAAGACAAATACATTTCCAAAACATACTCGATCGAGATTTATTTAAAACATACAAGCTTTGCAATAGTTACAACAATGCTAGAATCCGGAAATACATTGAGAAAACACCCTAGGCTCCGTGCCCAACTACATGCATTCAGAGGACATTTAAATCATAAACATAAACATAAGACTCAGAGTTGAACAACGGGTTTCCATGATCACAGCCTCCTCCTCCACCCATCCCTCTCTCGCACCATGGTTACCTCGTGGAAAACCACATAATAAGGGTGAGTAACGAATTACTCAAGAAGAATCCCCAACCGGGTACAATACGATACACATGGTCATCTAGTGAAAGATATGCAAGCTATGAATATAAACACAGAATAGAGCACATAGCTTAGCCCACACTTGGGCCTCGGATGCCAACTCGTGGTCTTAGTCCGTAAATCAATCACCACATCCACACAATACACAAGTCGCCCTATACGAGAAAAAAGTCCCGCCACCGCTTCATCGTCGACGAAAGGTACACTAGCTCAAGATCCCGAGGAGCTCTCCGGCCGGCGCCTGTAATGAGCGTAAACATGCACCCGCGTGCTACCGCAGACTATGAGGGGTGCCGGGTCCAGTGGCAAGTCGTTGCCGTGTCCGATCACCACGCCTAACTAATTCTTTGGATCGGTGTCACCGACATAGGGGTGTGAGACTCGACACGTAAACTATGTCACTGAACCATCGCACCGAGGCTAAGGAACGGGTCGTGGTAGGCTTACACCAGAAGCCGCCTTACCTTAACAGTGGCAATCAAGGGCTACGGCCGAACACGCCGAGGACGTGCCGATCGCCGGGACGAGGCAATGCCAAGTCATCATCCCGACCGTTGGGGCATTTAATACCGCCACCCTCACCCAAGATTGCAGGGGCCACCGTTAGGGTTAGCTATTCCCTAACGGGATCGGGTATGAGCTCCATCTCATACGCCGCTTGTCGGGTGCAAGGTACGTTATGCACCCGGCCCGGATGATGCTATCTACCAAAGAACTCTAACTCGCCTTAGCAATCGGCAAACAAGCAATATCATCCAATACGTGCTCAATAAGAATACAACGAACCTAGCATGATACTACGAAGCAAGGATGATCACGAGCATGCCGAGAAAGGAACAACCTAGCATGGACTAACATGAGAAACAACACAGGAAATCATGCCAGTCGGGAATTCAGAATAGAGCACTTATCACCAAACATGTCAATAAACACAAACAAGCATACAATCAGCAATCACATAATATATCGTAGGGTCCACACAACTCCGATAAGAAATCCTTACCTGGCCGGAAGACCTCTAAACACAAGAAACCTAAGCTGCGATCGAACCCGAGCTAGCTAGCGAGAACCTAACAAAAACAACAATAATTACAATCAAAAGGCCCAAATATAATAAAACAAACATGGCTCAGCTCGGGAGCAACTAACGAGGCGCGACGGACACACGAACGAGCCGCCTGCAAGGGCGAGATACCATTGGGCTGGTCGGGCGCGATCACTGTGGGGACACGCTACAGAGCACGGCATTGGGCGCACGGGCGCTGAGCGTGCGGCACGAACACGGCGAGCTTGGCACTAGGCGACGCGGCGCGGACAATACCGAGCGAGGGTGACGCGCGAGATCTGGCGACACGAGCGATGGCGCTGCCTTTGCCGGCGGATTCTGGTGCGACGACGCGACGGCGGCTGGCCGCCGGGCGGACTGGTGCGACGACGCAAACTCGGTCTGGCTGGCGACGGGCTTCTCTCGGCCGCGCTGCGATCTAGGCGTCTCGGCTGGTTGGCGCGGCGACTTGGCGACAAGACAAAGTGAATTTGTGGGGGTCACGATCGCTTTCTGGGTCAAGTGCTCGGGGGAGAGAGAGAGAGAAAAAAAAAGAGAAAAGAGAGAAAGAGAGAGAAAGTGAATTTGGGGAAAAAAATAAAAGAAAAGAAAATGAATTTGGAAAAGAAAAGGAAAATGGGAAGTAAAAGGAAAAATAAGGATTTTATCCAAAATCCATCCTTATCCACTTTTATCCTTAAAAATCCCATTTCCCGGCTTCCTCCTTCGAGACCCGGCTGAAGCAACCTCTCCCAATAAATAAAACTCACTAAAATCCAACTCCCAAATCAACACCAAGGGCCCGGGCTCGAATCCCAAAGGAAGCACACAACCAACCAACACTTTGCCCAAAAAACCCAAATCACAACCGAACTCCCAAACGACTAGCCCAAACATCTCGGGACTCGCAAGCAATAAAAAACCAGCCTCGAAAAAGGCAGGAGCTACCTCGAAGCCTGAAAAACCACAAATCCTACACGGAGAGCCAAAAGACCAAAATACCCCTAAGGGTCAAAACAGCTCTAACGGCCCAACCGAACCACTGAATCTGAACCGAAAGCACCTCGAGAACCGGAATAGAAAACTGGGCCGTTACAATTAAACTTTATAATTTGAAAGCAAAGTATGGATGGAGCGATAAAAGCTTCACAGAGCTCTTAGAATTATTGGCGTTTTATTGCCTAGTCCTAATGAAATTCCAATCACTACAAAAAAAAAAAAAAAAAAACTGTTCTCGACGGAACCTTTGGTGATGGAGCTTAGTTCCGTCACGAAAAGTGACCTACGCAGACGGAAGAACCTTCTGTTGGCTTTTCTTTGGGTTTTGCCGACAGAACACCATTTTCCGTCAGCTGAAATTTCATTTCCCCCCATTTTTTCGTTTTGAGGGGAAAAATGCGAACTAAGTCGACGGAAATTTTTCGGTCGCGGTAGGATACCTGTTGCGATGGAGTTCCATCGCGTTTGACTACCTTTCCCGATGGAGTTCCTTCGAGATAAACTACCTTTTGCGACGGAACTTAATTTCATCGGTGTTGCCTCTTTAAAAATACAATTACCCTCGATTTTCCCATTTCAAAACACCCCAAAATCCATACTTTCCCAAATTTTTCCTCTTTCCCCTCCTCCCTACTCACTGCCGCCGCCACCTTCATCGTCTCTGCTCACCGCCGCCATCTTCTCCATCTCCGAACACTACCATCGCCACCTTTTTCGTATCTAATGACCGCCGACGTCTCTACCACCTTTGTCGTTGTCCATCTCTTTCACTCCCACTTGTAAGTTTTTTTTATCTATTTAAACAAAGTTCTATGTATTTAGAGTTAATTTTTGGAGTTAAGGATATGAGTTTATGTTTGATTTTGTATATGGGTTTGGTTTAGAGTATGGGTGTTGAAATTTGGTGGTATTGGAATTATGTAGAAATGAAATGTATTGGGAGAAAATGGTATTAGGAGTTATAAGTTTTGAAATTATGGATGAGTTATGTATGAGTTTTGGAATATTGAGCTACGTATTTTTCAAAGTATTATAAGTTAAGTGTTTTCAAAGTTTGTGTCTGATTTTTTTAGAGAAAGTTAGTTATTGAAATTATGAAGAAATGAAATGTGTTGGGAGAAAATGGTATTAGGGGGATTCATGAGTTTTGAAATTATGAGTTATGGGATATGAGTTTTGGAATATGGGTTTTATGTACCTTAGGAATGAATTATGAAAATATTCATGCTTGCATCAATGACTGTTGTTTTATCGAAAAGAACTTGTTGATGCTGAATTGTGTCCTACATGTAAAACATCAAGATGGAAGGTTCAGAAGAATATGAAAGAAGTAAAAAAAAAATCCAGCAAAAGTTATGTGGTATTTCTCTCCTATTCCAAGATTTGAACGAATGTTTTGAAGTAAAGAAACTTCAAGATTATTGACGTGGCATGTTACGGATCGTTTGGTCGATGGGTACATACGACATCCAGCCAACACACGTTCATGGAAAGAAATAGACGAAAGGTGGCCTGATTTTAGTTTAGAGGTAAGGAACCTTTGCCTAGCCCTATCAACAGATGGAGTCAATCCACACGGTGACCAAAGTACTAGATAGAGTTGTTGGCCAGTTATGTTGGTGACTTATAATCTACCTCCATGATTGTGCATGAAGCGTAAGTTTTTATGTTAAATTCATTAATCTCAGGACCCAAACAACCTGAAAATGATACAGATGTCTATTTAGCTCAGTTAATCGACGATTTAAAAATGTTATGGAACACGGGCATTGAAAGTTTTGATGCACATCAGAAAAAATACTTCAACCTCAAAGCTATTTTGTTGTGGAACATTAATGATTTTCCAACATATGGCAACCAGTGTGGGTGTACCACAAAATGTTATAAAACATGTCCGATTTGTGGAGATAATACATCATCAATTTATCTACCTAGCGGAAAAAGAATGTGTATCTTCGACATCGAAAATATTTACCAATTGAGCACGCATTTAGAAACAAAGAAAGATATTTAATGGAGAACAAGAATATGGAATGCCCCATAAACTGTTAAGTGGTGAAGAGATTCTTGCACAATTAAATGGTCTTCAATTTTCGTACGGAAAGGGACAACAACCTACCGAATCTTATTGGAAGAAGAAATCGATTTTTTTTTAATTGGAGTATTGGAAATATTTCCACGTGCGACATTGTTTAGATGTCATGCACATTGAGAAAAACGTGTGTTAGAATATTATCCAAACCCTTCTTGATATTCCTGGCAAAATAAAAGATAGACTAAAAACTCGTGAAGACTTGGCTAAATTAAGACTTAAATTAGCCCTAATTAAAATGGGATAAAAAAAGGCATTCTTGCCTCCAACATGTTACACACTATCAAGAACAGAGAAAATGAGTGTGTGTAAAAGCTTATCTGAACTTAAAGTGCCTGAAGATTATTCATCCAACATAAGCAAATTAGTGTCCCTTACTGATTTGAAACTTTATGGACTTAAATCGCATTACCATCACGTTTTGATGCAACAATTGTTACCTATAGCGATTCGTGGTGTTTTGCCTAAACATGTTAGATATGCGATCATTCGTCTCTGTTTCTTCTTTAAATCCATATGCAGTAAGTCGATTGATTCATCTAAATTGAAAGAATTGCAGGATGATGTAGTAATCACTTTATGCCTATTAGAGAAGTATTTTCCACCAGCATTTTTCACAATTACGGTTCACCTTGTGGTGCATCTTGTAAGAGAGATTGAATTTTGTGGACCAATTTAATTAAGGTGGATGTATCCTTTTGAATGGTATATGAAAGTTTTGAAAGGTTATGTTAGTAATAAAAATCGTTTGGAGGGATGCATTGGAGAAAATAACATATTGGAAGAGTCAATAGAGTTTTGTTTTGAATTTTTACAAGGAGTTGAATCAATAGGGTTGTGATCATCGAGAAAAATGCTAGATTCAAATATCGATTGACCATTATCTGCTCCCAGTTATAAATCACCAACTTAAGAAATGATTGATCAAGCACATATGTATATACTTCATAACGTAGATGAAGTGGTTCTATATGTAGATCAAAACATGAAAATATTGTTTAAAGTGAATTCTACTAAGTCTCAAAATAAAAAATGGCTTCAATATGAACATAATCGCAAATTTAGTAGTTTGTTGCGTGATCGGGTTGGATTGGCTTTAGGGGTTCTAAGACATTCTATATCATCTACGTTAAGGTGGATATCACATGGACCTCGTTCAGAAGTTACCACTTACGAAAGTTACATGGTTAATGGTATTCAAATACGACAAGATACGCCTAAGATATGTATCAAATACGTCAATTGAGGAATCTGATTTTTTATTTTATTTTTTAAATATTGGACACGATAAGATACGGCCAGAATACGTGAGAATGCTTTTGCATTTTTTTTAAAGCTTTTGTATTTTTTTTAAAAGCTGTTTTTACTAGCCCAACCCATTATATTCACCAAATTAAACTCATTTTAGTGAGTTGAGTCTATTATTCTCATTTTATTGAACCCATTTTATGCTACTAAAATGAAATTCAATTTCATATGTTTTATTTAGTAAAATTATGTATAAAAAAACTAACCTAAATTTAATTTCATATGTTTTATTTTAGTAAAATTGTCGTATGTCAAACGTACGTATCCGTATCTTAGTTTTTAAGAAATTGACGTATCGCCATGTCGTGTTGTATACGTATCCTGCATTTGTGTCCGTGTCCGTGCGTCATAGGTTCCAAGTATTGAATTTGACGACTACAAATGGCGAAGATAATATGCTGAGTCATTGTCAAAGCAGACCGACAAATGGAAACCTAGAGGTGTAGGTCTTCATTCCCTTTTAATTTCGAACTCGTTTTCACGGACTGCTTCTCCCCTTTCTTCAGTCCTTTGTTCCCCACGGTTAAAGAGACAACAATGGCAGGCTAGCTTTATTTTAAATCTTTTGGGTAGTTCATGTCTACCTTCCACCGTGGCCAAAGAGAAACAGGGAAGAGATGTAAATTCCTCTCTAGAGTTGGAACCTTTTAGAGAGAAAAGAAAAATATAATTTTTAAGACAAGTTTACCCTCTTCGTACGTATGAGAATCTCTCAAATTTAACTTAAAAGGAGTTAATTGCAATACTTATCAAACTTTAAGGAATGTGATTGTTCGAATTGAAATTATAAAGACTTAATTGTTACAAACATCATACTTTAAGGTGTTTGTGCAATTTTTTTTATTTTAAATAATAAAAATTGCAAATAATATTTCCATTGAGGTTTTTACTAATACATTTTTTCGGTACAATATGTTTTTTTCCTACGGAAGTATTTTACAGTTTTGCACTTTCTCCCACTCTTTTTTCGAAGAATTCTGCCTAAGCTCCTCCTCCCTTATTGATCTCAGAGCCCACAAATATCGAGGAGCGGATCTAAGCAAATATTAAGGGGCTATTTGGTTTGGGGAAAATGGAGAGAAATAGGAAGAATCCAATAATTTAAATGCGAAAAATCGTATTTGAATAAGTGTTTCTAGAAAAGATTGGATGAAAACTTTGTTTGAATATGGATATTTGTAGGAAAAATTACAAAAAAAACCTTCTTTGAATATGAATGTTTGCAAGGGACTGTTTGGTTGACATATTTAGGTAATATTTGAGTTAAGGAATAAAAATACAATATATATTCAATTTGCAGTTGATAGTTTCAAACATATTATAAGTATATATTTTTATATATTTATTAAAAATGGATCTAAGCCTCATCATAAAAAACAAATTTACATTTTGAATATCAATATCTAAGTCTATTATATATCTATTACAAAAATAATATATCATGACGCAAAATCTATACAAGTAGTTTGAATATTTTAATCTTCTGTCATTTCCATTGCAGGTTTTGCATATCACATTTATTAGTATTATATGGGAAATTACGATATATATGCATGAGATAACTGTTTTTTTCTCTTTTAACTTCACTTAAGAAATTAGTTGTGCGGAAACGGTTGATAACTTGATAGTTTCATTGTTTTGTCGTAATTCAATTCGACACAACGATAACGGTTCTATCCTTAACTATCAATTCTTTTAAGCTTTTTTTTTTATTTTACTATAACTTGCATATTCTCACAATCTCTCTCATTCGAGCGCTACATGATTGACACTTTCTAGCATCATCTACATTTTAGTCACGTAAATTTTGTTTTTATACATATAGTAATTATTAATTCTTTTTTAACCCTAACTTACATATCTGTCCGATCTCTTATTACGATGTGATCATGTTAGTTTTAAACAACTTCGTAATTACTTTCAACTGTGAGAAATCTGAGAGGAAAATGGTTGTAAAAAAAAAGTAACCTTTCATTGAAAGATCTCTAAGCCCCTTAGCTAATTATGGACAAAATTATGAATTTAGACACAAATAAAGTATGGGCCTCTTCTATGACTTACCCATATGGGTATTAATGTGTCTAATATGTTTCATTTCTGGTGAAAACATGATGGGTCGAACAAAGAGAATTAAATCAATCAAAAGATCAGATTGAAGAACTGGAAATAATATTTATAAATATATATTGTCAGAAAAATATATAATTTTTGTGAAGCAAAAAGAATAATTGTAGGGAAAAAAAGTGCAAAAGGAATGTGAACAAACATCAATTGGACTGGCATCCATTTACATCATTCAAAGCAAAAGAGTAAAAAAAAGGCACTTTTTTCTGCAGAAAATGTACCCACCTTCCCTAGCATGACAAGACCTAATTCTCACCCTTTCCTTTCAACTTTTCCCTCACTTTCTTGGGAAGAAAAACTACAAAGCCTTGTAAAAAAGGGGCCAAGAAAATTATTTTCTGCAAATGTAAAGTCATAGGTCCCAACTAAATCTGTTTGAGAATATATTTGAAGCCCACCACCATTAATAACAATCATGCCTCTTCTACAACTCCATTTTTCATCAAATTTTCACTTCTTTTTTTTCTTTGGGATGAATTTCAACCATCACTTTCCATCAATTTCCTACCTAAAAAGGTTTCCAAACAAAGTCAAGATTACTCCATAGAAATATAAAGTTGCTTAATGCCAACCCCAATGACCCCAAATTTAAAATTTGGAAGACAAACCAATAAAGTTTTGTTAAGATTGAATATGTAACATATGTTGAAAAAATTCAAGGCATTTAATTTTAACGAATGCATAACGATCAAGAATTAAAGTAAAGAGCAACATCTCAATCTCCTTCAACTCTCAAGTAGTTACTAAACAAAATAAATTACTTTGAGAGTCTTAACATCTTCATTGATTTCTAATTTTTTTTATTCATGTATAAATAAGACTTCAAATTGCTTAGAATACACAACAAGTCTTCATCGCAAAAAGTAGAGATTGTAAAAAGAATGTGTAAAGAGGGTGCTTTGTATTTGGGATCTACATGCATTAATTTGAAGAAAGCAAATTTGTGGCAATAATATAATTACCTTAAGTAGACCTAAACACTGTTGTCTAACCATTATAATTACGAGCGTTAGTCTTCTTCTCTTTACTTTTATTATTTTCTAATTTAAGGTTTACAGAATATGTCAAGATTACTATTTATTGACTGTTCTTCTGTTTTTTTGCTTTTCCTATCCTCTATATCCGTTGGCCATTTTTATCTTTGAGGTAATATTGGTGTATAATTATTGGGTTTTTCTTTTCTTCTTTATTTATATATATATATATATATATATATATATATATTTATATTTATTTATTTATTTATTTATTGTTAATCTCTCTTTTGTTCATTGATGCCTCTCGTTCCTTTATCTTTTTTCCCTTTTTTTACTTTATGCTTATGGTAAATTGTTAGGGGTTCAATTTTTCTTAGCTTTTTATTTCTTTTTTTTTCTTTCCCTGTAGGTACAGAAATTTTGAAAAAGCAAATTACTTTTGAACCATAGTTTGAATAACTCTCGGTTACAAGATAAAAAAAAGAAAACAATACTTCAAACGGCACAGATAGAATTGAGTTTGAATCTCCAACTCAATTATTGTTGAACAATTGACGAGAAGTTAAGTTGTTTTGCGTGTTTCATTTTCTAATGAATATCTATATAATCCTGTCTCCGTTCAATTTGATGCGACAAATTCTGTTCAGATCGAAGACCCTCGTGTCAAGAACACTTTGTCCGAATTTCAGCTCGATCCAACGGTACAATCGCTCGCAAACGCCAAAATACCGAAGCTGGGCAGAAACCTCTTTTCTTCTCTATTTACTTTCTCTCTCTAAGTTGTTTCTCTCTCTGGCTGCTGATTTTCCAGCTCTCCCTTTGTTGTGTGTTCTCTCTACCAAAGTGACAAAATGCACTTTAAAACACTTAACCCTAATGGACCTTATTTGATGTGCCTTCACAATGTGAATAAAAACCCAACAAATCTCCCCCTATTCACTATGTGGAGGAACTTGCCATTCCCGCAGCGGAACGACAAAACTGAAGCTTCTCTCTTGGTAGATTCTTAGTCAGCATATCAGAACGTGAAGAAGAACCCTCCAACACACAAATCAGCCTTTTCGCGCCAATCCAACACACAAATCTTGGTATAAGAAAGATCGGGTGATTCTTACCCAAATCAATGCCACACTTATTCCTACTACTTTTCCTTATACAATTGGTTGCACATCTACTATGAAAGTTCAAGAATTTTTAGAGAAGCACTTTTCCTCTTTCCAATCGACTTAAACTCAAATACTAAGGCCATGTTTGATAACCATTTGGTTTTTGGTTTTTGATTTATAAAATGTAAGCTTATTTTTACTCATATTTTCAATAATGTGCTCCATTTTTTATACAATGTATCTAACTTTTCTTAAGAAGGTGTGTGAATGCTAATAAAATTTCAAAAGCAAAAACAAACTTTTGGAAGCTATTTCTTTTTTGTTTCTAAATTATGGTTTAGTTTCTAAAAATATAGGTAAGATGTAGATATTGTAAAATCTCGCAATGCTCTAATAACAATTAATTTGTAGAAACTCGAATTGCAAATAAAACACAAATAAAACAATCGCACAAGCTTTTTGCTTCGAGATTGGAGAGACAAGACACACAACTTTCTCTATCAACACTTTTCTTTATTTCTCTGAAACTCTCTCTACAATTTTCTTCCTTTTTCTCTTTCTCTATGAAATGAACATTCTATTTATAGTCTATTATAATCTTGGCCTTCAAAGCTCTTACAATTTCCTAACCATATTTGGCTTTTTATTTACAAAAAATGTTTCCAACTAATTTTTAGATTAAGGATCACTAATTTCTTAATTCTCTACTTACTAATTCTTTAATTGACTCCTTAATTGACAACCCATTACAAAAAAAATGTTAAATTTGCATTAAAGTTTATTCAACAAAACTCCCCCATAAACTTAAATGCTTCTCATATCCGTCATGTCAATCATCTTCTTGAATTTGTGGAACAAAACCTTCGGTAACAGTTTTGTGAAAATATTTGCTACTTGATTCTAGATCGCTTCAATGCCTTCAAATGCGACTAAACCGGATCCTCCATGAATCGAATAACAATGTCAACACTTAATGCGAGATCCATTCTCGCAACGGAAGCGCATAATTCATCGTAGTCAATTCTCGCTTTCTGCTTGTATCCCTTTGTAATGAATCACGCCTTATACCGCTCTATCTTGCCTTGCACATTAATCTTCTTCTTGAACACCCACTTTACACCAATTGGTTGACTTGCATTCAACAATTCTATCAGCTTCCATGTATCATTGCGCTCTATCGCATTAATCTCCTCATTCATTGTAGTTTTCCACTTCTCGTCTCGCATTGCTTCTTCAAAGCTATTATCTTCCACATCTAGTAAAAGAAAAATAAGAGGGTTTACTCGGATCTGGGTTGCTGTTGATCGGTTGACCAAGAGTGCGCACTTCATTCCCGGTAGGGTCACCTATATCGTGGAGTAGCGGGCACAGTTGTTCTTGGAGTTGATCATTCGATACTATGGGATTCCAGCGAAGCTTGTGTCTGATCGGGATTCCCATTTTACTTCTCGATTCTGGAGAGCACTTCAAAAAGGCTTGGGCACTGAGTGCAGCTTCAGTACAACATTTCATCCTCAGACAGATGGCCAAACAGAGAGAGTGAACCAGATTTTAGAAGATATTGTTACGAGCCTGTGTGCTAGATTTTCCAAGCAGTTGGGATCAATACCTATATCTGATGGATTTTTCTTACAACAACAGTTATTAGTTGACTATGAAGATGGCCTCGTTTGAGGCTTTGTATGACAAGCGTTGTAGGTCTCTAGTGTTTTGGGAAGAGGTTGGTGACATATAGGTTTTGGGCCCAGAGTTGCTATAGTTGACTAACGACGTAGTTCAAAAGATCAGGTTCCGTATGTTGACAGTGCGCAGAGTAGACAGAAAAAGCTATGTTGATGATCAGTGTCGAGATTTAGAGTTTAAGGTTGGCCAACATGTGTGTTTTGAAAGTGGCACCGATGCGTAGTGTTTTGAGGTTTGGTAAGCGTGGAAAGTTGAGTCCCATGTTTATGGGACCCTTTGAGATCCTCAAGCGAGTTGGTTAGGCTGCCTACCGTTTGGCTTTCCCCAGTCCTTGGAGGCGGTGCATAGTGTGTTTCACGTTTTGATGTTACGTGAGCCGTTGGAGCTGAATAAAGACTTGAGCTTCAAGGAGAAGCCTGTGCAAATTGTAGCTCAGGAGCGCAAGACCTTACGTAACCGAGAGATCAACTTAGTGAAAAATCAGTGGAGGTGCTAGATAGTTGAGGAAGCAACTTGAGAGTTAAAGGATGAGATGGAGGACTCATTACCTAGATTTGTTTTCAGTCTTAGGGACTTTCAGGGACGAAAGTCATAAAAGGAGGAATTATTTTAATGGCCTGGGTTTTCGTTCCGGTTCTCCAGGTATGATTTTCAGCTATTTTCAGGTCTTGATGGGAATTTTGGTAATTTTAACCTTAGGGTCGGTTTGCTAATTTATTGAGTTTCAGGGCCGGTCTTACATTTTTATTGAATTTAGGGTTATTTTTGTGGTTTCAAGCTATCAGGGCTAGTTTTGCAATTTTTTGAGGAAAAGCTTGTGTGTTTTTGAAAAAAAATGAAAAGAAAAAAAAGAGAAAATTAAAAGAAAAAGAAAAAAATATAAAGGTTTTTTTTACAATTTTCATCGATCAAAGCCAAAGAGAAATTCATTGTTTTCTTCTTCTTCCTCTCCATCGACTTTTCCTCTTCTCATTTCCTTCTCCATCGCCGCCGAGAGCAGCTTCGAATTGCAGCCTTCCCGAGCTCTGCAACCCCACGCCCACGCTCACCTAGCAAGCCCGCACCCAGCCGCTCAGCCGATCGCTCATGTTGCATGCGCCTATTCTCTTGCCTAGCCTTGTTGCTTACCCATCGCCGTGCCGCCTTGTTGTCACACAGATCCAAGTGGCTCGCCCAACCCTGCCTGTGACTGAAGCGCACTCGCGCTGTCCCTGCGCAGCTCTGCTTCACCATTTCGCGTCCAGCCATGCAGCTCCACATGTTCACGTAGCTTCGCAGCACTGCAGCACGTTCCTTAGCGCAGCAGCACACACTCCAGAAGTCGCGAGCCTTAGCGTGTGCAGCCACCTCGCGTTGCCGAGCCTGGTTGTTTGGAGATTGAGTAATTCTAATTTCCCTTGAGATTCACTATTAGTTTAGATGGTTTAGATATTTATTATTTTTTAACCTTATTGTTTAGGTTGTGATTTGCACGTTGTTGGTAATCTGCAACTCAAGAAGCATCGTTTTAATTGTTCTGTAATTATTTTAGGTAAGGGTTCCTTGTCGTGGGTTGTGTGGACCCTACGTGATTTTCATTGATATTGTATGCTTACTTTCTTGCTTTACTGTTTTACGAGCATGTGTTAGTGGATAGGTTCTTATGGTATTCGTGTGTATTGACTGCACGTATTGTTTCTGTTATGTTGGAACCTTATGAATGATCTGTTAGGGCATGGCATGTAGCACTGATATAACTTGAGACTGTAGTATCCTGATAGGGTACCTTATATTCATGTTCGATGACTGTTGGCTTACTGTTTAGAATTAGTCCTTTTCACTCTTAGATAGAGTTTGTCAGGTTGTTGTCATCGAGAGGCTGAGAGTAGACTTGACAAATGTTTTCCCTGCAGGTTGGGACCAGTGAGGATTGACTTTTCACCTCCGACAGTCGGGTGTGGAGTAGCTACCACCCCGACATAAGCATAGTCTGTGGCTTCTTAGAATGAGGTCATTTCCCCTATGTAAGCCTACCTTGGGACGACCTTTAGCTCAGGCGTTGGTGTGAACAAGCTGCCATAGTTCGGTGCCGAGGGCCTCTCACCAGTTGTGGATCAGTGGACACCTTTTCAAGTCTTGTTAGGCATGCCTACTTGGACCAGCGTAGTCTGTGTAGGCCTACATTTGCCCAGTTTGCAGCAGCATGCAATGTGCGCACACATGCACTAGACGCCTAGAGGATGGCTCCCTCGACCTAGTGTTGTCCGTAAACCATCCTTGTTTTATTTAGAGCCAGATACTTGGGTACTTTCCAGGTGTCCATGATCTGTTAGCGAGCTGATCACCTAACCGGGAGTTAGAGACTCTCGAGGTTTGGGAGTCATGTTGATGACTCATGCTGTGTTCATGTTGGTAATCTATATTGCATGTATGCTATGATGCTATATGACTTGGATTTTACATATTGTACCCCGGCTGGGGGTTCTTATTGAGTGCCTTTGTACTCACCCTTTTATGTGATTTTTCTATCAGGTAACTTGGGACAACACTAAGATGGCTAGAGGAAGAGCTGAACGATCATGGACGTCCGCTTTTATTTATTATAAGTTATTGTCTTGATTCAGAATGTAGAATAAACTTTATTTTCCTCTTATTTCATGTTTTAAGTGGTTTTTAATAATCTATGGCAAGAGGATTAACTTTGTTTTAATTTTTATGCAGATTGAATTATTTTCAATTTTGAACAAAGCAGTCATTTTGTTTTAACTTTAATATTTTAAATTTTTTGATGTTATAATGTATTTAAACCATGCAGGCTGAGTAAGAACCGGATTTAGGACTGTTTAGAAGTCGGCTTCTTACATAATCATACTAGTAGTAGGCGAGGATGAGGTACCTTTTTTTCTTCTTCGTCTAATTTTTCACTCTCTGCTGATGGTTCCAGTTTATACATACTAGTCGACTATCCAATAAGGTTACTTGTCATATATGTTAATGTTACGATCACTATATTTGATAACTCTCCATTAGAGAGTTATATTTATTTAGACTATTATTTTAGTGCATTCTAAGTGATTTGTGCATTAAGCTGAGTAATTCTTAAAATTAGAATAACATTAAGTATAAAGATTTATATAAATGTATTTTAAGAGCTTGGATTGAAAAAAAGAAAAAAAAAAGTAAACTAAGTTTTTAGAGGAAATTTGGGATGTTTGACATTTTTCGTACAAAAAATGTTAAGATCGCAAATCTCATTAAGAGAATGTCATATGGGCACAAATGGGGGACGCTTTGAACTTCTTATTTAGTGGACAATTAGAAGGTCAGAATGTAATGTCGGACGCAACGAAAGTAGCAAAATCATAAGATCTTCCAGATAGAATGCGATGTCGGACAAATCGTAGTCGACAGAATCACAAGATCTTCCCAATAGGATTGCGAAAATCAATTAAAAAAGGTGAATAGTTTTTAACATCTTTATAAAATATATTAACTATTTTCTAGACTATCAATTATTTTTTTAGGAATAAATTGAGTGTTTCATAACTTAATGGCCAAAAAGTGTTTAATAATCGAATGAGTCAATAACGTATTAATTTTATTGTTTTTTCGTAATCCAATTCAATACCAGACTTACACGTTCGATGAAAAAGACTTCAATTCTTTAAAACTCTGTGAAGTTTTTGTTTTTTTGAAAACAAAACTTTGTGAAGTTAAATTTTTTTTTAAAAAAAACAAGAATTAGATAGGAGTTGGTATAAAAGGGAATTTAGTGCATGTATATTTATTACCAATATAAATATAAATGCATTCACGAGTAATAAAAAAACGAGTTAAAGTTCATTTTTACTTTAGTTGAACAAAAGAAAAAGTGTGGGTTATTTTGGGGGGATAAAAGTGAGGGTTTGGGGTTACGTGGGAAATGATGGCTTTGTCTTTCCCCACCGCTTCTTCCACTGCGTGCGTCTAATATCACACCTCCAAACCCCATCATTTCTTTTTTCCTTTCATCCCTTTCTTTTTTCCATAACACCAAACTTAAAATCATTTCAATTTCAATCCAATCCCCCACCAAACCTTTTCCATTTTCATTATATTTTACCTATTAGGTCATGTTTGGCTTCGGGTTGAGTTTAGGTTGGTTTAGAATTTGAATTCAAAGAGGTGTTTGGTTCACCGTATTTAAAATTGGTTTTGAAATTATTATTTGGAGATTTTGCATGTATAACAAAAAAAGACAAAATATTATCATCTATAGTATAAAATCAAAACTAATTCATTTGTAGCAAAAAATTCAAATTGAATTTTATCACTAGTTGAACTTTTTTAGTGATAGAATTCAATCAATGAAAGACTTCTTCTATCACCGCTTAAATTTTCTATTAGTGATAGAATTTCAAATTGAGTTCTATCACTAGTTGAGTTTTATCACTGATAGAAATTAATATACTATAGATGAAATTATTTTAGAAATTGTACTGCAAATATAATACAAGAGGTAAAATGTGCGGCTGATGATAAATTCTCTTATTATTTTATCCAATTTTCAATGTTATTTCAAACATTCACTTGTGAATTTCAAAATATAATAAATTCTTATCATGTCTATTCATTTATGTTATTATTATCTCTCTCAACTTTTTTTTTTATGTCCTTTCATCACAAATATTGATTTTTATTCATTTCAACATCAACAATTTTACCCCTTAAGTATGTTTTTTTTTTATAAATAATTTAAGTTTTTCTTCCGGTTTAATTTATGACTTTTTTTAAGAGCAATTTATGACTTTTATTTATTTATATGTTTTGTTATAACTTGTTTATTTTTATTGTATAATTATAGGTTGTTTTACAATTTTTGGCAACACTACTTGAGAGGTCTAACCGAATGGGTCAGTAGCACAATGGTTTCATTGTTTAGTTGTAAACCAGTTCAACACCAGCGTCACAGGTTCCAGCTCGAAAATCGGTATTTGTCCCCCTCTCCCAAATATGTACTCAAAAAAAAAAAAAAAAACTTAAGAGGTCTTCACCCACAATTTTGTTATTCATATTATTATAAAAAAAATTACTTATATTTCTAATTATTTATTTAATTATGTCATTTTATCATATTATTACATGATTTACTTTTTAAAAACAATTTTGGTACATATCATTTGAAACATGGTTATAAAATATTTTTTTAAATAGTATAAAAAATTTCTAAAAGGAAAAGAGAGTAGACAAACTTAAATGGAAACATTAAAAAAAATTAAATAATTATGGAAGAAGATGAGATTTGTATTTCTGATCAGTCATTTAATTATGCATTTTCTATGCAATAAATTTTTTCATCTATTTTAGTGAATTTTTTGGCAAGTATTTTAATTCAAATGAAATTTGTTATTGAGTAACCAAAAATAATAATTATTCTTATAATTATAAACTTAAAAATACAATATTTATTATTATTATTATTATTATTATTATTATTATTATTAAATTTTAAAAATAATATTTATTATTATTACTACTTTTATTATCATGTACTAAAAAAGAATTATTATAAATATTATTGTGTAGGTTTGTAATTATATTAATAGTATTCATTAATTTTTAATAATAATTAACAAAAGAATTTCATAAAATTTCTATCATTTTTTATTTATAATAATTTATTAGGATTCTATTTCGGAGGATCAACGTGGAACCGAACATAATATTTATGTCGGAGAATAAAACAAGTGAATCAAATACCGAAATATATGATTCCAAGAAATTTTATTCCAACATTACATTTAAGAGAATACAAATTCCAAAGAATTTCAATTCTAACTAGCGAACCAAACAAGCAAGACGTTAACATTCACTATTAACCGTCAAATGTAATTTTGATGTCTCTGAAAGTGTTTAAAAAATACCTAATAATTGTTTAGTTGAAATATGAAACGAGATGACAAATAGGACTTTTGTATTTAATCATTTAATTGTACACAACACATGCCTTTAATATAGGGGAGAACGCGAATGTAAATAACTCAATAAATACCCTATAAAACCATAAAAATTAATCTTCTAAAACAAACCCATAAATTTAATGCCATAAGATAACACTCATATTATAATAATTGTGTATTTCATATTATATCTTCACATACCTCTCAAACGGGGAATTGAGGGCTCGTTTGATAACGTTCCCGTTTCCTGTTTCTTGTTCATGTTTCTTATTTATTGAGAAACAGTCTTGTTTGATAACTGTTCCCATTTCTTGTCCCAAAAAATATAAGAAACGTTTCTCAAATTATGTGAAAAAATGAGAAACTCTCAAAACTTGTTTCTCTTGTTCCGTTCTTTTTTTTTTCTAAACCCAGTATTAGTTTTGTTTTATATTCTGCGTTCCAAAAAATCAACAATATTTACCTTTAGTGTGATGGTTGTGATGTCAACCCTTTTTTCCATAATAATTTGACCAAGTCCATGGTTCAAATCCCAACTTTGTATATTTTTTTTTCAAATCATTTTTCCAATATTTATATTTTGCAATTTTTAATTCTTTTAATTTTGTATGGTTTTTTACCATTTTATTTTTTAGTTTTAAATTTTGTAATCTTTTATTGTTTATATTTTTAATGGAATTATGTATTTTTAATTTATGGGTTGATTTGAAAATTTTGTATATGTGTATTTATTTATTATTTAAGTTAATAATACACTCGAAATTGGAAAAACATTTGGTATTATGAAAAATTTGTTCACTAAAATATACAATTGGCACTACCTTAATATTTTACACTCACAACATTTTTTAAACACGTCATTTGTGACAAATAATTTATGTGAGAGATAACATATTAAATTTATAGTTAGTTTTATATTAAGATTTTTTTTTAATTATAAAAGATTTAATTATACTAGAAAATGTAAACTTTCGATGGTCATATTTTAATGCATGTTATATTTTGTTAGAAGCTTATATATATATATATATAAACAAAAGCAAGAAATAAGAAACAAGAAACAAGAAATAGTTATCAAACAAGTTTGTTTCTGTTTTTTATATTTTTTAAGAAACAAGAATCAGAAACGGTTCTCAAACATATTATTGTTTCTTATTCTCAAAAAATAAGAAACAAGAAACTAGAAACAAGAACTAAGAAACAAGAAACAGGAAACAGAAACGTTATCAAACGAGCCCTGAATGACACGACTTTTGGACCAAAGATAGATAAATTATGTACGAGAGAGCGACTTGGTTCTATAGGTTCATAAAGCGAAACAATGTAGAAAACCTTTAAACAACCATGAAGAGTGTGATCATGAACAAAATGAACATCAATCTTTATTTATTTGGTGTAGGCATAAAAACAGGGTTGACTTCTAAGGACCCGACACTGATGTTATCACATAATAGAAAAGGAATAGATGATAAAGCAATCCATAATGCAGTCAACAACTGCATAATTAGATTAATTCTGCAATATTATGGGCAAGGGCGCGATATTATGACTCAGTGTAGGATAACACACAAACGAGTCACAGCTAGAACCTTAAAATATTAGAGAACATGCTTATGATAAAAAAAAAATTACCAAAGTAATACATGGATCAACAACGGCACACATTGGTACGCGGTGCTGGCTCGAGACTGAATCAACAGCTCGGATTAGTGAACAACTTCAAAGTGACAACACAAGGAACTTATGAAGCTCAGAAACGTAATCTTACTGCTTCGGTCCAACTACACAGATGCTCGACCAAAACGGGGACTTGGCATGACACTTCGAACAAAATTGCAACCCTCGCCACGAACTTCTTGAATTCACAATGAACTTGCAGCGCTTGAATGGAAAAACTGATAAATAACTATTTAGACGACTTGAAGACAGAAACAATCAACGTGACGCAAGGTTCGGAAACAGAGGCTAGGGCATGAACTTTGAGTGCGATAGTTGAGCTCTAGCATTGGTCTCGGGCGGCAGTCAACGAGAAAGGGAAGAGAGAGTCGTCTACTTAAGGACTAGGGATTGGTGTTTGAAAAACTTAGGTATCGAAGACAAATGATATATTTGTATTACCACTAACTTCTAATTATTACAAATATACAAATAAAGGGCATGACTACCAAAATGCCCCTATTAAGCCAAAATACTTCATTGTCTCCTAAAACACAAGGTACTTAAAGTCCTTCCGGGTTATTTTAGTTATTAACTCCCTCAAGCAAAGACTTAGGGAACCAAAACACTTAGAAATCAAGAAAACAAATTTAGAGGCGTTAATTTCTATATTCTTGAAATGAGGTAATCCTGCTCTACTCGAGATTGAGCACCAAAAAATTCTTGGAAGGCTGTCTAGAGTATAGGGAATTGCACAACATAGCAGAAGTGGTGGAATAAAATTTATAACATACAATGAAGTTCAAATTTTAGTTTGATTAATCTAAATGTTGTACTCTTTAGGTGATAGTTGTTTTTCATAAATCATAAGAACTTACGTTGACTGGCACCTCTGATCAGTCTTGTGAGTCTTTATCACTTGGATCCTTATTCACCTAATTTGCAACAACTATGATGGATTTCCTTGGGAACAACTCGAATTAATTCCTCTGATTTTCTAGACTATTCTCTATTCAAACGCTCTAAGTTGGAATAAGATGCGATGAAAAACTGCGACCGAAAGCCTCTATATATAGACTTTTTTATTGGCCCATTTCCATCCAATAGAAAGGTGCCACATAGTAAATTACGATGTACTAATTAATCAATGCATTTATCATTTAATTATCTAAAAATTATATCCTTTTATTAAGATATCCAATATATTAATAAATAACTCATTAAGTATTTATCTAATAAATATTTTCTTCATTGTATATTCAATATATTAAATAACTCTCTCTAATTAATATTTATTCAATAAATATTAAATTACCAATATTCATTTATTAATATATTGAGTATGGTAATAATTAATATCTATCCGATAAAAAGTAATCCATTAATATCTATACTAATAATTAATTAAATTAAATTCTTCTTTAATTAATATATTCAACATGCTAATTAATTAGTTTGAACTATTCAAACCAACTCTCCATTTCTATATTTGTACCGGTAATTGTCAACTAGCCTTAGGAATAGTAGACCTGCATATAGAAGTTAAACGATCTAGGATCTAATCCCTATTTGTTAGACAACATGCTTATTCTAGGAGTGTTCAAACAACCCGAAACCCGAACAACCTGAACCAACCCAACCCAAATTGTTGGGTTGGGTTGGGTTCAAAATCCTGAAAAATTCATGGGTTGAGTTGGGTTGGGTTAACCTAAAATTAACTCAACCCAACCCAACCCGACCAACCCGAAATTATTATTTAGTTTAAAAATATTTTTTTTTTACTATAACATAATTATATATGCGTATTTATTTTTTTATTTAATTATTATTTTTAGACTTTTTATTTCCCATAATCTTTAATATTTTTTCAAATCTTTATAATTTATATATCATGATAAATATATAGTCAAATTATGTAAAACATCTTTGTTGGTTTTAATTATATATTTTTTATATAGAAGTAGAATTATGTCATCTATTTTTGTTGTTTTAATTATCTATTTTTTTTTTATATTTTACAATTGGAATCTTCTATATGAACCACGAATGTATATTTATATTCATTTCATTACCTTGATTGAAGATTATATTTTGTTTATATATAATGTATGACTAATTTGATAAAAGATATTTATAATTATAATTTATTATTAAACTCGATAACCCAACTCAACCCAACCCAAAAATATAAGGGTTGGGTTGGGTTGGGCTGAAAAAATGACCAACCCGAAATTTTGGTCTCTGTCCACATATATAATCGATCATTTGTTATATGAGCTATCACTAGTTGTTCGTAATTCACTACTGGATCAAATATTCGTTTTATCTCTACATACATATTTCTCCTAATATCATGGATTCATCTAATGAACAAACTGTTCATGGTCCAAACAAGAACTAGTGTCGTCCCAAGCTAATGGGAGTTGGGTACCCTTTCTTCCGGTCACAGAATCATTTCTTAAGAGAACAACTCTCTTACTTCCACACAAATAGGGAAGAAGTAAAGTCCATCTTGTGACATTGAATTCCTATTTATTCACTACAAAAATCACCAACGCGGGAGGTATATTGAACAACGTTGTTTGCCTGCCCTCACTCATGTACATCAAATGACGTTTACACTAGTAGGAGTTTACAACTCACTCAGGATTAAGATCATATTAACATACAATCATCCTAGTGAAATATTTATCGATGTTTGTAATAGAATTACTTAGACGGATATCATATTTCGTGTCTTAGTCTTATCCAAAACTCATTTGCATAGGCAGTCCAACACATGAGTAATCAGGCTCAGATTGTCTCCAACTATTCCAAAGCATATTGTATCAACAATATCACCGGGACGAGGCACCCAACCATAGTCCATATATTATAGACGTCTTTAGGTTATTCACTTGGACCTAAATCCGCTTGTATGTTCAACAAACTTGTCCAAGCGCACATAACAATAATTGAGGGTTAAATGTCATTAATCTAATTAACCCATTTGGTTTAGATAATTTGATATTTAAATAATAATCTTTATTAATTACAATTAAATTTAGTAAATGATGTTCTTTAATTACAAACTACTAGACCTTTAAAGTGCAACCCCTAATAATGGACAATTTCAAAACTCATCACTTGTGTAGCATCCTCTTGTGTCATCAAATTATACAGGCCCTATCAACAACTAGTCCACTACCACCCACACATCATATACATAAAAAATTGGAAAAGAAAAAATGGTTAGTTACCCACTATAATTAGGTAATTGCATTTAACCTTCAGTCACGAGTCAAACTTGCCAGGGTTATTTTTGTGGACATTTTTCTTCCCCATTCAAAGTTTCTATAAGTCCGAAAGATTTCAAAATTGACATAGCCAGGTTTTTATCATAGTAAAATGTTGGATCTATTTGGTTCAAGGGAGAGTTTCTAAACCTAAGGTTTGTGTTAGTCATGGTGTGAAAATTGCGCTCATTATGGGTGTACACAACATGCCATTTATATAGAGGAGTACATGTATATAAATAATAATAATAAAGACACAAAATAACCATAAAATAACCAAAAGATCAATCTAGAACCTTCTAGAATGAAGTTCGTAACATTCGTCTTCTAATGAAGAGTTTTTGTAAATAGCAAACTCTAACATCCATATTTTACTTTTTAATAACATTTTATAAATAACAAAATATGAAATATTTAGTTTTAGTGAAGTCTATCGATTCAAGTTTTACTTAAATGAAATCTATCAATTTTAATTAATTGAAACCTATCAATTTTACTTACTTTTGCGGCAAGGGAATTGAATAGTGTGGTTATATTTGATTTTTTTTCTAAAATTATAATATCTTTAGATTTTTTTTTTGTTACTTTTTACTATGGATAAAAAATCTCCATTAGGATACTAATATTTTCCGTATTATATCCTCACAAGTTTAAACTTGTAAATTTTTTTAAAATCTAATTAAAAAATTATTATAATTTTTTTATAAAAAAATTAATAATAATAATGACAAAAATAATAAATGAATAGTTGGGGCTTGAAAAGAGGACAAAATGGAGTCAAGGATAATGATGGTAGTACTAATTCCCACATTTGAAAGACCATCTTCATTATTTGTTCCCCGCATTCATCTCATTTTTCATTTTAATTTTTAGTTTTTCTCACATTTTAAAAACTTAAAACAATTTACTAATGATTGAGTTGGTAGTAAATGAGTATGAGATGAGAGGCACACCGTGCGTCTGTACTGCCACCAACTTTAATTACTGCCCTTTCATGATTAAAAATTATGACGCCATGTCAAACTTCCATCACAATTCCATTCAAAACCTATCTTTTCTTTTCTTTTTTTAACTTTAGTTTAACCTTTCTCTTCGTGGGGAATGTCTCTTTTTATTTTTACCATCCACTACAACTCAACCCTTGCTCTCACTTCATTACAAATAATACCCATTCAATCAATTGCCTTTGACCCATACATAATCATTGCTGCAAAAAATCATTTTTCCTTATTTTGTTTTTTATATGTAAATAAAAAATTTGCATCCAATGTATTAATATAAAATCTATGAAACCGTTTGATTTGCCACTTTGACATCTAAATTTATTGGGATATGGAAGTCCACAGAATCCTACTCCCAGATTATATATCGAGAGAGATGAAGGATTTGTATTCATTAGTAATTATAAAAAATTGATTTTCTTTTCTTTTATTACAACTATAGAATACTAATTATTAAATAATATTGGAAGATGATAGACATTCAACTTTATCTTAGATCCCAAAATAAGGTTCTAGATCATATACCTATTTTCAAGATTATTAAAAAGGATTTTATAGTACACTTTGTCTAAAATTGTCGAAAAAGACCATACATTTTGTCCATAAAGTGAAGTTGTGACAAAATTGAGACCATATGATTTACTTGAGGATAAGACTCTCTACATTTTGATGATGTGACCCCATTGGGTGCAACAAAAATTCATATGCATTTTAATATTTTCATTAACAAAATGAATTTTTGTGGTATCTAATGGTGTCACGTAATCAAAATGTAGAGCTCTCATACACATTCATGTCTTATTATTTATTTGATTTTTCTTCTTTTTATTATTTTTTTTACTTGATCAACAAAGGAAAGATGTGGCCAATTTATGACCACAAAATTAAGTTGAACCCAAATTTGTGTGGGAGTAACAGCTTGAGTTTTCTTATTAAAAGTATTTAGCTTTTAGTTGTTAAATAAATTAAAGGGATTTCTTATAAAAAGAAATTGGACAAATCAATAAATTTCTTTTCTAAAAATGAGCAAGATTTAGTGGTTAATTAAATTAAATCCCATTTTTAGCCCTAATTAAAAATCATATTTAAGCCCAAACACTCCTTACCACTCCCTAAGTCTAAAACCAACCGCCAAAAGCGTCCTAAACCCACATCCAAATGCTTATCTTCGTTTTCACTTTCTCTCAAAAGAATCCATAACTTCTTTTGTAGATATACAAAACTAGAGAAATTTGTTTGCAAATTAGAGACCAATTCTATACTTAGATGGAAGAGAGCTTTCTAGAAAAGTATGAAACACAACATTCACCTACCATTAACTTCGACGACTAAACATTTAAACTCGTATTTTCTTTTATAGATCTACAAAACTAGAGAGCTTTATTTCCAAATTCGAGGCCAGATAAACGCTCATGAGGAAAAGAATTTTATCGAAAGGTATGACATGCCTCATTCCACAGCAAAGAGTCGTTGCCGCCAGGCTCCCGCGAGCTTGTTGTGAGCACTTTTCAACTCTAGCCCCGTTTGCTCAGTTGTCAATCTCGAGTCCATTTTTTACAGTCTTAGATAATTTTGAGACAACAAACTTGTTGTTTTCCCTTTTTTACTTATTTATGCTTTACAATCAATCTTTGTTTGTTAGGATCGTTTCATTAGCTCATTTGTAGTTAGCTTGAGACGTTCAAGTATAGATTCTTTGGATTTAGCCAAGGTAAGAGATCTGTTCTTATTTTCATCTTCTATCTTCACACCAACCACCTCCAGCTCAAAGACAACGCTATTGAGAACACTCAGATGAACTAAGATTTTTGTACTTTCCTCCATACGCAACGTGTAAAATTGCTCATTCAAGTACAACCGATTTGAAATGCTTTTTTCCTAATACACCGCTTCAAGCTTCTCCTAAAGCTCTTTGGTTGTAGTTATTCCATGTACATTAGCAAGAATATTTTTAGGCAATTTAATCTAATTGCACTTGCAGCTCTCAAATCCATTTCCTCCCATTCATCATCACTCATGTTGGACTTCATAGAACCTCTGCTGGAACCACCACTGGACTCTGTTGAACTACCGTCACCGTTTGATTTTTCAAAAGCACCACCACCTAGTCTTCCTTTCAAAGCCTTGTGTAATCCAGATTGTATCAGCACATCTTTGACTTGTACTTGCCACAAGCCAAAATTCATCTTTCCATCAAATTTCTCTACGTCAAACTTCATTGCACTCATAAAGGTTGACATCTCTGCTTCAATCCTAGCAAATCTCCTAGTAGTAGTCATTTCAAGAATTCTTTTCTGTTGTGGAAGCTCAGACAAAGCTGCAACCACAGTGCATACTCCAAAATTCAAAACCAACAAACCTAAGCTCTGATACCACTTGTTGGGAAAAACCTATTCTTCCCTAATTACCGCAAGAATAAGTAGAAAATAAGTGAGAAATTAAAAGGAAAAATAATAAAAGAGAACAAAAGATTTTACCTGGAAAAACTCCCAAATCGGAGTAAAAAAACCACGGTCAGAAAAAACTTCCACTATATGACAAATTGTTACAATCACATAGAATTCTCTCTCTCGACCCCACTCACAAAAATACTCTCTTCAAAGCTTATACTACTCACACCCTTTGTCTCACTCTCCATAAGAGAATACAAAAGAAATTTAACTAGAGTCAGTACACCCAACTTAAAGTGCTTCCGGCTAGGATGCTTTGAAAACCAAGGCTCATGCTCCTTTTATAATGCTTGGAGCACACCACTTCTTTTTAGCTTTTCGATTCCTTGAACTATTCTGAATCCTTAAATCTTTTCCGATCTAGAAAATCTTCTTCCTAATAATTTTCCAAAATCCTAACATGACC
The DNA here is from genome assembly GCA_036507275.1 of Sicyos edulis. Lineage (NCBI taxonomy): Eukaryota > Viridiplantae > Streptophyta > Magnoliopsida > Cucurbitales > Cucurbitaceae > Sicyos > Sicyos edulis. The sequence goes on from CM071856.1 coordinate 23,508,480, forward strand.
TTGTAAACACATCGACCCACGAACAAGTTTTTGGCGTCGTTGCTCGGGAATTTTGTTAGTTGTTTTTATTTAGCGAGTATTGTAAAAGTTGTACTTCATAATCAAGCTAACTTGTATCGTTCTATTATAGGGATTTCATCAAGTGTATGCACATGTGAGGGATTGCAGAACCCTTTGATCTAGAACCTGAATGCAATGCACATAAGAAGAAGAAGAATGAGGAAACGAAATCTTGTGAGGAGAATGGCTGATGCAAATTAAGAAAATATGACTGCGAAAATGCTAAGGCGAGGCAGCAGCAGCCAAGCAGACCTGAAAACTGTTGGATCGGTATGACAACCCTAGAGGGGGGGGAGGGGTGAATACGGTTTTACACAAATTTTCCTAAATAAGCTTAAGATATTCTAAATATCAAACTTTTTACAAGTGATTAAAAAGAAATAATAATGCACCACACAATATTGATAGATTATGTAAAACCAATTTGATTTAAAACAATTCAAATTAAAACATGAAAGACAATACTAAAAATTATTTCAAAAGTAAATAGGAAAGAGTTAGAGAAGATGACACTGTGATTTATAGTGGTTCGGCAAGCCTACTCCACTACCCAAGCGCCTCTTGGGATTTTGAAAAACCTTTTTGCTTAACTCTTTCCACGGATTAGAGTCCAATCGTAAACCGCTCCTTTTACGAGTTCAAGAGCAAACTCGATCTTTTCCACGGATCAAGATCAAACCGTTACAAAGTATAGAATTTTTTGGAACACACTTTACAACTCTCTCAAAAGAGTGGATATACAAGTTTTATCTCACACAACCAAATCCTCACAATACAATATGTCTCTCAAGAATAAAATCTAAAAGAAAAAGTTGAGAGCTTGGAGAGAGCAACAATGGAGCTTTTGATTTTTGGAGGATTGAATAATAAAAGTTGTGTTAAAATTTTGGAGAAGAAGATTGAGTTTAAAAAGAGAGGGAAATGGAATAAAAGACAAAATTTAATTTGAGCCATTGGATATATAAAATATAAAATGAATGGTGGAGATTAGAAGTTAAAAGAAATATAAAGTAAAAAGATAAAAGGTGAAAAGTTAAAAGTTAAAAGGTAATAGTTAACAAGTTAAAAGTTAAATAAATAAATAATATATTATTATTATATATATATATATTTTTTTTTAACTGAGAAAGGTCACTGACCATTTCTGATTTTTGGAATGTATGTTATGTATATATATATATATATTTTTTAAATTCCTTTTTCTTTTCTTTTTTTTCTTTATTTTCATTTTCTTTTCAAAGCCACCATTTGTCTCTCATCCAAAGTTCCACATATCAACTTCTAAATGGCCCACGACGTACACTCAGCTGCCACGTCACCGTCTCGGGATTTTCTCCTTCAAACTTGTTTTGACCATAACTACTCCGTTTCAACCGATTTGAGTAATTCAAATTGCATTGGAATCCTTGTTTCGAGCACTACACTGTCGACATCTTAAAACATCAAAATTATTAGTAAATAAGATTAGGTTTGTTATCATCAAAATATTAATTAATTAATTAATTATAATTAATTAATTTGAGATAGGGCCAAATAGCCAACAATCTCCCCCTTTTTTATGATGACAAACAACTAAAGAAAAATCACTTGAAGACCATAAGAATCAATTGAGTACATGCGTCCAATAGCAATTAAATTCTAATATATCATCATAAAGTTCACATTAATTCTCCTCCTAAATTAATACATCAATAATCAATAATAATAAGATATGTTACAAATATTTCAAACATATTTTTCAAAGACTTATCCCCCTTTGTAATCATAAAAAAGAAATAAGATATAAAAGCTCCCCCTAAATATAAGAATATTTATTCTAATAACATGAATGCATACTTTTCAAAATATCTCCTCCTAACAATATGCCTTAAAGCAAAATATAAATTTAAGAGGCATCACAACGAATAATACCAAGCTCGAGCCTATTTTTGCAAAAATTCTCTTCATTCAAAGGCTTGGTAAAAATATCCGCTAATTGATTATTAGAGCTCACAAAATCAAGTATAATATGACCATTTTGCACATGCTCTCTAATAAAGTGATGTCTAATATCAATATGCTTAGTTCTTGAATGATGTATAGGATTTTTGGTCAAATTTATAGCACTAGTATTATCACAAAATATTGGCACATTATCAAATTTTAAACCAAAATCACATAATGTTTGTTTCATCCAAAGAATTTGAGCACAACAACTAGCAACCGCAATATATTCCGCTTCAGTAGTAGATAAGGCAACCGAATTTTGTTTTTTGCTAAACCAAGATACTAAGGAACTTCCAAGAAATTGGCAAGTTCCACTAGTACTTTTTTGATCAAGTAAACTTCCGGAAAAATCCGCATCGGAATATCCTACTAGATTAAATTCAACATTTCTAGGATACCACAAGCCTAAATCATTAGTACCAAGCAAATATTTAATATTCTTTTAACGGCATGGCATGCAAATGAGATTCCTTAGGACAAGATTAAAATCTAGCACAAAGACATACACTAAACATGATATCAGGTCTACTTGCAGTTAAATAAAGAAGAGATTCAATCATACCTCGATAAACTTTTATGTCCACACATTTACCTTTTTCATCCTTGTCAAGTTTGGTAGATGTGCTCATTGGAGTTTTTGCAATTTTACCTTCATTGAGCTTGAATCTTCTGAGCAAATCCTTTGTGTATTTCTCTTGACTTATGAAGATACCATTCTTGAGTTGTTTGATTTGAAGTCCAAGAAAGAAGTTAAGTTCTCCCATCATACTCATTTCAAACTCACTATGCATACACTTAGAAAATTCTTCACACAAAGAAGGATTAGTAGAACCAAAAATAATATCATCTACATAAATTTGCACTAAAAGCATATAATTTTCCTTAGTCTTAATGAAGAGAGTAGTATCAAGTTTACCGATTTTAAAGTCATTTTTAAGAAGAAAGTTGCTAAGTTCATCATATCAAGCTCTTGGAGCTTGTTTTAAACCATAAAGAGCCTTTTTCAACTTATAAACATGATTTGGCAAATCAAAACTTTCAAACCTGGGAGGTTGTTCTACGTAAACTTCCTCCATAATATAACCATTTAAAAATGCACTTTTTACGTCCATTTGATACAAGATAAAATTCTTATAAGAAGCAAAAGCAAGTAACATTCTAATAGCTTCTAATCTAGCAACGGGTGCAAAAGTTTCTTCATAATCTATACCTTCCTCTTGACAATAACCTTGAGCTACAAGTCTAGCTTTATTTCTAATTATATTTCCATTTTCATCCATTTTATTTCTAAAAACCCATTTAGTCCCAATAATAGAAACATTTGAAGGCCTTGAGACTAATTCCCAAATTCATTTCTTTCAAATTGATTTAACTCTTCTTGCATAGCTAAAATCCAAAATTCATCATTTTCGGCATCTTTAAAACTTTTTGGTTCAATTTGAGAAACAAAAGAAAGATGATTAAATAAATTAAGAGAGGAACGAGTTTTCACACCTTGTTCGGGATGACCAAGAATCAAGTATTTGAGATGAGATGGAACATACCTCCATTCTTTAGGCATAGATGAAGAACATTCTTTATTTTTATCGTTGAAGCTCATTTCTTCTTTACATGGAACAAGCAAATCTCCAAAAATTTCTTCTAAGGCATCACCACATATAGACTCATTAGAAATATTTTTACAAGATTCATCAAATACAACATGCATAGATTCCTCAATAGCTAATGTTCTCTTATTGAAAACTCTATAAGCTTTACTAGAAAAAGAATAACCAAGAAAAATACCAACATCCATTTTAGAATCAAACTTTTCAAGTTTTCCTTTGTTGTTCAAAATAAAACATTTTCATCCAAAAACTTTGAAATACCCAATATTTGGGACTTTTTCATGCCAAAGCTCGTAAGAAGTTTTATCTAAAGAAGGTCTAATTAAAACTCTATTTAAAACATAACAAGCGGTAATAACGGCTTCCGCCAAAAATACTTAGACAAATTATACTAATGCAACATAGATCTAGCATATTCTTGTAAAGTACGATTTTTCCTTTCAACTACACCATTTTGTTGAGGAGTTCTTGGAGCGGAAAAGTTATGAGAAAAACCATTTTCTTCACAAAAGGTTTCAAAAGCAATGCTATCAAATTCTCCTCCATGATCACTCCTAATTTTAGAAATAAGAAATTCTTTTTCATTTTGAACTCTTTTTGCAAAACTAGCAAAACTTTTCAAAACATTATCTTTATGTTTTAGCATCAAAACCCAAGTATATCTTGAAAAATCATCAACTATCACAATAGCATAATAATTCCCTCCAAAACTAGCAATTCTAGAAGGGCCAAATAAATCTATGTGTAATAGTTGAAGAGGTCTAAATGTAGAGATCACATTTTTAGATTTGAAAGATGACTTAGTTTGCTTACCCATTTGACAAGCATCACAAACTCTATCTTTTTCAAATTTAATATTGGGAAGACCTCTAACTAAGGAACTTTTAGAAATATTTGAAATTAAGTGCATACTAGCATGTCCTAATCTTCTATGTCATAACCATGAATCATTTTGTAAAGCCGAAAGACATTTATCACTAATAGGACAATCATTCAAATCAATAGTGTACACATTTTCATCTCTATTTCCAACAAATAAAACTTTTCCATCACTAGCATTTTCAATTATGCAATTCTTTTTATCAAACATAACTATAAATCCTTTATCACATAATTGACTAATACTAAGTAAATCATGCTTCAAACCATCAACTAAAAGTACATTTTCAATCAAAGTAGAAGAAACATTACCTATACTACCCTTACCGATTATTTTACCTTTCTTGTTGCCACCAAAACTTACTAAGCCTCCATCATTTTTTAAAAGATTGACAAACTTGGATTGGTCTCCTGTCATGTGCCTTGAGTAACCACTATCCAAATACCATTTATTTTTCTTGGAGGCTTTCAAACAAACCTACAAACACAAATATTCAAGTTTGATCCTTTGGTACCCATACTTGTTTAGGTCCTAGAAGGTTAGCATTTTTAAACTTTGGAATCCATTTTACTTTTGCATCCACATTTACCACATTTGATTTAGACAAGTAACAAGAATAAGATATGTGTCCATACTTGCCACATGAAAAGAAAACAACATTATGCAATGATTTATCTTTTATAATAAAATTATGTACTCTACTTTTCTTTGAGAAATTATTTCTTGGAGCATTATGAAACTTTGCTTTTGGAGAAAATTTTCTTCTTCAAGAAGTATGAGCATATCTTAATTTAAAACACTTAGGTCTTATATGACCTTTAACACCACCATAATGACATATAGGCACAAATCTTGATTTATCATGCTTGGACACAAGTTTGGACATATTAAGCTTAGATACAAGAGGAGATGCTTTAACAAAAGTAGTTTTAGAAGTTGAAGGAGTAGAAACTTCATCAATGTAACCTACACCTCTTTTATCTCCATAAGACTTTCCTACTTCAATTATTTTATCCAATCTTTGGGCACCTATAGTTAACTTTTTAATAGACTCATTAGCCCTATCAAGTTCATGCAAAACATTTAATTCCTTTTCTTTGAGTAACTTAATCAAATTATCTTTTTCACAACAATCTTGCTCAAGAAATTTAACTTTATCAAGTAAGATATTTTTCTCATCATAATCTAAAGCATGTTCATTACAAGAGACATTTATTTTATCATTTTTCACAACACCATGCTCATGCAATTTTAAGCAAACAATTTCATCAAGTAAAGACTTATTTTCACAAGTAAGAGTATTATATTTCTTTCTAAGCACATTATATTTGGAACCAAGCTTTTCTAAGTCATTTTGCATGTTTTCAAAAGTTTCAAATAATTCATCATAAGAAGGGGATTTTAGTGTTACCTCATCATCTTGTTCATCACCATTGTCACTATGAGCCATGAAGCAAAAATTTGCTACTTCTTCATCACTTCCACTTTCACTTTCATCACTATCATCCCAAGTAGCCTTCATTGCTTTCTTCTTGAATTTCTTGGATGATTTGAGGAGAGGACAATCCGTTTTTATATGACCCGGTTTCTTGCATTCATAACATATTGCCTCATCCTTCTTACTCTTTTCTCCTTTTGATTCTCTTTGGTTGGAAAAGTTCTTTTTGAATTGTTTCTTCCTCTTGATGAAGTTTTTATACTTACGTGAAAAATATGCGATATCATCTTCTTCAAGAACATCTTCATCTTCGGAGTCAACTTCCAAAGTGATAGACTTTATAGCAATACTCTTCTTCTTTTTGGACTCATCTTCCATATTCTCTTTTATGGTAATCTCATGTGTCATGAGAGAACCAATAAGTTCCTCCAAAGAAGGTTTGGTGAGATCCTTTGCTTCTTGTATTGCCGTCACCTTTGCTTCCCAATTCTTTGGTAGACACCTAAGAATTTTCCTAACATTTTCGGATGTACTATATTCTTTTCCAAGACCCTTCAAAGAATTTGTGATGTTAGTAAATCTAGTAAACATTTCGGTAATAGATTCATTTTCATTCATCTTGAACAATTCATAATTATGAACAAGCAGGCTAATTTTTGTTTCTTTAACTTGACTTGTTCCTTCATATGTCACTTCAAGAATATCCCAAATTTCTTTAGCCGAAGAACACATAGATACTCTATTAAACTCATCACAACTTAAAGCACAATACAAATAGTTCATAGTTCTAGCATTAAAAGCAAGCTTTTTCAATTCATCTTCATCACATTCATCTTCTAATTTAGGCACATCTTCATCATTAATCTTTTTCATGAGAATATTGGAACCTTTAATAACATTAAACCATAACTTATAGTCAATGGATTTCAAATATATCAACATTCTAACTTTCTGATAACCATAATTTGACCCAACAAAGTAAGGAGGCCTAGAGGATGATTGTCCTTCATTAATACCACTTCCTACAAGGTTTGCCATAAAGCTCAAACAATAAAATTTATATTAAAAATCTAGAAGAGCAACTGGGCTCTGATACCAATTGTTGGATCGGTATGACAACCCTAGAGGGGGGGGTGAATAGGGTTTTACACAAATTTTCCTAATAAGCTTAAGATATTCTAAATATCAAACTTTTTACAAGTGATTAAAAAGAAACAATAATGCACCACACAAGATTGTTAAAGATTATGTAAAACCAATTTGATTTAAAGCAATTCAAATTAAAGCATGAAAGAAAATACTAAAAATTATTTCAAAAGTAAATAGGAAAGAGTTAGAGAAGATGACACCGTGATTTATAGTGGTTCGGCAAGCTTACTCCACTACCCAAGCGCCTCTTGGGATTTTGAAATCCTTTTTGCTTAACTATTTCCACGGATTAGAGTCCAACCGTAAACCGCTCATTTTACGAGTTCAAGAGCAAAATCGATCTTTTCCACGGATCAAGATCAAACCGTTACAAAGTATAGAATTTTTTGGAACACACTTTACAACTCTCTCAAAAGAGTGGATATACAAGTTTTATCTCACACAACCAATTCCTCACAATACAATATGTCTCTCAAGAATAAAATCTAAAAGAAAAAGTTGAGTGCTTGGAGAGGGCAACAATGGAGCTTTTGATTTTTAGAGGATTGAATAATAAAAGTTGTGTTGAAATTTTGGAGAAGAAGATTGAGTTTAAAAAGAGAGGGAAATGGAATAAAAGACAAAATTTAATTTGAGCCATTGGATATATAAAATATAAAATGAATGGCGGAGATTAGAAGTTAAAAGAAATAAAAAGTAAAAAGATAAAAGGTGAAAAGTTAAAAGTTAAAAGGTAATAGTTAAAAGGTTAAAAGTTAAATAAATAAATAATATATTATTATTATTATATATCTTTAAAAAAAAACTCAGAACGGTCATTGACCATTTCTGATTTTTTTTTTACCATTGGAATGTATGTTATGTATATATATATATATATATTTAAATTCCTTTTTCTTTTTTTTTTTATTTTATTTATTTTCATTTTCTTTTCAAAGCAACCAAAAGCCACCATTTATTTCTCATTCAAAGTTCCACATATCAACTTCTAAATGGCCCATGATACTCAGCTGACACGTCACCGTCTCGGGATTTTCTCCTTCAAACTTGTTTTGACTATAACTTCTCCGTTTCAACTCCGATTTGAGTGATTCAAATTGCATTGGAATCCTTGTTTCGAGCACTACACTGTTGACATCTTAAAACATCAAAATTTCTTAGTAAATAAGATTCGGTTTGCTATCATCAAAACATTAATTAATTAATTTGGATAGGGCCAAATAGCCAACAAAAACGAACAAGCAGATGAACTAAATGCTAATCCTATCATGATTACTAATGATAAGGATAGAGCAGTAAGAGATTATGCAACCCCTAGCGTGCATGAGCTTTAGGGAGGTATGACCAGACCAACTATTGGTACCAAAACATTTGAATTCAATTCAATGATGAACACTATGCTCCAACAAAAGGCACAGTTCCACGGGTTGGCAATAAAGGATCCATACAGACACTTAAGGGAGCTCATGAGCATTTGTGATTCTTTCATCATCTCAAATGTATTAAGGGATGAGTTGCGATTGAGCTATTTCCACGTTCGCTGGAAGGAAGTGCAAAAGAATGGTTCATTAATATCGATGATGTGGAAGGAATTATATGGGATGAGCACGCAAATAGGCTTTTTGCTTAAATATTTTCCCACTAAGAAATCAAGGAAAATCCACTGGTAGAAATTTCCCTATAGATGCCGGGCTAAAAAGAAGAGGTTTAAAAAACACGGATGAAAGATGGCGGGCCTGAGAATTGGTGGCGGGCGAAATTGGGCCCGCCTTCTTTATTTTTTGGTGGCGGGCCCAAGCCCGCTGTTGAAAGCTTTTGGTGGCGGGCAAGGCCCGCCCGCCGCTTTTCTGTTTGGAGGCGGGCACGGGCCTTTTGGCCCGCCTCCTTTAGCTTTTGGTGGCGGGCCCAAGCCCGCCTCAGAAGGGATTTGGTGGCGGGCATGGGCCGCCCGCCACCTTTTTGTTTCCTCCTTTTTCTTTTCCTTTCTTTCCTTTTCTCTCTCTACCCGAGCCATTTTTCCCATTTTCTCTCTTCTCTTCTCTTCAACCAAACCCTACCCTCACGCCGCCGCCGCCACATCTTCAGTCATTTCCCGGCCATTTTCCGACCATCAACGACGCCAGCGCCGCCACTTGGTTTCCCTTTCTCAAATTTGTGTATTTCCTTCCCAAAAACGGTAATTTCTAGTACATTTTCATTTTCATGGATGCATTTTTGTAGTCTTTCCATATATGTTTCAAATTTGTTCATTTGTGCTTCAAATCTCATATATGTCTCAAATTTTTGATAATGTGCTTCAAATCTCATCTATGTCTCAAATTTGTGATAATGTCTTCAAATCTCATCTATGTCTCAAGATGTGCTTCAAATTTGTTTGTTTCGTATATGAACATTTTTTATATAATTTAAGAAACTTTTGTTTCCAAAGTTAGTTTAAGAAACTTAAATTTTCATTGTGCCTTTTATATTAGTTTAGTTTTGTATTATTAATGCATGATGAAAAATCTTTCCATGCATGTGTTGGGTGTTGAGATAGCATATAAACAATGCAATACGAGTGAGATGTGTGACTCAACTTTACCTTTTTGGAAAAAATTTGTAGGTTAAGTTTCTCTAATTGACTAGAATTACTAAAATGACTATGGATAAGTCATGGATGTTTAAGGATCGAATGTCACCGGAATACGGATTGGGTGTTGAGATATTTATAAATAATGCCATAAGACATTCAAAAGGATTGAATGTCATTTGTTGTCCATGTTTGAAATGTGTGAATGCCAAGTACCAAAATGTGAATGTAATAAGAGACCATTTATTTTGTAATGGTGTCGATCAAAGTTATAACACATGGATTTGGCATGGAGAATCAGTTTCAAGAAAAAGAAATAGTGAAAGTGTTCCAATAGATCAAGTTGTAGATGAGAATGTGGATGACCCGGATGACCCAATAGGGATGTTTGAGGCGGCACAAAATTATTTTAACGACAAATCCCCTTTATTTGAGGAAGCATTAGAGGATGCAAGAAACCATTGTACCCAAATTGTAAAGATTTTACCAAGATATCAACACTGATTAAGCTTTATAATTTGAAAGCAAAGTATGGGTGGAGCGATAAAAGTTTCTCAGAGCTGTTAGAATTATTGAGTATGTTGTTGCCTAGTCCTAATGAAATTCTGATATCCGCCTATTATGCTAAAAAGATTTTAAGTACCTTAGGGATGAAGTATGAAAAGATCCACGCATGCATCAATGATTGTTGTTTGTATCGAAAAGAACTTGTCGATGCAGAATTGTGTCCTACTTGTGGAATATCGAGATGGAAGGTTAAGAAGAATAAGAAAGAAGGAGTGAAAAATATTCCAGCAAAAGTCATGTGGTATTTCTCTCCTATTCCAAGATTTCAACAAATGTTTCGAAGTAAAGAAACTGCGAGATTGTTGACGTGGCATGCTACGGACCGGCAGCGAGATGGGTGCATACGACATCCAGCCGACACAATTTCATGGAAAGAAATAGATGAAAGGTGGTCCGATTTGGTGGAGAAACGAGAAACCTTCGCCTAGCCCTATCAACAGATGGAGTTAATCCACATGGTGACCAAAGTACTAGATATAGCTGTTGGCCAATTATGTTGGTTACTTACAATCTACCCCCATGGTTGTGCATGAAGCGTAAATTCTTAATGTTAAATTCATTAATCTCAAGACCCAAACAAACTGGAAATGACATAAATGTTTATTTAGCTCCGTTAGTCGACGATCTGAAGATGTTATGGAACACGGGCATTCAATGTTTTGATGCCCATCGGCAAGAACACTTCACGCTCAAAGTTATTTTGTTGTGGACCATTAATGATTTTCCAGCATATGGTAACCTGTGTGGGTGTACTACAAAAGGTTATAAAGCATGTTCTATTTGTGGAGACAAAACATCATCAATTTATTTACCTAGCGAAAAAAAGAATGTGTATCTTGGACATCGAAAATATTTACCAATCGAGCACTCATTTAGAAGACAGAAAAAATCATTTAATGGAGAACAAGAATATGGAATACACCATGAACCTCTAAGTGGTGAAGAGATTCTTGCACAATTGAATAGTCTTCAATTTACGTATGGCAAAGGACAACAACCTACAGAATCTTATTGGAAGAAGAAATCGATCTTTTTCGAATTGGAGTATTGGGTATTTTCACGTGCGACATTGTTTAGATGTCATGCACATTGAGAAAAACGTTTGTTCGAATATTATCGGAACTCTACTTCATATTCCTGGAAAAACAAAAGATGGAATAAAAACTCGCGAAGACTTGGCTAAATTAAGACCTGAGTTAGCCACAATTAAGAATGGAGATGAAAAGACATTTCTGCCTCCAGCATGTTACACACTATCGAGAAAAGAGAAGATGAGTGTGTGTAAAAGCTTATCTGAACTTAAAGTGCCTGACGGTTATTCATCCAACATAAGTAAATTAGTTTTCGCCATCGATTTGAAACTTTACGGGCTTAAATCGCATGACCATCACGTTTTGATGCAACAATTGCTACCTGTAGCAATTCGGGGTGATTTGCCTAAACATGTTAGATATGCGATCATTCGGTTATGTTTCTTTTTCAAAGCTATATGTAGTAAGTCGATCGATTCATCTAAGTTGAAGGGATTGCAGGATGATGTAGTGATCACTTTATGCCTATTAAAAAAGTACTTTCCACCAGCATTTTTCACAATTATGGTTCACCTTGTGGTGCATCTTGTAAGAGAGATTGAATTTTGTGGACTAGTTTATTTGAGGTGGATGTATCCATTTGAAAGGTATATGAAAGTTTTGAAAGGTTATGTTCGAAATAGAAATCGTCCAGAGGGATGCATTGGAGAAAATTATATATTGGAAGAGTCGATAGAGTTTTGTTCTGAATTCTTACAAGGAGTTGAATGAGTAGGGTTGCGAACATCGAACAAAATGATAGATTCAAATATCGATCGACCATTATCTGCCTCCAATTATAAAACACCAACTAAAGATATGATTGATCAAGCACATATGTATATACTTCATAATGTAGATGAAGTGCTTCCATATATAGATCAACACATGGAAATGTTGTCTAAAGTGAATCCTACTAAGTCTAAAAATAAAAAATGGCTTCAAGATGAACATAATCGTACCTTTAGCAGTTGGTTGCGTGAACGTGTTGGGTTGGCTATAGGAGTTCGAATACATTCTATATCATCTACATTAATGTGGATATCACATGGACCTCGTTCAGAAGTTACCACTTATGAAAGTTATATGGTTAATGGTATTCAATATCACACAAAAAAACGCGATGATCTTAGAAGTGTGCAAAACAGTGGAGTTATGATAATAGCTCAAACTATGCAAATTTCTAGTTCGAAAGACAAAAATCCAATCATGTCAGACATGACCTTTTATGGCATAGTACAAGAAATTTGGGAGCTTGATTACAATAGTTTCCAAGTCGTCTTATTCAAATGTGATTGGGTTGAAAACAATGGTAGAATTAAAGTAGACGACATGGGATTTACGACCATAGACCTTAATCGCATTGGACATAAATCTGACTCCTTCATTTTAGCCACTCAAGCCAAACAAGTATTCTACATAAAAGATCCAATTAACCCTCGTTGGTCAGTGGTGCTAATGCCTTCACAGAGAATAGTTGTAGAACAGGGTCATGATGAAGTTGATATTGGCCAAGATTGTGGGTATGGAATCATAGAATCCCTACCTAATATTGTTGATGATGACTTAGACACCTATGTTAGAACTGATTGTGATGGTATATGGATTAATAAATAGGTTTGTGATATTATTTTTGTGATTATTTAACTCATATTCTGTATACAATATTTTCTATTTGTAATTAACATAAATTCTTTCTTATGCAGGTTTACATTATGTCTCAGTCGGATAGCGATCATGTCGATGATGTTCCCAATGCCAGACGGACTTCTCGAAATCGAAATACCAGAGGAGTTACAGTATTACGCGAGCTTGCTCAAGACCGGATGGCAGGAGAGCGTCGCACTGTACAATACAACTCAATGGGCCAAGATATCAGCGAGTCTTCAACCAAGTTGCGTAGTTATATTGGTATGTGTGTTAGGGCCCAAATACCTATCACATACGAAGATTGGTATGTTGTTCCTGATGCACTAAAAGAGTTGATCTTGGATTCTATAGAGGTAACTACATATCATCTAAATTTCATTATGTATTTCAATACTAAATTATTAATCTAACTTATTCTATTGTTAGCAGACGACGTTTCAAGTTGATCATATGTCCAAACATAATGTCATGATGTGTATGTCGACGGCGTTCCGAACGATTAGATACAATATAAACAAGAAGTACGTTCAACCATTTCTAGACCAACCCGAGAGATTAAGAACACCACCAACTAAATACACTGCGATCACACAAAAGCAATGGGATTAATTTGTAGACATCAGATTGTCAGAAAACTTCAAGGTAACTATTTTTTTTATGAGTGTAATGTCTATAACCTTCAATATATTCATATAATTATATGTTATACATAAAGAAAGTGATGAGAAAAAAGCATTGCAAGCTAAACAAAAGTATCATCATCGACGGCTCGAAAGGGATATGCTCAACTCGGTCATGAACTAGTAAGAAACTATCTACCCTAAGAATTTATGTTTCCACGCACGTATTTTCTACTTTACTAAATCCCATGTGTTGTTAATTTTAATTGTAGCATATAGATATCAAAAGTAATCCCTCAGGCCGTGCTGAATTATGGAAAGCAGCTCGAAAGGGAAAGAATAAAGAGTACGTTGACGAAGACACAATTGAAACGGTCGAGAAAATTGTAAGTTGTTGTTTCATTTCTTTTGTATATTGTTTGGGTTCAACTCTTTGAATGTGAATCTAAAATATTTTTTCAACAGATAACTTGGAACGCATACAAATGAAGGTCAAGATATTTTGGCTGAAGCATTGGGAACGTCGGAACATCGTGGGCGTGTAAGGGGAGCTGGTCGCTTTGTAACTCCATCAGTTTTCTTTAAGATATCTCATCCGAAGTCGAAGATGGGTGAACGACCAACTCAGCCAGACACTCAAGTAGATTTCTCTCAACGATTTAACTCTCCGTGTGAGGGAAGCAATAGAGATGGCATCAGGGAAGAAAATCAAATTCTTCAAGGGGTCGACATCGTTGAAGAACAAATTGATCATCCTAATGATGTCCCAGTTGATTTTGGAGGAGTAAGTATTATATTATTGAACTTTAATAATATAGTTGAATCATTGTATGTTAATTATGATTTTTTTTCTTTTTTTAAAGGGTACGGCATGTAAACTAGCAGTTGAACACGGAGGTGACATTGTTGCCATTGGTACATTGTATGAATCGAGCGACCTATCTGATAGGATACATGGTATGCCTTTGGGGAAATTCAATGCGCGTGTCACGATCGATTTGATACTTGAAGGCAACGAGGACATATACTTGCCCATCCCTTTAAACGAGGAGATGCAATACCTCAGACAAGCTTGGAACACTTTTGTGTCATGGCCAAAATCATTAATTAAGACACATACTACAACAACGGAGGTATATATATATATAATCATACATTATAATAATTTAATATGTAACACATTTATTTTACTAATAATCGAAAATGTTTATTGTCAGCCATCTAAACCCAAAAAAATGACTACTAAGAAGTCTATATCAGCTACTAGTAAGAAGACAGTTTCAGATTCGCAATCCCATCAATCAAACACGACCATTCCAATTATGATCAAGCTAGTACGTAACTACGCTAGAGATCAACTAGGTGTTGGTGGACTAGTACGTATCCCACTTACCATAACCGGTTTTCTTCCCGATTGTTATATTGCACAAGATGAGATTTTGGAATATTGTAATATGGAAGAAATTGGATATACTTCCATACTTTGTTACATCGGGTAGGTAAACTATTTTCTTCCTCAAATATTATATTCGCATACCACTTTAATAACGTTTCCATATTTTATTTCAGTTACATATGGGAAATTTGCGATAAAGAGATACTGGCTAACTACATACTAGTAGACGGTGGCGATTTTGCAATGGTTTCGACGAAACAAAATCTAGAAGAACGAGTTGAACGTGTAGTTGATAAGTTCAACACGTTGGTTGATATGAATCAGCGAATATTTTTTCCCTTCAATACTGGGTATGTGTTCTACATTTTGGATTTTTAATACTTATGATTATGTTTATATCAAACTCAATAATGGTTAATTAATTTCTATAGACACCATTGGATTTTGGTCGTCATCATTCTTGCGGAAAATACAACATACATTTTCAACTCGTTGGTTGGTAAAATCCGGTCCATGAGAGTTTATACCAAATCATAACTTCGTAAGTTTCTAAATAGAAAACTTTTGGACTTTGAATTTATATTTAATCATCCTAATGTTTAGAATTATTAATATAGTGCTTACCGAGTTTGGCATTTAAGACACAATTTGAGGCCGAAACAATTATATTGGAAATGGGTGAAGGTAAAGTTAAATCAAATTCGTTTGTTTATAGTCTTTTTTTTTGTGATGCTGATCAATTATCGTTTACTAAGTATATGTAACTATTTTTTCCCCTAGTGCCCTCAACAAATTGGATCAATAGTATGTACATTTTACGTCCAAATATTCATACGGAAGATGATATACAACACATCCACGCACGTATTGAGACTTGTAAGTTTTATTTACATGTTAAATAGCATCATATAGAACATATACTAATTTGGTGTTTTTATTTATGTCTTAATACTTTGTAGTTCAAGATCGCCCAAATACATTCACTCAAGCGAGATATTGATGAGGTATGAGTTGAATGGGCAGAGTACATAGGTAGACATATGATAGAAAATTAGTGTTTATGTATGGAGAAATGAATAATTAGTTGAAGTTTAAATGTTAATTGAATAGCTAGATGCATGTAATTCGATTACGGAAGGACAAAAGTCTCATTTGGTGTGTCTTTGGATTTTTCATTATGTTCATATACTGGTGGAGAGTTTTGTTATATAACAGTGAAATTTTTGGGATCGCATTATTGCCCCGTCATGCTGCCGAAATTTCGTGTGCATATCTATTATTGTGTTAAAAACACATGCATATATGTTTAGAAGTTAGAATTCCATATAAGTTAGTGTGTGGGTGATTGATTTCGTTAAAAACTAGAGTTTAATAGGGGATTGGATAGTTATTAGAAAGTTTAGAATTGACTGTCTCTATATTCCTTTTTTTTTATAAAGTATAATAACTTTTAATGGCCGGCACAATATATACCATTTTTAATAAATTATAGCTATAGTGTCTTTTAATGGCGGGCACTACATTTTTCTCGATCTTTTGTTTTTTTATAAATATAATGTCTTTTAATGGCGGGCACCGATGATTGACCATCAAATTCTCGATAATTGACCATTTTTAAAAATGCCCGAACCCCTTTTGTTGGAGGTTTAAAAAAGGTAAAGGTGGCGGGCATAAAAGCCCGCCACAAAAAAGTATTAATGGCGGGCAAGAATGCCCGCCTTTGAACAGTTTTAATGGCGGGCAAGGCCCGCCTTTGTATTACACAATATTGGTGGCGGGCGTGCCCGCCACCGAAACGTTACGATGATAGGGGGATTGATGGCTGGCTGTTGCCCGCCATTGTTGTTTAATAATGGCGGGCAATGCCCTCCATCTATACCCAATATTCTAGTAGAGACATGAGATCTTGCAATTCTAGCAAGAAGATGGACAGTCTATCACTAAAGCATACGAGCGTTTCAAAGGTATTGTTCGAATATTCGATTGAAGATCCAAAAAGAAGAAGAAACTTACAGCCCAAGCTAGAAACCCGAATTCTCATCTCAAGTATTGAATTAAAACCCTAAAGGAAGACTATAAACTGAGATGATTAAAAGGAAGAAGGTGTGTAGACTTGAAGAGACCAAGTGTAGTAACCACGAAGTCAAACCTGTTGCCGATAGTTTTAGTAGTTTTACATTATTTTTCTTAGATTAATTTAGAATATTTTCCATTGTTCTTTTGAATCATTTTGCAAGTTAGTAATACAATGTTTATCATGATTTCTTCATTCATGTTATTTGTTGTGTCCTTGTTTGCATGATGAACTAATTTTAGTAAGATGACGTTAAGAAAAAGTTGATTATAGACGCATGTGCCAGGGGAAACTAGGAAGGTAAAAATAAAGCATGTTAAGTTAGGGTTTCAGTTAAATAGTAAGTGTGACTAACCATCCACACAAACTACTAGGTTGTTGAATCTGAAGAAGAAATAACCTAAGGAAAATTTACATGTTTATTAGACTAACATAAGGTCTCTTAATAAAGATTTTAGGAATAAAATTTAACTACTACATGCGACGCGCTGATTTATTCCCTACACTAACTCACAACGATAGTTGGTTTTAGGATGAACTAAAGTGGAAGCATACATTGAATAGCGAAGTATGATCGTTATTCCTTACAACATCATTTTTTCAAGTACTGTGAACACATTCCATGAATACCTTAACTGAGTCTTTTCTCTTTAATCAAGTTTTATGCATTTTTAATTTCCTTGCGAAGAACCCTGAATCACAATCCTAATTGTCTATCTTTCCGCAAAATTCTAAATTACATCTGGTTAGTAAAATCCATAGTCTCTAAGGAAGAACGATATAAATTTGTGTATCACTTACTGCAGACTACGTATACTTGCGCCTTGTGGATAAATATCTATAATAATTCAAGGATCTTGATTCTACAATCAACTAATCTAGTATGTGAGTGTTATTATACTATGTTGGCATTTGTTATAAATGAGTTTATGGTCGTTCCATGATAGGTTAGGATGTTCCATGCTGAACCAGCCAAGTACGACCGTCTCATTGGGGATCTGTTTATCTGACGTCTCATAGAGAACCCGAGAGATGTTTATGTCCTATAGGAAACCTGTATGTTGTCCTATAGGGGACATTATGATTTTTGAGTAATACCAAAACTAACGTGATGTTGCCTCGTGTGCAAATAGCACATATTTGCACAAGTATATGCGGTCTGTAGTAAGTAATAAGTAAAATTATCGATCTCCATACGGACTATGATTTATCAAAAGTAGTATGTTTAGAACTTACATAAAGTAAATTAAAGGTTTGGGTTTGATTTAAGTTGCGTAAAATAAAAGTAATGCAAAACGTAATAAGTGTGTTGATAAACTAAGGCATAGTTAAGGTACACATGGAATGTGTAGCAGTGTTAAAAGAACTGTGTGGTGATGGGAATTAACATATTTCTCTCAACTAACGTCTGCTTCTGCATTTGTTCGCGTTAAGTCCAACTTCTGTTGCAACTCAATATAATCTAAACCGCACAGCGTATGCAGTAGTTACGTGTTTATTCCCAAACTCCGATTTAAAGTATAAAAGACTTTGAAACTAACCATGCTATCTAGCCTTAGGTCATTCCTCTTTCGATTTACAGCCAAGTAGCTTGTGTGGATGGCCTATCGACACTTACTATTAATAAATTAAGATCCTAGCTATCAACCACAGGTTTATCCCTACCTAGATTTGTCTAACAAATACTTATACAATTCCACTTTTCTCTAACCTAGCTTTAGAGAAATTAGTTCAAAATGCAAAATAAAAACACAGATAACAACATGAATGAAAGCACACTGAAAGAAATATTATTAAAAAGCAAAATGAGTCTAACGAAATTATAGTATATGCCTGTTGTTGGAGAGTCTTAGCTTCGGGCGATGGATATGAACAAGTTAACTCGGTTTCTGGTGAGAGCCTCCACCAATCGTGACTCATTGGGCACCTTTTAATCCTATTATAGTTAGGTATGTGGACCTGGACTAGGAAAGTTTGTGTAGGCCAACACCTGACTGGTTGAAGCAGCATGCGGTGTATGCGTACATGCCCCAAGTGCTAGGTAGACGGCTCACTTGGACTCGTTTCCACAGTACATTGTTCGTTTGCTTGACCCAATTACCCATAGGTTACCCTGATGAGCTAGGAGAGTACCTCAAGAGACTCACAAGCGAGTCACGTAACATATATGATGACCTTGTCATACTTCTATGTTAGTTGAATTGTAACCATGTATGTGCTAGTATGTTGTGATATGATTATGTGTATTGTACCTATTTTGGATGTTCTTACTGAGTATTTGTTACACTCACACTTATTTTGTGGTTTTTTCACCAGGTAATCATGGGTTGTATCGAGATAGTTAGCTAGGAGGATGCTGAAGTGATCATGGGTAGAGCTTGCTGTGTAGTTTTTGTATAGACTTTATTTGTTAGTCCTTTTTTGCATGCTTTTAATTCTCCTATTATGTTTCTTTTAATTATATGAAAACTTCCTTGGCTAAGGTTTACTATTTTATAAGTGATTGATTGTAACGGCCCAGTTTTCTATTCCGGTTCTTGAGGTGCTTAGAGTTCGATTTGATGGTTCGGTTTGGCCGTTAGAGTTTATTTTGTCCCTTAAGGGCATTTTGGTCTTTTGCTCCCGGGCAGGATTTGTAGATTTTTAGGGCTTCGAGGCAGCTCATGCGCTTTGTCGAGGCTTGTTTGTTGGTGGTCTGAGTCTCGAGATGTTTGGGCTAGTCGTTTGGAAGTTCGGTTGTGATTTTGGGTTTTGGCAAAGTGATGGTTGGTTGTGTGCTTCCTTTGGGATTCGAGCCCTGCCCTTGGTGTTGATTTTGGGAGTTGGATTTAGTGAGTTTTATTTATTGGGAGTGGTTGCTTGGTCGGGTCGAAGGAGGAGGAAGCGGGAAATGGGATTTTGAGGTTTTGATTTGGATAAGGATGGAAATTAGGATTAAAATCCCTATTTTTCCTTTTATTTTTCCCATTTTTCCCTTTTCTTTTCAAAATCACTTTCTCTTTCTCTCTCTCTCTCTCTCTCTCTCTCTCTCTCTCTCTCTCTCTCTCTCTCTCTCTCCCAACCTAGCCTCACTCGGCCAGATCCGGCCGCGAGATCCTTGAGCACGCACCGTCGTCGCTGCCGCCCGAGCAAAGACGTCAGTCGTGTCGCGCCGCCGCGGCTGTCGCAGACGCCCAACCCGAGCCCAGACCGCCGCTTTCGCCGTCGCGTCCCCGGATCTGCCCGAGCAGCGGCTCGACGCACGCACCAGCGAGCCATCGCTCGGCCAGCCGCACCAGATCCGGCCGAGAAGCAGCTTCGCTCGCCGTCGCACTCCCCGGGTCCGTCGCCCCAGATCTGTCGCCATCGCACCATCGCACGCCCAGGTCGCAGCCGAGGGAAGCCCATCGCCATGCCGCTCGCTCGTCGCACGCCGCCCGCTTGCCCGCACGCCGCACGCTCGCCCAGCGCCGCACGCCTTCGCCCGTGACGTGCCCAGCGCGTGTCCGCGCGATCGCGCGCGCGCGCCTGAGTGCCTGCCAGCCACCCACCGGTGCACCAGCCCGCCAACAACGCCCGGCCTCGTCGTCGCCGTGCCGCAGAGTGCCCCTTGAGCCGAGCACGCTTGTTTTATTATTTTTTAGGGCTATGATTGTGATTTCTATTGTGTTTGTTAGGTTCTCGTTAGCTAGCTCGGGATCGATCGCAGCTTAGGATTTTGTGTGTAGTTGCCTCCCGGCCAGGTAAGGATTTCTTACCGGAGTTGTGTGGACCCTGCGATATATTATGTGATTGCTGATTGTATGCTTGTTTGTGTTTATCGACATGTTTGGTGATAAGTGCTCTATTCTCAATTCGAGTGGCATGATTTCTGTGTTGTTTTTCATGTTAGTCCATGCTAGGTTGTTCCTTTACGGCATGCTCGTATTCATCCTTGCTTCGTATTATCATGCTAGGTTCGTTGTTTTTCCTCTTGAGCACGTATTGGATTGTATTGGATTGTTTGTCGATTGTTAAGGCAAAGTTAGAAATCGGTAGATAGCATCATCCGGCCACGATGCATAAAGTATCTTGCATCCATGGCAAGGACGTTCGAGAGACAGCTTCTCCGTCCTTGGACCCCGTGAGGATTAGCTATCCCAACCGGTAGGCCCCGCAATCTTGGGTGAGGGTGGTAGTCTAAGCGATGCCCCAACGGTCGGGATGATGACTTGGCAATGCCTAGTCCCGGCGGTATGCAAGACGCCTCGGCGTGTTCGGCGAGAGCCCTTGATTGCCACTGTTAAGGTAAGGACGACTTCTGGTGTAAGCCTACCACGACCCGTTCCTTAGCCTCAAAGTGCGGTGGTACAGTGACATAGTTCACGTGTCCGTGTCTCACACCCTATGTCGGTGACACCGATCCGAGATTTAGTTAGGCGTGGTATCCGGATATGGGCGGCTTGCCACCAGACCCGGCACCCCCATAGTCCAGTAGAAGCACGCGGTGCATGCTTACGCTCATTACACGGTACGCCGGAGAGCTCCTCCGGGATCTTGAGCTAGTGTACCTTTCGTCGCCGACGATGAGGCAGCCGAGGAGGGGACTTGTTTTCTCGTATAGAGGCGACTTGTGTATTGTGTGGATGTGGTGATTGATTTCGGACTAAGACCACGAGTTGGCATCCGAGGCCCAAGTGTGGGCTAAGCTATGTGCTCTATTCGTGTTTATATTCATAGCTTGCATACGCTCATCGAGATGACCATGCATATCGTATTGTACCCCGGTTGGGGATTCTTCTTGAGTAATTCGTTACTCACCCTTATTATGTGGTTTTCCACAGGTAACCATGGTGCGAGACAGGATGGTTGGAGGAGGAGCTGTGATCATGGAAACCCGTTGTTCAACTCTGAGTCTTATGTTTATGTTTATGATTTAAATGTCCTTTGAATGCATGTAGTTGGGCACGGAGCCCTAGGGTGTTTTCTGAATGTATTTCCGGATTCTAGCATTGTTGTAACTATTGCAAAGCTTGTATGTTTTAAATAAATCTCGATCGATCGAGTATGTTTTGGAAATGTATTTATCTTGGAGCAGTGCTTGGAAACAGGGACGAGTTTCAGAATTTATGTTGATTTTTAAATGGATGTTTTCATGTTTTAGTTTTTACTTAGAATCCAAACACCATCTTGCAAATTTTCTGTAGATTTGTATGCATGCATTGAGGTAATGGCCTATTTAGAACCCCATTCGGGTCGGGTCCTTACAGAACCTATTTTATTCTTTTAATATTTTTAAATAAATGATAGAGTAGGAATAGCTTTGGATTTGAAATTTGAATTGCATATTTCATAATTGTATTGAGTTAGCATGACATAGAAATCTTAGATTAGAATTTCGAGTTCTTATAAACAAGGTTATTGTGACACCATTTGCTAAGAACTCTAAAGCTAACATAATATGGTCATCAGCATACAGGTTGTCACTCCCCCTCTTAAGGACTAAAACAAAACCTAATAATGTCATCAACACCCAAGTTATGACTCCCATTCAAGGAACTCAAGTAAAAGCTAATAGGATCATCGACACACAGACTTTGACTTCAACTATTAAGGACTAAATACAATGAGAATGACACCTAAGTTCAAGCGTAGATTATGCATAGTCTATCAACAACACACTAAATTAAATATCAATTCCAACATACATGCTCAAAGAAAACTTTTCAAATCTCAACCAGTCACTACATGTTATCAATCTTAACAGCCATATCAGTTCAATAAGGCAACAAGCTTTCTCTAATCTATATCAAGTTTATGTAATTCATTCGAGCACATCCAAAACAAGTTAGTCAACTAGAAAGAAACTTTAATAATCCTATTATGCATCTTTATTCTACATGCTTGTCACTCACCACCATAAATGACTCAATCAAACGAGAATTAAAGAACAACTAACCAAGGTTTTGAAGAGGTGATGGAATGCACACGATTACTTTCTCTAAAAAATTTATCATCGATTGAGTGCGAAACATTATAGCGCATCGCCATTGGTAATGTAAGCTAACACGAAATTGAAATCGTAGAGAGAATATGGAGAAGTATTATCCCAAAAGTCTAAAGATAAAGATGCTTTAGATAAGAAAGTGAGACCCATATCTACTCTTTGTCTATGTTTTCTTTCAACTAGACCATTTTATTGTGAGGTGCATGGACATGTGAGCCTATGCTCAATGCCTTGAGCTTGTAAAAAAGACACAAACGATTTAAACTCCCCTCCACTATCAGTTTGTAGTTTTTTAATGGATTTTTTAGTGAGTTTTTCAATGTAGACTTTGAATGTAAGAAAAGTCTGAAAAGCTTCACTTTTAGTTTTCAGAAATTAAATCCATGTATATCTTGAGAAAGCATCTACAAAGCTTATATAATATCGAAAGTTATTGCGAGATAGTTTGTATGATGGACACCAAATATCTTTTGCTATCAGTCCTAGAGGTTCATGATACACAATAGTGGAATTTTGAAAAGATAAACTATGAGCTTTAGAAATATCACATGAATGACACAAAGCATTTTTATTGAATGATCTAACATGAATATTACAATGTTTGAGAACTTCTAAAACAATTTGTGTGGCTGGATGACCAAGCCTATTATGCCAAGTACAAAAAATAGCATAAAACTTGATTTTTCACAAGAATTGACATCAGAAACAGCAGTAAGAACTTGGACTTTGAAGCAGATGAATGTAAAGACTTATTAACAGTAGAACTAGAATGAGCTTTCTCAAAATTGAATGCATACAATCCATCAGCTAGCTTCCCTCGAAGAAGAATTCGTCCAGTTACAAAATCCTTCACAAAACAACAATGGGAATGGAACTCAAAGAACACTTTATTATCTCTACCAAATTGGCTGACACTAATTAACTTCTTGGTTATTTGAGGAACATGAAGAAGATTTTGAAGTTTAAAACATGGGATTTGTTTGAAACAGAAGACCATATATTAGATTACCAATATTATATACTTTCAAACCTGAACCATTGCCAATGTGTAG
This sequence comes from Sicyos edulis, assembly GCA_036507275.1. Lineage (NCBI taxonomy): Eukaryota > Viridiplantae > Streptophyta > Magnoliopsida > Cucurbitales > Cucurbitaceae > Sicyos > Sicyos edulis. The sequence goes on from CM071856.1 coordinate 23,532,563, forward strand.
TCGATTGTCTCCTTGATATTCATCAGAAAAGCCCAAATTTGCAAGATCATTTGTGACATGTTTAGAAGCACTAGAGTCTGGATACCACTGTATGTCTCTGTTTACATCATTCTGCAACATAAACACTTGAGCATTTTGATTCGAAAAACTAGAAGATCATTCACCATTGTTATAGTTTGATGTGTGTTCCTGCCTCCTTGAGAACCTCTTCCATTTAAGAAATAGCATTTTGTTGCAGTGTGCCACATCTTCCCACACCCTTGACATTGAGACTTGCTATTATTTTCCAATTTTCTTGCCCTTTCCAGAATGAGTATTTTGATTGCTTTTGCCTTGTCGATTCGACTCATTTGACTGATTCACAACCACGTTTGAAGAATTTCCTCCTGAATTTCTTATCCCCGAATGTGTTGTTAGATGAACAATTGGACCAGATCCATATGGATTTATAGAGAAATCCTATTTTCTTGAGCAAGAAAAAGAGAGTTTACCTTCTGAAGAGATGGCATTTCGTCTTTTTCCGCAATTACAGATACAGTGGAATCAAATTCAGATCCCAATCTTGCTAGAAGATGCATAACATGATCTTCATGATGTACTTTAGGTCCTGCAGCTGTAAGTAAATCAACCAGATTCTTGATTTTCGCAAAGTAGTATACTAGCTTCTCGTTTCCTTTCTTCACACCCTTGATTTACTACTCGTTCATCATCAGAATCAGACGAACTTGCTGCATTCAGAAATTTCGCTGGGACTTCATCTTTATCCTTTAGAAATCTTAGCAATCCATGTTCTCGAAGTGCTGTGGTGACTTGTAGTTTCCATAGAAGGACATTATCTTCATCCAATTTGACAATGGAAGTTTTGTTTCCTATATTTACGATCTTCTCATTTGCCGTCTTTAACACTAGATCAGATTGGCTTCTCTGCGGTGAAGACTCCATGGAAATCACCTTCAGAATAGTTCTTAGTCGTTAAGCTCTGATACCATAACACGAAATTGAAATCATAGAGAGAATATGGAGAAGATGAGAATGATTTTCATTGATGGAAAAGAAAGAGATGAACCTTAGAATGTAAAGAGGCTCAATTACAAAGACTTGACCTAACCAACTAACTAGTACTTCAACTAATTACATTTATTCTAACTAATGATTTAAACTAACAATACAACTCAGCACAAAAGAATAACTCAGCTACACCTCAGCTAATTGAACAACTCGGACAACTTAGCTACACTTCAGCTTCTCCTAATATAAGCCACTCAGAAATCTTCATCTTGGCCACTCAAACATGGATTTCTGGCACGTGAATCGAGATAGTGACTAAAGATGTATAGATCTGAGAAGAACACTTGTGGATTTTAGTGGTTTTATAACAAGATTAAATGGATCTTAGAGAAGATTCAAATCTCGACTAATAACGGTCTCACAATTAACACACATTGATTTATTTTTGGTCAGTTTCATAAATAGATGGAGAGAAGCTTCTTGCATAGGCGATGGTCTTCGAATCATGTTTATGGCGAGCAAACCTGCTCGTAATGTTGACATAATATGAAAGTTGACAGCGGCATGGGTCTTCGGGCAAGTAAGAAAACGACAACGAAAAATCTATATTGCACATTTCTCTAATCAAGCAAGGTGCACTTCTCAATAAGGAGATGAGTACTTTGGTGTTCTTGGTGCAGTTGCTATGCGTCATGTGTTAAGAAATCATAAAGTTTCTAGGTGAGCACTTTGAAAATAGTAAAATTAATCTAATTAATTCATTAAGATCTTTTTCTCTTTAGTTTTTTAGTCTAATCCTTAGGAAAGTACTTAAAGAGATTGTCGAATGTGATTAATTATGACAGGTTTGGATGTCTTTTAAGAGAGGAATGAAATGGACATTTGGGAACGAGAATTCTATTATTATTTTTAGGGATTCCTAGCTCCAAATGGATACTTGTGCTATTATGATCGATAAATACTAGCCTTATCAATCATCTTCAATCTAGAGTCCCCAATATCGCACAAGAATCAGTAGAAAAATATGTTAGGGATTGTGCCCTAAAGGCCTAGTAGTTTGTAATTAAAGAACAAAAATTTAATGTTATATTTCAGTTATTAAGAAATGTTATTATTTACATTAATTGCGCATTTAATATACAAACGTCGTTCACCTTTATCACATTAATTGGATTAATAGCAATATTTCCATGGTTATTTGGATGTACACTTGGACAAATATGTGAGACAAACAAATGGATCTAGTTCTAAGTTAATAACCTAAAACATCTACAGTAAATGGAGTAAGGTTGGGCTCCTAAGTCTTGGTGACACTATTGGTACGACCTGCTTTGCAAATGTTGCAAACAACTTGATCCTGGTTGTTCATGTGGAGACATGTGAGTTGGGGTGTCTATTCATTAAGGAGTTTTTGCATATGACGGGACCAAAAGATTTATGATTGATCTAGTAATTTTTTTATAGAATCGTATCAACTACTTCACTAAGGATGATCGTATGTCGATGTGATCTTAATCATGAGTGGGTTGTGAACTCCTACTTTATGAAAGTATCCTTTTATGTGCATGGGTGAGACCAGCCAAAAAGCACTAGGTCAATAAGCCTCCCACGTTGGGGATTGTCATAGTGAGTGGTTGGGAACGCAATATCACAAGAAGGAATTCAAGCCTTCCAAAAATTTAAGGAAAATGTAGAGGTGTTCCCTTAAGAACTGATTTCGGAGCTTGGACAAAGGGACCCGCCTCTCATTGGCCCGAGAGGACATTGATTTATAGTTTAACTATAAACACTTGTTCATTAGAAGAATTAGTGGCACTTAAAGAGAAAGTTGTAATCACAGGGGTAGAACGAATTTCTTGTCACAGCTTTGAATTACAAACAAGCTCGTGAAGGATCATATGACAGATGACCGATTATTTCAGTAGCCAATAACTTGTCCTATAGTACGAAAGAGTTTAACACATGCCTTTAGTGGAATAAGCATGATGTTAACAAATAGGGATCGGATCTCAAGTCGTTGTAGCTTTCAACCTATAGATCCACAGGTCCCCAGGCTAGCTCATACTTGATGTACATTGTTTTATTAGAGAGTGAGTTTGAAGAATTCAATAAAAGACCTATTCTATAGGTGGTTAGAGATATTTTTTTGTTAGAGATTTATTTTGCTCGTTTTTCTTTTATAGTTATTTCTAGTCAATATTTTGGATTTTTTGTTGTTGTAATGACTATTTGAAAGCCAAGTGAAATTCTAATAAAATATCACTTGAAAACCCAATTGTGTTGTGCTTATATATTTTCTACCGATATCTTTTCATGTTCGTCAAAAGGTAATTGACTTGCATTAACCAATCAATAATGTATATACATGAAGAGTATTATTGGTTACTAAAATTCAGCTGGCTAACAACTTTAACTAATCCTCTAATGAAATAACTAATCTCTTTATTTTATACAATTAACCTTGCTTAATTAATCCAATAAGGAGTACCAAGGCTATGCAGTTGAATTCAGGGTAGTAAAAAAACAAGATAAAAAAGTAAATGGAGCAAAATATTGAGGGAAAGAAAGATTGAATGAAATGGTGGAGTTCTTGCACTAAAACATGGGGTCCGGAGTCCAAAACTTTGATGTGATGGTTTTTCCTTTTTTCCTAGTTTGGAACTGATTTGTCTTTTTTCTTTTTTATGTTAAAATTAAGCATAGTTAGATTTATTTGTTGAAGAAAAATGTAAGGAAGAAGATGAAGAAACAAAAATAACAATTCTTAAGTTTATATATATATATAAGGGGTCAAATTTAACTTAGAAAGTTAACACTTATCGAGAGTACAATTAAGTAAATTGAAATTTGATTCAATGGTTACAAATTTCATGATTTTGGATAGTTTGTGTAATTTTTCAAAGAATTAAAAATACGAAGACACAAGTGTGAATCCTCGGAGCACATGATTTTTTTTTTTTTTTTTTTCCTCCTTCAGCAACACACGTGAGTGAGCAGAGATCCCTTTAGATAAAAAGGTGGTTTAGCCTCTAATCAAATCATAAGTCAGAATTTTTTTTTAAAAATCATAAGTTAATTTAATCCCACTATATAATATTTACCGTTACCGATCAAGTAAAATAAAAAAGCTGGCCATTAAAACGGTGCAGCTGGGACACATAAAAAACCGTGCCAAAAAATCTGTAGCGACGGTGTGTGTGTAAATAAGTGTACATATTTTGGAAATTGGGTCAACAGTAGTGTTGCCAAAGAATTTTGTGGTTTTGGGAGGGGGTATGTTTGTTCTGTTTGTTTGCAATGATAAATAATAATTTTGTTTGGCCTTTTTATTTCCTCATCTCCATATGTATCGCCATTACCGTATATGTAATAATAATAATAATAATAATAATAAAAGTAGTAAAGAGTTTGGGAGCATAGGCCTTAAAAAGTTTTGGGATTGGAGGAATTGTATTTTTGTTTTGTTTAGTGTGTTAGGGCTCCACCTTTATGGTAAAAAGTTAAAGATGGAGAAATAGAGAGCACCGAAAAGCATACACACCTTATCATGAAAAGCAAGAAAAATAAAGCCCCAGCTCTCTCTCACATGCATTGCAGTTGTAGTTGCAGTGCACCTCATTTCACTTCAATTCACCAACATAATCTAAAACATATATATAATAATAACATATCATTTTATTTTTTATCATTATTGGACTCTATTTTTCAATTTTAAGTTTTTTGAAAAATTAATGGAGGAAAGAAGTAGTTTATAAATCTCGTAAAGATTGGAAGATCTTTTCATTTTTTAAATATGATTCTTTGGCATATCTATACATTTTTGGATTATAAATTCTTCATTAATACAGTTATATTTACCTCAACTTATCAACTTAGAGGTTGAATGGTGATTTAACATAATCTAACAAGAGATTAGAACAGAAGGTTTTGCATTCAAGTTATCTCTAAGAAGTCTTTTTCTCCCTCGTTGGATAAAAGTGTCTGCAGTTATGACTAAATTATCTCATCCTATCCATTTAAATCGTTTTCAATTGATTGATGATTTAACATTATTCAATATATTATACTTGCATAATTTTCTTTTCCAAAAAAACCATATTGTACTTTTAATAAAATATAAAATTGATTACAATGATAAATTTGAATTTACATTCAATTGAAATTAATTTAATTTTCTTTAAAGATGATGGGAACAAATTTTAAAATAATTTGAAATTAGTAAAATTTTATGATAAATTAAGAAGAAAATTAGTTCAACACCAACTTCACACATTTGAGCTGGAGAATCGATATTTGTCCCTCCTCTTCTAATATGTACTATAAAAAAGAAAACTTTGAAAGAGACTAATTTTAAGCTTGATTAAAAATAAATCAAGGAAAATAGAATTTTAGAAATTAGAAACTCAAGGAGAAAAATAAAAAGATGTGGCTGCTCAAGTCAACCTCACCTCATGATTTGGTCTTGGTTGTTCCAAGCACCACCTCATTTCCCACTTTCTTTTTACCAAAACTCTCTTTTGCATTTTCTTTCTTTGTGTGTATATTAAGAGGTGATTTCTTTGATGCTGAGTCTCCCCCCATGGGATTAAGTATGAAGGTTCATCAGTTGGCACGTGCCTTTTGGGACGAACAACCCTCTCTCTCCCTTGGTTGCAAGCGCCTACGCCCTCTTGCTCCAAAGCTCAACCACCAACAACATCCCCTCTCCGACTCGACCTCGCCTACCACGACGCTCACCTCTTTAGACCTTAAAACCTTCATCCGACCCGATTGCGGCCCGAGAAAACCCGGATCCAATCACCATAGCAAAGATTCTTCTTCACCCCAGGTAACTAACTACTAACTCAACTCAATTGGGTTCTTGATGTGTTTTTGCTTTACGTAAGAACTCGTGTTGGTTTGTACAGGCGGTAGAGATGCACCCCGGGGGCACGCGGTGGAATCCAACGCAAGAACAGATAGGGATATTGGAAATGCTTTATAGGAGAGGAATGAGGACTCCGAATGCACAACAGATTGAACACATCACTACCCAGCTTGGCAAGTATGGCAAGATCGAAGGCAAGAATGTGTTTTATTGGTTTCAGAATCACAAAGCACGAGAGCGACAAAAGCAGAAGCGCAACAGTCTCGGTCTCGCTCACTCCCCCAGAACTCCCTCCCCTCCCATTATTCCCTTTTTCGACCCTTCGGTACGACATATTACACTTTTGCAATTTCTGTTAATTGATATTATTAAATTTACTTCAATCCTTTAAGCTAAGTTTTTGAGTTTACGGGTGATTTAACTTAATTTCAACCGTTTCTTTTTCATGCATGTAAAACTGTCAGTTACATTGTAACAAACGAAGACTGATTAGGTTGCGAGAATTTAATTATTTGTTCGGTATCCATTTTGCAGGATGGGGAAGTTAGTCTGTGCAAGAGGAAGTGCATGAACTGGGAGTTTGAGTGTTTGGTAGAGGGTGATAGGACTCTGGAATTATTCCCCTTGCACCCGGAAGGCAGATGAATATGGGAACGGTTTTTTGAAAATGAAGAAAAACAAATTCCTATTTCCAAAAACCTTGCAGCTTTGTTTTCATAAATTGTTGTGAATTTGCTTTCTAATGTGCTTTATTTTCTCTTTCTTTTCTTTTGTTCTTCTTTCTTTATGCGAGTTTCGAGAAACAAGAACAAAAAAAAGAAAGCCCCAAAAACAACAACAACAAAAAAAATTAGTCTCTCTCTTTGTACTGATCATATCTCTCATTTACAATTTACAATTTCCAATTCTTCTCTTTATCTCAAAAAAAAAAAGGGGGGTTACCCTAATTCTTCTTTTATGCTTTTAACAAAACTTCTTTAAGCTGTTTGTCTCATATCTGGGTGTGAAAAACGCTTCCTTTTTTGACAATAACCTCTGAAAATTAAGGCTTTTAGGTTAAAAGTGAAGATCTCACCTACCTTTCTTCTTATTTCTTCTCTTAACCTTTTTTTTTTTTTTTCGCACCAATTTCAAACGTCCACTTTTTCATCTCTAAATCTCCCATTCAAAATTAAAATAAATAAAATTGACCATTTAGAGAAGACTTTCACAAGGTGTCCTATCAACTCATCTTGGGACATGAATTCCTTTCTTCTTCTGTTTTTTTTACTTTGGTTGGTTATCTATGGGTAATTTTTGTAAATTTGGGCATGCATGAATTTTAATGAAAGGACATAAGTGGGAAGTGGGGGCCAATCATTATGGAGGGAAAAATTACATCACCGAGTTTGAAAATGCCAAAAATAAAAATTTTAAAATGAAAGAAGAGTTGAAAAGGAGTGAAAAGAAATTAACATGATTCGTAGTGGCCAATAATTTCAAATATGATGATGGTGATTATTGAAAATTTAGCAAAATAGGTAGCATAGGGCTTTCGAAATAATTGTCCAATTTATCCTTGTTTATTAGCATAATTGACAATGTGTTTCCAATGATAATGATAGGGATAGGTTTGGCTTTAAATAAAATAAAACATTATTGTTGTAATTTTCTTTATCTCTAGTTTTAGTCTACATTATGCGCTTTTGAATTTATATTATATGACATTTTTTTTTTGTACGTAATATATTTGAATAGAAAAATGTAGTTTGTACTTTATATACATAGTTAGTCATGTTATGCCTAATGTTTCGTTACTCACTTGTGGGAAAAGGAAATTCGGAAAAACTTTTATTATGAGGAATTATATTTCCCGTAGATTTACTGTTTCTTATTATTTTTATTCGAAGAAAAACAGATGAAGTTGGAAAGATATCTTTGATTGGCTGTTAATGTATTGGGTTTTTTTTTTCCATTACATAAAATTGAACTCGAAGAGTAGGTAAGATCAGAGTATGTTTACAATCGGTTTGGAAAAAGAATATTTTAAATAAAATTACTGTTATATTATTACTTCTAGAATGACTATAGTTAATTTTTGTATAAGAAAAAAAAATTTAAGACTAGAAAATTACATTTTCTTTTAATAGGACCACTTGGAATATACTACTATAAGAGACTGTTACTGAAAATTAAATACACTTTTTATTTTATTGAAGTTAGGATATGAAAACATTGATTTGCCAACAAAAGCAATAGTGGCATTAGTTGATTCATGAACTAGAAGATTAAGTACTATTATTTTTTATTTTTTTTTTGTATGGTAATTAAGTACTATTATAACTCTTACAAGAGCTAAATATATTGATGATTACAACCCATCAACTAACACAAATGCACCACCAATCCTTTTAATTCTTTACAATCCCCTCAAAACCATGCAAAAATAAATAAATTAATAATGAACCGATTCAAAAAAGATAATCACCTTAAAGTCGAGCACAGAACAAGAAGTATTAGTCAGAGAATTGGAATAGCAAAGCTTATATTGTTTTCTTTTTTTCTTTTTTTTTGATAAAAAACGTTGCAAAACTTATATTGTAATCTTTTATGATTATTATCTTTCCAAATATAAGCAAAAATTACAAGAAGAGAAAAACTACTTTATTAAAATAAGATGATTATACAGACGTCCTTCCCAATTAAATATTTAAATTTACTTGGGATGTATAAAACAATCAATTACCCAATAAATTCACTCAAATTATAAAAACTTAATTAAATCAAGACCTTGTTTGATGGCCATTTCGTTTTTTGTTTTTTTTTTATGAAATTTAAGTCTATTTATACTCAAAATTTCTAACCTATAATCTATCTTTCCTACAATATATTCATCTTTCCTTAAAAAAGTAGGTGCATACTAACTAAATTTCAAAAACAAAAACAAGCTTTTAGAAGCTACTTTTTTCTTCTAAATTTTGATTTGGTCTCTTAAAGTATAGGTAATATGTAGATATCCAAATAAAAAAAAACTATTATATGGTAGTTGTTGTATGCTTAAATTTTAAAAATAAAAAACGAAAAATAAAATGATTATCAAATGGTGCCTAAATTTTTCATTTGAGTTTGATTAAAGTTAGAGAGAATTAAAAAATTTGGTTCAAATCTTAGGTTGAAGTACTTTTGGCTAGATTCAACCCGAATCGAACCGATTTCTATATATAATACATTTAATTATTAAAAACTATTCATAGAGTGGTGCCTGCTGAGGTGATATGTTATAACTTTGTCATAGATTTTATTCCAATGTGGGGTTACTTTTAATAATTATATTTTACGACACATTATACATAAAGTATATGATTTTTCTTTACCACACATTATACATTAAGGTTTTTTTTTCTTTGATAAATTATACATTAGGTATATGATTTTTCTCTCCCATCAAAAAGCAGCATTTATTAATTTTTATCTTTCTCAATCTTTTTTTTCATTTCTCATCTCAAATCATTTAAAAGTCAAATATCGATTTATAAAATTAAATTTACGAAGGTAGAATTGAAATGAATTATCACTAATCAAAATAATCAACATACCATCAATGCATTCACTATCTCAATCTATCTTAATTTTAAAGGAAAAATAGTTTTTTTTTTTGAGATTACAACAATTAGGGGGTGGGAGAGACTCAAACCTAAGACCTCTAAGTCATTAGGTGTACATTGATGTCGTTTGAGCTACTACTCTATTGGCTAAAGAAAAAATAGTTAGACTCTATAAAACATGATTAATATTAATATTTATTTGTGTGGTTCAATATGAGTCACATTCCATTATATTTTTATTTTAAAAAAAAAGTGGCATATATTAAATTTTGATGGATATTAATATTTAGATTATGGAACTAAATATTTCTCATTTTAAAGGCACCATTTTTCTCTCATTAACCTCTCTAATTAGACAGCAGCAAGAGTTATTTTTCCTAACGTATTATAACTCTATTTTTTCAATTGTAATTAGAGTTTAAGCTGTTTATAATATTTTTAAGACTCTGAATTCTAATTGAGTTCTAATTTATTTTGAAATAATCTCTTGTTACATTTGGGCATATGTCTTGTTTGTTTTGATTTGTAATTTTATATTGAGTGATTTAGTCACTTCTCATTTTGAAATTTAACTTCTAAAGGTTAAAGGTAATTTTCAAAGTATGGTATTGTTGAATTTATGATTGATGTGAACCGAATAAACTCATAGGATTTGGTTAGGTTGAATTGTTCTTCTAATCATTTAAAAGAGTAGCCAATTTTTGAAATGGTCAAAAAATTATCTTTTAACAACCCAACCAACTAATGGAGGCATCTAATATTTCAGAGCAAACTATTTATTTAATTATAAAAATAAATGCTTTTTAAAATTAAGACTAATTAATTTTAAATTTAAATCTATGATTTTTTCTTATTCTTCACTCTAAGTCCTAGTTTGTTTGTTTCTTTTTTTTTCTTTTTTTTTTTAACTCAGCTCCCTACCTAAAACAATACTTTGAAATTCAACACAAAAAATATACTCAATCTCAAATTAAATAAGAAGCAAATGTTGGTTGATATAAATAAATTTACTTCAATCCATCAGTTTAGACTTTTGGATTGATTAGTAGTTTAACATAATTTAATAATAAAAATCATAATTAAATAGGAAACTCCTTAAACGGGTTCAAAATTTTTTGGAGGGAAAATCTTCCCTAATGTATTGCCTCTGTTTTTTTGGAGGATAATATGGACTCTTATTTCTCTGTTGTTTGATAATGATTTAATCTCAAAAACTTTATTGTATTACTGTGTATCGAAATTATGGATTCAAATCATTTCTTCTTCAATTATTATTACCTTGATTTTCATCGTTCTCTTTAATAAACATTTGACTCTTTGTTTGGTTTCTTAAATTAAACTTGTTTTCTTCAAATTTACTACCATGATTTTCATCCAGCATTTTAAAAAAACGTATTTAAAAATAATCAAAATGTGAAGATTTTTGTAAATGTAAATAGAAAATTAAATAAATAAATATATATATATATATATATAAATAAAAAGTAAAATTTATAAATTTAATTTTCAAAAACTAGAAATCAATTGGTTTTTAAACAACTAAATTTGACTTATTTTACTGAATTAAGAGTCCGGAAGTAAAATAAAATTAGGATAATAAATATAAATATAAGTTTTATAATAATAAATTTTAATTATAAAAATTCTCCTATCAACATCATTTTTAATATTTTATTATGATTCCATTCCACAATTAAAAATATGATAACCAAACAGTATTTTTTATTTCGAAGTTAAAATCAAACAAACTAAGCACCATAATCATGTATTTTGAAAAATCTGATTACAGTATTAAATTTTGGAGAATCTAAATTATGTGAAATAAGGATTTCAAACGAGCAAACCAAACTTTCCCGACAGTAAATTTTAGGCAGAACAAAAGAAAATTAAATTTTAAAAAATGTCCTCTATTGCAAAGGACGTCTACATGATTTTTGAAGATGCATATAGCCCTGGCTAGCCCTACGCATAAAGTATGTTTGTCACTTTCTTGATGTTAATTATGTCATTGGGCTTCATCACTGGAACCCCCACTTATATTCTTCCTTAATTATTATGATTATGCGTGCGTGTTATGAGTGCATTTGGAATAACTTTTGAAAAAACATTTTAAAACTAATTAATTTTCTTAATTAACCTTTAAAAAATTAATATTTTAAGGTAAGTTTAAGAATAACAAAATATGATTGATTTTGGATTAATAACTTTTTTTAATTTTTTAATTTAAAAGAAAAGTAGCTTTAAAAACTTTAATAAGTTTATTACTCCAGAGTTTGGAACATCATATTTCAAAAGATTTAGTACGTCAAATTAAGTCACGGACTTTTAACTTTTGTTTATTCAAACAAGTTTTGTATTAGAGAATATGAGGTACTAAACAAAAAAAAAAAGATTTCATTAAAATCAATTAGATTTATGGACATCCATAGATTTGAAAAATCAAAAGTTGGATTTTTCAATTTAAGACAATTGTGAGATCAAATAACTGTTTGGATTTATGGACGTTGATACCATATTAGAAAATATAGAGTTTTACCTCAAAACAATGAGGCGAATAATATATATATTTTATAAATATTGGATGGATTCTCCGTTTTTCTAATGTAAGATAATTGTGGGATCTTAACCTATAAAAGATAGCTAGGAATTTGAATGTAGAGATTTCTCTCAAATAAAATAAAAGCCAAGTGCTGATCTTTTTCATAGAATGTATAGTTGTGATATTAAATTGAATTAGAATCGATCAACGGAGTCATCACGTCATTTTTTTTTTTTTTTTAAATACGGTTACATATTTGTTATCAATTAAGTTATATATTCATGTTGGTACCACTTACACGCACACGCTCTTGTAGAAAATATTCATAGATATTTTCTTCATAAAAAGAAATATGTAGTAATAGTATACCATTTCTAGATATTTACTGCAAAATCATTAAAAAACAACATTTAGACCAAATTAAGGGCAAAACTTTAATGTAGTACAACATGTATACTTTTTCAAAATATTTCTAGATATTTTCTAGTGGAAGAAATATGATATGAAGTTTTGTACACATTCTAAGAGTTGAGCATGGAGAATATTATATTAGAAAGATGACATAAGATCCTTGAATTATTTCTTACATTATCAATAGACTTTTACTTGATAAAAAAGAATCACCAACTACGTCCAATACTATAGGCATATATTCAATAATCTTCTTTAAAATGTTTTTATTTCCAAAACAAATGAATAAAATTTTCTTCAAATTATATTTGATTAAATTTGAAAAATTTTGAAAGAAAATTAGCTGTCAGTAGGGGGAAAAGGCCATCATTGTGTATAGCCTATAAGCTATATATATCCGTATTGTGTGAGAATTTGAGTGACTTTTGTGCATGCATGAGGCAATAACAAATAGTGCTAAAGTAAGATGCTTGTCGCGTAAATGAATAAAATACCTTATCGTTAATAATGTTGAAAAAGAAAGGCAACGAATTGTGGAATGATTATTATTTATTGGGGAAAAGAAATTTAAATAGTTTAAGTTATAGACAAACCAGCTGTTTATAAATGTAATGATTATAAGAGGAAGAACTTTAGGTTTGATATTTTTGAATAAAAAAGAAGAATAAAGAGACTTTGCCAAATTTATCAATCAAGTAGATCGTGTTAGATCCTAGTGGCCACGTGTCCAGTCACATTTTCAAAATCCTAAACGAACTCTCTTCTCCTGCTAACACGAATCTATGACGTCAGCAACCGTCATGAGTTTATTTCTCACTTGAAACAAAAAATAACAATATGCTCACCATTTAATAAAATACTCAAGAAAAAGCATACCATTTCTTAGCTACATTTATCTCTGGTGCCTGACCTAGGGACGAGCGTGATTACCTTATTCAAAAAAAAAAAAAAAATCTTAGCTACTTTTAAATTCTTTTCTCTCTTTTATTTTAATAAAATAGGCTTTTTTTTAGGAAAATTATGGTGGATAACCAGAAAAATAACTACAAATTTAGTCGGATTTCAAAGTATTTGTAAATCTGTTTTTTATTTTAAATTTAATTAATAATATTTTTACAAAATACCTATTATACCCTTAATCAAATGTATGATTGGGTGTTCATTTTTTTTTTTACAAATAGTGTTTGTGATTGAACTACTTTGGTGGCCACGTGGCGAACTGCTAGTATGTCACAGTGTTACAAATTTATGATTTCCTTCTTTTGTTATGTTTTTCTCTTTTGTTATGTTTTTCTTTTTGAAATCTTACTTGGTGGCCACGTGGCCAACTGCTCTAATATCATTATGTCCAATAAAAAAAAATACAAATATAAAGATTAGATAGTTTGAAATTAAAATGAGTAGTGCTTCAATATTATTATACCAAATGTTATTGAACTAAAGAAAGAAAGATAAATTTTCTTAAAAAAGATAAAGATAAATTGATGGTAAATAAGTAGAGTAAAGAAAATAAAGGAAAAATGAAAATAAAATGGCAAATAATACATTTATAAAACACGTAAATAAAATATAGAAACAAATAAATAATGAAAAGAATAAAATAAAGAGATCTTTTCTTATGTAACTAAAATATAGAAAAATATTGCTATTCTATTTTGTCAATGGAGTAGTAGCTCAAGTGGCATCGTTGTACACCTAATGATTTTGTAGTCTTAGGTTCAAGTATCTCCAACTCCCAATTGTGTAATCTCAAAAAAAAAAAAATACTAATTTGGTTTTCAAATTTTATTTTTTTGCAAAAAGACTCCCACCATTTTAATTGAGTAGTAAATGTATTTAGTAAATTGTCCTCAAGGGCTGGCAGTGGGTGAAGACTTGGTTTTTGAGGGTATACTCTGTTAAATGTTCATCACTAGCCTAATGGAGTTTAGCCCACCTAGAATAGAAGCCCATTATCTAGAAGCTTCTTAGCAAAGTGTAGAAGTATTTAGAATTTTAGAGTTATGTGGACATTTAAAGAATGTCCTAGAAAGTGTTAAGTATCTAGTAGAATTTTAGAGTTATGTGGATATTTGAAGAATGTTCTAGAAAGTAGAATATATCTAGATGTTTTTAGGAGCACTCTAGACAAATGTGGAGACAAATGTGTGGTCTACATTGTCTAGCCCATATTATAAATACCCCACCACCCCACCATATTTTGTATCCAAGAAAAAGCAAGTGTTGTAGTGTCCTACAAAGTGTCTTCAAAGAGTCCTTGTGTGAGTTTTGTAGTGTGTCCTAAACACTTGTCTTGTAATCTCTTCTAAAGTGGTCTTAATAAAAAGTGTCGGTGTTTCCCACGTAAGAGTTGTGTTCAACAATCTGGTATCAAGAGCCAAGTTGTGAAAGGTTGTCGGATCTCTTGAAATTCTTAGTATGCTCTGTGGTTGCAGCTCTGACTGATCTTCCACATCAGAAACGATTTCTTGAGATTGTTAGTGAGTGAGTTTCTTCATGTCGTGAGTAGTCTGTGACTCTGCAAGTTTAGTGTGGAAAACTAGCTTGTTTGGTATTGCTGAGGTACTACCAACACGATGGGTGATCTCCAAGTTGTCGGAGGAATCAAGAAACTCAACAACAACAACTACAACACGTGGGCGACATGCATGATGTCCTACTTGCAAGGACAAGACCTATGGGAGGTCGTTGGCGGGAGCGAAACTACGCCACTAGAGGAGGATGCTAATGGCGCTTTGCGGAAATGGAAAATCAAAGCAGGCAAAGCAATGTTTGCCTTGAAGACCACTGTCGAAGAAGAGATGCTGGAGCACATTCGGGACAACAAAACACCTAAAGAAGCATGAGACACGTTTGCGATGCTCTTCTTAAAAAAGAATGATACGAGGCTACAACTTCTAGAGAGTGAGCTATTATCAATCTCACAACGCAACATGACGATCGCTCAGTACTTCCACAAGGTCAAGTCGATCTGTCGGGAGATTACTGAACTAGAACCAAAGTCTGCTATCGGAGAAGCTCGAATGAAGAGGATCATCATCCACGGATTGCGACCGGAGTATAGAAGCTTCATCATTGTTGTACAAGGATGGCCTACCCAACCATCACTTGTAGAGTTCGACAATTTTCTAGCTAGTCAAGAAGCCGTAGCTATGCAAATGAGAGGCATCACGTTAAAGAGTGAAGAAGAAGCACTCTACACAAGAAAAATCCGGAGAAAATTTAAGCAACCATCTGAGGGTGAAAATGATGACAAAGGAAAAGGTCATCAAGGAACCGCACAACCTTGGAGAGCTCAAAAGATTGAAAATAAGAGTTCTCAAGGAAAGAGGTTCGAAGGCACTTGCTACAATTGTGGCAAAAAGGGCCACATGTCCAAGGATTGTTGGTTGAAGAAAAAGCATGTTGAAAGCAATGCAACAACTTCCAAAAATGAGATGGAAGATGAATGGGATGCTGAAATACTACATGCCTTTGAAGAAGATGAGCAAGCACTAATGGCAATGGTGGGAGAGCATGTAGATTACGATAATGACTGGATCATCAATTCGGGATGCTCAAACCACAAGAGCGACGATCAAAGGAAACTCCAAGACAAGAAAGATTACCACGAGAATCACGTAGTACATACGTGTAACGGCCCGGAAAATTCATCCCGGCCTTCCCGGGAGGCCCAGGGGCATTTTGGTAATTTTTGGGTCGGGCCGGTTTTGAAATTGGAAATTGCCGGAAAAAAATTATGAGTCAATTTGAAAAGGATCGGGATTTTTGGTGAAGGCATTTGGGCTTGGGAAAGAGTAAAACATAATAGGGATTTAAATAGCGCGTCGAGTGAGATTCGAACCAGGGCCGTGTCGCATGCTAGGCAGAGGGCACAACCAGCCGAGCCACCGCGCACGTTTGTTAACTTAATCGCACGATCTTGTCCTTATGCTTGTCTGTCCCCTGTTTTGCTTTAAAAGGCAGCTCGCCCGAGCTTCGCCCCAATTTTTCTTCTTCTTCTTCCTCGCGATCACCCCCGACCGACAGCCAATTTCTCTCGATCCTCTTCCTTCTCCAGCTCTGTTCGACCAAGCCTTGCCTCCAATTTGAGGTCGTCTTCCATCCCCGAGCAGCTGGTAAGCTTCTTTTTCTCTTTTCTTTCAAAAAGAATTCCGATTTCTTCTCCCTAGTTTCGTTTCCGTTCATCGGCCGAGTTGAGGCGATTTGAAGTATGGGTTTTGTGCAGCTAGTGTAGGGGAGTTCTTCTTCAAAGAATCGAGCGTCGAATCCCCGTGGATCGCTTGGATTTGTGTCTTTTGTTCGCCCCTGTTCGCGCGCGAAAAACAGAGCCCCTGCTCGTCGAGCTCGCCAGCGTGCCGTCCGTCCGCGCGCGCGCGCTTCGCCCAGCTCCGCAACGCGTCGCCCGAGCCCGCGCCGCTCGTCGTGTCGTGCCGAGCGCCCCAGTGAGCCCTGTTTCGCCCGCGACCGCCGCGCGCGCGCCACGCGCCACCTCGCGCGCCGCCAAGAAGCCCTATTGCCGCCCCGTTCGTGCAATCGGCTCGCGTTTAAATGCGTTAAATCGTGCCTCGTGAGTTGCTCCCGAGTGAGCCTTGTTTGTTTTATTATATTTAGGCCTATTGTGTGATTTTTGTGTTGATTGATAGGTTCCCGGTAGCTAGATCGAGATTGTTCGCGACTTAGGATTTCGTGCCAAACCGTCCCGACCAAGGTAAGGATTTCTTACCAGGGGTTGTGTGGACCTCGCGATATTATATGTGATTGTTGATTGATTGCTTGTTTGTGATTATTGACATGTGTAGCTAGGTGCTTCAATCTGAATTCCTGTTAGCATGATTTCTTGGTTAATTCTCATGTTAATCCATGCTAGATTGTTCCTTTTCTCGCATGCTCGTATCTTCCTTGCTTCATAGTATCATGCTAGGCTCATTGTATTCTTATTGAGCACGTATTGGATTTTATGGAATTGTTTGTTGTTTGCTAGAAGCGAGTTAGAATTGCGGGTAGATAGCATCATCCGGGCTCGATGCATAAAGAACCTTGCATCCATGGCGGGGACGCCGAGCAAGTCATTAGTCCCCTCGACCCCGTGAGGGATTAGCTAACCCGAGCGGTAGGCCCCGCAATCTTGGGTGAGGGAGGCGCTTGTTAATGCCCCAACGGTCGGGATGATGACTTGGCATTGCCTCGCCCCCGCGGCCGGCATGTCCTCGGCATGTTTGGCAAGAGCCCCCGATTGCCACCTGTTAAGGCAAGGACGGCTTCCTGGTGTAAGCCTACCACGACCGTTTCTTGGCCCCAGGTGCGGTGGTTCAGGCTGACATAGTTTACGTGTCCAGGTCTCACACCCCTATGTCAGTGACACCGATCCAAAGATTTAGTTAGGCGTGGTGACTGGATATGGGCAGCTTGCCTTCAGACCCTGGCAACCCCCATAGTCTGCAGTAGCACGCGGTGCATGCTTACGCTCATTACAGCGCCGACTGGAGAGCTCCTCGGGATTGTGAGCCAGTGTACCTTTCGTCGACAGTAGACAGGCTGAGGCCGGGACTTGTTTCTCGTATAGGGCGACTTATGTATTGGACTGTGTGATGATTTTATTCCGGACTAAGCCACCGAGTTGGCATCCGAGGCCCAAGTGTGGGCTAAGCTATGTGCTCTATTCTGTGTTATATTCATAGCTTGCATACGCTCATCGAGATGACCATGTATATCGTATTGTACCCGGTTGGGGATTCTTATCGAGTAATTCGTTACTCACCCTTATTCGTGGTTTTCCACGGTGTAATCGTGGTGCGCGACGGATGCCGAAGGAGGAGCCGTGATCATGGGGCCCAGTCTTCCAACTCGATTTTTGTATTATGACTCTCGTGTGTTTTTGTTTTCCCCGATCGCATGTAGCCGGGCACGAAGCCCTAGGATGTTTGTAAATATTTGTGGATTCCAGCATGTTGTATCTGAACAGGTTTTGAATGGCTTTTAGTAAATCTCTGATCAGAGTAAACTTTGGAAATGTATTTTATCTTGGAACAGGTGCTTGGAAACAGGGACAGGTTTCAGGGAAAATGTCTAGTTTTTTAAAGGGGTTATTTTGAATGTTTTGTTTTAATTGGAATCCGAAATCATGTCTGTTTAAATGTCCTTTACTTTGAATGCATGCATTGGGGTAAGGACCCATTTAGTGCCCCATTCGGGTCGGTCCCTTACAATACGCCCAACAACATACAGTTGTCGATTGCTAAGATCGGCAACATGACGATTGTGCCTGAAGATATGAAGGTCTATGAAGATGTGAAAATATTGGAAAATCCAACAAGTGGAACATGCTACACCTCGAGAGATGTAATGTTTGAAGAAGCATCTTTATGGTGGTCCTCGGAGAAGAAGGTCTTGCTAAATTCAAGCAACATTGAAGAAATTTTACAAGAGGAAACGGGAGAGGAAAATACACATATATGATCAAGTGATGACGAGTCTGAAGAACCAAACGACACTGATGTTGGTGAGCAAGAAGTAACTCAACCAAGTGAACTCGAAGAAAAGGAAATGCCACCTCCACAACTTAGACGGTCAGAAAGAATTCGAAAGTCAAATCCAAAGTATACCAATGCAACTATCATAGAAGACTGTGTTAAAGATTCGAAGGCGGATGAAGAAGCATCAGAAAACTCGGCTTGGCAGAAGGTGATGAAGGAAGAACTAATAGATTTGGAGCAAAGTCAAACTTGGGAATTGGTGTCAAGACCAATAGATGTGAAACCCATTTCTTGCAAAAGGGTTTACAAAATAAAGCGAGGTTGGGATGGATCGAACGAAAGATACAACCCTCATTTCGTAGCTCGAGAGTTATTTCAACATGGTACGACGAATGGGGGCTAGTGATGAGGGAGAGTGTTAAATGTTCATCACTAGCCTAATGGAGTTTAGCCCACCTAGAATAGAAGCCCATTATCTAGAAGCTTCTTAGCAAAGTGTAGAAGTATTTAGAATTTTAGAGTTATGTGGATATTTGAAGAATGTTCTAGAAAGTAGAATATATCTAGATATTTTTAGGAGCACTCTAGACAAATGTGGAGACAAATGTGTGGTCTACATTGTCTAGCCCATATTATAAATACCCCACCACCCCACCATATTTTGTATCCAAGAAAAAGCAAGTGTTGTAGTGTCCTACAAAGTGTCTTCAAAGAGTCCTTGTGTGAGTTTTGTAGTGTGTCCTAAACACTTGTCTTGTAATCTCTTCTAAAGTGGTCTTAATAAAAAGTGTCGGTGTTTCCCACGTAAGAGTTGTGTTCAACATGCTCTCCTCAAGTTTCAAGTTTGAGACTCATCTGTGACATTACTCTTTCAATGTCTCCAGTAAAAAAAACTTATTACGACAATTGAGTTTTTAGGAAATCGATATTACTATAAGGCGGTGCGCTTTCAATAGTTTTGCAAGTTTTAGGTATTTCCCCCTATTCTTGGGTACAAGTTTTTCTGTTCCCAATGAAAGGTTGATGTATTACGACAACATTTTGTTCTACTTAAATAATCCAAAATCCATGAAAATAGAGTGTATTGCATATTGAGATTTTTTCATAATATACTAAGGCCATTAGCATATACAGATAGTGTAGACCTAATAAACTATGGGCAAGTGATTGTATTATCTTGTTTTTAAGCCCGTTAAAGGATTTGCATATCCTAATACGACTTTAATACCCTTTTTTTAATTAAAATACCGAATATTATTAATAAAGGGCATTGTCTACTTTATATTACGGAAAAAAAAAACATAATCGATTAATTTGCATAAGACCTGTATTATGAATGGTATTGATGATTAAAATTTACTAGATGACTCCAGGATGTTTAGTAAATTATCGTGGTTAGAGAGGTTTTAAATATATATGTATAATTCAATTATAAGTCATTTTTAGTATTAAATACAATCAAAGATTTACATATATCAAGTTCGGAAACATCATCAAGTGCAAGTGTCTAGGCAATGGATAACGTACATACAAATACGTGCACAACTACGTGCACAACTATGGTATCATATGGATATGTATTTAACGTGAGTGATAACTCATTAATGTATTACATGTGTTTTGGCATGTAAGTTATAATTATGAGTATAGCAAAGTGCATTTTGAAATATATTGATCTTAAATATTCACTAAAATGTATTATGAAAGGTATTATTAATTAGTTTAATATATACTGGTATCAGATATGTTTTGTTATGTATTTTATGTTCATTAATAGTAGGAATAACTCTTTATTCCTCAGAAAAAGGTCATTGTTGTTCATGAAAAAGATATAACATCTGACTTGTCATCTTATAGTATGGCTAAACAAGTCGAAAATGCACCATTAAAAGAGTCGAAGGTAATATGTCATTTTCATTATTAGTTGTGCTTAATTTGATGATTATTTAAAATTAATGAACGAATGTAGGACAATGAGGTTAATCATTGATAAGGTAGTTGTCATAGCAACCGCACTAAAAGATATAAATGAGGATGTACAAGAAGTGGATGAGGTATTTTGTGTTATTTTGTATTATTCATTTATAACTTGTTTCATTAAATGATTTTATAACTCGCATTATAATACATGACACAAGAGGATTTCATACTCATTGCTGAAAGGATTCCGAAAATGAAGAACAAACGAAAGCAACCAAGCGTGAAACCAAAATATACATAAAAAAATTGGGGAGGTAAGATATAAATTGTTGATAACATTATTCATATTATTTATGTTTTAATAGTTGGCTTATTGCAGGGTTGTATTTTAGGAAAAGAGAACTAGTACACAAAGTCAAGTCTTGATGGGAGTTATTTGAAGAAAAACAAAGCGGTATACATTTATGAACCGCCATGTATTATTTGTGTATTAATTAGGTATATTCTGGCATTTCAACTTTAGATTCTCATTGTCTAACTTGATATGTATTATGTTGTCAAGGAAAAAATGAAAAGAAAGGTTGATATAGAAGACATGAAGGAGTTGGCTTCGAAAAGAAAGAAGGTAATTTGTCAAAAATTAAAACAACATTATGCATGGATAGAGCATCATTTGTGGTAACAACTAATTGTATCATTACAGAGTCATCATGAAACATCAGAAAAAAGGAGGCGTTTTGATAAATCTGATGTACGAAAGGTATGTATTTTATTACAAATAAAATATTTTAAATAAATATTAGTGGATATTATGTTCTAATATTGTATTTTTTGGTAATAAAATCTAAAAATGATGGTAATTTATAATATGTATTTTACATGACGCATCTCTGTTGTTACCAAGAGAATTATGGTCGACCACTCAAAACCTAAACATTTTCGGGACATTAGATGACTTGAAACAAATTCGAATTACAATATTAAGTGATAAACAATTAGGGAAATTTAGGAAGAGCTGCATAGGAAATTTCATCAACCTAGACATAAATAAGTTTCAGTCTCAGCTGATGTATCACCTGATTCGGAGGCAATGTGAATCTATCAATGAAGATGAAATTAAATTTAATCTGGAGGGTAGGATTGCAATATTTAGTATTAAAGACTACCCAATGATAACCGACCTAAATTGTGATGACTATCCAAAAATTGATAGAAGTAATCTTTCTGGGAGGTTTAAAAATAAATATTTCCCTACAAAAACAGATGTGTCGGAGAATGACTTGGCTACTCTAGTCAAAGGTAGGACGAACATAAAATCAAAGGTTTTGGTCAAATTAGCTAAGATATATAGCGTAGAGTGCTTCATCAATGCAATGCATATCCATAAAAAGATAAAAATTGATCATCTTCTATTGCTTGATGACAAAAAGCAATTTGAAGAATACCCATGGAGCAATGTCGTATGAGACTACAACTGAACGTCTTTATCATTATCAAATTTGATTCCTTTTTGCACGTACATATTTGACCCAATACTAGTATATATAGTGGACATATCTATAGACTCATTTATACTTATATGGGTCATTATCTGTTTCATTAATCCCATAAATGACATTCCAGGTTTAAGCATAGTTTCAAAAACGACATAATTGACGTACATGTCGTGCTCATTCCAAACTTCACTATTAAGAAAGGGTTATTGATCAATTAATACAAGTAATTTACAGTGTTGTATTGGAGAATGAAACTTGGGCACTGCGTTATTAGGAATATTGTGTGAGATGTGCTAATTCTAAAAATAATTCTAAACCACCCTAGAATATCATCCTTGAAATGAGAGTTTTGGTTGAATGTAATTAGAATATGGAAAACAATTAAAAATATAATAACAAATTTAGAAAGTAATGGAGGGGAAAATTTGACCATAATTTTTTTAAAAGTTACTAGATTTGATAATAAGTTTCAAAATCTAAATATCTAATACAAATACTCTAAAATAAATAAATATAAAAATAAGTTGAACCTAAGCATTTCAAAATGGGAAGCCAAGGAAAAAAAAGTAATGAACTAAAACAAAAGTCAAATCCTAGAACCAGGTTAGAAGCCAAGTGGTGCTGAAAGCTTGGGGTTTGGGGGGGACCAGGTTGCCGGTCGAACATTAAGTAAAGTAGGTTAATTCAAAAAATTTGGGGGGCTGGCCCCCTACTCTCTGCATACCTCCGCCAATGGTTGCATTTATACTTCATAACTAATTTCAAGTTTTTATTTCCCTTGAATTTCTATATTTCAAAATGTTTCCTTTTATTCTTGGATTTTTATTTTAGTTTCGATGTAATTCACACACTTTATAATCTTACCTTTTATAATTGAGTTTTTATTATAATACTCGTTTTATGTGTTTTCTATTAATTAATTTAAAATATTTTGAAGTATATATTTAATTTATTTTATAAATGATGAAAATTTAGTAAAAATCAATTAATTAGTAATAATTATTATTATTTAATTTAAAATCAATATAACTGATATTAAATTATAACAAAATGACCAAAAAGTTTGCAATTTTTAAGTAGAAAAATAGTAGTAATTGTCTAAATTTTTAAACTTATTAAAAGTATGTCTAATTTTTAGACTTTAAATTTTTGTCTAAATAAAAAATTAGGGAAGAGAAATAATAAATCAATATCTAAAATGCCCTCAATAATTTTAGAGTCATGAAGTATTAAAAAAAAGATTTTATATATAAAAAAAAATAGTTTGTTCAAATCATGAACCTTTTATTTAAGGAGTAAAGAACTCAATTTGACTATTTTTTTAATTTAAAAAGTTAAATTTACCAACCCTCAATTCTTGTCATCGTCGAATGAAATCTAAACCCATTGCAACAAGAAAATCTAAACCCATTGCAACAAGAGAATCAATGCAATCAAAATTGGTAAAGTTATAAAACAAAAGGCAAACAAGAGAATCAATTACTCTTCCAATTTTCTTTTACGCAGACAACACAAATTTCTCAAATGAAGCCAATTGAGGATGCATGGTTGATGAAACACGTGACCTCAAAGTTCTCATCACCTCGGTTTCACCATCGAGTTCATTGCAAAAAAAAAAAAACAATGCAATCTCCAATCTCTTCCAATTCCAATTCAACTCCATCAAATTTCTAAACCTTCATCCTCTCAATAGCCCATTTTCGACACTGATCCTCTCCTAGCCGGCGACAAATCTATTGAGCCCATATCCACCTAGTGTGTTCGTGCAATCGATGACTATGAAAGTTGAGGTGGGTGTCGCTGGGAGATGCCCAAAAACAAAGCCATCAGGGATGATTCCCAAAGTAGACAATATCATATCAATGTGGAGGCTTGTGGATGCTCATTGTCACTAACAAGTGGTATCAGAGCCATGCTCTTAACTTAGTGATGTGGGGGAAGACTCCCGGTATTGAACAAAGGAGTTGGCGAGTCTCGTATGGCTCGATATACTTTGTTGAGGGGTGGTATCCCGGTATAAAACAAAGAGAGTGGTGAAGAGACTCCGTATGACTCGGTATACTTTGTTTGAGGGGAGGATTATTGGGTAAAGAAAGTATCCCACATTCCTAAGTTAGGAGGGAGATTTTGGGTTTATAAGGAGGGGACAACCCTCCATTGACATGTGGCCTTTTGGGAGATGCCCAAAAACAAAGCCATGAGGGATGATTCCTAAAGTAGATAGTATCATATCAATGTGGAGGCTCGTTGTCCCTAACAAGTGGTATCAGAGCCATGCTCTTAACTTAGTGATGTGGGGGAAGACTCCCGGTATTGAACAAAGGAGTTGGCGAGTCTCGTATGGCTCGATATACTTTGTTGAGGGGTGGTATCCCGGTATAAAACAAAGAGAGTGGTGAAGAGACTCCGTATGACTCGGTATACTTTGTTTGAGGGGAGGATTATTGGGTAAAGAAAGTATCCCACATTCCTAAGTTAGGAGGGAGATTTTGGGTTTATAAGGAGGGGACAACCCTCCATTGACATGTGGCCTTTTGGGAGATGCCCAAAAACAAAGCCATGAGGGATGATTCCTAAAGTAGATAGTATCATATCAATGTGGAGGCTCGTTGTCCCTAACAAGTGGTATCAGAGTCAAACTCTTAACTTAGCGATGTGGGGGAAGGCTCCCGGTATAGAACAAAGGAGTTGACGAGTCTCGTTTTCTTGGGTATACTTTGTTGATCGGGTGGTATCCCGGTATAAAACAAAGGAAGTGGTGAAACGACTCGGTATACTTTGTTTGAGGGGATGATTGTTGGGTAAACAAAGTATCCCACATTGCTAAGTTAGGAGGAAGATCTTGGGTTCATAAGGAGGGGACAACACCTCCATTGATATGAGGCCTTTTGGGAGATGCCCAAAAACAAAGGCATGATGGATGATTCCCAAAGTGGACAATATCATATCGATGTGGAGGCTTGTGGATGCTCATTGTCACTAACAAGTGGTATCAGAGCCAAGCTCTTGACTTAGTGATGTGGGGGAAGGCTCCCGGTATAGAACAAAGGAGTTGGCGAGTCTCGTATGGCTCGGTATACTTTGTTGAGGGGTGGTATCCCGCTATAAAGCAAAGAGAGTGGTGAAGAGGCTCGGTATGACTCGGTATACTTTGTTTGAGGGGAGGATTGTTGGGTAAACAAAGTATCCCACATTGCTAAGTTAGGGGGAAGATCTTGGGTATATAAGGAGGGGACAACCCCTCCTAGGCCTTTTGGGAGATGCCCAAAAACAAAACCATGAGGGGTGATTCCCAAAGTGGACAATATCATATCAATGTGGAGGTTTGTGGTTGCTCGTTGTCCCTAACAAGTACTTACGCCAGATTTGACGTAACAAGGAGAGTATCAACTAAAATATAATTTCAGTCACTGTGTATCAGGTACTATGTTATTTCTTGTTGCTTAATAAATTTTCATTTAAAAATTTTGTATTCATTTTGTATTGTCAAATTTGTGTTCTTGTTTTATTTTTCCTACTTCAAAATAATATTACAAAAATAACTTTTTTTTTAAAAAAAAAAAAAGGTAAGAAAGTTTTAATAAAAAAAAGATTTTGGTTATTCGAAATTTAGATCTTTTTTATTTAAATAGTTAAATTTTGTTGGTGGTTAACAATAATTCTAAAATCCATTTTAAAACTATTAATAAAGGTATAATAGTCAAATTAAAACTATTAGATTTAGACATTCATACCAAGACTAAAAACTTGTAGAAATTTACTTAATAATTATCCTAAAATTAGACATTTCCCTAATAAATATTGATTTACTAACTCTAATTTGTCGAAATTGTGAGCCAACTCATTGTTACAATTAACAATCATTTGAAACAAATTCTTATCACAAAATTATGCATAGCATGAATCAATTGATAACAAAATAAGGCGTCAATTCAATTTGCTAAAAATCAATCAAGAATTAAAACAAGAAACAAATAATCTTTGAACTAAAAAATATTTATTAGATCCAAAGCTTCACAAAATTACATACTAAATTAAAACTAACCTTGAATTAGAAGTAAATCTAACTTAAAAGAGAAAAGAAAAAAAATGAATTTTAAAATCACGTTATGCAGCTGCTTGTTTTCGTCTCCACTTGCAGTGGATGTCTCTTCATTTTGCGGTTTCTTGCAAAATAAATAGGGGTATTAGTAGTATATAACTACTTTTTTAGAAATAAATCATGAGACGTCTCTAATTTTAAAGACTTTAAATTCATGTCTATTTCGAATTTTGTGTATGTGAGAGAAAATTCTCTTCCCCTAAATACCCATTTGATATTTACTTAAAATCAATTTTATTATTAGAATTTAAAAAATAAAAGCATATAGATATATACACTCCCACATTTTGAGGAGTAGGAGTAGTTCCCCACAACTAAATTCCACCAAATCTGATTGTTTTATTTTTTAATTTTATAAACACACCAAATCCGATTATATATTCTAGCTTATGGGTATTTGAAAAAAATATATAATCTCCACTCTTTTTAAATATAATATAACTTATTATGTTTTAGGTATTTAAAAAAATAATATAATCCCTACTTCATTTTAAAACTATATAATAGATTATGTTTTATCACGAGATTACAAAAAATATCATAATTTAAAAATATAACCTAACCACCCACCTAATTTCATCAATAAATTCTTTCACATTCTCAATTCGCTCTATCATAATTCTCAACAAGATTGTTGCCCATACCACTGCAACGCGATCGTGTTCATCATGCTTTTTCAACTCAACATTCATGATAGGATTTCATCCATCAAAAGTTGCAACAACCTCCTCATCCTACAAGCTATCGATCCAAATTTTATATCGATGATAATAAATTTTCTCTTTTTCTTTTCCAATCCACAATCTACATGTGTTTATTCATTAAGATGGGTCTGTTACTTTCAAAAAAATTATTCTTCATCCATTTTGATTCTCTTTGTAAAGTCATTGAAATAGTTTTGAGAAAGGGTAAAAGTGGTTATCTTCTACACAAATATGGAAAAAGTTTCCCTTAATTTGAGTTTGTGCGGTTTTTTTAGCATTGGTTTGTGGTTGTTAATGACTCTACCAAAAAAGAGGAATTTGAGATTTTTTAGCACAAGGTGCCTTTTGAGTGAGATTTACCAATTGAGGTGGCACTAAAATATTCAAAGATGAAGAGAGTCGAGCTGCCAAAGTTCGAAGATGTAGAGAGCCGAGCTGTCAAAGTTTGAAGATGTAGGGAGCTGAACTGACTCAGTTTGAAGATGTAGAGAGTTGAACTGACACAATTTGAAGATGTAGAGAGCCGAACTAACAGAGTTTGAATATGTAGAGAGCTGAACTAATAGAGTTTGAATATGTAGAGAGTCGAGCTGCCATAATTTGAAGATGTAGAGAGTCGAACTGCCACAGTTTGAAGATGTAGAGAGTCAAACTGCCACAGTTTGAAGATGTAGAGAGCCGAACTGCCATAGAAGATTAAGCACAAACCACTTCTCAAACTACAAGTCGTTGATCAAAACATATAGAAGTCCATGTTGTAGAGTTCACTCATCAGCGAAGGTCTAGTCATGTACAACCTTCCAACGTCTACCTCTCGATTGTCTTCGACGAAATCTGACGATATGTATGAGTATGAGAATGGATGTAAGGTTAATGATGAAATTTTAAAAAAAAAATTGTAAGGTTAATGCTCATATTTTTAAAATTATTTTTGTAAGGTTAATGCTGATATTTTTAAATTTGTTTTTGTAAGGTTAATGATGATATTTTAAAAAAATTTGTTTATCCTTAAATTTTTTACGTTTTGATTTGGTTAGTTTTGGTTTAGATTTTGTTTCCTTTTTTTAGTTATAGTGAATTTAGAATTTAGAATATAATGAATTAATAAATAAATAATCTAATAAATTGAAAATGGTATAATGGTCAATTACAATATATTTAATTGATTAATTAATTATAGATTTTTAGATTTAGACAATAATTTAAATCCTCCAAAAGAGTAGACATTCGATAGTTATTTTCTCTAAAAGTAGCTATTTTCCTAATTGACCCAATAAATAGAAAACAAAAATCCTTAAAAACCAATGGGCTCAAATGAGCCCAAGTTAAGTTTCCTTTTTTTTTCCAAGGATTTTTATTGTTTCCTTTTTATATTTGTTCTTCTTTAATATCTATTTCCTTTTTATAAATTCAAGGGATAACTAGGAAAATGGCTAGAAATTAGAAATTAATTAAAGTCATGGCTACTAATTGTTAGACTTTAAATTTATGTCCTTTTTTAATTATAAATTTTTATTCATTTTCAATAAAAGAATTGATTGACAATTCTACCCCTCCTACAATTTTTAGGAGTTTTTTTCAACTTTTTTAAATAGATTATTTTGTAAGTACTTCTAAATCTAGAAAAATCTAAAACAGAATAAATAGTTATAAAAAAACTTAGTTAAAACAAATTTTTGAAAATATTATGTGAAATTAAGATTTTGAAAATTTAAACTTTGTAGGTAATTTTGAAACATTGTTTTTAACATTGGCAAAGTATGGCTATACATCTCCTCCACATAATCTGTACAACCACCTCATTATTCGGCAAATTAAAATGGTTTGGAAAAGTAACTCAACTTGGATTTTAAGGGGTATTAAATGCACGATTTTGTGAGCTTCGATTCCGACATCAAATTTTAGCTACAAAAAATCATTCTTATCCCGTCGATCTTCATGACCAATAATCTAAATTATAACTTCTATCTAGGGAAAAATCTTCTCTTAAATTTAGAACAATAATTTGGTTTTTAGAAATTCAATATCCAAGATTCAAGATGGTTTAAGATCAACTTACCCAAACCTTGTTTAAATCTTTTTATTCAAGAATGGACATCTTTATTGTTGGAGATTTTTGACTCACGACGAACTAGCGCGACAACCGTAGGAGCTTCGAGTCGTGATGGCCAAAGGCGGCAAAGCTTTGCGGTGTGATGGCGAGAAGCGGAAAACTTCGTAGTTGGTTGGAATGAAGTGCAAAGGAGAAAGGAAAAATATGGGTTGTCGTTGGGTGTGTGTGAGGAGAGAAGAAGATGAAGTTTAGGGTTTGTGGTTGGGTCTTTTGTCAAACGGTTAAAAGAAAAAAAAGAATAGGATTAGACATATTTAAATATAAAGTAATATCTTGAAATCTCATGTGTTTAAAAAGAATATCTTGTCCTTGATTTAATGGATTTGTTGACTTGAAGTTAAAACTAAATATAAAATCTTGTGTTTTGGTTAAAAGAAAACTTAAATAATCACAATAAAATAAAAAAATCCTATTCAAAAGTTAAAGAAAAATTTGGAATACTACAATATTCTCAACTAAAAGAACTTTGGTTTCTGAAAGTAAGAGAAAAGAAAGTTCAAGGCGTAAATAATTAAGGAAAACGAGATCGCGTCTCGCTCTCACGCTTCGAGGTGGCTATTTCTACTCTCGAGCTACGACAAAAAACTTTAACTATTGAAATTTCTTGGTTGCGTACAACTTTTCGATCCAAAGTTACGATTTACACAAGCTTATCTTCAAAGGTAAGATCAACACTGATTTCAAGTGGCTCAAAATTAAGAACATGCAACGGATAAAAAATTATGCCCCACATATGTAGTCCCTACAACTTATCAATATGTGCTATGTTTGTACATCCACTGTACATTGTGATTTAAGCACATGCGACAGATCATTCACTTAACGTGCGAAGCATAGAAACTTGCCTAGTCATTCTTTACAACTAGTTTCTGTAATGTTTCCTAGTAGTGGACTACCTACATATGTATATGTAAGATTGAGACTATGTGTTTATCCATTTTTGTTGTGTTATAGCTATTAATCTTGTTTGGAATATGTATATACGTATGAATTGGATCATTAGAATACACTTCCCCCCCCCATCGTGCGCGCGCGCGAATGTGTTCATGTGCCACTTATCACCTTTGACATTGCTTTTGTTTTTCGAAATTATCACCGCATTTGTAGTCCCTACAATTTATGAGTATGTGTTATGTTTGTACATCTACTATACATCGTGATTTAAGCACATGCGACGGACCAGTCACGTAACACACAAAGCATAGAAACTTGGTCTAGTCATCCTTTGTGACTACTTAGTTTATGTAACTTTGTCTAGTGCATTTTGTTTGGGGTTTACATCATTGGTTTTGGCCTAGTGTATTGCCGACATATGTATTTGTAAGATTGAGACCCCATTTATGCTATGCGTTTATCTGTTCTTGTTGTGTGTTATAATTTTTAATCTTATTTGAATTTGGATCATTGGAATACATTGTGTCACTTGCGCCCCTGAATATGTCTATGTGCCTCCTATCACTGCTTTTGTTTTCGAAATTATGCACCGCATATGTAGCCTCTACAACTTATCAGTATGCGCTATGTTTGTACATCTGTTGTACATCGTGATCCTGCTTTGATCGAATATGATTTTTTTTTACACTTTTAATCGACGTTTTTTTTTATCTGCAAGCCAACTCCCCATAATTTTGGTGATCTCCCATATTATTAATATTTTAATTTTGAAATATGGTAAAATAGCAAGTGGTTAGTTAGGGTTAAATTTAGTAAAAATAAAATATTATAAAATAAAAAGTCGTTTGATTATCCTAAGAAATAGGGGGAAATTGTTTGTTTCTTTTTTTATTTTTTTTATTTTTTATAATTCATAGAACACCTAAAGAAAAACTACCTAAAGGGTAATTTGGGGAGGGAAACATTCTTCTCTCCTCCCCTAATTTGTTTTTTAGCTATTCATTTAAAATCCAAAAAACATTAGTCATGACCTCTATTTTTTCTTTAAAATTAGTCATTTCTTACCATTTCCCTAAATTCAATCTAAAACTAATTTAAGCATATTTTATCAATTATTTTAGCAATCCACCACAATGAAAAAATTGGCATAATATCCATAATTAATAACAATATTCAACTAAGATATAGGAAAATTAGATCCAATAAATATAAATATTTAATACTTATCAAACCGCTCCCGACTTTTATAAGTGCATTTCTTGCATCTCAAGAGGAAGAGAAATATCTGAGTCTGCTTACAACATACAAAGACATATTCGCTTGGTCATACAAACAAATGTCTCGACTAGCCCTAAAGTTACTATTCATAAACTCGTTGTCAAACCCAACGACACTTTAGGCCAAAGCTTATACCGCAAATTGAAATTAAAGTTAATAAGTTGATGGAAGTTGGTTTCATTCGCGAAGTAAAATATCCAACATGTATTGCTAACATTGTCCTAGTAAAAAAGAAGAATGGGCAACTCCGCGTCTATGTTGACTTCCACAACTTGAATAACGCATGTCCAAAAGATGATTTCTCATTGTCCATTACATAAAATAATGGTTGATGCAGCCAGAGGACATGAAGCTTTGTCTTTCATGGATGGATCGTCATGCTATAATCAAATAAGGATGGCTCTTGAAAATGAAAAAAATGACAACCTTCTAAATTCCAAAGGGAATATATTGTTACAAGGTCATGTCATTTGGATTGAAGAATGTTGGTACTACCTATCAACGAGCAATGCAGAAGATTTTTTATGACATGTTGCATAAATGCGTTAAATGTTAAGTTTACGATCTTGTGGTCAAGTCCATAAAGTGACAAGATCACTTAAAAGAGGTTGTCTTCGACCAATTACAAAAGTGCCAGTTAAAAATGAATCCTCTAAAATGCGCGTTTGACATGACTTCAGGAAAATTTTTAGGTTTCATTGTAAGACATTGAGGAATTAAGATAGATCAGTCTAAGATAGAGAGACCAATAAATTTGCACGAGCTTCAAAGTTTTCAGGGTCGTTTAGTTTTTAATCGAAGATTTATTTCCAACTGAATTGGTAGATGTCATCAATTTCAAAGATTAATGAAAAAAGTGGAAACATTCGAATGAGATGAAGCATGTGAGAATGCCTTTGAGAGTATAAAAAAACTATTTGCTCAACTCTCTAGTCTTAGGTGCCTTTATAGGTGGAAAACCACTAACTTTATACATCATAGCACAATAAAGATCACTGGGCATTGTTCGCACAAGAAGAAGATGGAGGAAAATAACGAGCACTTTACTACCTAAGCTGCATGCCTGAATCGTCCACGCTCGCACATCACTGTGCCGACCCAGCGTCACAGATCGCAGCCCTACACACCGCCCAGCCTCTCACGCGTATCCCAGCGCGGATCTGCGCCCACACCTGCGCGCCGCACCCCCACACATCCGCTCATCTGCACTCGCGCACCCACGCAGACGTGTCCACACAATCTCGCTTTCGTATGTGTGTCACTCGACAGCAGCAACACCGAGACCCGTGTCTTAGCTTTCGCATCTTTTCGCTCGAGATCTTGAGTAACTTTTGTTACCTGTTGTTTTATTGGATTGCATAGTTATTAATTTATTAGAATTGTTTGTTAAGTTGTAAGGTTGTTCGTCGTTGGTATTTGCAGCTCAATTAGCATTTTATATAGTTTTGTATTGTTCACTGATTATTGTGTTATGTGTTGTATTCTTTTCCCAACATGTTTAGGAATCTTGTTGTGTGATGTGTGATGATTTGACTGTTAGGGTGTTGGCATGTAGCTGGATTACATTTCTGTATTGTAGAATCCTAATAGGATGACTTGTATGATGAACATGAGTGATTTGACTTGAGTTTAGCATGTAGCACTCATAGATAGTAACTGTTAGGTTGTCATTATTTAGAGGTTGAGACTGGATACGACGTATATTTTCCCCATAGGTCAAGACTAGTGAGGATCGATTCCTGCCCCCGATAGTTAGGTTGTGATGTAGCACACCATCCCGACAAGGTCTAGTTTGTGGCCTGCTAGAGTAGGATCATTTCCTTGGTGTAAGCCTACCTTGTGACGATATTTAATTTCAAGCGTAGGTGTGAACAGGCTGCC
The DNA here is from genome assembly GCA_036507275.1 of Sicyos edulis. Lineage (NCBI taxonomy): Eukaryota > Viridiplantae > Streptophyta > Magnoliopsida > Cucurbitales > Cucurbitaceae > Sicyos > Sicyos edulis. Next base: position 23,565,836 of record CM071856.1, read on the forward strand.
ACAGTTGGGTGCCGAGGGGCTCCCACCAGTTGTGGATCAATGAACATTATTCCGTATAGTTAGGCATGTCGACCTAGACCGGTGTATTTTGTGTAGGCCTACAGCTACCCCAATTTGCAGCAGCATGCGGTGTGCACGCACACGAATTAGATGCCGGAAGGATGGCTCCCTCGGCCTAATGTCTTCAGTTCACCTTTCCGTTCAATCTAGAGCTAAACACTATGTACTCTCCCAAGTGTCTAGGATCAACATAGCAAGTTGATCACTAGCCGAGAGTTAGAGACTCTCGAGGTTTGGAAGTTATGTTGATAATTCATTCTAAAATCTATTGGTTGACTGTATTGCATGTATGCTTGCATGTATTGCGTACTATACCCCAGCTGGGGGTTCTTACTGAGTACATTCGTACTCACCCTTAGTCTATGGTTTTTCACCAGGTAATTTGGGACAATACTAGGATGACTAGGGGAGGAGCTGATGGATCATGGGAGTCCACTCCATCATTTATTATTAATTCTTGTTTCAGCATACATGATAGGGTTACTTTTAGCATTTGATTTCACTATTGAACTGTTTTAAAATAATCTCTGGCAAAAGGCTCGTTTATTGGTTTACTTTGTTGTTTGAACTATTCAAAGTTCGAAATAAATAAGTTCTGTTTTCAACTGTTTCTATTACAACCGTATTTTAATCATGCATGCTGAATAAGAACTGGGTTTAGGGCTATTTTAGAAGTCGGGTTCTTACACAAACCGTATCAATTATTCTTCAAAGATAATGGAGTACATGGTTAACTCTATTACAATGCCTTTTTGTAGGAAAGAGTTATATCTAGCTAATGAATTGACTGAAAAATTTATTTCAGGTCGTGTATTATTAGCAAGATATATAAGTGCAGCAATCACGCTAAGATATGGTATTTCTAGACCAAGTAATCATTATTTTCTCGAGGTTGGAATACACATAATCTTTTGACTTTCTTATAAACAAATCCTATACAATTATGTCTAAATTAAAATGAGTATTATAGACAATACACATAATCTTTTGACATTTCTATAAACAAATCCTATACGAACAAATAAGACTATCTGAGTATGCCAAAAAGTTTGTGTAATTTTCTCCTAAGACAAACCTGATAAATCGGTAATTTAAAATTGCGAGACATCTGACACTCCAAATATTTTAATTTTTAGCCATACCAAGATAACAGACAGACATTCTATTTCAAAATAATAATAATAATAAAAGATACCACACATTCTATCCCTAAAAACAAACGGTCATTGCAAAAGAAATCTTAACCAATCAATTCAATTGTGCATGATTTTGTATAATTTTGAGTTAAATCTATTTTAATCTTCTGATGTTAAATTTAGACTAAAATATTACAATAACATTCGTTTTTTTTGTACGCATTCTTTTTTTTAAACAATTATAATAAACATTCTAATTATTTCTTTTCCGATGAGTTTTTTAGGAAATTTGTCTTTTGTAGCATATTTTTTTGCTTTTCATTAAAATTATAGCACATTTTTAAAAATAATTCATTCACACACATTTTGACCAAAATTCATATTCTAACATTATTAGACTTCTATCAGTTGGATTAATAGATTTTAGACTTTCAACAGTTGAATTGATAGACTTTAGACTTATATCAATTGAAATGATAGATTTTAAATTTCTATCAAGTTCAACTAATAGATTTCTATCAGTTCAACTAATAGACTTCAATCGATTTTGTGCCACAAATGAATAAATTTGTGAATTGTGCTATATACAGGGGCAGGCGTAATGTAAACTAGGGTGGGCCATGGCCCCACCAAAATTTTTAGAATTTGTTATATTTAGTAAGAAATTAAAAAAAACCTGTACAAAACTAATATTGCTTCAATGGTATTGACCCTCCAAGCTTTTTGAAGTCTCTGCAGTCCATGGTTCGATCTCCATATCGCACCTCTTTTTTATTTTATTTTTCCTTCTTTGTTTAAGTTTTTCTTCCTCTCTTTAATTTTTTTTTTCTGAAATACACTTCCTTTTTAATTTATTTTTCCTTCTTTTATTTAAATTTCTCTTCCTTTATTTTATTTGTTTTTGTTTTTGTTTCTTTTCCGTCTTTTTGCTTCTTTAAATATATTTTTCATTCCTCTTCTATATTTTTTCTATTTAATGGACACTTTTTTTCATGATTTTCTTTTGATTTTTTTTTTGTGTGTTTTAAAACTTGTTTTTATTACTTTTAGAATATAAAAAAACTATTCTTAGAAATAGTTTGGACTTTTATATATACTAGAATTTTAGTACGGCGTTGCACGTGATAATTTCTTAAATAATAAATAATATATATATATATATAAATTGTTTCTTATACTTTTAGGCTAAATTTAAATCATCAAATAATAATTTCAGTATAATATTGAATGTTATAACCATTTTTGCACATTAGTTAAATTTATTAAAATTCACAGTTAATTGTTTATTTTGAACTTAAAAATAATAGGTGTTAATATTTTTTAAAAAAAAACTTAAATTTTATCTCTGATTTTTAAAAAGCGATGCTCTTTAATTTTTTCTCAATTTATCTATTAATTGACCAATTACTCTTGAATTATAAAATTTATAAGAGTTATATCATTATTATAATTATAAATATAAATAAGCTAAATATATTTATTGCTATACATCTATTAACTTACCTTTAATCTCAAATGATAATTTTATCGTTTTTCAAAAAAACAATCTCACATATCCTAGTCAATAATTAAGCAACAAAAGATCCCTACAAAAATTATTGCAACCAAAAAAAAGTTAGAAATTATTGCAACCAAAAAAAAGTTAGATGAAAGTTAAGGTAAATAATCCAACAAAAATAAGATAACTAAATTTTTTATTATAAAAAAAAACCAAGAAAATAACCCCAAGCAAAAAGAAAGTTTCAAATATGTTTGTAAACAAAATATAGAGAACTATATAATAGTAGGAAATCATTGTCACCAAACTTTTGAAATTGAAGAATTCATGCACTAACCTCAGATGATAATCTTATAATTCTTCAAACTTTTTTATTTCCAGATCTCCAAATATTTTTTTTTAAGGAAACAATTATTCAAAAAAAAGCCCTACAAAAGTTATTGCACAAAATAAAAATTAGATGAAAGTTAAGGTAAGTAATCCGACATAACTTATTATAAAACAAAAAAATAAAATAAAATAAATAAATCCAAGTGAACAGAAAGTGTTCTTGTAAACAAAATGTAGACACCCATTTATAGGATTGGAAAATTCAATTTATTATTTTAATTAGAATATAAAATGTCAAATAAAATCTATGAGATTTGGTAAAAATATCTTATTTTCTACATGAAAATTTAAATGATATTGTAAATATCTCTATTTGATTGTTGAAATCTCTTATCTTCTAATTTAGTCATAAAATATATGAGATTTGATAAAAATATCTTATCTTCTACGGATGAAAATTTAAATGATATTGTAAATATCTTCTACGTTATTTGAATTTTGTGGAAAATTTAATTTATTATTTTAATTAGAATATAAAATGTCAAATAAAATCTATGAGATTTGGTAAAAATATCTTATTTTTTCATGAAAATTTAAGTGATATTGTAAATATCTTCATTTGATTGTTGAAATCTCTTATCTTCTAATTAACTTAGTCATAAAATTTATGAGATTTAATAAAAATATCTTATTTTCTACGGATGAAAATCTAAATGATATTGTAAATATCTTCTAAGTTATTTGATTTTTTTTTATATTCCAATAAATGACATTTTTGTAATTTAGGGTATAACTTAAAAGGTAAAATCGTCTAAAAATGATTTTCCCATTAAGTCACGCTTTAAGATAGTATGATATATGATTAACTATATTTTTCATATGTACTAAAAAAAACTATATTTTTCATTTAAAAATATATTTATAAATATGATGGTTTCTCAAGTCTCTTTCAAACGGCCAACAAAAATAATAATTCAGCGGCATTAGTGTATACCTAATGATCAAATGGTCTTGAGTTTGAGTCCCCACCCCTATTTGTTGTAATCTAAAAAAAAACTCTCCCTCAAAATTTATAGATTTAAAATCACCTACTCCTAAGTGTTGTTGAACTAAATTTTTTTTTTATCTCAATCGCATCTATGATGCAAATTTTCTTAAGTTGGAGAATTTGGGTGCATGTGTTTCTTTCAGTGAATTGAGCAAGAATACATCAGAAGAAGTTTATTTTTTTTTATGATATAATTATTAATGTGTTTATATCTTGGATAAACAACTTCCCTCTTTTTGTTGACTATAATTATGTTTCTCTTATTTTAATTAGAGAGATCTTTTGTAATTTTCTTTCAACGTAAGATTTTTTTTTTTTTTTTTTTTTTTTTTATGTATTCAAGTTACGGTTTTCACTGTAATTTCAATCATCAATCAAATTATTGCTTATCCAAAAGGATGTTACGAATAATTTTGAAACGCAGTGACAACAAGTATATTCTCATAACGACAAGGTCACGAGTTCAAAATTTACTTTTCAATTATAGTTGAGCTAAAAACAATTAGTTTCAATATTGAATTCCAATAATACATTATTAAATTATATCATTGATTTATTTATTTATTTTTAAAGAGAGTGGTGGTAAAAAAAGGGAAAATTTAGAAACTTTTTAGTTATTAGATTGAAAGTTTAGTCATACATTAATATATTAGTGACCAAGTTGAACCTTTGACATTTGAAGATAACTTATTTTTTATATTTCAATAACATTTTGGGGTTGGAATATCGAATGTATAATCTCCTTGTTTACAAACTCCTACAATACTATTAAGAATGCTTATTTTTACATTTGAAAATAGCTTTTTAATTATGTATAAAAATAAATTTTGGCCCCCCCAAACTTTCGAGTCTGGATCCGCCCCTAGCTATACATAAATTATTTTACTTCTTTTTAATATACATGCAAAATCCCCATTTTTTAAAGGAAAAAGTTATGAATATCTATTTTTTTAGAAGTTGAGAAAATGTCTAAAATTATTTATAGTGGTAAATATTTATGAATAAAAAATCATAAATTTGAATATTCTCATCCATGATTGTTAAACTCTCTCACTCTATATATATTGGAATTTACAATTACAAGGTTAAAATTATTGTTAAAATTCATTTGGTCCCAAAATTTCCCCATTCTATTTAAATAAATATTAAGTATAAATTCCCTAATGCCTCCTCTCTAGAGTAGGGGTTTCAAAAAATAAGCATCTAAATCACACGATTAATCTAATCCAATTTGATATCTTGAGTTGGATTATCAACTTATTTGTATTGGATTGAGTTCAAATAAAAAAAAATTTACAAGTTGAATTGATTTTTAATTAAGTTGACACAAAATTAACTTGGTTGACCCAAGTTAATCCAAAAGTATAATTAAATTAAAAATATATATTATTTTACCTATAACATAATTATAAATACATATATTTATTTTATTTTATTATTATTTTTTGAATTTTTATTCTCTAAAATTCTATAAAATTTTGTTCAACGACCTTAACATTTTGTCTGGATTTTAGTTATCGCTGATTGCTAAAGCGTGTAGAGATCTTGTTTGCGAGTTTTTCCACCTGGTAAAGCTTTTGTGGTTTCTTCTGCACAGAGTAAAGAAGTTCATTTTCAGTGGTTGTCTCTCTGTTTGGGTTGTGGCCTTAGTTCGATCCAGCAAAAGTGTATTGATTGAAAGGTCTCAACTTAGTTAGCCCAGTTGTAATCATAGTTATTGTTGGTCGAGACTTGCAGTGAGTCAGTGGGGGTAACAGTAGTTGTTGGGTCGGTTTGCGAGTGACAGTTCAGATAGAGACTATGTGTGTTTTGTTGATGTTAAAATCAGGCACGAGTTCCTATTAGAGGCGTATAGCTCGTTGTTTGCTTGGAATCCCGAGGGTACCAAGATGTATAGAGATTTGAGGATTCTGTGACTACAGAGTATCGAGCAACCAGATTGATGTATTGCCAGTTTGGGTTGGACTATTAGTAGGTGAGTTTGCATTGTTGTTGCAGTCCCTTAGTTTCCTAGAGTGGAATTGGAACAAGGTCTCTATGAGTTTCATTTCAAGACTCCTTAGGACGTCGAGAGGTTTCACCATGGTGTTGGTGATTGTTTATCGACTTACCCAGTGTGCTCACTTTATTCCAGGGAAGCTGGATTATTTGGTTGAGAAGTGAGCACAGTTGTACTTGGGAGAGATTTTCAGGTAGCGTGAGGTTCTTATGAGTCGTTGTAGATAGAGACATTTAGTCCACTCCGCACTTCAGGAAGAGCCTTCAGGAAGATAGTGTGAGTTCAGTACAGCTTTCCACCCATACACAGATGGTCACACCTAGAGAGTTAGTCAGATTTTGGAGGATATGTTGAGTCCTGATGACTTTTACTCTCTATACGGTTGAGACAGGTGAATGTATCTGTGGGAGTTGCTTGATATCAGTTATCAGTCCCTTGTCCATTTGGCACCATTTTGGGCTTTGTATGAAAAGATGTAGTTCGTTTGTCCTTTGGGATGAGGTTGAAGAGAGAATGTTGTTAGGGCCTGAGTCATTGAAGTTGTTGCACTTGTGTGGAGATTTGTGCTGGAATGCTTACAGCTCAAGGTAGTTAAAAAAAAAGTTGTGTAGATGTTCGTCACAAAGATATAGAATTTGAGGTTAGAAGTCTTGTGTTCTAAAAGTGGCATCGTTGTGGGGAATACGGAAATTTGTGATCAAAGAAAAGTAGAGGCTGAGTTGTTTCCACGTTTTTTATGCTCGAGTGAATTAGTGCAGTAGCGTGTCATTAGCCTGCTTTCATCGTGTGTGCAGTGCATTTTGTGTTCCATGTTTTGATGCTTCATCCATTTGTGCATGTTTGTTCCATGTTATTGATCATCAGCCTTTGGAATTAAATGAGGATTTGTCTTATGTAGAAGAGTTTTGTTCATATTTTGAATCAAGGTTGTGAAGTCCTGAGGATTAATTAGTTGCTCATGTTAAACTGTTGTGGAAGAGGTATTGTGCTCTCGTTCTCCTCAGTTGTTCGAGCCTTAGTCAACTTTCGAGAACGAAAGTTTTCTAAGGGGGGAATATTGTAATAACCCACATTTGTTTTTAAGTTTAAATGAGACTTCTGGCATTTTTGTAGTTAAGGCTAAGAGGAGGGGGCAGTTGGGTCTTTTGACTAGTGATATTTATTGAACATTTGGAATCCCTAGGTTGAAACTACTATTCGCACATTACTATTCATCATCTTCTTCGCCAAGGACATCGTGTGAAGGGTCGGGTTCGATCTGGGGCTGTTTATCGTCGTTCCTTGGGTTCTTCGCGAGCAGTGGCGAAGCGCATTCGTGGTGCTTCGAGGTTCGCCGCGAGTTCGATGTTGCAGTCGTTGTCTTGTTCCGTCACCGTCGATCTGAGCACGCCGTCGTGGGTTTCTTAAATCAACTCGCCGGAAGTGACGTGGGTTTTTGTTGTCGAGGAGTTACGCATGCATGGGGCTGTTCGAGGTCGTGGTTTGTCGTGTGTGGAGGAGATCCAGCCGAGCTCATCGTTGCCATCTGAGTTCAGCAGCCGCGGGTCCGCCTTTCCCCGGAGTGTTGGTGAGACACTTCTCTTTTCTTTTGTTTAAGGTATCAAATGCATTTGGTTTCATTTGGAGAAGAAGAAGTGTGTTTGTTTGGTGGTTTAAATCTATTTTAGTTGGGTTAAAGTTATTCTAATGAAGAATAACAAATGTTTGTTTCAAGTTCAAACCTATCTAAATGGTGGAGTAGGCTTGTTTGGTTGGGGTTTAAAGTAATTTTAAGTGAGTTTATAAAGTGTTTGTTTGCAAGTTCAAGGTTATTCAAGTTATGGTTAGATAGTGTTTGGTTTCTGGTTTAAGGTTATTTAAATGATGGACTAAAAGGGTTTTTGGTTATGAGTTTAACTCTATCTAAGTAATGACTGAAGATTGTTTATTTTGTAGTTTATGAGTATTCAAGCTGTGGACTAAGAGTTGTTTGGTTCGAGGTTTAAATGCATTTTGAATATGTGTTTAGCGGTTGTTTGGTTTAGAGTTTGATGGGTGTTTGGCTCGAGTTAATTAGTGAGTTTGTCTCATTAACTTTTATTAACCAGATTTGACCCGAACCCTTCTCTTTTCATCGAGCTGAGTTTGTGAGGTGCGTGTAGCCGTCAGGTGCTGCCAAGACACATTTTTTGAGGTTCTTCACATTTTGTTAAATTCAATTTTCTGGAATCGATTTGATGGTCTAAGGTGCTAGCTCTAACCGGTTTGTTTGTTTTAGGGCTCGAAGCTTTGTTTGACCATTTGGAGCTTTTTATAGATTTGGGAAAGTTGTTTGGGAGGTTCAACCGAGGTAATGGACCCTTTATCCCCTTCTCGAGGACCTGTGGTTAATACATGTGTCGGTTTACTAGCATTATTCGATTTGTCTAATTTGAGCATAACCATGTGCATTATATGTTGAATTTGATTGCATCAAGAGCATATATATTTCATGCTTGTCTCTTGTATGACTAGTGATGCATGAATCATGTATGTCTGCCTAATATGGTCGAGTTGCATGTGGTTGCATGATTGTCCCGATATGAACTTGCACGTCTGTCCTGATATGGACTTGCATGATGTTTGATGCACGGCTTGATGTCTCGTTTGGACCCAAACGATTCATGAAGACCGGATAGAGGAGACTAGTAGATGGATGTGGACGTTGAGATTCGGGCTCACACCCTAGCTTGAGGTGATATTCTCTCGCTTCGCAGGACTTCCGTGGATGGTTGGCCGGCCAGGCTCACGACCCTGGATGGTTTCTATTAGTAGCCTAGGCTCTCTCCAAGTAGGTGGTATGGGCCTGAATGGTTCTTTGGCGATTGGTGCACCACCACCTCTCGCCGTGAGTACGAGTCCTGGGGCCAACAGGTTTCTCGGCTCGCCGGTTCCCTCTGGAGTAGGATGCTAGATTTCTCTCAAGTCAGAGGACTCTTGTGAACTTTTGGTCTTGGGTCTACGTTCCTTAGACTGCTCTGCGTGGTACTCATCAAGGACGAGGTTTCTTGACCTAGCACCTAGGAGCTTGAGTTATGTGCACCCTTCGGCTATGTTGCTGATTATACTTGTTTGTTGATGTTTGTATTATTGTGCATGTCTGTCCCCGAGCTGGAGAAGGCTTACTGAGTTTGTGAAAACTCACCCTTTCCACTGTGGAATCCTCACAGGTACTACTAGACTGTACCGAGATGGATGATCGACGAAGCTGGAGATGACCATGGGACCTGTTGCATCACTTTATGTAGAGTCTTTTAATTTATTCCTTCTGCATGAACTATTTATGGGCATGATAAGTTGTACATATTTACTTGAGCTTTTATGTTTTAACTCTTGGGTACCCATTGAGATTTTAATGGATTTAATGTTTTATAAATTTGTTGTGAACTGTCGATTTGAAGAGGTTTTGTATTTATACATGTCCTAGACGTTGAACGTCATTTTCATGCATTTAGAGTTAAGGACTTAGGTTCTGACCCTTGATTTGGGTCGGGTCCTTACACCCAATGACTAGACGTCTTGGGTTCGAGTCCCCCTACCCCCAATTGTTGTAATCTCAAAATAAATAAATAAATAAATAACAAAAATAACAACGTGATCACCTAATGAAATATTTCCATCTATAGCACAAAATCAAAATTAATTCATTTATAGCAGAAAATCCAAATCAAGTTCACTGATTGCGTTATATGAGTGATAGAATTCAATTAATGATACCCTCATTCTCACACTGCTTGAATTTTCTATCAGTGATGATTTTTATCACTAGTTGAGTGATAGAAATCAATCTGCTTTAGATAAATTATTTTAATAATTCTCACTAGTTGAGTGTTTTTTAAAGTTGGTTAACATACACATGTTTTCTTAAGGAATGATAGATACATTTATAGCAAATGTGAAACACATTATAGGAAATTTGAGTTAGAATAGACTTAAATTCAAAAAAAAAAAAACCAAATGATTATCAAACGGGGCCAAAATATTAATAGTATTATTTTTTTAAACTAGGCATTTCTAAACGTTAGGTTTGTTGTTCATAGACTAAAACTAGTACAAGCAATTATTCATCAAAATTTGTCTCGGTCCATTTTTCATCTTTAATCCAGATAAATTCAGTTATAGAATTTTCCATTATTCTTAAAAAAGAATTATAATTCTCATTCGTCTCGAAGGTGTTTGGATGTGAAATTATAGAGTAATTATTTTGAGTGATGTTAAATGAGAAGTTATTTTAAGTAATTAAAAAGTTAAATTTAAATAATGACGTGCTTGGATGTAATGATTTGTAGAGAAAATGCGGTTAATATATAACGACCCATGTTTCTATTCTGGTTCCCCAGGTATGTTCGGTTATTTTTTCGGTTGTTCGGTTGGGCCGTTAGGGCAGTTGAGCCTTTAGAGGCATTTTGGTCAGTTTGCCCTCAGGGCCGGTTTTGTATTTAACCAGGGTTTCAGGGTTGTTTCTGTCATTTGCTGAGTTTGGTCATTCTTTGGTTTCAGGTTCCAGGGCTAGTGTTGCTTTTTGAGAAGTTTGGAGGTCATTCGGTTAAAAGAGAAAATAAGAGAATAAAAGTGTCTTTGATGGGACTCGAAGGGGTGATTGACAAGACATTTGGAGGTTGCTTTAAAAAGAAGAAAAAAAAGGGACAAAAAGGTGCTTTCGTTGGGACTTAAAGGCAGGTGGCCAAGACACGTGGCATTTGAGGTTTTATTTTGCGATTAGATGAGGGGGAAACGTATTTTGGGATTGATTCCAATCCTTAGTCGCGAGTCTTCTTCCTCCCCTTGTGTTTACCGATTCCTTCATCTCCCCAAAAAATCCAATGCTGAATCCTCTTCATCTCCACCTCTTCTCCTTCACTTTTCACTTGTTCTTGCCGAGACAACCAAGCTTCACCATCTCTTTGTTATCGCACACCAAGCTCTAGCCGAGAAGCTCTCTTTCTATCCTTGCTCTTGCCTTGTTGTCCCACCAAATAGCTCATAGCCGAGACCATTGGTAGCCACACATCACAAGCAAAACCAAGCATCTCCCTCTCTATTGCCGACACCTTCCTTCTTCACCTTGTAGCCGAGAGGAGCTCTAACTCAAGCTTTCCCTTGTGGCCGCAAACCAAGCCCACTAAGAGCACCTAACAGCTAGCTCATTTGCCGCACACCATCAAGCTCACCACCTAGCAACCGAGAGCTTCACCTTGCTACCCTAACCGAGAGCACCAAACCCTCCTCTTGTTGCCGCAAGCACCACTTGGCCAGACCCTAGGCTTGTCGTGAGCATTTGCTTCCTCGGTTGGGTAGCTTCTTAAGCTTTTTTGCTTCTAGTTTTCCTAGTTCGTATGTTTAGTTAGCTGGTTTAATATGTGTTGCTACTTATAATTGCTAGGTTCGTGTTGACTCTACAGCTCAAGGAGCATCTAATTGTTGTGTGTGTGATTTCTGTTTGTTTTCCAGGTAAAGATTTCTTACCGGGGTTGTGTGGGCCCTACGTTACATCACTGATTGCTTTCTGTTTACTTGTTAACTATTTGAGAGCATGCTTAGTGGATAAGATGATTGTATGTTTGTTGCAAGCATGTTTAGTGGATAGTTCTATTTCTTCTATTTTCGGCTAGCATGTATATTTCTTGTTGACATGTTAGTACCATGCTAGGTTGTTCCTCCGGCATGTATCCCGCTATTTATGCTGAGCTGATAGTATCCTACTAGGCCGTATGTATTGAGCATGTTCGATCTGTTAGGAACTAGGTGTGTTTTCCTAGATATAACTTGTCCGGTTGTCATCATCCAGAGGTTGAGAGCGGACATAATGTATCTTGTCCCCATAGGTCAAGATCAGTGAGGACTTGTTCCCGCCCCTGACAGCTAGGCATAGTTTAGCTCACCACACCGGCATAAACCTAGTTTGTAGCCTGATAGAGCGGAACCCATCACGGGTGCAAGCCTGCCCCTAGGACCGTTCTTAGCTTCAGGTCGGTAGTATACAAGCTGCTACAGTTGAGTGCCGAAGACCTCGCAATACTGTAGATCAGTGACACCGCTTCCGAATCTTAGGCATGCATACTTAGACCGGTGTAGTTTGTATAGGTCCCACATCCTTACATGGTTTTTAGCAGCACGCGGTGTGCGCACACAAGCGTTATGCACCGAGCGGAGAGCTCCCTCGGGCTAATGTTTGTGAGTACACCACTTCCGTTCCAGTTTAGAGCCAGACTTTGGGTACTCTCCCGTTTGTCATAGGAACAGTTTGGCCGAGGGTAAGAGGCCCTTGAGGACATCTACTTGGGATCAGCTTTTGAGTTGATCATTTGGCCGAGGGAGAAAGACCCTCGAGGATGTCTAACATCTAATTGGGATCAGCTTTTGAGTTGGTCATTTGGCCAAGGGAGAAAGACCTTCGAGGATGTCATTTGGGATTGGTTAGGAGAGTCAATCATTAGGCCGAAAAGTAGGAGACTTTCGAGGATTCCGGACTTGCCCTGTTAGCTCATGAGCAACAATCTGTGTTGGTAACTGTTTGCATGTATACCAGGATGCCAGATGATTTGATGTTTCGCACTGTACCCCGATTGAGGATTTTTACTGAGTGCTTTCTACTCACCCTTATTTTCTGTGGTTTTTCCACCATGTAACTTGGGACAGCTAGTGGAGGGAGCTGCATGATCATGAGAGCTGCCAGCACTTTGTCTTCTTTTATGTTTCTATTATGTTTATTCAGCATGTAGTCGGACACAGAGTCCGTAAGACTTGCATTGGAACCTGATGTTGTTTTGAGATTCTGTTTCTGAATGTTTTTAAATTATCTCTGGCCAGGGGTTTGTTTTAATGATTCAACAAGAATGTTTTCAATTGTTTTAAAATAGGTTCTATGAGTTTGAAGTTTTATTTATGCAAGTATAAAATGTTGAGAAGATTTTTTATTTACTTTTAATGCATGCATGTTGAGTGAGAACCTAGGTTATGACCATTTTGGGTCGGGTTCTTACATAATAACTCAAATCATAGTTTTTATAAATGAGTTAGTAAAAAATAATAGCCAGAAAATCCCTGATAGGTTTATGTTATGAATAGAGATGGCCACGGGGCGGGGCGGGGACGGGGATGACTTTACCACCCCTATCCCCGCTACTCATTTTAATCCCCATCCCCATGAAAATTTACCGTAAAATTTTGAGGGGAAAATGGGCGAGGATTCATCGCGGGGAAATCATGGGGATCGAGTTCCCCACGGGAAATTATTCCCCATTTAACTCTTCATCTTTTCTTTTTTTATTCTTAACTTTTTTTCAACTTTTAACTCAATTCACTAAATCTTATATAATTTTTTCAATATTAAAACAAATGTTTATTAATTTTAATTAAATAATTAATTAAGGAAAATATTAATCTAAATGGGGAATAATTAATCTATGGGGCGGGGAAACATGGATGAAGAATACATTCCCTGCCCTCATTCTCATTTAGTTGCGCGAGAAATTTTTCATCTTCACCCACTCCCTCTTTCACCGACTATTCGGGGATTTATCGCCCCGTAGGGGCGGGCCTGGCTCAGTGGAGAAAATGTAAATTTTTGTTTTTTTTAAATTTTAGAAAATGTACATTTCTAGTTATGAATTGAGTTCTGAAATTCCCATTTTCAGAGTTTGGGAATCTTGAAAGCCTAGAGAAGCGGGATTCAATTTCGGATTCAGCTCTGTAAACCTAACTGCGCGATGTCGAAGCACCGATCCAACATCCAAACTGACTCGCCTTCTTCACTTCAAGGATTCAATTGTGAGTGTGATTTGTTTTCTTGAGGATTCATTATTCACTTTTGTAATTTGTGGACACGTTGCACAATAGAATATGTTTGTTTTCCCCAAGTTTCAGCAGTTTGTGATTCCTTCTGTTTCCCCGTGATAGAGCCGCAATGGCCATTGCCTAAATTGTTCTTTACTTCACTATGTGACAACCCCATTATAGTTGTCCTGTTTAGTCGCTGCCCCACTTCAACCTGCAACGACGGATTAATTAAATATTTGTTCTGCTACCTTCTTCCACCCCCCCCCCCTTTTATTTGTTTATACTCTTTTTTCTCCTTGTTTATATCATGTTGTAAAAATTTTATCAAATTTGAAACTCCAAGGGGGCATGTATGTTGGTGTCCTGGGTAGCCAATTTTGTTTGCCTGTTTCTGATAGCTTATCTCGATCAAAATTATCACTTAATTTGACTTTGGTATCTTATGAATGCTATTTTATTCATTCGGGTCCCACGTTCAAGACACAACCATTTTGAATATCAGATATGGCTTGTTGGTATTTTTTATTATAGGTGAATAGTTTTCATGTTAGATTGTCCGTGAATTGTCCCCACGGGGTGGCACTGTGGTTGAAGACTTGGACTTTAAGGGTATGCTCCCCTCAAGGTCCCAGGTTCGAGACTCAGCTGTGATATTACTTCTTTGATGTCTTCCAATGCCTGGCCTAGGGACGGGCGTGGTTACCCATGTTTAAAAAAAAAAACGATTGCCTATGAATTGTGCTGATGAATGCTTTTCTAGACGTGTTGTTTGTGTACTTTGTCGAATTTTCCCGATTAAAAGCTCGTGGGAGTGATGCGATGCTCGTCATTAGAATGTTTTACATTAAACTTTCCCTTCAAAAGGAATTTTTGGTACACTATTTGGACAGGGCAACTGATTAGAATATGTTGTATCATACTTTTTTTTTTTTTTGTCTTTTGGCATTCCTCTATCTTTTAAGATTGTTTTAGATGCTTCTGTGTTAACGCTTGTGATTTTGTTGAAGACTAAGTTGAAAATAGAAAATATGCCCAACATGCGATAAATAAGCTTCTGGCATGCTGGTTGATAACTAACAAATCTGAACGTGGATACTTTCCTTAGTTACAGGAGAAATCAGTGTTTTGGATAATTTAATAAAGTGAACAACAGATGGTGCTTTGTAGAACACTTTTTCGGATGCACAAAAATCGCGATTCTGTTGGAAGGTAACTGGAAGATTGAAATATTTTGGTTTCGTTAACTTAGAGGATGTATATGATTCGGTTTCTGTGAAACCAACTAATGAACTTGAATCATGAATAGTTGGATGGAAACGAGTGATAAGTTATGAAAAATTGTGCGAGAGTTAAGAGTTCAAAAGCCGATTGAACATAGTACAGATGATCTAATTGCCAGATGTCTAGATATAAACTTGGTTGATTGTATCGACGATGATGAATTTAAGGTAGTGTTCTTGGACTTGCTATAGTTTCCTCATGCTACGTTTCTATTTTCTTTTGGTAATTAAACTATGCAGTTCCGACAATTTTTCTCGTCGTAGCTAAGCCCTTATTTAACTCCATAGTTTATGATTGATCGTACTAGAATTTGCTAATGCTCAGGTTTTTCTAATTTGTTGAAGTAAGAACAAGCATGTGGGACGAAATTATATTATTTCCTTGATTCTATTCGTACTCTTAAGTCTTAACTAGAGGATAGAGCTATTGTTTGTTATTTCTTGTTAAATATGGCAGCTCAAAGATTTTGGGTTGTACAGTAATGTAACTAGCAATATTAGAGAGGGCTAACACGCCAAATGTAAAAGATCAGTCTTTCTCCCCTCCCTGTTGTGGAAGTCTTAAAAATTATTGTAGACAAGAAGCTTATTTTCTTGAAGAAGAATGCTTCAACAGCACTTAGATGCAATCAAAATTATTTGTCAAATAATTTGTTGGCTAAATGTGTACATATTCTTCTCTTCTTCAGTGTCTTGGAGTTGTGAGTACCAGTGGTCTTAATCTTATGTCAAACAAAATTCTATCGGAAAATTAACAATGTCCTTTTGTTAGCAAAACACGTTTCATAGACATGGAAAGTACCTCTAGTTTTCTCTCTTCTTGCAGAATATATTTCGGCAAGATCATTCACCTGGCAACGTAAACATATTAAAAATTTATTTTAGTTGAGTTCCATTCAGGAGGTAATCGTACTTCTAACCTTTTGGCTAAGGGTGCATGCCAATTACCTTTGCAGAACTGTGTACTAACTTATTATGACTGCTTGTGAAGGAGACTGACCATCTACTAAAATTACTAATAAATTATAAATAAACTTCCCAATCCCCCTTGGTTTTTCTGTTTATGTTGAGCAACTGATAATTGGATTTTCACCCAAAAGTTGGAGCAATTATACAATTTTCAGTATGTTGGCTCGAAGATTTGTTTGTTCTTAGTGTGTATATTTCTGGTAAAATCTCTCGTCCATGCATCGTGCTAGTGTTTTACATAAACTCTTGAATACATATATGCATTATTCATTTGAACTATGCACATGATGACCGATATTGTCTTCCCACAAATCTGAAAAGAAATAATTTTTCTGTCATTCGTTGTGGCTTGCATAGCCTGTAAACTGAAATCTTCCGGTTAATCATTTGCAATACAAAAGCTTGCTTATATGGAATGAAAGAAAATGAAGGCTTGTTGTAGATTTAATCTTGTGACCAAGAGTGTGGAGTGATTATTGATTTAATTACTGTTTTAGCTTGATAGCAATTTCAGTAATGACTCTTTCTACCATTTATGCCTATTGGTAATCTCTTTTCTAACCCTCGGCTTAGATTTGGACAGTGACTTATCTCCCACTTTACTCTTTTTGTATCTATCCCTCCTTAGTATAAATGTACTTCCTGTAAGAAACAAAAAATTATCATCTAAGAGTTTTATATTATTGATTTTGTAGTTCTTTTCCAGGAAATTTTGTTCTCATCTCTTAACTTTTTTCTTCATTTTTTATTTGAATATAGCTTGTTAATCTTTCACATTAGTGTGGATACGATGACTTATATATATACTTTGTGGCAATGGACATGATGATGAAAAGCCAACAAAACAATAATTCACCTAAAAGTATTTGCTTATGATGAAAAGGCCGTGGATTCAAATCTCCAAAGGGATTTAGCTCAAACACTTAGAGAGTTGGAGGATCAAATATTGCAGAGTTGGGTGGTTATCCTATCAGTATAATTGAGATCCATGACCACGATTGTCCAAATACATTTTGTAAATTTCTTCGCTACAATTTAAATCTTCTGCCTCATTTCCTTCTGCGTTTCCCTCACTCCACTTTTTCTTTATGGATAGATAGCTACATGATTCTTCCATTCTAGTGCTCCCTAGGTCAAAGATTGATTATGTTGAGAATCTCACATTGATAAGGAGAGGATATCTCTAAGTGTTTAAAAAGTAGGTGGAACCTCATATTCTCTAATATGGTATCAGAGCCCATGTGGGTTATTGGTCTCCTAAATTCTGACCCGACCCAAAAATGCTTTGAATTCAAAAACAAGTAAGCCAAAGCGAGTATTTCTACCAAAAATTCGGATCCAATTAAAGATGGCATTTCCCAATATATGGTCGCCATCTTGAGGGCCATGTTGGAGATACTCACTTGTGGTGCAATTATCTCACCTTGATTATAAGGTGAGGAGTCTTCAACCCATTTATAAGGGATATGGGTTACTCCCCTCATTGCTAATCAATTTTGAGGTGGAATCCCATATTCTCTAATATGGTATCAGAGCCTCAAATTTTTCCTTTCGTTCCCGGTAAAATTTTTCTCTAGTCTTCCATCACCTTCTTCCTCTTTTTGCAAAAACCTTTTCTTCTTCATCATCTTCCTCTTCTTCCTCTTTTAGAAAAAAAAAAGTTTCTTGTCAAACGACTATTTACTTTTTCTCACCTCAAAACCTAGAAAATACAAACCATCATATTTATTCGTCGTCCCTCTTTTTTTCTGATTCATTAAAAAAAAATCAACAAAATTTTCTCTCTTCAAAGGAGTCAATGAATACCCCGCAACATGAAATATTATCAATATTTCCAACTTAGTCCTGACCAGGATTCCCAAATTGGTCCTATCCAGCATTCCCGATTTGTCCAGTCCAGCATTCCCGATTGGTCCTGGCAACATTCTCGATTGGTCTTGATTCCCAATTGGTCATGACAATCAGTATTCCCAATTGGCTCTGACAATCAATATTCCCAATTGACCCTCGCATCAACATCAATATTATCATCTCAATTGGCGCATTATCATCACAATTGGCGCATCATCATCGAAATACCAACTCTTCTTAATTTTACTCCAAGCTTGGCGTGTATTCCATATACAATCCAGCTTGAAGGGAGTGTTGGTTTATGTTATTTTTAGTAAAATAATATTTCTATCTTTTTAATTATATTTTCCTTTTAGAATTAGATTAAATCTTATTTTATTCTTTTAGCATTAAGTATTACCAATTTCTTTTATGATTAGGTCATATTTCCTTTTATGGTTAGATTTTATCTTTTCTTTTTATAATTAGGTCATCTTTTATACTCTATTTAAACTCATTGTTGGGTTCATTATTAAATGAAGAATTTAGAGAATTTGAATTTCCATCTTTCAACATGGTATCAGAGCCCATGTGGGTTATTGGTCTCCCAAATTTCGATCCGACCCAAAAATGCTTTGAATTCAAAAAAGCGGGTGTGGACCCCACCCAAGCAGGCAAAAAGTAAGCCAAAGCGGGTATTTCGGCCACAAATTTGGATCCAATTCAAGATGACATTTCCCAATATATGGCCGCCATCTTGAGGGGGCATGTTGGAGATACTCACTTATGGTGCAATTATCCCACATTGATAAGGTGAGAATTCTTCAACACATTTATAAGGAATATGAGTTACTCCTCCCATTACCAATTAGTTTTGAGATGGATGTCCACACTCTTTCACATGGTATCAGAGTCCATTAAGCCCAAACAAGTATTTGGTTCAATAAAAATGAAATTAAGATCTAATTCACCCATTAAGCCCAAACGGGTATTCGGTCCAATAAAAATGAAAATTGAGATCCGATTCAAGATTGGTGAGCCCAAAAGAGGCACCATCTTGAGGGGGCATGCTGAGAATCCCACATTGATAAGTTGAGGATATCCTCGAAGTGTTTAAAAGGTAGGTGGACCACTCCTCTCATTACCAATTGGTTTTGAGATGGATGTCCACGCTCTTTCACATATTATTTTTTGGTTGATAATGAATCTATTTGTGTGTCCTTGAGTTATAAGGAAACAAGAACATGGTCTTGTTGGTTTATTTTAATTTTAGGAAAATTGTATTTTCACTTTTTTAATTATTTATTCATTTTAGGATTAGATTACATATTATTTTCTATCTTTTCCTTTTATAACTAGGTATAATATTTTCCTCTTATGATTAGGTTATCTTTTCCTTTTTATGATTATATATTATATTTTTCTTTTATAATTAGGTCATCTCTTGTACTCTATTTAAACTCATTGTTGGGTTCATTATTAAATGAAGTATTAAGAGAATTTGAATTTCCATATTTCAACATGGTATCAGAGCCTCAAATTTTTCATTTCGATCCCGATAAAATTTTTCTCTAGTCTTCCATCACCTTATTTCTCTTTTTGTAAAAAAACTTTTCTTCTTCATCATCTTCCTCTTTTAGGAAAAAAAAAATAAACTTTTCCTCAAATCTCCAATTTTTTTTCTTCATCTAAAAAGCTAAAAAAAAAAAAAAATTATCTTCTCAAAACCTTTTCTCTTCTCCTCCTAAACTTCCATCTTTTCCATAATCTTCTTTATTTGTTTTCCAACAAAAAAAAAATCTAAAAAATCTCCACTTTTTTCTATGTGTTTTTTTCTTCCAAATCTTTCTCCAAAATCTTCTTCTTTCCCTCCAAATCCTCTAAGAATTTCTTCCTTCAAATCTTTATGTTCTCATTTTATAAAACCCTAGAAAATCCAAAATCTCATTACCAATATTCACCCTCTTTCAAAAAAAAAAAAACAACAACAATATTCTTCAAAAGAATTTTTTTTCTCACATCATCTCCTTTTCCCAGTTGGCCATGGCATCTTCTATTCCCAAGTGACCCTGGCATCTCCTTTCCCAGGCCCTACCATCTTCTTTCCCAGTCGACCCTGACATTTCCATTTCCCAAGAGGCCATGACATCTCTTTTTCCCAGTTGGCCCTGACATCTCCTATTCCCAAGTGGCCCTGGCATCTAGTTTCTCAGTCGGCCCTGGCATCTCCTATTTCCAGCTGGCCCTGGCATCCCCTTTCCCAACTGGCCCTGACATCTCCTTTCCCAGTTGACCATGTCATCTCCTTTTCCCAGTCGGCATCTCCTATTCCCAAGTGGCCCTGACATCTCCTTTCACAGTCGGCCCTGACATCTCCTTTCTCAGCTGGCCCTAACATCTCCTTTCCCTGCTGGCTCTGGCATCTCCTATTTCCAAGTGGCCCTGGCATTTCCTTTCCTAGTCAGCCCTGACATCTCCTTTTCCCGGTTGGCCCTGGCATCTTCTTTTCCTATTGACTCGAATTCCCGAATTGGCCCTGACTAGTATTCCCAAATTGGCCCTGGCAGCACTCATCCAATCGGTCCTGGCAACAATCATCCCAATTGGCGCATCATCATCACAATGACCAACGCTGATAAATTTAACTCCAAGCTTGGCTTGTATTCCATATACAATCTAGCTTGAGGGGGAGTGTTGGTTTATTTTAATTTTAGGAAAATTGTATTTTCACTTTTTTAATTATTTATTAATTTTAGGATTAGATTAAATATTATTTTCTATCTTTTCCTTTTATAACTAGGTAGAATATTTTCCTCTTATGATTAGGTTATCTTTTCCTTTTTATGATTAGATATTATATTTTCCTTTTATAATTAGGTCATCTCTTGTACTCTATTTAAACCCATTGTTGGGTTCATTATTAAATGAAGAATTAAGAGAATTTGAATTTCCATATTTCAACAGGTTTGTATGTCAAAGAATGACAAGTTCCAAATGGTTGAAATATTTAGTAGTAGTAGATGATTCAGAATAAGGCGTAAATGAAAGCTCTATGTCCTTTTCATCCATTCTTGTTGTGTTAAGATATGTCTTGAATGAATTAATGCTCTACGATTACTTAGAGTTGAGGATTTTGATGCCTTGAACAAATTAATGCCCTAAGCGAAAGCTTTATGAGCTTTTTTTATGTAATTAGACATTTATCTGTAATAGGGTTTAATGGGAGTATACTATATAAACTTGAATTAAACTCTAGCTCCCATGATGTTCATTTTGTATTTTCGCACTCCTTAACAAATTCGTGCCTCGCTCTGCCCGTGGAATAACTAATACAACGTTAGTGAACCACGTAAATTTCTGTGTTCTTCTTCTACGGTTTTTCTTATATTTTCAACTGGTTGGTTGATTGCCGTTTTCCTAACATGTTATGAGCACATTCTTCTTTATACCATGACACGGCTTTAGACCGATTTGTTTATCAGCAGCTAACTTTCTCCGTTATATTGGCCAGATAAGGTTTCATCCCTGGTTAAAACTTTTCATTATGTAATTGCTTCTTTTTTACATGGATGCTTCCAGGATGGTGTATGACATCCCAGCTGACCAATCAGCTTCCGTTGAATGGACTGGTCGCATGAGGCTACGTGGTTGCTTGGAAAATTCAACGTTTATTGGTCTTACACTTTGAAGACAGCTAGATTTGTCCTCTTGGCGTTGAACTGTAAGCCACTTTCGAGTATATATCCTGTAGTTTGCGTTTTTCATTAGTTTCGAATATTTGACCTAAACCTCAAATTCCATAGAAATTTATTTGTGTGGTCTGGTAATTGCCAATGTACAGCCGACACCTAGGAAACATCACTAACCTTCTAACACGTGGACTGTGATGAAAGTGGACACAATTAAAATAGGAAAAACTATTTCCTGTTTATCTTTTGCTTATCAAACACGTGTCTTTGTTTGTGAAGCCTCTTCGAAATTGCATCTATTTCACTTGAGTTTCTAATTATTTGATTACCACTTTATGGCATACATAATCTTCTTCTGGACAGTGATTGGAGTGCCGGTGACTTCCCACGTGTGAGGCTTTAAGCTGCGAGCAAATGCTTTACTTATGGATCAAGTTTTCTGGTCATTTTGATGACACAACTGAAACAAGTTAACTCATGGCCTTGATATCTTCACCTGGAAAAAGTGTGCAAGACTCACCCAGAAATTTTTAACATTCCTTGCTTTTGATATGAAGATTTATTGCTGAAATACTTGCCCACTAATCTAACTTTTACCCAATTTAATTTTGACAGTTTTATCCATTTATGTTTCTTTTTTTTCTTTTTTACTTTGCAAGGGTAAAAGTGTGGATAGAAGTGGAACTCTAAATGTAGGCTGAGTCAGTTAAATTTTGTTAGTTGAGACTTGAGAGTATATCAATACAAAATCTTAGCTGTTCATATTTTCAAGCAGCCAAGAGGACAAATCTAGCTGATTTAAATTGGCAACTTCTTGGGCAGTTGAGACTTGAGAGTAATTTATTAGACAAATCTTAGCTGTTCATATTTTCAATACAAGTCTATTTTATTTATTGATGGGCTTGTGGAAGAGTGCTGATTTAAATTGCATTGGATACTTGGCATGCTTGCTTGCTGTGTCATACTTCCTTTGATTGTGAAGTTTGTGAATATTTTTGGCTTCTCTCTATCATCCATTTGCAGATTATGGCAACTTCTTAGGCAGTTTACTTTCAAAATTTGCTACTGTTACTGTATATGAAAAGTTCAATGAAAGTTAATGATGAAAAAGACTTTTTTGTCTCCTGTTTATTGCTCTGAATTGCAATTTTAATCTGGTAGTTGAGAAAACCCATTGTGTTATTATTACTTTGCAGTTATGGGTGAATGATCATTCCACCAAGTACTAGCCTATGCATCATTTTCACCTGCCTTGATTAATTTATGTAATTAAACTCCTCTACTGTTTTACTAGATGGTTTGGTAAGTTTATTTACTGCAACCTTTTGCATTGGCATGTCAGTTTTTCCTGATTATTGCACAAGGCGCCTTTTCATTTGATGTACCAATTTCATTTTTTTCTTTTTTTTTAATTAATAATATCATTTAATGTTCTTTGCTTATAGGTGGGACTGATTAGCACAAATTTCTGCTGTTTGATTATTGACAAAAGTTGCATCCAGTTCTCTTTTTTTGGCACATTCATTTTGATTAAATTTGATGCCAAGTGACAAAGATGCCCACTTATCATGGTGGGTTAGGAGGAAGGCAATCTTTGGTTCCCTCATTGTTTAGCTTGATGATTATATTTACCATTTTACCTCTGGTTGGTGAAAAAAGAACCCCCATCTTAATTGCTTGTAAAATTTCAATCTCCAAAACCTCATATGCCTAAACACAGTAAATTAGGTGCATAGTTTCAAATTACCTGATTTCTGGGATTGGCCATATCCATGAATTTTGGTCACTAGGAAATATTATAACTATTTTCTAATATATTGAATTTTGCAAGTTCTAGACCAAGGGGGAAAGACTGATATAAAGATAGCATTTATAGTATATTATTGCTGCTTTATCTCATAGTTCTAATTTGGCTACCAACCATTGTGTTTATTGAAAGGTTCAACTTTCAATACTGCCATTACAATCTCTCTCTAGATTCATAAATTTATGTTGGTGCATGATTAAGCTCTCATATATATATTAAATTGATATCTTTTTCCTTAACTAAGCATGTAGACAGATTTTCATAAGCTGAGCCGTTTGGGTCTTGATTTGGCCAAATATTTCTCCAATTAGTCAAAAGCATTGAAATTTTCTAAGCATTCTCTATGGTGGGATCATGGTCATCTCGTTATCATAATGAGTGCATCCGGTTATTTAAAAATAAAAAGAAAAAATTAATAAAAATTTCCCCCTTTAGGTATCATATATTGTGTGGCCTCATAAAAAAATAGAGGGTATATGGCAAAGCAAATCCACATTTGAAAGACAGTAACAAATTAAAAAGAAAAAAAGAAAAAAGAAAGTGTGAATAGAACCAAAACCATAAAGAATAAAAAAGGCCCACAAATTGAGATATCAACGGTGGGGGTCGCCGGTCATTTTAAAAGGAAAATTGGGTTCAGAATCTGCCCTAATACTCAACTAGCCTTTCACACTTGTGTGTTTGTTTAACCCGAATGGAAAAAAATAAATGAATTTTGCTAACTTTAATACGGTATACACGGAAAAGAAAATTACAAAAAAAAAAAAAAAGAAGAGAGATTGGTATTTGCATGATTGTGATTAGCATTAGTTTGACCACGTGAGGGGTAAAAAGAAAAGAAAATGATTGGTCAAAAATTACACACAAACAGCCCTGACGAAATGATGAAAGGAAAAGTAGAGTTGCCACGTTTCTCATTCTTATTTTCTTTGCATATTGTTTGCCCATTATTAACCTTAATCAACAATAGTGACCATTAACAAGAAAAAAAATGGGTGTAATTGAAGGCGAATGGGATGGAGAAAGAATAGGGACATTTTTCATGTATAAAAAAAAAGTTAAGTATTTTCATTTGTAGATTGAAGTTGATAAAATCCGATGACGGATAGATTTCTAGTACTAGTTAGTTTTATTACTGTAGATCTCAATCTAGTCCATTACTAGTTGAGTGCTATAGATGAATTTTTTTAGAAATTATAATATAAAAGATAGAATGTGTTGCTATAGGTAAATGCTTAAAGAATAGTAACCAATGAAGATAGAGGTTCGGAATTAAAAAAAATTTGAGGTCGAGAGGAAAAAAGATTTTTATTCTTTTTTTTTTTTGTTGGGGATGTATATGTGAAATTTGAATAAATGGTATGATGGGTAAATGAGAAGGGGTTGGGTTTGGTTTGGTGTTAATTAGAGATGTCTGCGAAGTGGGGTGGGGCTGGGGAATGGCTTCCCCGTCCCTGTCTCCTCCACTTAATTTAATTCATGTCCCCGGAAAAAATGCCGGTTTTTTTTTCGGGGATCGAGTCCCCGCGGGGATTTTTTCAAACTTTTTTTTACATTTTTTATATATTATTTTGGACAATACTTTTAAATAATTAGATTTTCTTAGAAAATATTTATAAATTTCAACTATAATGTTAATTATTAAAGAAAAATATTTATATGCAAGGATAATTTCATCAAAAAATATATTTTTATTTGAAATAAAAGAGGTAAAGTATAGAAAAAATATTAAAAAAAACAAAAAAAAAGTAATCGAAGCAGGGATCGGAGAATCAGGGACAGGGAATACATTCCCCGCCGGCCACAATTAACCCACGAGGAATTTTTCCCCGTCCCCGGCCCCGTTCCCCTCGGAGAAAACAGACGTGTTAATTGTTTTGAAATAAAATAAAATATTTAAAAATAAAATGTCCATATTTGTGGTTTTTTTGTTTGCTTGTAGCTCACACCCCCACCTTTGTCTCACACATTACTCGGTGGGTTTTGTTAGCTCCCACTTTAATCCAGGCCCAGCGCCAACGCCAACGCCAAGGCCGAGGCCAGGACAACATCGTCAAACTTATAAACCTTTCTTCTTCTTCTTCTTTTTCTCCTCCTCTTGGGTTTTCATCTCCAGGTCCTTCTTTCCCAGATCGGACCCTTTTTCGATTTTCAAATTTCCATTTCTTTGGTACGTTTTCTCTTTCTCCCTCTTTTCTCATCTGGGTTTCTTCCTTAATCGCTTCTGACTCATGGATGATTCTGTTTTCCAATCTTTGATCTCTCACGCTGCTCCTTATTCTCGCTTCTTTTCCAAGGATTGCCTATTTGTATCGTTTCTGTTGTTTAACCCATCATATGTTATCTTTTCTTTTCCCTTTGGATTTTCTTTAAGCAGCCTATTTCTAGACGGGAACAAGGGTTTGCCTTTTCATTTCTCAAATCTTATTTACTTATTGTTCATGCTGGTTTTATGTTTTATGCATATATGTTGACCGCCCTTTGATTTCTCCGCCCACCCACTTCATTACTGCTATTTTCTGGGTTGTTTCAGCTCGAAAACTTCTCGTTTTCTGTTGTTTTGATCATTGTTGGGGTTATAGTTGTTTGCATAGTTTGTGATTATGATTTTTATGGTTCTGGGATTCAATCCTCTAGCTCCCATGCCTTATTGTTGTTACCCTTTTGTGGTGGCATCACATTTGGAGCTGTTGCTTTGCTAAATGAAATTTTGTGCTATTATGTGATTCAACATGAGATTGTCGCCATTGTTGTCAGCCCTTTTCCTGGGATAGGATTTGAACGTGCACATGAGTATTTTAGAAGAGTCTTATTTCAAGGGAATATTATGCACTAGACTAGGCTACTTACACCTCTGTGTTGCTTGTTACCATCAGTTGTTGTTTCTGGACACTTGCATTCTGATTTTGAATGGTTCTCCATTTCATCACTTTTTCTTTCCTTGATGATATAATGTTATATAAATCTCTATGAATGATATGGGACTGCAATTTCTCACAGGTATTGGACATTTCACCCGAATCATACTCTTACATTCGAACACTTTTGCAAACTTCCTGTGTTGCATTGTTACTAAGTGCCAAAAACGGTGTTTCTGTGATTTTGACATGAAGTTCTAGTTGCCGATATCTCCTTATTGTTTAGAAACTTCCCTCTGCTGATTGAGTTTCATTTTCTAGCTGATACGGATAGGTCAACTCATGTATTGAAGTGGTTAGAGGATTCAAATTCTTGTAATACTCATATTACACGTTTACTGTTAGTGAAATAAACTGAGTTTAGTATTAGGCTCTTGGTTTGGATTGTTATGGCTAATCAGTAATTTGGAGCAGAGAAAATGAGTGATTCTTGGTGTTTTCTTGTATTGCTAAGGTCAATTCTTTTGGGGAAATGAAGCTCTAACTTTGTGATTTATATTTATCTCTCATTATCAAAGCACACTTGTCCTAGATTCATTCTTAGTCTAAGTTCCTATGCTCATTTAAAATTTGTTATAAATGCTAGCACATTTTACCTGTGCTTCGGTTTAAGTATCAAGTGTGTTGGTGCCAACAAAAGTGTCATGTTTGGTTTTTGAGTTTATTTATTTAACACATCTTGCTTGCTTGCTAATTGGCTTTCTTTTTAATTCATTTTCAGATTCAGTTATGCAACTTGATTTGTTGCCTGGAAAACTTTGTTGACCTGGCTTGTTTTCAATTGGGAAATATACATTTTCTCTAATGCAAGGGCAAAGGAGTAGTGTTGGTTCATTGTCAGAAACTATAAACTTTGAACATGGTTCTTCATCAAGTAATCCTGGAAACCAACCAGTTTGCTGGAATGACCTGTGGAATTCAGCAGAAAACCAAATTCAAGATTATTTATTGCCTACTGATATAAACACTGAATATGTAAGCTCTGTGAGCCATGAGCAACGAAGTTTGAGCCGATGGAGCTTGGGTCAACCTAGTTATTGTGACATGCAAACTGAGGAGGTGCTACTACCTGATGAGCAGAAAGCTGAGCTTGGATGGTCTTCAGTGTCTCCTGATGCAGATGGTCCTGTTTTAGAAAACCGACTCTGTGAACCGTTAAATAATCATTCACTGGGTCATGTCAATTTTAGTCCACTGATCATACAAAATTCCAATGCTCTTCCTCATAGTCTCAACTTAAATACAAGTTTCGGTAGTCATGGAGGTGAGAGTAGCAGAGTTAATGAAGGGTCTAACGTGTATAAATTTAGTGGATCAGAAGAAGGGCGAATTATACGTTCTAGTGCATCTGATCCTCTTTTGCTTTCTTCGGGAAATAGTGGAGTTCCAGTGGTTGCAAATGATGGTAGAGCGGGATCTTCCTTTGATGGTCGTCGAGTACCCTGTAAAAGAAAAGCTATTGAGGCTAGTGGAAGCAGTAACTACGCTCAGCATATTGAAAGTGGTGTTGTGCTCCCTCTTCCAGTTTTTCCTGGTCTCTACAACAACACGGGCAGTAGGTTAACCATGCCTGCTCCACCAGCACGAATGAGTCAAGCCCCTGTACGAGGTGCAGGGGAGCAGACTTCCAACAGCTTCTCTGAGGCAATTGTTGCAGAAAGTTCAGATAGTTCTCAAAGAAACCATCGTATGAGAATTAGTTTATCTAATTCGCAAGATTCTTTTTCACCGGCGGGAACAACTGTTAGGCATCTTAGGGCCTCATCTTCCCAGCTTCCAGCAAGAATTCTATCTGCTGAGCCTGTATTAGACATGAGGCCAGCACAGGCTGTAGACAATATATCTGCTCAAGGTCTGCCAATTATGATGCATGCTGCCCCTGGTTTACCTCGAAGCCTGCATCCATATACTAGGTGGAATGGGAGCAGTACTTCGAGGACTGCTGGTTCATCAAGTTCTGGAGGGGATAGACAGGTGATGCAACGTGAGGTGAGACCAAGTAACATAGGAAGAAGCATATCTGAACATCCTATGTTTGTCCCAGCAAATGAGCTGAGGAATTTGGTTCCAAATCCATCAAGTAGAGGTTTTACATCGGCAAACTTATCCATTCCTGGGAATGTTGCTTCTACATCCAGGATTGGTTCAAGTTCAGCGGTCCATTCCTCTTCTGGTCCTTGGATGCCTCTTGAGAACAGTTCAACACAGATGCCCAGTAGGCTAACAGAATATGTTCGTAGGCAGCTATTTTCTTCTGCTACAAATGAGTCTGGAGGTAGGACAAGTTCACAACGATCAGGTTCTACTTCGGCCCAGGATATGGTATTTTCATCTGGATCTGGCCGTCGGGGGCACCATTTATTGCAACCAAGGTCTGCATTGTTGATGGAACTGGAAAGAAGAGGTGACAGTGGACTTGGTCTTCCCTATTCATTACGAGCCTTGGCTGCTTCTAGTGAAGGAAGTGACAATAGTAGACTAGTATCTGAGGTATGTTGAGTTTTTTCTTCATGGTGCAACTGAATGACAGCCCCTAGATGCATGTGTGCTATATCTTGCTGCATAATGTGTTATATATCCTGTAGAAATTGGTAATACTTCCATACTTGGTGCTGCACATCTATAATTACATTTGTGGTGAAGTTGCTATCATTTGCAATTTGCTTTTGGCTTCTTAAAAAGAACGATACAGGTTTTAAAAATTTTCTTGTACTAATACTCAATGTTTTAAAAGGGTACCGGCGCCTCGAGGCTTTTCCTCTTGAAGAGGCGAGGTATAAGCCTCAATTTTAACTAAAAACATTATAAACATGTATGGAAAACACATAATACTTACGTAAAAATACATAAAACATCACACCAACACTAATAGGATTGAATTTATTGTAGTGTAAGAAACAATTTTGCTAATGAATGAAACATAAGTGGGTTCTCTAAGCCAATTAGTGAATACAACATAGAACTATAAAAGGAGATGCTAGAGAACAATAAACCAACAAATTATCAAAATTAAATTGACGGTTCTGAATTGATTAAAACCCTTATATTATAAAGATGGAAAAAAATTTATGTTATCTTCTAGTAATTCTATAAGGTGTAGAGACTTTTAGCCTCATTGCATTATCATAGAGGTGTAGGCCTCTCTTGTGTGAGGTATATGCCTCTTATGATCCAACAAATGCGTAAGACTCGAGGCTAAAAGTTAGAGCCTTGAGGTGAGGCTCAAGCCGTAAGTCTCAATAGCCTTTTAAAACATTGCTAACAGTATGAGTATCTATGAAACTTCTCTTTTAACATAAGCCTTTATAACGTGGAAAATGGTACTTCTGAAGTTGTTGAATAGAACATCTTTTGGGGCAGGTATGCATTTTCAGTAGTTTAGCCCTGGGGGGGTTGTGCCTGCTTGTGATGGATGGTGTTTGCTGGACTACAGATTACATTCAAATTCTTAGAATACTTCTGTTTTCAACAGTTTTTTCTTTTTATCAATCATGCTCTAACTTCGAGACTCACCTGTGACATTACTCCTTCGATGTCCCCGGTTGCCTGGCCTAGGAACGGACGTGGTTACCCTTGTTTCACAAAAAAAAATTATGCCCTAACTATTTTTAGGAGAAAAAGAAAATCTTGCTCCACTTCTAAATGAACTTGCATCACAATTATGTTGGATTGTTTTGTAAAAGAGGTTTATTGGATAATAATTCTGCCTTTTGACTGTTTAGTTTACCATTGATATTCTATACTCTGTTGATTCTTT
Source organism: Sicyos edulis (assembly GCA_036507275.1). Lineage (NCBI taxonomy): Eukaryota > Viridiplantae > Streptophyta > Magnoliopsida > Cucurbitales > Cucurbitaceae > Sicyos > Sicyos edulis. Next base: position 23,595,954 of record CM071856.1, read on the forward strand.
GTGATCCCTTACCTGTTGAAATTAATTTGAAGCAGATTCGCAATGTCTTGGGCCTTGTTCGCCGGGGTGAAAGCTTACGAGTTGAGGTAGGATCCTTATTGGTGCCATATCATGTGCAATTTGGACAATGGAAAATTTACATGATTGCATTGAGATACAAGAAGTCGTTATGTTACATTTTTTGTTTTTGACTAGGTTTGTTAAAATGTGTATGTGTAAATGGTGGCACGAATAGGGAATTAAGTGTTCAGTTGTGAGTGATGACTTTGGAAAATATCATAATGCCCACTTAATTGATATGACTAGCCTTGATGTGATGGTGTAATGACAGGATCTTGTACATATAAAATATGCCTCCATGACTTTAGACTTTGTTGTTGCAATTTCTTTTGCTCTTTATTATGATTATGATTATTATTATTATTTTTGTGTTTTGCGAGTTGGGGAGGGATTGCAATGTGAACATGGTTTTTTGAGGGCCCAAATTGGTACATAGTCTGTGAGATGCTTGGTATTTAAAAGTCTTTGAATAAATTATCAAACTTGTACTCTCAATATTAAAGAAGTGGTGACCTTGTGTATCAAATTTGGGGAAGTGATAGCATGGAGAAAGTTTTGTTTGCCAATGGCTTCAAAAGCTTTTATTGGTGTAGATGAAGTCATTGGCTTGACATTTGATAGCTCATATTTTATAATAATCATCATCAATATTAATCTCTTTTAAATTTCTTTTGTTAGGATGTGATGATCCTGGACCAGTCACTTTTTTATGGGATGGCTGATATTTATGATAGGCACAGGGACATGCGTCTCGACGTTGACAACATGTCGTATGAGGTCTGGCTGATACAAACCAACTGAACCCAATATTCTGCACCTTTTTTTTTTCTCTGTTCATGTTTTAGTAAATGTTATGTGCAGGAATTGCTTGCATTGGAAGAACGTATTGGAAACGTCAACACCGGACTAAATGAAGAGACGATAGTTACTCGACTGAAACAAAAGAAGCATGTTAAAGCTGCCAAATCACAGGTGGAGGAAGAACCATGCTGTGTTTGTCAGGTAGCTTATTTTCTCTCATCTGGATTATGATGGTATTGGTGTTCCCTCATTAGTCTCAACTACAACACTCCATGTGGTATATCCAGGAGGATTACGTCGATGGCGAAGACATCGGAATGCTGGAATGCGGGCATGACTTCCACACGAATTGTATCAAGCAGTGGCTGATGCAAAAGAATCTGTGTCCGATCTGCAAAACGACAGGTTTAGGAAGCCGAGATTGAATGGGCTGGTTATGGTAGCAGACCTGGTTGGTGTTTGCTTAAAAGAGGAGTTGAGCAACTGAAACAGGGGAATGGAATATGCTATTGTTGCTTGCCAATTCAACAGGAGCCGAGACACATTCAAGTTCTCTTTATACATTACTACAAGTAGTAAAATTTTATATCTGCAAGGAATCCATTTTTTTGTTTTTATTTTGGAAGAAAAATTCAAGGTTCTAATTGACAAGGAATTCTTAGATTTTAAGGTTATGATGGTCAGTGAAACTAATTGATGTTTACTCCCATTGAGATTATTGTTGGTCTTAATATATCATGGATTTTCAAATTCCATTCAAAACATGTTTGACAAGAAAATTATTTTGCAATATCGACAAGGGTAGGATTTTACAAATAATATTGGTTTCGACTTGGTTCACTGGTGTTTCTTACTAGAATTCATTTCATTCTTATCATGTATCTTGGTTCTTTTTTTTTTTTTGGAAAATTGTTCGTTGTCAAAAGGTTAATTATTGTAAGTTTTTGGTCCATATTCTTAGTTTTAGTTATCTTACTATTACATAAAATCAAAACTTTTTTTATTTGAAAAATAGTGTAGAGATAGTTGTCTGAAAATTATGGACACTCATAAACTATCGCATCATTATTTATTAATTAATTACGATATTTAATTAAATTTTAAGCCAAGTTCATAGGTTTAAATTCAACGACGGCTTTAAGAGGTAGATCATCTCTTCACTAACTATAAGTTAAAAGATTAAATTTCATACCATTAAAAACAAGTTTGTAACATTTAGATTGAAACATACATTTTGAGAAAAAGAATCAAAGAGGAATAAAAAAATATGAATTTTGGGAGTGTCCTCTCCTAAAGGTCCTTGGTTCGAGGCGATCTTGGAGATTAATTTTTTAGGCAACCCCCAATTTCACATCAAAACTCCAAGTTCTACCTCCTGAGTGAAAAAAAAAAAAATCATTAATGCATGCTTTATATATATGTTTATTTTAAACAAAATACTTATAAAACATTTAAACAGTTTTTTTTTTTATAAAACTATTTTAATTTATGAATTATAATTTTGAAATATAAAATTGATTATAAAATTATCATTGATTTTAAATTTAAAAAAATACATTTTCAAAATACTTTATTACGTAAACAAAAATAATTTTTAATTGTTTAGTTGAAAAAAATACTAGGTCGATAAAATATATAAATAAAATGATAATCATAAAATAAAATTAATTATAAAAATATTATTACTTTAAAATTACAAAACATATTTAAAAATAAAAGTGTTCGAAAAAAAAATTAAAAAAACAAAAGAATATATATATATATAATACTTTATTTATGTTATTGGTTTTACTTTATATTTTAAAAATTACATTAAAAAATTATGAATGAATTGATTTGATGATAGTTAGTGAATTAATGATGAATTATTGATGTTATTTTAAAATATATTTAAAAAAATTTAAAATTAAAAAAGAACTATAAAATCACAATCATATTATAAAATATATATTTTAAAAAATGATATTATATAAATAATGATAAATTTTAATTAATTAGTTCAAACTTAATGATAGTAAGCAGATGAAAAAAAAACAAAAAGTGAAATTGATTATAAAACTACACTAATTTTAAATTACGAAATATAATTTTAAAATATGAGATTGATTATAAAATTAATTTTAATTTTAATTATGAAATATAGTTTTAAAAGACGGGATTGATTATAAAAGTATTGTTAATTTTAAATCCCTCAAAATATGTTTTTACAATATTTTATAACAAACACAAACCATCTTTAATTAATTGAAAAAAATATTAGGTAGATAAAAAATGATAAATAAAAAATAAAAATAATTATAAAAATACTACTTATTTAAAATTATAAAAACATATTTAATTATAAAAATGTTAAAAATGAATTAAAAAATAAGAAGAAAAGAGATGAAGGGGTTATTTTAAACTCTCATTTTGGTGGAGGGATTAATTTAAACCCTCCACCAAAATTGTTATTTTAAACCTTGCAAACAAACACCTCCCTAAGATGATAACCATTTATAATGTTTATAAATTGACTAACAACACCAACTGAGTTTGAAATATCAAGTCTAGTATGTGATAGATAGATCAACTTTCCCACAAGTCTTTAGTACATACCTTTGTCAACTAGAATAACCCTTTCATTTCGAGGTTGGTCTAGATTTGGTTCCATGAGTGTTTCGGCATGTCTACACTCAATATTTATGTCTCCTTGAACATGTCCAAAATGTATTTTTGTAGAGAAATAAAATTACCAGCCCTGGATTTTGCAACTTCCATTCATAGAAAGTATCTCAAACTTCCCGAATCTTTGATTTTAAATTTAGTTGCAAGCATATTCCGTAGATTATAGATCTTACTTATATTATCGCTTGTACCTATAATATCATATAAATATACAATCAAAATTGTAATTGTGTTATTCTAGGATTTGACGGGTATGATCAGTTTGACATTGATAATAAGCATTTTTAAACATAACTTTAGCAAATTAATCGGTGAAACTAAGCACAAGTAAATTGTTTTTATCCGTACAATGAATTCTTCAACTTGCATATTAATCTTCTATCAAACTCATTTTCTATCCCAGAAGGAATACGAAAGTAAATACTTCAAATCTATGTACTTGTTCAAAACTACATATAACTAACATATTTTACTCCTAACACATTTGATAGACAACATGTGTGAAACAAAAGCTATTTCAAAGTGATTGTTAGAATCCAGAATGCATCTTTTAAAGGAAAAATTGAAGTTCACATGCTTTAATGCAAAGTCAAATTAAAACAAGATAGACAAGCCCAATTCCAATAGAGATGTATCAAAACATAGAAGGAAAAAAAATAATATAGTCTATACCCTTTATACCAACCCAATTCCTCCACCTTACTGCTCTCTTTATCTTCTACAAAAAAAAAATGATGGAAATCTATAAAATCGTCACTAAATACTTATCCAATAAATATTTCAATCAATATATCTCATTTATTAATGAATTTCTTTAATTAATATTTTTCTAATAAATATTAATTTATTAATATATCCAATATATTAATAATTAGTTTTATGTATCAAATACATTAAACTAAATTTCTCATTATTAATATCTGTTCAACATATTAATTAGCTTGAATTGTTCAAAATAATCCTCCATACCTAACAACTGGTACGAGTTATCAAAGGGATCGTGAACCTACAAATTGAAAATTCCAACGGTGTGTGATCTAATTTCGTTAACTACAAACATATTCCACTAAAGGTATGAGCTACACTCTCTCACACTATAGGTATATTTATGTCCAAAAATATAATCGATATTGGCTAAATGATCCTTTAAGAGTTGTTTGTAATCACAACTAGGTCAATATTCATTTTACCCCTATGATCATCTCTTTCTCTTTAAGTGTTACTAATTCCTCTAATGAACAAGTTGTTTATGATTCAACCATAAACTAGTATTCTCTCGAGCCAATAAAAGGTGTGAGGCTTTGTAACGGCCCAGTTTTCTATTCCGGTTTTCGAGGTGCTTCCGGTTCAGATTCAGTGGTTCGGTTGGGCCGTTAGAGCTGTTTTGACCCTTAGGGGTATTTTGGTCTTTTGGCTCCCCGGGCGGGATTTGTGGATTTTGAGGATTCGAGGCGCTTACGCCTTTGTCGAGGTTTGTTTGTTGGTGGCTGCGAGTCCCGAGATGTTTGGGCTATTCGTTTGGGAGTTCGGTTGTGATTTGGGTTTTGGGCAAAGTTATGGTTGTTTGGGTGTTTCCTTTGGGATTCGAGCCCGGGCCCTTAGTGTTGATTTGGGAGGTTGATTTAAGTGAGTTTTATTCTTTGGAGATGGTTGCTTCAGTCGGGTCTCGAACGAGGAAGCCGGGAAATGGGATTTTAAGGATTTTTAAGGTTGGAAAAATGGATAAGGATGGATTTAATTAGGATAAAATCCCCATTTTCCTTTTTATTTGCCATTTTCCCTTTTATTTTTCTAAATCCCCAAAATTCCCATTTTTCCCTTTTCTCTCACTCTCTCTCTCCCCGAGCCCTTACCCCCCAGCCTGAGCCAGCCCCTAGCTCGCCCAACCACGCCGCCACCTCGCCCAAGCCCAGAGCCCGGCTCGCGCCGCCTGTCTGCCGAGTCCGCGCGCGATCGCCTGAGCCGCGTCGCCCAGCCTCTCCCAGGTCTGTGTCGCGTCGCCCGAGCCCCCGCCACCTGATGTCGCGTCGCCCGACCCTCACCCAGCCGCCCCCGCACGCAGATCGAGCGCCCAGAGCCGTCGCGCGTCGCGTCGCCCGCGCGCGTCTCTGTAGCTCGTGTCGCTCGCGCCCGCGCGCCTTCCCCTGTGCCGGGCCGCGCCTCACACCGTCGCCTAGCCGAGCTCGAGCCCACGCCCGCGCGCCCTTGCTTCCCCCCAGCACGCCCGCGCCCAGCCTCTGCGCCCCAGCGCCAGCGCCCAGCCTGCCCTGCTGTGTGGTTGGCCGAGCCTTGTGGCTTCTCGGATGGTATTTCCCGAGTCTTTTCTTCGTTGGGCCCTGATTTGTTGGCTGCTGTTTATTGATTTATTTGGGGTGTTTTATTGAATGTTTAGGTTGTTCGGGTTCGATTAGAGGCTTGAGGATCGTTTGGGTGATTTGTGATAAATTGTTTGCTGCTTGTTCCAGGTAAGGATTTCTTACCGTGGTTGTGTGGACCCTGCGATATATCATGATTGTGCCTTGTATGCTTGTTTACTATTATGAGTATGATAGTGATAGGGCAGCTTTGATTGATCTCTTGCTAGCATGTTTGCCTGATTTTACATGTTAGTGCCATGCTAGGTTTGTTCTTCCAGCATGCTTATGATTCCTGCTTAAGTTTGTAGTATCATGCTAGGTAAACGTGTTTGATGTCGGTCATTGCTTGCTAGCCAGGAATCATTTATTTTACTCTGTACTCTTAGATAGAGTTGTAGGGTTTGTCATCATCCAGAGGCTGGGAGCGGACATAACGTACTTTGTCCCCACTGGTCGGGAGTAAAGTGTGCGCATCATAACGTATCTTGCTTCCCCCCCCGATCGCCAATGTGGATTTAGCTCTGGTCGGGAGTAAAGTGTGCGCAGCATAACGTATCTTGCTTCCCCCCCCCCCCCCGACCCGCCGATGTGGATTTAGCTACCCACATCGGCATAAGCCTAGTTTGTAGCCTGCTAGAGCGGAACCCTGCCAACGGTGTAAGCCTACCTTGGCCGGTTCTTAGCTTCAGGTCGGTGGTTCAGGCTGCACAGATGAGCGCCGAGGGCCTCGCGCTACTGTGATCAGTGACACCGCTTCCGAGTCTTAGGCATGCGTACCTAGCCCGCGTAGTTTGCCCTTAGGCCCCCGCATTTACGCCTGTTGCAGCAGCATGCGGTGTGCGCGCACACGCGTTAGTTGTCGGTTCGGAGAGCTCCCCCGGGCTAATGTTCATGAGTACACCATTCCTTCCAGTTTAGAGCCAGACTTCGGGTACTCTCCCGTAAGTCCAGATTAGCAAGGGCAAGGAGGCCCTTGAGGACATCCTTGGGATCAGTTTTTGAGCTGAACAATCCCCCGAGTGAAAGAGGCCTCGGTGATGTCCCGAGATTGGTTATGAGAACCAATCATTAGGCCGGAAGTAGGAGACTTCCGATGACTCCAGATCTTGCATTATGAGCTCGTTGAGCTATGATCTGTGTTGATAGCTGTTTGCTTGCATGTTGAGGTGCTAGATGACTGATGTATCGTATTGTACCCCGGTTGGGGATTCTTATTGAGTATGTTTATACTCACCCTTATTTATCTTTCAGGTAACTTGGGACAACACCAGGAGGGCTAGCGGAGGGAGCTGATTGATCATGGGAGCTGCCGGTACTCTGTCATTTATTATTGCATTGTTTATTCAGCATGTAGATGGACAGGAGTCCTAGGGGAACATTGTTTAAAACGTTGTTTAAATTGTATTGTATATTTTTATAAACACTGGCCAGGTTGTTTTACTTCGTTGGTTGTTTAAATGTAAATTGTTGGTTATGTTTTAAGGGTTCCCCCTTCTCATATGTTTTTGAAAGGTTTTAAATATGAGCACTAAACCGCTTGTTATCATATTTAACTTGCATGCTGAGTGAGAACCCCGGTTTAGGGCCGTGTTTCGGGTCGGGTTCGTCACAGGCTTATTTAATTAGCACTATTTTCTATTCTCGCTCATGCACATCAAAGGGTGTTTTCACAAGTATGAGTTCACATTTTATTTAGAATTGAGACCATACAAACATGTGATCATCCTTGTGAAATATCGATCCAAGTCTATAATAGAATTACTTAGAATGATCAAATATTTTTGGTTTAGTCTCATGCAAAGTCTTAGTATAAGCACCCTCACTAGCATGTCTTCACATGTAAGGACCCGACCCAAATCAGGGTCTGAACCTGAGTCCTTAACTCTAAATGCATGAAAGCTCGACATCTAGGGCATGTATAAAATCTGGTAAAATAGTGTTATTGAAATCCACTAAAGAACAAGTTTGTAAAAATCATAAAATTCAATCAAAGTGTTTAGGGTACCCAAGAGTCAAAACATAAAACTCGAGTAACTATGTAATTGCCCATAAATAGTTCATGCAGAAAGAATAAATTAACAGACTCTACACATGTAATGCAGCAGTCCCATGGTCATCTCCAGCTCCATCGATCATTCATGCATCTGAGTACAATTTAGTAGTACCTGTGGGGATTCCACAGTGGAAAGGGTGAGTTTTCGCAAACTCAGTAAGGCTTCCCCAGCTCGGGGATAGACATGCACAAGAATACAAACATCAGCAAACAAGTATGATAAGCAACATAACCGAAGGGTGTACAAAACCCAAGCTCCTGGGTGCTAGGTCAAGAAACCTCGTCCTTGACCCAAGACCAACAGCTCACAAGAGTCCTCTGACTCGAGAGCAATCTGGCATCCTACTCCAGAGGGAACCGGTGAGTCGAGCAACCTGTTGGCCCTAGGCCTCGTACTCACGGCGAGAGGTGGTGCCACACTAATCACCAAGGAACCATATCAGGCCCATACCACCTACTTGGAGAGAGCCTATGCTACTAGTAGAAACCATCTAGGGCCGTGAGCCTGGCCGGCCAACCATCCACGAAAGTTCTGCAAGTCCATATCAAGACACACGTGTAAGTCCATATCAGGGCAATCATGAAACCACATGCAGCTCGACCATATCAGGCAACCATACATGAATCATGCATCACTAGTCATACAAGAGACAAGTCATGAATGTATATGCTCTTGATGCAATCAATGTAACATACAATGCACATGGTTATGCTACAACCACACAAATCAACTAATGCAAATAAATTGGCACATGTATTAACCACATGTCCTCGAGAAGGGGGTAAATGGTCTCTTACCTTGGCCAAACTACTACAGCTCTCCAAGAATACACTAGAAGCTCCAAACAACTAAATAAAACTTAGAGCCCTAAAAAAACGTGCCCCAGTGACTCCTGAAGGCTACACGCGCCTCGCAAACTCGGCTCAAAGGATGAAGAACAGCTCGAGTTCAATCTGGTCAACATGAAAGTCAACTGGTCAATTACTTGCCATTTAACCCACGGTCTAAACATCCATGAACCCCACCAAGCATTCATTACACCTAAATCCAAACACTACTAATCCACATTTAAATGTATTTAAACCTTGAACCAAACATCTTCAATCCATAACTTAAATGATTTTAAACCACTAGCCAAACAACCTTAAATCACAACTTACATAAGTTTACACCTCTATCTAAACAAGCTTAAAATACATTCTAGTTATCCAAGTACTTGTAAACAAACACCCATAAACCATACTTTAAATGATCTCAACCTTGCAAATAAACAACAACAAACCACCGCTTGAATATTCTTAAACCAACAAGTAAACACTCTTAATCCACAAATTGATTAATCTAATCCTCATAGCCAAACAAGCTTAATAAATCAATAAAATGACTTTAATCCAATTTTAAATAACTTTAAACATGCAACCAAACAACCCTTAATCTTGATTTAAGTAGCTTTAACATTGTAAACAAACACTATATATCCATAACTTGAATGCCCATAAACCAACAACCAAACAGTCCTTACTCTTTAATTAAATATCCTTAAACATATAACCAAACAAGCCTAAAACCTCATTTAACCTGAACCAAACAACCCATATCCCTCATTAGAATAGCCTTAAACCCAATTTAAATAGCAAACCCATTTACCAAACACCCATCTTCTCTTTCATTTAGCTACCATTTTCAACCTAAACTCAAATAAGAGAGAGGAAAAGAGAGAAAGAGATGAACCACACCTCAACTCCAGCGATGGCGAGAAGCTGACGATGGCAGCGCTGCAACCTCGCGGCTGCCCCTATCGCGAACTCGATTCAGCCACGAACCAGTCGCACCCAACCCACGATGACGCTCAAACTCGTGAAACCCACAACACTCTGACCCAAATAGAATGGCTTCACAAGCTTACCGGCGACGAGACCCACACGACAACCTCGTGAACTTGCTGACCCACTGCAGACGCACTCCTCCGACGATGAACCAGCCGGCACGAGCTCGAATCTCTTCCAAACAATAAATCCACATGCACACCGCACGACGTCGCAGCAACCCATGGCACAAGAACTCACAACTCATTAATCGGCGGCTGAAACACACCGGCGATGAGGCTACTGGTCAGAAAAATGAGAAGGAAGGGAAGGGCGGCGTGAGTTACGACGTGGATAGTGAACTAGCAGCCCTAGGGATCCAAAAACATTTAAATAATAAGGGGAGAAAGACCATTTTGCCCTTGTTTTTTAAAAAAACAACAAAGCTCATAAATTCCACCATATTTCATTCCATTTAACCATTTATAAGCACTTAAAATGTTGTTATTGCATCATCTGAACAATAAAGATCAAGTTTTCTACAACACTTGCAAAGCAGATCGTACCAACAATGTCACAAGGACAAGGCACCCAACCATAGTCCATATATTGTGGACGTCTTTAGGTTTTTCACTTGGACATAGATCAATTTGTATGTCCAACATACTTGTCCAAATGTTCATAATAATAACCTTGGGTTTAATGCCTTAATCCAATTAATGCATTTGGTTTGAATAATGTGAATTAAATAAAAATTTGAATAATTAGTTACAAACTACTAGGCCTTTAAGGTATAGGCCCTAACATGGTGTATGTCAAGGACGAGGTTTCTTGACCCAACATCTAGGAGCTAGTGTCTAAGTACCCCTTCATTGTGTTGTGTCTAATTATTGTATGTTGACTCTGTTGATTTAGTGCATGCCTTTATCCCGAGCAAGAGATTTTTATTGAGTTTCATGAACTCACCACCCCTTTCCACTATGGAAATCCACCTATACCATTGAATTATATAACAATGCATTATCGAGCTGCTGGAGATGACTATGGGACCCCTGTATTTTCTTTAGAGTCTTTATTTCTAGTTTTCTTATTTTTGTAGAACTATTTACGGGCATGTTACAAATTTCCTCATCTATACTTTTATAGATTCGGTTTACTTTAGGGTACCTACTTTCCTGTTTTGGAAACTGATAATCGAACTGTGATTTTATCTTGATTGAATGAAAGTACACATTTTATTTTACAAGCCCATGTAATGTCTTTCCATTGTATTTTAATGCACCAGAGTAAATGACTTAAGGTTTAGATCTTGATTTGGGTCTGGTCCCTATAATTGTTATAGATGGGATACAAATCATTCACAATAGGCCCATAGAACATGGTTTTATTGGTTAATTTATTTTTAATAATAAATAAATCAACATCTAATATGGTTATGCAATTATTATCAATGCAAAGTTTATGAAAAGAAAAAAGGATGGAAGTGATGTTTGGTACTCTAAGTAAGTTTGACAAAATGAAAGGATGAGATAGAGTAGTTAAGATACTTGAAACTTGGTGAGTAATGTAAGGAGGATTACCATTGTAAAGTATAGCGTTGTCTGATCTTTTATAAAATTTAGAAGTTTGTAATTAAGTTAAGTAACTTGTGAGATGAAGATTGCACTCGATGTCAAATAGGTATACGAATTGATCAGGATTTAGAGGCATAGAGACAGAGGCATGAATGGTAATCCTAGTGGATGTAGCCACTCCTACAAACTTAGTAAGAAGTAATTAATCCTGGTATGCGTAATTTATTATGCTATTGCAATCCAAAGCATTATGACTATACATTTTGCAAACTTTGCAAGGAATGCAATTAAGAGTATCATACGAAGTATCTAGTGTCGATACATGATTTCCTAAGTTTGAAGAAGAAGGTTGAGATTTTAAAGAGGTTTGCCACGATCTCGATATTCGTTGAATTGACCTATTCCATGGTATAAGCCACGCTAGCTAAGGTCCACCATGACCACCTTGATTTACTTAAGTAGTCATTGTCATAGCATGCAGGTTTGAGGTTTCTTCTTTCTTGATTCTTGATTCAATCGTGATTTCCTCAGTCTTGAGCAAGTATATGTAACTCATCCAAGGATACACTTTGAGCTCGCGCGCTCATATGTAGAAAGAAGACCATTGACAATGTAGATCACAAGATCGTTAGTGTCATTTAATTTTGACAATAGTAAGACGATGTATGAGATTTTTGACACTGTTTATGTAAAGATTGATTGTTTATGTCAATTTCTTGGAGAGAGCATGCAATTCATATTTGAGACTTTTGTGTGTGTTCGTGTTGACAAAGAGAGATGCTTTTGAAGTGTTTTCCAAAATTATTTAGAGGTTTCGCACCCGATCGAAAATGACGAGACTGTGGGTGAAAAAGTTGCATTGATTAAAGTGGCTAAGGTTTAATCCTTTTTTAACCAAAGAGTTTCTTCATTATTCACATTGATGGATTCTTCATTGGTACTCTTCGAATTCTTGGGTTGTCGAATAGATCCATCAAGATACCCATATAACTTGTGTGTTTTGAGAAAAGATGGAATTTAATTGGATTCGTCGAGGCGAATAAAAACTAAGTTGCAAGTATTAATGAGAAGATATATAGAAGAATTTGGAAAACTGTAGTTTGTCCCCATGAATTAAAGGAGTAAGAAGATTAGTGAAGAACAATTGTGGAAAGAGAAAGGTAAAGTTGATCAAAGAAAAGAAGGGAGGAAAATAAAATGAATCAGTGTTTGACAATTATTTTTTGGACCTAGGTCACTGAGCACTACTCTGATACCATGCGACTTTACATTTAAAAGTAAGAAAGAGAGATGATTATCATTGATTGGGTTGTAGGATCTTTAAGCAACACTAGATAAATTTGTACTAACAACATATCACTTCCTTTAGTTTTAATAAAGAGTGTACTATCAATAAGTCCCATTTTAAAATTATTATCAAGCAAAAATTTACTCAAACGGTCATACCAAGCCCGAGGAGCTTGTTTTAGACCATAAAGAGCTTTATTTAACTTAGAAACATAATTTGGATTTTCAAAACTTTCAAAACCAAGAGGTTGTTCGACATAAACTTCCTCCATTATAAAACCATTTAAATTGCACTTTTCACATCCATTTGAAATAAAATAAAGTTCTTATGAGATGCAAATGCAAGTAACATACGAATTGACTCAAGTCTAGCAATAGGAGCAAAATTTTCCTCATAATCTATTCCTTCTTCTTGACTATAACCTTGAGCAACTAACCTAGCTTTATTTCTAACAATATTACCAGACTCGTCCATTTTATTTCTAAATACCCATTTGGTACCTATGACTGGATGAACATTAGGACGCAGAACTAACTCTCACACGTTATTTGTTTCAAATTGATTTTATTCCTCTTGCATGGCAACTAACCAAAACTCATCAGACTCAGCATCTTTGAAGAACTTAGGTTCAACTTGAGATACAAAAGCAATATTATTAATGCATTTAAATAAGAGCGAGTTATTACCCCTTGAGATACATCACCTATAATTAACTCCTTAGGATGGTGAGTAGAAAATCTCCAATCCCGAGGAAGAGTTACCTTTGGCTATTTCTGAGTTCCACTTGCTATTACTTCTGAGTCATTGTCATTTATTGTTACATCTTCAAATGACTTTTCTGATTCATCACTCATAGATAATTTATTAAATGCAACATGTGTTTCATCAAATACAACATTCATTGACTCTTCAACTATAAAAGTTCTTTTATTAAAAACTCTATAAGCTTTACTACACGAGGAATATCCTAAAAATATACCAATATCGATTTTTGAATCAAACTTTCCAAGTTTCCCTTTATCTTTCAAAATAAAACACTTGCAACCGAAGACTTTGAAATAATTGATATTTGGGGTTTTTTCATTAAAAAGCTCATATGGAGTTTTATTTAAAATAGGTCTTATTAGAACTCTATTAATCACATAAGATGCAGTATTAACAGCTTCAACCCAAAAATATTTTGGTAAATTATATTCATTTAACATGGATGTAGCTAATTCTTGTAAAGATCTATTTTTCCTTTCTACAACGCCATTTTGTTGGGGTGTTCTTGGAGAGGAAAAATCATGAGTAATACAATTTTCTTCACAAAACTTTTCAAACAAAGAATTTTCAAATTCTCCTCCATAATCACTTCTAATTTTTGAAATCATAAAACCTTTTTCATTTTAAATTCTTTTTGAAAAATTTATAAAGATTTTAAAGTTTCATCCTTATGAGATAAAAATAAAACCCAAATAAATCTAGAAAAATCATCAACTATGACAAAAGCATAATGTTTACCACTTAGACTTGCAACTCTAGTAGATCCAAGAAGATCCATATGTAATAATTGTAAACGTCTAGAAGTAGAAACCATTTTCTTTGATTTAAAAGATGACTTAGTTTGTTTACCCATTTGACATGCATCGCAAACTTTGTCTTTTTCAAATTTTAATTTTGGAAGACCTCTACCAAGTGATTTCTTAGAAATATTTGAAATTAAATTCATGCTTGCATGTCCTAATCTTCTATGCCATAACCAAGACTCATCATGCAAAACAGATAAACATTTATCATCTATCATAGAACAATTCATCAAATCAATAGTGTAAACATTTCTATCTCTATTTCCAACAAACAAGACTTTTCCATCACATGAATTTTCAATTATGCAATTTTTATCATTAAAAACTACCTTATAACCTTTATCGCATAATTGACTAATACTCAATAAATCATGTTTTAAGCCATCAACCAATAAAACATTTTCAATAAAAAAATTTGAATCATTAACTATGTTACCTTTGCCATGATTTTACCCTTTTTGTCATCGCCGAATGTGACATATCCTCCGACTTTCCTTTATAGGTATGTGTAAATTTTATGTGGTCACCAGTCATGTGTTTTGAACATCCACTATCCAAGTACCACCTATTATTTATAGATCTTAAACATACCTAAAAAATATTATTCCTAAGATGTAACCTTTGGTACCCAAATTTGTTTGGGTCCTTGGGGTTAGTCAATAAAAATTTAGGAATCCATCTTTTCTTACCTTCATTTATGACATTTAATTTTCTCAAATTACATGCATAAACTTTATGACCATCTTTTCCACATGCACGACATACAATAGTTGACATGGAACTTTCTTTCACAAAATAATTAGTGAATTTCTTTTGATTTTGATGAGGTTTGTAACCTAAACCACTTTTATCAAAATTTCCTTGTTGTTTTCCCATCATGATATCTAAGTTCTTTTTTCCGTTTGTAAATTTCACAATAGTAGAGGATAAATCTTTATTTTTATTTTCTAATATTTTGTACTCCTCTTTTAAAGCATGCATGTTAGACTTAGATAAATCAAAATCTTTCCTTAATGTCTCATTTTCCTGTTTCAAATTATCTAGCTTAATTAATAAGTCATTGTTCTCATGAGCTATCTTAAAATTTTTCTTCCTAAGAGACATGTATTTGCATCCTAATCTTTCAAATTCATTTGTAATATCATTATAAGCATCAACAAGCTCATCAAAGTTAAGGTTTTCAGGAATTACCTCGTCATCGTCGTCTTCATCTCCAAAAACCGTAAAACATAAGTTGGCTACTTCAACTTCACTTTCAGACTTGCTTTCATCACTTTCATCCCAAGTAGCTTTCATGGCCTTTTTTTTTCTTTGCAGATGACTTTCTTTGAGGACAGTCTCACTTCAAATGTCCAGGTTTTTTGCACTCAAAGCAGATGATGGAATCTCTATTACTCTTTTTTCTTTTTTCGCTTGATTGTTATTTTTCTTGAAAAGATTTCTTTTTCTGAAATGCCTTTTGAACCTTTTAGTCAGATAAGCGAACTCTTCATCATTCAATTCATCTTCACTATCAGAATCGTCTTGGACTTGAGTAGATTTTAATGCGAGACTCTTTTTCTTTTTGACATCATCTTCCATATTGCCCTTCATGATGATCTCATGTGTCATGAGAGATCCAATAAGGTCTTCTAACGGAAGTTTTGAAAGATCTTTAGCTTCTTGAATTGCCGTCATTTTGGCTTCCAAACTTTTTGGCAACGATCGAAGGATCTTCCTTACGTTCTCAGACGTAGTGTATGTTTTTCCTAGTCCCTTCAAAGAATTCACAATATTTGTAAATCTAGTAAACATTTCAGATATAGTTTCATTAGCATCCATTTTGAATAATTCATAGTTATGGACCAACATGCTAATTTTCGATTCTTTTACTTGATTTGTTCCTTCATGAGTAACTTCAAGCATATCCCAAATTTCTTTACCATAATTACATGCAGAAACTCGATTGAACTCATCAGGACATAAAGCACAAAACAAGGAATTCATGGCTCTAAAATTTATTGACACTTTCTTTTTATCTTCCTCGTTTAATTCATTTTCATCCTTAGGCTCATCCTTATTAGCAAATACTTTGGTTGGAAAAATAGGACCTTTGGAAACAATTTCCCATAAATTATGATCAATTGAAAGCAAATAAATTCGCATCCTAGTTTTCCACCAAGCATAATTATTTCCATCAAAGAAGGGTGGTATAGTAGTAGATTGACCCTCAACAAACCCATGTACTCCAGTGTTTGCCATAAGCTCGAAACAATTAAGTTTTTCGAAAAGACACGAAAATAAGATTTTGAAAACAATTCTTTTAAGAAGAAATATTTTTCAAGATTTTAATTTTTTTAACAAAAATATTTTCAAGAAATTTTTAAACAAAAAATAAGAATTCAAAATGTAGAAAAAAAATAAGGATTTAAAAACTAATTTTTTATTTATTATATTTTTTTGGTGAAAACGACATTAAAAACGCAATGTTTCAAACTTTTTAGCAAAAATAATAAAATTCCAGATTTGATAAAATTTAACAAAACAGTTTCATAAAAATTTCCGATTTTAAAAAAAATAAACAAAAAAAATTTCAAACACCTTTTCGAATCAAACCCGAGCTACCCGCTCTGAACCAATTGTAGGATCTTTAAACAACACTAGAGGGGGTGAATAAAGTTGTCTTCTAATATGTCCTCCTTTTTTTTTAATCTAACTTTGTTAAACTAAAAATACAATTGCAAGCAAGTTCTATTTCATGAACATTAAAATACTATGTGAAATAAAAATGCGAAAAATAAAAGATAAGGGAAAGAAGACACCGAGGTTTATGGTCGTTTGGAATTCCTACTCCACTCCCCAAAACTCCTTCTTGAGTATTTTATTGATGATCTTCTTACACGGGTGAGATTCAAACCTACACGACCCTCTTTTCTTAGGCTAAAGAGAAACCCAAATCATTTTCAATGGTTCAGGATCAAACCAATTCAATCTTCACACAACCCAAGGTGTATCCCACACCATAATACAAATCCCAAAGGAAACAAAAAAAGGATCTCACACAAATTGCCTCTTGTAGGCAAGATACACAAATTGATACAAAAACAAGAACACTCCCACAAAAAATGAACTACGCCGTTTGAAGAATATGTGAGAAGTAATTTGAGAGAACACTTTTTGAGAGCTTGAAAATTTGGAGGCTTGTTGGAGGAGGCTCTTGGAAGGTTGATGCAAGGTATTTGAATGAACATAAGATTAAAATATGACCATTTGATTTAGGGTAAAAATAATGGATGGGTGAGATTTAATCAAGATGGGATGAAATGTGGTCATTAGATTAAGGTAAACGGTATTGATGGTTGAGATTCAATAGATAGGAGATGAGAAGAATTTTAGATAAAAAAAATGGTAGAAAATAACAAGAAAATCCAGTTTTTGTCTAAATGGGTATTTTTTCGCCAATCTTGTTTTGCTCATATCTTCCTCGTTTGAGCTCCGATTCGGACGATTCAAGATGCGTTGGAATCTTGTTTTCGAGATCTACAAGATAGAATCTTTAAAACACTAAAATAGTTAGTACAAAAATTGAGTTTGTTATCATCAAAATATTTGGATTGATTTGAAGCTTTAAAGTTAACATGGATAAGTCTATTTAAGTAGGCTACAAAGAGTAGAACATCTATATTTGTGAAAAATACAATAACAAAAGATCAATAGAACTATATTTGCTGATAATAATGATCATATTTGTCTTTTTAAACAAATCGATATACATTATTTGTAAGAGTTGGGAAATTGTTTTTGTTTGTGTTTTTATTTGATCTTGGTAGATACTTTGTTTATGAAAAAATGGAAAGATATAAGCTCGGAAGAAATTATGAGAAAGGAATGGATGGTAATTTTTGTTCAAACTTTCTTGGACATTTAACCTTTTGGTATGATTTAATGTTTTTTTTCAAAATCCCAAATACTTGTATAAGTAGTTTTCAATTTTTGTTGTGTTGGATTTTGTCCATGATGAAGCATGTTATGAAATTTAATGGAAAAACATGTTGATTGAAGCTCTAAATTTTATGTCTTCCTCTATTCAATCGAACACAACTTAATGGGTGTTGAATTCATGTACTCTTTTTGTTTCGGCTATTGAATAACATCACACTTTTGCCCGATTAGAAGTTTTTTAACAATTAACTCAAATTCGTTGACATCTATATATAATATAGTTTATTTTCTAACTATTTTTTTAGTTACAACTAGAAGTTTGTGAGATGGTAAATTATATACTGTTCTTCTCAATCTTCAAATATGGAGGCTTAATTATCACACTTTCAGGTAATATTTTGTTCTCTTAGTTACAAGTTTTCACTTTTGTTGTCTTCCTATAGAGTAAAAACGGTTCCAAAGTTAGAGAATTTTAATGATATATTTTTTACCGTTGAATCTTTTTACACTTTTAATCCAGATGAATATTGAAATATATATTTAGGCCAATGTTGATAAAATGGATTTAACCTTTGAAATATATTCAGATTGTTTTCTTTTGATAATAAGTTAGTTGATCTTTGTTTTCTTCTCTTGATTTGGTTGAATTTCAGTTGGAGAGTACGAAATTGATCTTGGTATCAAATTTTTTGATAGTCTATTTTTATTCTAATATATATATTTTTTAATATTTCCTTCTACTTTAGTGACATTTCAAAATGATTTTTGTTTAGCTTTAATAAACAAATAACACCCTAAACACTCTTGTACTTCTACTTTTACTTATTAAAATTAAATGAAATATAGTTTTCACTCCAAATTTCCATTTTAATAAAATGATTGCTACACATATAGAGACTGGGTAGGTTTTTTTCTTGTATGGTGGTAGCAGCTCTAAGTATTCTTAGATTTTTTTTATTCATGTTAAGACTTAAGTACTCTCGATTTCATTGGAGAAATTGGTACTCTTTATGTGTGGTTTGCCTTAATGAGTGAACACTAAGGATAACTAAAATATTTTTCCAAAAAAGTTGTCCAATATGTGAAATATAGCTTATAGTTTTTATATATCTTCAAATTATTTATGTAGTAAATTCAGAAATAGAAGAGGACATAAGGAAGATGAGTTTGATCAGTAAAGGCATACATGAGCACTATAATTAGAAGCATGTATGCAAATACGAGTAGAGCAGGGCAGTGTCCTATTAGTTTCTTTCACTCACAAGCTTTTGCTCAACTTTTGAAGGGCTAGGTTACATGTGCCTGACACTCAATAATTTAACAGGTTTGAGGGGGTATCGAGGCATTTTCTTTGGAAGAGGCTAAATATAAGTCTCAAGGCGGTGTGAGGCATAAGCCTCATTTTAGATTAAAAAAATGCATGTAAATCATAAAACATAAAATCTTTTGTGTTCATAACTATGTAATACTCGTTAAAACTATACAAAAAATTCAATATAAATATCATTATAAAAAAATCTCAGTAGTCCATCAATATTGTACTCATAGTTATCTAAAGGTCATCAAGAAAATTATTATCACTATTATTAATGGATCGTCCATAGAATCTTCATCATATCTAATAGTTTCATGCTCGTTGTTGTGGTCATTCTCTATATCCAGCCATTCCTCTTCCTCCTTATCCAATATCATTAACCTCTTCACTTTGTCTGCTTATCAAATAAATTTTGAAAATAAATGTTAAAAAATAAACAATGTTAATTTTGTTAACTTGGAGAACTTCAATTTAAAAATCACACACCTCCACTTTTAACATCACTCCTTTGTTGAGTCCTATTACTTCTCCTAATTCACCAACATTAATGTTAGAGTCATCATCGATCTCAACAAAGAAATTAACTCTATCTTCATTATTGTCATTCACAATCCACCCATCATCAAATGACACATCATCGACCATATAGTTAAATATTGTTAGCGAGAATGAAACACCTAAGGTAAATTAAATAACACTTGTTATAATTGTTGAAATTCATGTATATATTGATTGATGCATTTTATCATTATGTTTGCACTTATTATGATGTTTTAAGAGAATTTACCATCAGCAGCACATTTTACCTTTTGTATTACATTTGCAGCACAATTTCTAAAATAATTTCATGTATAGCATATTAATTTCTATCAATGATAAAATTCAACTAGTGATAGAACTCAATTTGAAATTCTATCACTAGTAGAAAATTCAAGCGGTGATAGAATAAGTCTTTCATTGATTGAATTCTATAACTAATAGAACTCAGCTAGTGATAGAATTCAATTTAAATTTTTTGCTACAAATGAATTAGTTTTGATTTTATGCTATAGATGAAAATATTTTATCTTTTTTTGTTATACATGCAAAATCCCCATGTTTTAATTATTTTTAATAATGTTCAACATGAGTGTAGTTCGTGATTAATGCAACAACTATTATAATCACTAATTCATAAAGTGGTAAGAATAATCACTCAAGGAAATATGTTAACTAATAGCACTATTTTATTGATAGATAGTTGTTTCATTGTTGTAGAAAATATATGGTTTGGGCTAGAAGTCTAAGTCCTTATCAAATTATTGAATACATTTTTAAATGTTTAGCTTAGTTTGAAGGAGTGAAAAAGTATGGGAGAGTTAGCACAAAAAGGTTTGAGAGTGTTGTGTGTATTGTTGAATATTAAAAAGTTGTCATTTGATTATTGAATGGTTACTCTAAAAAGTTTAGATAGGTTGAATTTGTTGAAATCTTTCAATTATAGAATATGGGAAATTGATGCTTAAAAATGACCGCTAGAGTAAAAAAGGTTCAGAAAAGTTGACTTTTTGGAACTTCAAAAAGTGATTTTTATGAATGAAAATGCGATTCTTTGATTACTCAAGGCAGGTGTTCATGGAATGCTATTTTTGGAAGAGGATTATCACTATAGGGATATTAATGTTTGGATCTAACTTGTCCTTGATTAAAGTTCTCTGTGCGTTTATTGGTTCATTTAAGGTCAATGAGCATATTGGGTTTGTGGCTTATTATTTATTCTCTAAAACATTGTTTCTTAGTCGTGTAAATGAGGTTTTAGTTCTAATAGAATTTTCATTTGTTTGTTTTTTTCACTATTTTTATAAAGAATGCTATTCTCTTCAGATATTATACATTTTGCTTTCTTTTGAAATATTTGTTGTGTTTTTTTTTTGAAGTCGGAAATATTTGTTGTGTTCTTGTAGTTAAGTTGGTCAATATTCATATAATTTATTTCTTCGTACTTTGGTTGAGACATTTATATTTGATTTTTTTGTTATCTTCAATTTCATGGTAGATGATGTGACTTTGAAGAAAGTTTACTCTCTCTCGAAGACTGACTACAACTGTTCCCACATTTTCTCTCGAATTCAAGTAAGAATCGATTCAAAATTAGTTGTATTTAGTTATTATGTAAAATTTATGTTAAGTTTTAGTGTAATTTTCTTGTATTATATATGTTCATATGTAAAAAAACCACAAGTACCAATATTTATATGGGAGTTGCTTTTGATGTTTTTCTTAGATTGACTCAAATTGTTAGACCATTAGTTTTAATAGTTGCATGTGCAATGAAAATAAGAACATAAATAATATAAATTGACAATCTAATACTATCATTAAAATGCACTTTGTAGACAATAAATATTAGTCATCAATGATAGATATAACTAATATCAAGAGTGATGTTTGACTATTCGGTGATTATATAAAATTGTCAATATAAATTTTTTTGTTGTCGTTGATAATGCATTGATAATCTATTTTAAAATTTGTCTATTGTTCATTGGTGAAAACAAAAGTACGCTACAAAAAAGGAATTAATGACACTTATTAAAAAGTGTCATTTGAAGAGAATAAGTGATGTGCAATACAATCATTGCATTAAAATATCATCTAAAGTATTTCAATGACAGTTATTAAGAAATGTTATTTAAAGAGAATAAATGATGTACGATAAAATGATTGCAAAAAAGAATTGTCCATAGCATTTGTGATACTTTTTCTATAATAGTTATATTTCAGTTTTGTAGTAGCGTATATTATCAATGGATCTTCTCCTTCTTTGAAACTTTTCGCTTCAAGTGTCTATCCTTTAACTTAGATGTGCTTAAACAATTTCTTTTCTTTGTATGCTCCTATACATGAAACGTATAATTTATCACTTCTTATATCTATGTAAGCAAGAAAATAGAGTTGGAAACTTTCACTCACTTCATTGATTGTATTCCAATTACATTCTCACCCCGATGCTGAGCAAGTAAGATTCAATATTTTGATGGAAAATTTTGGAAGTTTTTGTGTTTCATCACTAAAATGTGTCCACCAATAAACTAGGGGTGTATATGGTCCGGGTTGGGTAGGGTTGAATGAATTTTTTGGACCAACCCAACTTTTTGGGTTGGTCAATTCGCCAACCCGTCCAACTTTATGCATAAGTGTAACCCAACCCAACCCAACCCAAGATTTTCGAGTTGGATTGGGTTGGGTTCTCGGGTTATGTTACTCTTATTTTTCTCTCTAAAGTTTAGTCCATATAGGTTCATAAATATGTTAAAAAAGATTGATCATACTATACTTTAACCTATTACCAATCTTATTAGTGTTATAATCTTTTTTTAGAAGTCTTACAAGTATACTAAAAATCTACCTTATTAATTTATCTTACATATACACATAATATATATAATATGCTAAAAATCTATCCTAATATATATAATATATTCTTAGTTCGGGTTGGGTTGGGTTGAACGAGCTCAACCCAAGAACCAACTCAACCCAACGAAAACTATAAAATCATAACCCAACCCAACCTTTACGGTTTGGGTTGGGTAATCCAGGTTGCTCGGGTTGCCAGTTTTTTTGTACACCCCTACAATCAACTACATTTTCATATCACAACAAGTAAGAAAACTAAACGAATAAATAAATAAACTATATCATCTTTATGATGCTTACCTGAACATTTTGTTTTTGCAAGTTAAAATAGCTTGTTGGAATCCAAAAAAGTCTTCCCTCTTTCGAAATGAATCTATTTGAAAATCATCCATTGCCCTCTCAGTTTCATCAACGATCAATTTATCCATACATGGTAGCAGAGTTTAGAAATGCAATAAGATGGAGAAAGCCTTTAATGAAGGTTGAGAGAAAACATAGAGAGTGTATTATTGAGGAAGAAGTGGTGGAGGCATAAATGCCTCACACTTTTACAACCCTAGCAAGCTATGTATTTATACTAAAATATTAAACACTAGCTAACCTAAACTTATGGCCCAAAGAGCTTACATTAAGCTATTAACAATTATCCTAATCTAACCTTCTAACATCCTCTTAAGAAAACATGTCTGCAGACGTGGGAAGCTTGAAGAGAGTGTTGATTGAGCAAAGGAAATTACATGAAGAGAAATTAACAAATAGTCAGTAACATTACATCAACATTGCCAGTAAATTACAACCATAGGAGATTTAACAAAGTAAACACTACATGATTGGAAAATAAATAAATAAAACTATTATAATAAAACTAAGTAGCAGAAGGACACCATGAATTAATTTTTGAGATTTAAAACTAGCTAGAATGTGCATTTGACAAAATCCTAGCATTAACTATGGTGTATTGCTATGAAATACTTTCAAACAGAGAAGAAAATGGAATTATAGAAGATGAAATGAGTGGATTGAACTGTTTTATTCAAATCGAATTGGTTTGGTTTAGCTGAACCAAATCAGTTTAGGTTAGTTTGACCAAACCAGACCAGTTTGGCTATGAAAATTAGGATTCGGGATTAGAAAATTTGAAGGGCTTTGAGATGGAGAAAAAATGGGCAAGTAGCCGCAAAAGAGCATATTGGAAGATGAGAGATGAAATTGATTGTTGGTGAAGAGCTAACAGAAAGAGATAGAAGAATAAGGAGGTCATGGAGCATTTGAAAGGTAATTGAAAACTAGTTATGGAAGAAGTTGATAGTAGAAAGTCTTGATGGGAAAACAAATTCTAAAAGGGTAAAGGTGAATAAAAATTCCTGAAAAAGAAGAGGAAGAAAATGGAGAAGGACATGAGATTTTAGAGAAGAGAAGAGATTAGAGGACTTTGCTTATGTCTTGAAGATAGAATGAATTTGAAGAGAGAGAATAAGAGACTACTTGATATATGATCCATTTTCAGCAGTAGGTGTTTCATGCTAGTCCTCGGGAGCAACGCCTTCAACATTAGAAGTTTAATGTGGATGAAGAAATGAAGAATTGAGATGGATGCTTGAGATTTTGATGTCATTTCATCTCTAGTGTTGGAGAGAGCAATAAGTTGTAAAATAAAGGGAAAAAATGAGATGAAGAGATGGTGGAGAAGAATATTTGAAAAATAGAATTGATTTTGGAGAAATAAGAAAAGGATTTGGTGGAGTAAATGATGGTTGATTTAATGAGAATATGAGATTTGGGGAAAAAAAAGCATTGAAGAAAGGAAAATGATTTTGGAAGAAAAGAGAATATTGGAGAAAAAAGCCCAAAATAGAGCCCAAATTGGATTATTAACTTCAGCATTTTCGTTAGGTTATTGGGACAATTTATTGGAAAAAAGCTAAAATGCAAACGAAAAAAGATAGAATTCACATGCATCCACATTTAGGCATTAGGAAAGTGGACATTGCATTTTTGGAATAAAAGAGAGAATTTATTGTGGTAATACGTGTATAATTTTCTTGCTGGGTTGAGAAGTTGAAGATACTACCGCATTGGAACAAAACGACTAGCACAACTGAGAACTGCCAAAACCCCCACGCACTAAAGGAGCTATCGTATTCACATAATCACATCACTGTAGAAATCTAGGAGAATCAATTAATAGAGATTCAAGTGATAATGGAGACATTCCAAAACCATCCAAGCTTGCTAGCCAAGTAAACCGACCCTATATTAAGAGCACGGAAAAACCCTAAAGAGGCGTCAGTTGGTCGAGATTCAGTTCCCTCTAGAGAGTAGTTCATAAATTTGTAGTTAACTCTTTCATAATGTTATTTCGTCTTTTCTATTCCGTTTTCCATTTTAATTGTGTTTCATAAGAGTAGGAGGCATCTGGTGGGAATTTGTATGTAAAATGCATGTTAGTATTATGGGTAAACAGACTTTATAATGTTGCTTACATATTAAGATTGCGTCGATAAACTACCCAGGTATGTTAACCACTAGTGAGCTCAGGAGCGGGGTCTGGTGGAAGATCACAATAGGTTACATTAGGTTGATGCGAGATCTCTCTCATTATTTAAGAAGTTGTGGATAACCTTCCTAATGCATGTGTTGCCTAGAGTCTAATATGAAGAATCGTAGTGGGAATTGGGTTTGTCATAAATTAATGATTGCTGAAGTAATTATTAGAAATAGAGAAGCATGAAATCTATCTTACCATAATCGCATGATCAGCATCATTCACATTCGCATTCTTCACCTAAGCCTATTTACATTTTGTAAAGTAGGACAATTAAACAACCAACCAACCACCCATTGATTTACATTTCTTGCACGAATCTTAAGTTAGTAAGATTAATTCTAAAAATCAATCCATGTGGAGAATGATAAAATAAATACTTATCACTTGCTGCAATTTTAACTGTGTATACTTGCGTAGAATGCGATTCCAATGCATAGGATATTAGCAATAGAATCTTATACTTAGAAATTATCATTCAATTATTCTTATAGCATAGCCAATTGAGGATCAAAACGTGAAGAAATTTTGGGGACAAAAATGATTTACGGATTTAAAGAGAAAGTCGAAATGGTTTAAAGGTTTTGGAGGAAGAGAGCGACCCATTCTTCTAAGGGGGTGATTTGATTTTAGAGTTGATGAGAAGAGAGGAGATGATGTGGAAGAGGAAGGTGAAGATGAAGTGGAGTAATTTAGAGATGAAGTACTTGTTTGGGAATTGGTATTTTGGAAATGGGATGTTGAAAATGGATAAGTGTTTAGGGGGGGAATGTTTTTTTTTTTATTTTATTTTTTTATTTTTATTATTGTAATCATTGTATATTTTTACTAATTTATAAATTTAATATAATTTATTTTATATTTTATGGTTGTGATTTAAATGAGGTTTGGTAAGACATTGATAGGATGTTGGAGCAGGTGTTTGGGGAAGATTTGATGAGAGGTTGCGATGTACTAAAAACAAATAAGGGTCGAGAATTCTCATCTCCTTCCCCTTCCTTTCCACTTGCCAACCCCAAAATCCAATCACCCCCTAAGTTGGATCAAGCATTGCAAACCTTTCAAACTCGAAGAAAAAGTTAGTTGTATATGTATCTTCCCATACTTAGACTTCAAACCTTTGTCTTGTTTTTCAAGAATAGCAGAAATCTTCCTTCTTTTCAAAAATTCGATGCCTTCATTTTTTAGATTCAAGAGAGTGGTGATTTGATGGAGGAATAGATAAGCTAGAAGAAAGGAAAACCAAGGTTCCAAGGTTGAAAAAGAAGGTCATTGATAACCTTTTTCTACTCTTATACCACAATAGAGTTTAGAAATGCAGTAAGAAGGGGAAAGTCATTCATGGAGATTAAGAGAAAATATAAAAAGTGTTTATTGATGAAGAAGAATTTGTTGAGGCATAAATGCCCCACACATTTACAACCGTATCAAGCTATCTATTTATTATACTAAAATATTAACCATTAGCTAACCTAATCCTAAGGCCTAATGGGCTTAAACTTTTGAATCCCTAGACCTTATACATCAATCATCATATTGAATGTTCATTATGTAATAGAATATAATGTACACAATCATTGATAACTATGAATAGAAGAGTTATTTAAGCCTTAGTTCTAATACATTTTGACAATCCATGCATTAATTAGATATATTCTAAAGTTAAAATGTTATTAAAACTAGAATTAATTGTTTGAGTGGTGTTATAGAGTCTAGCGAGCTTAAGAGATAAAATTAGGATAAACTGATAGCTTTTTGTACAAGAAGTTAGATAAGGTCGAAGGCTTTGAGCAATAAGGATGTCTAGAACCCAAGTTTCGATGATATATTATCTATGTGCAGGATTTAGGAATGCTTCGCGTCGCACCGAAGGCCAGAATGTGAAAGCCTAATGTTTCGAGAGGATACATAGATCACGATTATCTTTATGATAGAATCACATGAGCATAGGAAGGTCTTTTATCTCACTGCAAAGATAAACACAGAAATTCGAGAATTTTCTAAAGATCATAAATAGGTTAAAGGAAGACATGCACCTATAAATACATGAAGGATTGATCACCAACTCATTCTACGTTGTTAAGATATTGTTTATGATGGATTTCGAGGTTTTTCGAGTGGTACCATTTGAGCCCTTGACCTTGTCATTTATCTATGAAACTTGAGTAAACCAATACCCAGATGTCTATCAAAGATCAAAGAATTACAAGTGACAACAACATTAATTCTTCAGCAGCCCGCTTTTATTTCTTGTTTTATTGCTTTCTTGTATTTACTTTTGAATTCTTAGGAGTTGTTGTAACACAAACACTTGGATTTCTTAATTTGAGATGTTTGTCTTTAGCTCTTAGTTGTATTTTGCATTCTCATGCATATTTACTTTCTTAATCAAGATGCATGCTAAGCAATAGTAAATGGGATGAATAAGAATTAGTTTCAGTTATGATAAAAGAAGATGAGTTAGTATTTATGATGGTTGTTTTAACTAGCAATGGTCGATTGATAACCCACATGTAGATCATTTTCCGTCCACCTCAGAGGAGAGGGCATTAAGAGATTAATCCTAATCGTAATTGTTAGGTTGTGCTTGATATCTCCCATATTCAGGGATAGGATAAGGAATAATCATTCCACTAATTGCATGTTTATCACTTATTTTAATTCCAAACTCCCAAACAAGTATCGACGTTTGTGCAATATTTTTTGGAAGAAAGATTTAATTAGACTTAAATGTTGCATAATTAATCTTCTTACCACTATTTATCATGAATGAACATTAATCACTTTCCAAACTGGAAATTGCGGTTTAATAAAATATTATGTTAGACTTAGGAACCAAACCACCAAATAATAAATCAACTTTTATTTTCTGCTTAACTCTTGGATTAAACATATTGTTTAACAAAATTCATTGTGGAGTGTAGACACCACATCTGGTCCAGCTCGATTTTATTATAAAGTTATACTTTGATAATTTTTATTGTTAATGAAAAATATAACTGTTCACACGAGATTTCCGGAGAAATTTGGTTTAGTGGAGTTGAACTTGAATTTGAGATGATTTTGTGAAAATGGTTCGATCTCTATGACTTGATCCTCTAATTCGTTCTCTTTGAATGGATGTTCTTGATATGAAGAACAGCCTGAAGAACAAAATTTGTGTTCTTCGTATTTAACTGCTCGTTTATGGAAATATTTGTCTTTCGAAGTAATTTTTGCCTTCGAAACGACGTTTGATCTTTAGAATCGTGGAGAGACCTCAACAGATGTGAATTCCCTCTCAAGTTCCAAAATTTCCACCATTTGGAATGAAGAGAACACCTCTATTTATAGAGTTCTTGTGACCATGGGCTTGGGCCTGGCCCGTGGGCTTAGCCTTTCTGGGCTTGGATTTCATGGTTTGGTTCACTCGGTCTGATTTAATTTTGAACCAAATTTAGAATAAACCAACTTTTGGTTCAAATCAATTTTGAGAAATATTGTCTCAAAATTTAATTTCATTTTTCCATTAAATTTGGGATAATGATGTGGCGATCTATGATTGGCCA
Organism: Sicyos edulis; assembly: GCA_036507275.1. Classification (NCBI taxonomy): domain Eukaryota; kingdom Viridiplantae; phylum Streptophyta; class Magnoliopsida; order Cucurbitales; family Cucurbitaceae; genus Sicyos; species Sicyos edulis. Next base: position 23,624,850 of record CM071856.1, read on the forward strand.
AAATTTCTCAGTTAACAATAACTTTAAATTGAAAATTTTCTTTTATGTTTTTCAAATATAAAAAATGAAGAAAAATAAATTTTAAAAATTTTAAAAAAAATTGAAAATATCTTTAGTTATTTTACAAATATTAAAAAATATGTTAATTAACTCCAAATTTTACCTCTTTTTTAGCCACTCACCATTTTCTTTTCTACCCACTCCCCCACTAACACCCTCATCCCGTCATTCTCTCCCCACTTTTATATCTAAATTTGTCTATGAAATTTAGTATAAAAAAAAGGGGTTGAAGGGCATACAAATAAAAAGCACCAAACACACACAAAAACAAGGGAAGGAGAGGAATAGAAAGGAAATTTAGTTTTGGAGGGAAGAAGACAAGAAAGAATTGTTGAGAGAGAAAATTTTGGTAATTAAAAAAGTGTTTAGAAGTCTTGGCTATTGATATCGGCAAGGATCAACACAAGTCCTCGAGGAGCTCAAAGGCAACCAAACAACTTATTACATCTAAGTTGAAGTTGAGGTAAGGGAGGAAGAAGACTTTGTTTTCTTCCTCCCAATCTTATTTTACTTTTATATTTGTGATTCATTTTCATCTTTCCCTTTTTATATGATAATTTTCAATCAAACCATTTGTCACTTTTATCAATTTCAAGTATGTTGTAATTCAGATTAGAACTAACTTTAATGCAATTTAAATTACAATCATTTTCGTTGTAATATGAATCATGATTCATTCTAATTAAAATTATTATTTACTATTATTAAATTGTGATTCCTTCACAAATACTTTTGAATTGTAATCGATTCATCTTTGATTGATAATTAGTATGTTGTTTTAATGTCAATTTGACCAATGTTGTTGAATTTTAAAATTGACTCTTTGCTTGTTTCATTGTAAATAACATGTAGCATATCGCTTAACATTATCTTTAACCATAACATGTTTAATTTTGACATTTGAGATAACACATTGGTTTAATATTGTTATTTTGGCCATAATAGTATGCTTATTGAATTGATTCAAGATATGTTGTCTATTTAAAATTGATTCATAATATGCCATTTAATTTTGATATATAGTTCTTTAATATCATTGATTATCGAACATCAAATTTGAATTTTTTAATAATTCAATTAGTTACTTAATTGTAATTCTAATTGACCTTATTTGTCTCAATTTCTTTTAAAAGAAAAATTCAAAAGATATTTCATTGGAGAATTTTATATTTTCATTATGAAATTTCGCTTTTAACTCAAACAATTAATGAGTCTCAAATAAAAATTGGTCAAATATAGTTCTCTTGCCAATTCTGTCTAGGCTAAGGTTTTTAAGTATATGTAGAGAACACTCACTACTACAAAAAAGAGGTTTATATGACACTTATGTGAAATAAAATTTAAGAGGGAGAAGCAATTGAAGTGTCATAAATAAAAACATGCGTTTTATAACACTTTATTATAATCAACTCGCAATCATAAATTAAAATAAAATTATCATGACAAAAAAGTGTAATAAATTTAAAAAGCGCGTTTTGTGACACTTTTGTAGAATCATAAATTTTTTAAACTAACTTAGAAAAATAAGTATAATTTTGATATTTTTAAATATTATATATATATATATTGAGATTAACCTTATATATTTTGTTACAATTATCTTTTTAACCACTTCTAAATTATAATTTTTATAATAATTAACTCCCTAATTTTGTTTTATATATATATATATATTATGAAATTAATCTTGTGGTTTCCTGACCATATTAAAGAAAATTGATTTTGTGACAAAATTTAGTCTATGACAATTGTCATAGAAAAATTAATTTTTAAAAAATATTTTATATTAAATTATGACAATTTTACAATTTTCATAAAAAGATTATGTAATGCCCCAAGTTTTTGTAAAAAAAAGAAAAAAAGAAAAAAAGAAAAAGGGGAGGATTCACTCTTATTTAAGTTTAAGAGAAAAATAAACAATTGGGGTTTTATGGATTATTTGAAAAGCCCATGGGATATTAAAAAGTAATAAAAAAATGGGGGCTTTAGTTTTAAAGGAAAGAAAAAGAAAAAAAACCAATTAAACCCATTTTCTCTTTCTTTTTTTTTTCTTCTTCTTTCTTCTTCTTCTTTCTTCTCCTTCCCTCACCACAAACCCTAGCATCCTTCACCCTCAAGCAGCTGTTGCCGCCGTTGACTACTCCGACCAATCGACGTCGTTGCACCCCTGCATAGATCGAGCCCACGCCTCCACGACGCCGCCACAACACACCTCCGCCCATTCTTGCTAGCAGCTACCGAACAACTCCCCTCGCTTGCCAACAGCCGTGGTTCAACGTCGTGCTCGTGGTTTAGCCGCCTCGCACGTCCATTGCACCTTGTTCGTGTCGTGTTGTCGTGATCTATCACTTGGGTAAGTTCGCAACCTCGATCTAGTGTCTAATTGAAGGTTGTTTCAGGTTTGGTTGTTGTTTGGGTCTTGTTATTATGCTGATTTTGAAGTGTTCTTCATGGTAGGGCTCGATTTCATTTCGATTTCAAGCCTCGCTTTGCTGGACAACTGTGTTCGAGTTCGGGTTTGGGTAAGTTGGTGGCTATTTTTATGAAATTACAGTGTTCTTGGTGTTTTTGGTTTTTGGGCATGTCGAGACTATAGTTTTTTATTCCTTCATCTTTCATTTTTTATTTGCTAGAGACAAATCAATTAATCTCAAAGAACTTAACTATAATTTCTATAGTTTTTTTATTGTAGAGTACATGAGCACTTTACTTTTTATTTATGTTATAACATGCTTGTAATTTTTATTAATCATTTATCTCATTTAGCTACTTAGTCACTACTGGTGTTTTTTTTAAGTATCTCATTTGCTTTCATTGTTAGTTTATTCTTTCATTAGTTTATATTGAATTAGTTGTGTGGTATTTGATATTTGAATGCTTATTTAATCTCAGATATTGCCAATGTGATTGGAGATACTTTAAAGATAGATATGTTGCGAAAACTTTTAGATTCTTATTTGCAATACAAAGGTTGATCAATCCAATAAAGAAGTCACATCTTGTCCTAGTGTAACGATGAATATTTTTCAATGTAAATTTATTAATCTCATGAACAATATATATTTTTTCATTTAATATTTATGATACATGTATAAAGTACTACCTTGATTGATATTTATATACAAATGAATATTATGAAAATAGTTTTTATATTTGATCAGATTTTAATAGTTATATGTACAATTATAGGAACGAATAGGAATAATAGTTGATAATAAATATTTTTCAATGACGGAAGATATATGATTAAATGAAAAGTCATATATACATATTTAGTGATTACAAAAAAATATCAATTTAAATTCTTTAATGATAAAGTTTAGGCGTCATAGATAAATTATTAATGATCAATTTTATATATCATCTATTGTTCTTATGTGACAATAAATTATTGTCATCAAAGAAGAATCGATGATTGTAGAAAAAGGTCATCTAAAGAGTTTCAATGATATTTATTAAGAAGTGTCATCTATATGGAATGGATGATGTGGGATATAATGATTGTGGAAAAGTATCATCTAAAAGGTTTTAATGACACTTCTTCAAAAGCATCATCTAAAAAGAATAGATGATGCGATACAATGATTGCAAAAAAGTATCATCTAAGGTGTTTGTGATACTTTTTTAGAATCATTATATCCCAGTTTTGTAGTAGTGACCCCTACCTGGGAATTGACTTTAGAATCAAATTAGCCAACTTTTTTTCAGCTTCACTACTCTTTTTTCATAGATTTTAAAATTGAATTTCTGAAATAAGAAACCTCCAATTGTTTTCAAATTATTTTAAATTTCAAAATTGGATTTCTGAAATAAGAACCTTTCAATTGTCTCAATTTACCGTTTTCAAAAATTGAATTTCTGAAATAAGAACTCTTCAATTTGTATTTTTTTTCTTTTAAATTATTTTAGATTTTAAAATTGGATTTCTAAAATAAGAACCCTCCAATTGTTTATAAATTATTTTAAATTTCAAAATTGGATTTCTAAAATACGAATCCTCCAATTTCTCAATTTATCGATTTCAAAATTGAATTTCTAAAATAAGAACCCTTCAGTTTTCCTTACTTTTAAAATTGGATTTCTGAAATAAGAACCCTCCAATTTTTCTCAGTTATTGTTTTCAAAATTTGATTTCTGAAATAAGAACCCTTCAATTTTCCCAAGTAGTTATTTTCAAAATTGGATTTTTGAAATAAGAACCCTCCGATTTTTCTCAAGTTGTTTCCAAAGTTGGACTTCTGAAATAAGAACCCTCCAACTTTTCTCAATTCACCGTTTTCAAAAATTGAATTTCTGAAATAACAACTCTTCAATTTTCCTTATTTTGAAAAAATTGGATTTCTGAAATAAGAACCTTCCAATTTTCAATGTCATTTTAAAATGGTGTTCAAAACAAATTTCTGAAATAAAAACCCTCCGTTTTAAATCTTCAATACATATTTTTCAAACTTAAAAATTTGTTTTAAATTGGAATAAAAGTAGTGTTTTCTTTTTGGGTTTCTTTCGAAACTCCAAAAATATATAAAATTCTCCTAAACTTATTTTCGTTTGAAAGAAATATTTTTTAGCGAATTTAGTAGTGTTTCTTTCTTAGATAATTAACATTCTAGGGAAAACATGAAATTTCTCAAAACAAATTCGATGGATCATTAGTTAATATTTGTTTTCTAATGTTCTTGAGTGAGGAGTTTATTTTGAAATTCAAAGTAAATTTCCATAATTATTCTAATGGTCTAGAGCCACCCATATTTATTAATTCATGTTTATTCGGATAAATGTGAATTAATATCATTTGGGACATTCAAAAAAAAAATTAAAAAAAATACAAAAATATTTTTTTTTCTTTTTTTCTAAATAATAGGACAATTTTAAAATAAAATGTGGTAACCGTTTTTCTAAAATGGGTGTTGTAGGGGTGCTAACACCTTCCCTATACTCAATCGACTCCCGAACTTTAAATCTGATTTTGTAGACCGTTTTTTATTTTTATGGGTGACCAATCACACCCGCTACATGATTGGTGGCGACTCCAAACCTCTCACCTCAAAAGAGACCGTTAGAGACTGACGTCGGTCGCTCTGCGTCCCGTTGACATTGCGACATGGAGTATGATAAATAAATATTTATCACTTCCTGCATACTCGACTGTGTGTACTTGCGTAAAATGCGATTCAAAATTGTAACATACTAGTTGATTCTAAAATCATTTAAGTGTTTTTATTGAATTTTTTTTTATAATATTATAAATAACACTCTAGATAATTTTTAAGTATAGTTAGTGTTTTATTGAATAGGCTAATAAATCTCAAACTAATTATATTATTTAATTCTCCATGTATTATTTAATGCACCATGAGTCACCTTGATAAGTTATCTAGAAATTTATAGTAATAAAAGCTAAAATGCAAAAGTTATTTTGGGTTATAGAATTTGGAGTTTTAAAGTTAAATTAGGCAATACTACAAAATTGGGATATGATGATTCTAAAAAAGTATCACAAATGCTTTAAATGATATTTTTGTGCAATCATTATATCGCACATCATCTATTTTCTTTAGATGATACATTTTAAGAAGTGTCAATGAAATTCTTTAGATGATATTTTTTTGCAATCATTGAATCGCACATCATCTTTTCCCATTAAATGACACTTCTTAACAAATATCATTAAAACCCTTTAGATGATACTTTTTCTAGTCATGGATTCATTTTTTATGACACAAATTTATTGTCACATATAAACAATAGATGACATATAAAATATATCATTAATATTTTATCCATGACACCTTAAAATTATCATTGAATAGTTTATATTGATACTATATTATAATAAAAATATATACAAGTATGACATTCTATTTTAGCCATATATCTTTCACATGCAACTATTACATGCTATATAATTTATTCATATTCATATATGTTATTGCACATACAATTATTAAAATTAAATGGTTTCTAAATCTATCCAATATAAGAACTTTGATCAAAATCGTCATTCATAAATGGATATTATTCTTAGTATAACTTTATACAAATGATAGCAACCCAATAAAACTACCAAAACACTTGGTAGAAAATGTACATAATTTTGGGTACTAATACAACAAAATAATAATAATAATAATGTTATATCAATGGCTTAAACAAGAAATCTTGTTATATAGATATTAATAAATGTCAAGAATTGTAACAAGTGTTTTGTAATTTACCTTCTTAATGTTGTAGTGTTCCAATGTCGCTAATAATGATCTTGCACAAAACATTGAAACTATAATTAATGCATGAGATAAACATGTAAATACTAATGTTATTTATCATTTAAGTTTACCTTTTTTTAGAAGTCATTTAAGTTTACCTAAATCAATGAAATTCACAAAGAAACCAAGACCCGTATTACAAACAATAATGATAATAAAAAAGAAAAACAAATAATAATAATAAATCAACAAGAGATAAAATAATGACAATAAAAAAGAAAGTTATAGTAATGATTACTTAAATTTTCATTGGGATGTCTCTAAGTAGCAATAATCACTACAATAGGAAAATTCACATAAGATAGCATTTTAAATGTTATCTTAGGCCTGTTTGAATAACTTAAGATCATACAATAGATTAAAAATCAAAAGTAACAAAAATAAAGACAATTGAATCTAATTTGGAACTTGGTATTTACAAATCTTGCAAGCTAATATGTTGAATTGCTCACAATTTTAAAAGTTAATTATGACTCAACTAATATCATAAAGAATTTTGTAAACATAAATATTTTGGTGTTATGCATATACTAAACTAGAATACCCAATGGGTATGAAATGGATTTACCCATAGTGTGTTAGGCATAACCTTTTTGTGTTGTTCTTTGAAAAGTCTCCAAAACTCTTCACCTAGAATAGTCGGAGCTGCACCACATAAGCAAAAAATGAATGTCTAATCAAAACATTGTTGGTAAGTCTAGAAATTGTAAGCAACTTAAACAATCATCATAACTTCCTTCATAAACCTGAACTAGAGATTGATCCAAGATGTTATTTGAAAGAAATTGACAAAGACAACAATAAAGTAGAATAAGGAGAGAACACACTTGAGTCCAATTCATCAATGAATCCAACTTCCAATGATGGATGAATCTGAAAGAATGCATGTACGATACATGTCAACACTGATTCTAGTTTCCCTATTTTGAAGTATGGGTGCTTCATAGCCACTACTACAAAAATTAGGTTGGTTGACTTGATAAACATAGAATGTAAACTATAATTATAAACCCAAAATCCCACAAGGATGTAAGAATTATATATCTAAAATACCACAAGGATGTAAGAATCTTATGTTTATATTGTATCTAAAATGATCGAGAAAAAAAAGAAAAGTTAACATTCACCCAGTAAGTTCCACCATAATTTTTGTCTTCAATTTCCACTAATCTTGTTGCTTTTTATGTTCATGTTCTTAACAAGAAATATGAAGCAAAGTTAGCAAAGGTTTTGAGAGTTCAAGGGAAAAATAGAAATGGAGAGTAGGACGGAAAGAAATCAAACCAACATGTGTGTTGTTAACCACATGAGTTGAATCCTCTAGTTAACTAAGTGAGACCCAACAAAAAATTGAATCCTAAGTTAATATTTTAAAAATAAGGAAGCATCTAAAATAAAATGAAACTGCTTTCCATAAAGGTCTAAGAAGCACGGACACGGACACGAGACACGAAGACAACAAATTTCAGGGACAATTTCACTAGAACAAACACATGTTATATTAGGTTATAGGTCTTTAATAGTTGCTTTAGAGGACAAAGAGAAAAAGCCTAAAGATACTAGTTTTTTTCTTCATAATATTTAAGGGAGGGAGATTCAAACTTGTAACCCTTAGTTATTATAGATTATACAAGATGCCACTAGAGTTATGCTCTTTGTGATTCCACCCAGATCATTACTAGAATCCAAGAAATGTTTTTGAGGAAATTAAGATCAAATAAACCTATCAGCAACTTCCGGAGATAAGAAATATAAGTCGAGAACAAACTAACACACCTCCTATTGCTTGTGTTAAATTCGGCATCTTCTTCTTTAACTTAGAAGATAAAAGAAAATAAAAGGGATAGAACAATGGAATATATGAAACAAAGTAATATGTAACTGTAATAAAAATATCATGAAGCCAGTTTACAAAAAAAAACACCTTAATGTATCATTCTAACCTAGATAAGGATAAGGAAGCCAATACTTCATGATCCCTTAAGGCACCACCTGCAATCAAATGTACATCATAGTTGGATAACCAAAATAATGAACCTAATATATGTTAAGAACATAAAAAATAATCATTCAAAACAACAATAACGAATATTTAGGCACCGGTTTGATAACCATTTTGTTTTTCATTTCTTGATTTTGAAATTTAAGCCTACAACAACTATCTTATTGTAGCTTTTTTCTTATTTAGATATCTACATCTTAAATATATTTTAAGAAACAAAACCAAAATTTGGAAACAAAAAAGATTTATGCTTCCAAAAGATTGTTTTTGTTTTTGAAATGTGGTTAGTTATTCACCTACTTTCTTAAAGAAAGTTGGACACATTGTAGGAAAGATGGAGTACATGGTAGGAAATTTGAGTAGAAATAAGCTTAATCTAACAAACTGTATCAATAAATATCAATTGATGTGCTACCATTGTAAGAAGTGTAAACATTCTACGCATCAACAAAATGTAATGCCTTATTGAAGATTGTGGCTGTGAGAGATAAAAAATAAGAACATTTTAAAAAATAAATGAAACATGAGTCTTCAAATTCATTATGAAGACTATAATATTCAAAATGATGAGAAATTATTTATCCAAAAAATGAAGTAATATACTTCTTCAACCAAGAGAAAGTAATCAAACCTTCAGATATATGAGTAATCAACCAAGCTTACCGAGAAAGCAAATTAAGAAGATTAAAATCCTTAGATACCTTGTCCATAACTATTCATCTTCTTAAGAACCTACATTGTAATTTGATGTACTTCATAAGTAAACACAAGTTCCAATTCCCAAGCCTTTTCAATTCTGATCATAAGAATCATGAATTAATTTGAAAACCAATCACTGTAAGGATCAAATAAGCCCTAAAACATCTAAACATATTGAAAGATATCTAATTCCAAGAACACCAGAAGAAATTTGTATTCAAATAAACAAGGCCAGAAAAAGCAAGATTGAGAAAATATGTGTAACAGCCCAGTTTTCTATCCCAGTTTTCGAGGTGCCTTCGGGTCAAGTTTCGGTTGTTGGTTGGGTCGTTAGAGCTGTTTTGACCCTTTGGGGGTATTTTGGTCTTTTGGCTCTCCGTGCAGGATTTGTGGTTTTTCAGGCCTCGAGGTAGCTTCTGCCTTTGTCGAGGCTGGTTTGTTATTGCTTGCGAGTCCCGAGATGTTTGGGCTAGTCATTTGGGAGTTCGGTTGTGATTTGGGTCTTTGGGCAATGTGTTGGTTGGTTGTGTGCTTCCTTTGGGATTCGAGCCCGGGCCCTTGGTGTTGATTTGGGAGTTGGATTTTAGTGGGTTTTATTTATTGGGAGAGGTTGCTTCAGCCGGGTCTCGAAGGAGGAAGCCGGGAAATGGGATTTTTTGAGGTTTTATTGGATAAGGATGGATTTTTGGGATAAAATCCCTTTTCCTTTTTTTTTTTTCCCATTTTCCCTTTTCTTGTCCAAATTCATTTTTTTTCCTTTCTTTCTCTTTTTCTTTTTCTTTTTTTTTTCTTTTTCTCTTTTTCTCTTTTCTCTCTCTCTCTCCCGAGCAGCCCAGCCCAGCAGCAAATGGCCACTTATCGCCTCGCCCAGCCGAGCTCGTCGTCGCCCTCGCCGCTGCGCCGGCCGGCCTTCATCGCCATCGCCGCGCCCGGCGACAGATCGCCCGAGCTCGCGCGCAAGATCCCCCCGTCTTCGCCAGCCCGAGCTCGCAACCCAGATCGCGTCTCTGGCCAGAGCCCGCCCAGCCAGGTCGCGTCGCCCAGCCCGGCTGCGCAGTGCCGCTCAACCCGTCCGCGCCCGTGCCGCCTAGATCCGAGCCGCCTCGTGTCAGATCGAGCGTCTCCTGTAGCTCGTCGTGCCAGATCGAGCGTCTTGTAGCCGTCGCGTCGCGTCGCGCTCGCGCGCGCCGTCCCATGCCGAGCGCGCGCGCCCTCACCACCCGCCGAGCTCGCGCGCGCAAGGCCTCGCCTCCCGGCAGCCCGCCCGCGCGTTGCGCTCGCGCGCCCGCGCCGCCGCTCGCCAGCCAATGCCGTGTGTCGGTAGCGCCCTGCGGCCGGCCTGCGCCTTCTGCGCCTCGGCGCCAATTTTGCCTAACGTGCTTAACCCCAGCCCGTTAGTGTCGGAGTGTGCCGTTTCTCGCTAGCTAGCTCGGGTTCGATCGCAGCTTAGGTTTCTTGTGTTTAGAGGTCTTCCGGCTGTAAGGATTTCTTACCGAAGTTGTGTGGACCTGCGATATATTATGCGATTGCCGATTGTATGCTTGTTTGTGTTTATTGACATGTTTGGTGATAAGTGCTCTAATCTGAATTCCCGATTAGCATGACTTTCTGGTTAATTCTCATGTTAATCCATGCTAGGTTGTTCCTTTCGGCATGCTCGTATCATTCTTTGCTTCGTAGTATCATGCTAGGCTCGTTGTATTCTTATTGAGGACGTATTGGATTTTATGGAATTGTTTGTTGTTTGCTAGGCGGAGTTAGAAGTGCGGGTAGATAGCATCATCGGGCCCGATGCATAAAGAACCTTGCATCCATGGCGGGGACGTCGAGCAAGTCATTCCGTCCCCTGGACCCCGTGAGGATTAGCTAACAAGCGGTAGGCCCCGCAATCTTGGGTGAGGGAGGCGGTTGTTAATGCCCCAACGGTCGGGATGATGACTTGGCATTGCCTCGCCCCGGCCGTGGCCGGCATGTCCTTAGCATGTTTGGCAAGAGCCCCCGATTGCCACTGTTAAGGCAAGGGCGGCTTCACGGTGTAAGCCTACCACGACCGTTTCTTGGCCCCAGTGCGGTGGTTCGGCCGACATAGTTTACGTGTCCGTGTCTCACACCCCTATGTCGGTGACACCGATCCAAAGATTTAGTTAGGCGTGGTGGATCTGGACATGGGCGCAGCTTGCCACTAGACTGGCACCCCTATAGTCTGCAGCAGCAGCGCGGTGCATGCTTACGCTCATTACAGCACGACGGAGAGCTCCTCGGAGGATCTTGAGCGGTGTACCTTTCGTCGACAGAGAGAGCAGCCGAGGCCGGGACTTGTTTCTCGTATAGAGGCGACTTGTGTGATGTGTTGTGTGGTGTTTGATTTCCGGACTAAGACCCTGAGTTGGCATCCGAGGCCCAAGTGTGGGCTAAGCTATGTGCTCTATCTGTGTTTATATTCATAGCTTGCATGTCTTTCTGCTAGATGACCATGTATATCGTATTGTACCCCGGTTGGGGATTGTTACTGAGTAATTCGTTACTCACCCTTATTATGTGGTTTTCCACAGGTATCCATGGTGCGAGACAGGATGGCTGGAGGAGGAGCTGTGATCATGGAAACCCGTTGTTCAACTCTGAGTCTTATGTTTATGTTTATGATTTAAGTGTCCTCTGAATGCATGTAGTTGGGCACGGAGCCCTAGGGTGTTTTCTGAATGTATTTCCGGATTCTAGCATTGTTGTAAAGTTTGTATGTTTTAAATAAATCTCTGATCAAGAGTATGTTTTGGAAATGTATTTGTCTTGGAACAGGTGCTTGGAAACAGGGACAGGTTTCAGGAATTTATGTTGATTTTTAAATGGATGTTTTCATGTTTAGTTTTTACTTAGAATCCAAACACCACCTTGCAAATTTTCTGTAGATTTGTATGCATGCATTGAGGTAATGGCCTATTTAGAACCCCATTCGGGTCGGGTCGTTACAATATGGGTATAATTTTCTTACATTGTAGAGTTGAGGGAGCCTAATTTAGAAGTAAGAAAAAACCATAGGGTGAAATAGTTATAGGCTTAAATTTAAAAAACTAAAAACCAAAAACAAAATAGGGGAGCCTAATTTTTATTGAAATTACTTATAGATTTTAATAAGTGGCAACAAAAGATTAGAATAATAAATATCTTATACATGCTGATATAATAACATAATATATAAAGTGAACATATACAGTAATAAACAAACAAAAGACTATATACCTAGGTTTCTGGACAGTGAATTCTCCATTAGCAATTCGAGCAAATTCTAACTCCATTGTCCAAGGAATCAGAAGACTTAACGATGTATAAGCAATAAGCTTCTACAAAACCCAAAATCCAAATGAAGAACCACATAATTTAGTTAATAAAACAAAAGAAAAGGTAGAGGCTAATGAGTCTTCTTGACACATGGAGTACATGGAGAAGAAGAGAGGGGGGAAGCAGTAGGGAAAGCGATAAAGAATCCAAGGAGAGAAAGCCAGAGCGTGTGGGGTGACGACACCAAAAATATGTGAAGCGAACGAAGAGAAGAAATGAGGGGAAAGCGGCAGAGAAAGCGATGTAGAATAAGAAGAGAAATCTGTGTAACCTAATTTTAGTCTTTTTTTAAAAAATCAATCCGCGCTTAATATTTCTTTTTCTCGCTTATATATTTTTTATTTTTTAATAGCATTTTATAAAAAAAATGTTATTAAACACCACAATTGAACCCAAACTAGCTCGTTTTCCCCTTGTTGATTGCAAAAACCCTCACCCCTGTTTGTCGACTTCCCCTTTTCTGATCCACCAAAACCCTCAGCCTCTCTTGTCTCTTCGCAAAAAATGAAGAGCCTTGTTTACCAAAGTGTCCCTTTATCTTATTATTATTATTATTATTAGGTCTTACAAAAATATATATATCTTAATTGTTTTAAAACAATTAACTTTAAAAATATATATTTTCTGTTTTATACAATAATATTGGGGGAGGAATGGAAGATTTGAACTTGGAGTCTGATGGTTACTAGGTTGTACAACATGTCTGTAGAGCTCAACTCTAGTTAGCAACTTGAAAAATATATATGATTATAATAAAGTGTTAGAAAATAGGTATTTTAAACAATAATATGATTTTAATAAAGTGTCATAAAATGTGAATTTAAATTTATGATAATATGATTCTAATAAAGTGTCATAAAACGCGCTTTTTCATTTATGACACTTTTTTCTGCATCTCCTTCTTAAACTCCCTTTAATAAGTGTCATCTAATCTCATTTTTGTAGTAGTGAGGGTTTATGGATTTAAATGGAAAGAAGGTTTTATTTATGTATTTTTTTATTTAGCCAACTTTTTCTCTCTTCTTCATTCAACCCCAACAACCACCACCACCTAAAACCCATTCCTTCCTTCTCAGTTTCACGAAGTTAGAGAGCTCCGTTCGCGATTTCGAGACTAGATCCATGCTCAGGGAGTCGAGAGCTTTGAAACAAGGTAAGGTTTGATGGTTTTCATGGAGTATTTCGGCGAGAGGGTTTTGAAACTCATGTCTTCTTTTGTAGTTTCATGGAGTTAGAGAGGGTTCTTTTGCGATTCTGATACCAGTTCCATGCTCAGGGAGTCGAGAGCTTCGAAACATGGTAAGATTTGTTGGTTTCATGGAGTTTTCCTTAGAGAGGGTTTTGAAACCCGTTTCTTCTTTTGTATTTTTCGGGAGCTAGAGGAGTCTGTTTGCAAATCCGAGACCTGTTCCATGATCCTGAGCTTGAGAGTTTTCAACGAGGTATGACCCGCCTTATTTTGTGACGACGTGCCATCGCCGGCGCTACCGTGCTCTAGCAAGGCTTTTTCCGGCAGTAGCTTCCCCTCGTTCCCATGATGTTAACCCCTTTTGTGGCTTGTTTAGATTGTCCATAACAAACGCTCGGCGTTGTTTTGAGTTTAAGTGCTCTTGTGTTTCATATTTTGGGGTCGCCGTTTAGCTCGTGGGTTCCCGTGGTGTTTTGGTCGAGTCTTCGGGAAGGTAAGAAGCTTCATTATGATTCGTGTTTTGTGGTTTAAAGCATGTGAATAATGGAATGATAGAAATTACGAGAATTGATTGTTGAATGACTTGGCGAATGTATGCTTTGGTGTTGTTATTCACTATTTGAACCTATTTTCTACTCGTGGTAGCCTGAGATCGTGTATAGCTCGTAAATGGTTAAATCTTTGTTGTTGTGTATTCTTGTGATCGTATCATCATCTCTCGATTGTATCTCTGCTCGTATATCGATGAACTGCTTATCTGTTTAACATGTTGCTTGACTGAATTGCCTTGGGTTTATGCATGTTTTATGTTGTTGACTCCATCCTAGTTTGACTATACACGTGCTGCCATGATTATGTTCAGTTTCTCTGTTCGTTACCTAAAGGGTTTTCCATTTATGTTATGTTGGAATTAGAATAGCTAGGCACGGTTACCGTGTTAGCCACCTAGAGAAGTAGCTAGCTCACACATTTTAAGGCTCGTGATTGCATGATCGATATCTTGTTATTGTTGTGACTCGTTATTGCCCCTTAGGAACCGAGCGAGGATATGAATCATCTTTGCTTCGAGACATGTGGTTGGGCTGCACAAGCCTACGGGTTTACGTGTCACCTTATGTGCAAAACAACGAGTTCCTTGGTTGTGAGCACATGGGGGGCGGATGCATTCGCCTAGGATAGGCTAGATCTCGTGTGACTTTAGTGCTAGTAATTATCTCTCTATGTGTAATCGTGGAACCTCATATGATGTGTGCATGGTTCCACAAGTTTAACCGTTGCGTATGTGGGAAGGGGAGCCGGACATGACATGTTTGACCTAGACACCTACGACAACGGCCTGGTACGTGGGAAGGAGGCAATCATGACCTGCCTGACCCCCGACACCTATTGGAATAGGCCACTAGGACAGATGATGGTGTGGAGGAATGTTTGTTGGTGCTCCTGTTTGCTCGAGGTTTAGGGATTCTGTGTGATAGTCCCTCACTCGTGGCATTAGGGACTCTGTGTGGTTAGTCCCCCACTCGTGGCTTTTAAGATTCTGTGTGTTTAATCCCTCGCCCGAGGAGATTGGATTCTGTGTGGTTAGTCCCTCATTGTGCATGCCCTTGATGACAACGACTTGTGTGTAGTTGTCCTGACCCAAGGTTTAGAGATGGTGTGTGTTCCCCTCACTCGTGGTCCTCCCCGAGAGGGTCGGGTGACTTGATTGGTGGGTCCTTGGCGTGGGCCAAGCTACCCCAAGACACTAGAGTATGTCTCCGCGAGCATAGTGTTATGGGTCCCTAGCAGAGGTCAGGCTACCCAAGGCATTCGTGCATGTCTCCGCTGGTGCCTTTTGGCGGGTCCGTGGCAGAGGTCAAGCTACCCCCAAGATAATTGTGATTGCCCCTTAGGACACGGTATGGGACGTGTCCGAGCCGAGGTTTAAGGGACTTGTGTGTTCTCCTCACTCGGGGTCTTTGCTCTAACCTTGGTCAGATGATTGCTCAACATTTAGCTGTAACTTGCTCACGGCTTGCACGCCATTGTTTAACATTGTTTTCTTGTGACTAGCCTAAGGGCCGGCCACGCATTAGTTGTCGTATCTTCTAACTTGTTTCCCTTTACATGCTTAACCTCATGGTGGAGCTCCTTATTGGGTAAATTTCGATATACTCACCCCTTACATTTTCAGGTACTGATCCATTTCGAGGTGGCTAGGCTGGGAGCTGAGAGGATCATGAACACGTTGTAGACATTTCTTTTTCGCATTATTTACTTATTTCAAACCTTATGTTTTACATTTTAACTCTGTTAAACTATCTTTTGTTTTAAACTATCGGGATCCCAAACTATGTTTTATTGTTTCAAACTATTAGTACTGTTTTTCATGTTTCATGAGGTTTTGTTGGAAAAATGCATGTGGTTATTGAATGGGTTTTGTGGTTTTAAATGCATGCACACGTACACCCATTAGAGTATTTTAGGAAGTTGGATTGTTACAGAAATCGTAGGACATCAGTCAATATTTAGAATATTTATATTACAACCAATTTCGCATCAGTCATCTCAATTTTAAAAGTTTAACCGTCTTTTTCTTCTTAAAAATATTTAATTAAATATTAGATTTTAATGGTTAAAGGTCTTAGGAATTTTTGTATGGTTGTTATAAAATATTAATTTAATTTTTTTCCTATAAAGACATGTATGAAGGTGAGGGCTATAATAGTCAAAATTACATTCTCCAATTAATAATTAAATTTAAAAATTAAATTCATAATTAAATTTAAAGTCTACAAATAAACCTAGATACTTTCTTAAATATGTTCCTAATTTTAGACATTTTTCTAGATGTCCCACGGTTTTAAGAGTTAAATAATGGGAAATACTAGTAAATGTCTATATTTCCGTACTTATTTAGTTTAAGTCTACAATTTTTTTTACTTTAAATCAATGTCTAAACTAAAATCAAGGGATGTAAAATAATAAATTCATTCTCATTGTGCCCCTATATTACAATTTTGAATTATTAAAAAAATGGTTAATTTTGTGCAACCTTTCATCCTTGATTCAAGAAATAACCAACTATCAATATCTTATTTTCTTTTAAAATTTATATTTTTAATTTATATTCCAAAATATCTTCTTTATAAATATTTAAAATAAATACCTAAATATCTAAATTATATTATTACATCATTAGAACACAACAATTAATCTCAACATATATTTTTGTTCTTTTTTAAATCTAATTTCTTCGTTCTTTTTTAAATCTAATTTATTCGATTCCTTTTTCCTATTTAAGTGGATATCGAAGTGTACTCCTAGGTGAGTTATCCATTTTCATTTTGTAGATTCCTAGCTCGAGTGGTCATTGTAAAAAATCCCACGATTCAGAGAGGATCCATAGTGTCATGCACTTGCTAATCTACATTATTTCTATTATTACAGCTTTAGGTAGACCAACACTGCTAATCTCAAAAAAAAAAAAAAGGTAGACCAACATTGTCAATGAGAGTATTGAAGTGTCGCTTGATCTTTTTTGGAGTTTTTTTCCAGGCAAAGAGGCACGGTCTTCAATGGAAGCCACTTCTATCACGATTTTTTGACGAGATTTAGGATGTAACACCCTAGTCAATTATGTGTGTGTGTGTGTGTTTTATTGAAAGATTTATAATATTGTAACACCTCTATTCTTTTTAGTAAATTTAAGTGCTTTCATTAAAATTTATAACCTTAAACATCTCAAAATCTCTATTATTTATTTTGAGAGTATCCAATTAATTTAATCAAGGAGCTTTGAAATGATTTAGATACTAATGATTATGTATTATTTCATTTAATTTAGGTATATGGGTTATTTTGGAAAGTTTATTTAGGGTTTTACAATGGGTTATAGCATACCAAGAATGGAAAGGGGTTTTTTTTTTTTTTTTAATGTAAATTGAAAATGAAATGCATTTAACTCGTATCCCTCCTCTATTAATCTAGCCGACAATAGCAAAACCCTTTATCTTTCCTTAATCGACACGTTTCAGCCATCCAAGCAGCCACCTCCTTCAATCTAAACCATTGGTTCAGCCCTTGCCTCACAGCCATCCGATCTCCCCTTGCAAATCCCAACTCAGCAGTCCCTTTGCTTGCAATGTGTTGACACTAGACCATCACTCCTACTCTCTTCATTTGCAACCCGCAACCGTTGCAATTTCTTATCGATCTCCATCAAGCCTCGTTTTGCCATCGCTCAAGGTGTCGAGATGAAGAGAAAGAGGTATGCTCCATCCCTTTCCATGGTGGTGTGCCAGCTGCTGCTATTGCCTTTTTCCGGCGACTCGTCGTCAGCTTAGTTTTCCTCCCCTTTTCGCATGGTGAATTCTATTTTGGATCGTTGTGCTTCGTTTTTCAGTTTTATTGACTATTATTTGTGATTCTTCAATTAAGTGACTCTCGAGATTTATCATTCAGCTTGTGGGTTTATCTTGGTGGTCCGGTCAATTTTTTAGGAAGGTAAAGAGTTCTATTATGATTTGGGTTTATGGCTTAAAAGCATGTGAATAGTGACTTGTTAAGAATTACGAGAAATGAATGTTGGATGACTTGTCACATGTTTGTTGGTGTTGAAACTCATTGATTGAACTAATTATACTCGTGATAACATAGAAACGTAGTGTAGCTCGTAAACTACAAAGTCTCTATTTATTGTGTCCATGTGATTGAATCAGCATTCCCTGAATCGTACCTTTTTCTTGTATATGTGATGAACTGTTTATCTATTTGATCATTCTGAATGATTGAATTACTTAGGGTATTGCATGTAGTGATTGTGACTAAAATACCCCCTACATGTTAGGTAGGTCTTGAATGATTATGTGTATGTTTTGTTGCTGCTGTTTCATCCATAATTGGTTGTGCACGTGTTAGAATGATCATATGTTCGGTTCTATCTTTGTTTGATTATATACATGCTACAATGATTATATGCTCAATTTCTCTATTTTACCACCTAGGGGTTTGCTTGTAGCAATCTGTTATCATGATACCTAGTTTGGATTGTTTATATTTGGCGTTAGAATACCTAGGCTCGATTATCGTGTTAACCACCTAGAAGAGCAGTGCTCACCCTCTTTTAGGACTCGGGTTACGTGATCAATATCGTATTATTAATGTGACTCGCTAGTGCCCTATAGGAATCAAGTGAGGATATGGATTCTCTTTACTTCGAGACATGTGGTTGGGCTGCACTAACCTACGCGTTGACTCTTGTATCCAACCAAGGTGATTAGATCTCCCCATGTGTCGCATTATGTGCGAAACAACGAGTTCCTTGGTTTTTAAGCTCACATCTTGAGTTGCAACAACCCACATAGTTGGCAATTGTACCAGTCGAGGCTAAGTTGGCCCTCGTGTGACTCTAGTGCAATTCATATCCCTTTTGTTATACTCGTGGAATCTCATATGTTTTGTGCATGGTTCCACTTGTTTTCTCGTTGCAATACGTGAAAAGGGGAGCCGATCATGACTCGCTCGCCCTGACACCTACTAGAAGAGGCCACTAGGACAGATGATGGATCTGAGGGATGCTTGTCGATCCGCCTGCATGCATTTTCAGGATGTTGTCTGCAGGCAGGTTGGTCCTCGCATGCTAGGGGCTAGCAAATGGCACCCCTAGCTCAAGGTTTAGGGATCCTACAACTTCCATCACTCATGCTCTCAATGACATGATCAGGTGACTTTATCGGCATTCGAGTATGCCCGTGATGACACGACACGAGTTGCGTTGTCTTGACCCGAGGTTTAGAGATCTTGTGTGGTTCCTTCACTCGTGGTCCTCATCGACAGGGTCGGGTAAATTTATTGGTATTGTGTATGCCCTGCTGATACTTTATCAAAGTGGCACAGTGAAAGCATGATGGGTCCTCGACGTAGGTCAGGCTACCTCGAGACAGTTGTGTATGTCTCTACAAATCTACGTGCTGGGTCTCTAACGTAGGTCAATTTACCCCGAGACAATTGTGTAGGTCTCCATAGAATCACGTGGTGAGTCCCTGACGTAGGTTAATCTACCTCGAGACATTTGTGTATGTCTTTGCGAACACGGTATGAGACGTGTTTTGACCTGAGGTTTAGGGAACTTGTATGTTTCCTTCACTCACGGTCCTTCCCTAGCATAGGTCAGATGATTTTTGGCATCGCATATGCCGGTATGAGACGTGTTTTGACATTGTTTGCTCATGACCAGCCCATCGTTTGACTTAGCTTCAATTGTCGTATCCTTAAACTGGTTTCTGTTTGTATGTTTAACCCCATGGTGGGACTCTTTACTGGGTATATTTTGATATACTCACTCCTTACATTTTTAGGTACTAGCCCATTTTGAGGTGGCTAGGTTAGGAGTTACAACAATCATGGACACGGTGTTGACATTTTTCTTTTCGCATGGTTTTTACTTTGTGTCAAACTTTATGTTTTCAACTCTGTTGAACTGTATTTGTTTTGAAGTGTCGGGATCTTGAACTATGTTTTGCATGTTTTTGAACTATCTATTGTGTTTCATTATTTTAGGAGGTTTTGCTGAAAATTGCATGTGATTATTAAATTGATTTTGTGGATTTTAAAATTCATGTGACCATAACACCCAATTAGAGTTCTTTAGAAAGTCAGGTGGTTACATGGGACGAGAATGTGTATTTAAATTATAACACCATACAAGACGTACAAATATGTTATTTTGTTGAAATCATAACAAATTCATACCGTGGGTATACGATGGAGGAAGGAATTTTAGGGTTTTCTTTAGTTTGTTCGACTATTCAATGGAGCAATCATCACAACTACATGAGCGACACGAGAGTTGACGATTTTTTATTTTTTAAATTATGGTCAATATCAAAATAATCATTTTGGTAGTTGAATATACTAAAGAATGTGATATATAGTAAAATATTATCTCACATTTTAATTATGATTTTTTTTTTATCTTTTAAAAATAGCATTTGATTTCTGATAGGTTGGTCAAAGATTTTTTGTTTCAAATTTAAGTAATATATTTAGCCAATGTTGTTTTTAAAAATTAGATTTTAAATTATTAAAAAAAAAACATAAATAAAACTGTCCATTTTATTTTTACATATTAATAATTTATTTTGCAAAATTTAAAGCAAACATTTTCAAGTATTTTTTACATTCTCCTAATTTGTTTTTTCCAATATTTGAATTGAAGGGCATTTTGATGTATAACGATTTTGCAAATGAGTATACTTGGATGAATGCAAGCATGTCATGTGTTACTACAGGGTTAATCTGTTTTTAATATATATTCATTCACCATCGAAATTTCATAAACTTTTTTTAAGTGTGTATAGATATGCAAAAACGTGTATCATCTCAAAATTTAAAATTTTTAAATAATAATATTCAACTACTTTTTCTTTTTTTAAACATTTAATTGAATATTGAATTATAATAGTCAAAACCCCCTTTGATTCATTTATAATGCAAATTATAGCCAAAATTTAATAATTTATAATATGAACCATCTACGACTTTTTAATTAAATATAAGGTTTTAACTGCACATTACATTTAAAATATCAAAATAATATGAGATTTTAATAGAAACTTTAATATTAGATTTTAGTTATCAAAAAAATATTAAATTTAAATGGTCAAAGGTTTTATAGTTTTTTGGATAGTATGTTATAGAATATCTATGCATTTTTTTTCTAATTAATGTAAACATTACAATAAGGGTAGGGCTACAATGCTTAAATAATGTATTTTCTATAATTAAGGATTTTAATTCTATAATAAAATTTAGACATATATTTAAAGTCTAAAAAAGAGTAGACATTCTCTTGATTAGTTTCCCAAATTTAGACATTTCCCTAGTGTTAAGAACAACAAACATCTACAAACCCTCCACATTGATATGATATTTTCAACATAGGGAAACATCTCTCATTCTTTTGTTTTTGGCATCTCTCAAAATGCTTCATTTCAATGGAGGTGTTGTCCCTCTTTGTATACCCAAAAGCTTCCTCCTAACTTAGCAGTGTGGGATATTTTGTTTGTCCAACAATCCTCTCCTCAAACAAAGTACACCGAGTCATAATCGAGCCTCATCACCACTCTCTTTGTTCTACATCGGGAAACCTTCAACTCCTTTGTTCCACACCGGGAGCCTTCCTCCAAACCGCTAAGTTAAGCGCTTGGCTCAGATACCATTTGTTATGGACAACATGGAACTACCAAACCCTCCACATTTATATGATATTGTCCACAATCTACGACTTTTTAATTAAATATAAGGTTTTAACTGTACATTACATTTTAAATATCAAAATAGTAAGAATATTAATAGAAAATTTAATATTAGATTTTAGTTGTCAAAATAATATTAAATTTAAATGGTCAAAGGGTTTTATAGTTTTTTAGATAGTTTGTTATAGAATATCTATGCATTGTTTTCTAATTAAGGTAAATATTATAATAAGGGTAAGGCTACAATGCTCAAATATATTTTTTATAATTAATGATTTTAATTCTAAAATAAAATTTAGACATATATTTAAAGTCTCGAAATGAGTAGACATTCTCTTGATTAATTTTCCAAATTTAGACATTTCCCTAGTGTTAGGAACAATAAACCTCCCAAACCCCATATTGATATGATATTTTCCACTTAGCTAATCATCCCTCATGCCTTTTTTTAGCATCTCTCAAAAGGCCTCATTTCAATGGAAGTGTTATCCTTTTTTATATACCCAAGATCTCCCTCCTAACTTAACAGTGTGGGATACTTTGTTTGCCCAACAATCCTCCCCTCAAACAAAGTACACTGAGTCATAATCGAGCCTCGTCACCACTCTCTTTATTCTACATCGGGACACCACTCCCAACAAAGTATATTGAGCCATACGATACTCGTCAATTTCTTTATTCTACATCGGGAGCCTTCCCCATGCCGTTAAGTTAAGAACCTGGCTCTAATACCATTTGTTAGGAATAACAAGGAACTGCAAACCCTCCATATTGTTAAGATATTGTCCACCATCTACGACTTTTTAATTAAAGATAAGATTTTAGCTACACATTACATTTTAAATATCAAAATAATATGAAATTTTAATAGAAAATTTAATATTAGATTTTAGTTGCTAAAATAATATTAAATTTAAATGGTCGAACGGTTTTATAGTTTTATGGATAGTTTGTTATAAAATATCTATGCATTTTTTTGTAATTAATGTTAACATTACAATAAGAGTAGGGCTACAATGCTCAAATGTATTTTCTATAATTAATTATTTTAATTCTAAAATAAAATTTAGCCGTATATTTAAAGTCTAAAATAGAGTAGTCATTCTCTTTATTAGTTTCTTAAATTGATACATTTCCCTAGTGTTAGGAATAAAAAACATCTACAAACTCTCCACATTGATATGGTATTGTCCACTTCGGGAATCACCCCTCATGGTTTGGTTTTTAGCATATATCAAATGGCCTCATTTCAATTGTAGTGTCACTACTACACAAAAGGGATTAGATGACACCTATGAAAAACCAAATTCAAGAGGGAGGGACAATTCAAGTGTCATAAAATAAAACACGCGTTTTATGACACTTTATTAGAATCATCAATTAATGCGCGTATTATGGCACTTTATTAGAATCATAAATTAATGAGTAAATATCTCAACGTTTTCTTATATTAATTTTAGTTTATAATAATTTTCGTATAGTAATATTAATTTTTAAATTTTGAGATTTTTAAAAAATTTAAGAATAATTTATAAATTTGTGTTTGATTCAAAAACTTAAAATATAAAATTAGGAATTTAAAACTAAAGTTAAAATAACAATTTTTGGATTTTGTATTTCAAAAATATGAAAAATTTTAAAATATTTAATTCCTTTTTGTATTATTATAAATTATTCATCGATTTGGTTTTTGTTTTTTACAATACTTTAACATCACCTAAATTTTAAAACTAAAAAACAATAAGTGGGTTATTTGAAAATCCCATGTGGGGTTTTAAATGATATATATATGTATATATATATATATGTATGTATTAAAAAACTCACTTTCCCTTTTCCTTTTTCTTTTTCCTTTTCTTTTCTTTTTCCTTTTCTTCTTCCTCACAACTTAGCAGTGTGAGATACTTAGTTTGCACAACAATCCTCCCCTCAAACAAAGTACATCGAGTCATAATCGTGCCTCATCACCACTCTCTTTATTCTATATCTGAAAACTACTCCTTAACAAATTATATTGAGCCATACGAGACTCTCCAAGTCCTTTTTTCTTTACGGAGACCATTCCCTCATACAGTTAAATTAAGAGTTTGACTCTTATATCATTTGTTGGGGACAACAAGGTACCGCAAACCCTCCACATTGATATGATATTGTCCACAATCTATGGCTTTCTAATTAAATATTAGGTTTTAACTGCACATTATATTTTAAATATTAAAATAATATGAGATTTTAATAGAAATTTTAATATTAGATTTTAGTTGTCAAAATAATATTAAATTTAAATGGTCAAAGGGTTCTATGCATGTTTTTCTAATTAATGTAAACCTTATAAAAAGGGTAGGGCTATAATACTCAAATGTATTTTTTATAATTAATGACTTTAATTCTAAAATAAAATTTAGACATATATTTTAACTCTCCACATTGATATGATATTGTCCACTTTGGGAATCACTCCTCGTGGTTTGTTTTTGGTATCTCTTAAAAGGTCTTTATATCAAAGTGTGGGATACATTGTTTTCCCAACAATCCTCCCCTCAAACAAAGTACACCGAGTCATAATCGAGCCTCGTCACCACTCTTTTTGTTCTACATCCGGAAACCACCCTTAATAAAGTATATTGAGTCATACGAGACTAGTCAACTCCTTTGTTCTATACCGGGAGCCTTCCCCCATACCGCTAAGTTAAAATGCTTGGCTCTGTTCCCATTTGTTCGAGACAACAAGAAACAACAAACCCTCCACATTAATATGATATTGTCCACCATCTATGGTTTTTAATTAAATATTAGATTTTAACTCCACATTTACATTTTTAATATAAAAAATATGAGATTTTAATAGAAAATTAAATATTAGATTTTAGTTATCAAAATAATATTAAATTTAAATGGCCAAAGGGTTTTATAGATTTTTTGATAGTTTGTTACAGAATATCTATGCATTTTTTTCTAATTAATGTAAACCTTACAATAAAGGTAGGGCTACCATGCTCAAATCTATTTCTATAATTAATGATTTTAATTCTAAAATAAAATTTAGACATATATTTAAAGTCTAAAAAGAGTAGGCATTCTCTTGATTAATTTCTCGAATTTAGATATTTTTCTACTGTTATGAACAACAAACATCTGCAAACCCTCCACATTGATATGGTATTGTCTACTTTAGGAATCACCCCTCATGGTTTTTTTTTTGGCATCTCTCAAAAGGCTCATATCAATGGAGGTGTTGTCCCTCTTTATATACTCAAGATCTTCCTCCTAACTTAATAGTGTGGGATACTTTGTTTGCCCAACAATACTTCCCTCAAACAAAGTACAACAAGTCATAACCAAGCCTTGTCACCTCTCTCTTTGTTCAACATCGGGAAACCACCCTTAACAAAGTATATTGAGCCGTACGAGACTCGCCAACTCCTTTATTCTATATCAGGAGCCTTCCCCCATACTGTAAGTTAAGAGCTTGACTTTGATACCATTTGTTAGGGATAACAAGGCACCACAAACCTTCTACATTAATATGATATTATCCGCCATCTAGAGCTTTTTAATTAAATATTAGGTTTTAACTGCACATTACATTTTAAATATAAAATAATATGAGATTTTAATAGAAAATTTAATATTAGATTTTAGTTATCATAATAATATTAAATTTAATAAGACTTGCAATAGGGTGAGTGATGTTCTAGCCAAACAAAAAAACCCCTAATTATTTTTGTTTGATAATCTCTTCCTCTTATATGGAAGAGAGATATGTATATTTTTTTTAAGGGAAATCAACCCCTATTATTGGCTCCTTTGTTGTGGTGGAGTGTTAGCATTTGGTTATTTGGTTACCGGACTACATGTTTTCTATTTTGTTACATCATTCTAATGCGATTATTATTGATGGGTTATATGTTTCTTTTTTATGATTAATATATGTACTAGGAAAGTTTGATTTTAATTTTGGGAAAATAAATCTTATTCTTTTCTTATACTTGTTAGGTAGATTGACATAAAGAAACATCATATAACTTATATGTCTAGGAAATTAGAATGGAATTAGTAGGAAATTAGAATGGAATTAGGAGGTTGGTAGGGAAAGCTAGTATTATTGGAGAGGTGTAGGAGCTTTTTGTTTCCATGAGAATGAAAGCTCCATGTAAGTTATGGCTAAATAGTTTTCCCAACCTACCATGTATGATAATCTTGCTAACAAATGTGATTTTCTTTGGTTAACCTATGTTTATTACTTTAGATTATAAGTTAAAGAATTTAAACCCACATGCTCCAAAAACTCTATTATAGCGTTGTTAGTTTTGAAGTCAAATTTAAGTTTCAAGAAAGGAAAATGTGTATCATCACTCAATAACCCATTTCCTTAGCCCATGCGATCTTAGATTTCCGACCTCTCATTATCATACATTATTTTTAGGAAAATTGTAGTAAATGACTACTTTTAGAAAAATAATTACAAATCTAGTCATTTTGGAAGAATTTGTAAATCTTTTTTTTTTATTTAATTAATAAAATTTTTCATTAATATTTATTATACCCTTACTTTCCCTGTTTTCTTTCTTTCTTTCTTTCGCCACCTGTTGCGCCCAATTGCATATGTTATAATTTTTTTCCTTTTTTTTGCAAATCGCCTTTGCGTTTTGATGGACGGTTATAGTGGCCACATGACAAATTGCTAAATTTTTAACTTTTTTTTTATTATTTTTTCAGCATTTTTTCAACTTAATTACATTTATTTCATTCTTTCAATACACTCATATTAATACTTATAAATACAGTATTATTTATTATTAATACAGGATTGTATATCATTAATACATATTATTAACACAACATTATGTTATTAATACATTATTGTGTATTAGTACTGCTAAATTTTTTAAAAATTGACTAATGCTTTCAATTATTTTCTGAATTTGACTACTTTTGTAAGTTTTCAAAAAAAAAATCACTATTTCCTTTTTTAAAATTGTAATGAATGACGTATTCTTACAAAATACTTATAAATGTAGTCAAATTTGAAAATATTTGCATCGATAATCATAAATACGGATCAATACTATATTATTAATACTTATTGATACAATATTATATATTATTAATACAACATTTTACGTTATTAATACAATATTATGCTATTAATACAGTATTATATATAGTTTTTAAAAAGTACAGTATTATATTATTAATGTTGTATTAATATTAATATCTATAATTATGATTGCTATTTTTTTTTAAATGATCATATTTGTAATTATTTTCTGAATTTGACTAATAAGTTTCCCTTCCTAAAGTCATTGTTCGGGTTGTTTAGTTTCTTTAATTTCTAAGCTATAGAAATTAGATCTACTTGTATTTATAATAAAATCATGGTCAAATAATCATTAAATAATACAAATAAATATAAAGTATCATGAATTAATATTCATGTGAGATACATACACAACCATATACAATATCATAAAATATAATATTAATAAGGTATTTATAAACATCCAAATAAAAAAAATAGAGAATTACTAATACATAAATCTATATTTATTTATTGGAAGATTTTAGATTTTATTTGACAAAATCAAAACAACAACAAACAAACTTGTGGATCTCAAATAAAATTGTAATTTTTATTAATGAAAAAAATGTTATTTACAACGGAGGAAATAATTTTGGATGGTTAATGGGAGTTGAAAAGTATCAAAGAATCACAGGAGTTTGGTTTGGTATTTTTTTTATTTTAATAAATATTGTTATAATAATGGAGGACAATTGTGTAATTTGCCTATAAAAATGATTTTTCCTTTTTGAAGTCATGATTACTTTTGCTAAAATTTCTCAATATGGACACGGGTGTAATTATTTTTTCCATTTGGTGTACTACCGCTAAAACCCCTTATTTTTATTTTACTTTTTTCTGTAGAAGATAAAGAGGTAGTGAAGTGGAGGTTGATGGTTCTTCCAATTGGAGAATTACCAACTTGTTTATGTTTGAGTTGGTATAAAGGGTATGGTTATGTTTTTTTTTC
This sequence comes from Sicyos edulis, assembly GCA_036507275.1. Classification (NCBI taxonomy): domain Eukaryota; kingdom Viridiplantae; phylum Streptophyta; class Magnoliopsida; order Cucurbitales; family Cucurbitaceae; genus Sicyos; species Sicyos edulis. The sequence goes on from CM071856.1 coordinate 23,652,668, forward strand.
TATGTTTAAATACATCTCTATTGGAATCTCTAATGGGGTGTTACAAGTGCATGCATATTAACAACCACATGCGTTTTACAACAAAGTCTCTTAAAAACATGAAACAATACTAATAGTTCGAAGACGTACAAAATAGGGTTTGGGATCCCGTGAGTTCAAAACAAAATATGGTTTAAAAATATAAAACGTAAGGTTTGACACAAGTAAACAATGCGAAAAAGAAAATGTCAACACCGTGTCCATGATCGATCCAGCTCCCAGCATAGTCACCTCGGAATGGATCAGTACCTGAAAATGTAAGGGGTGAGTATATCGAAATATACCCAGTAAGGAGCCTCACCATGAGGTTAAGCATGTAAACAGAAACCAGATAGAAAATACGGCAACTGAAGCTAAATGTGTCGCTCATGCGTGGCCAGCCCTCAAGCCGGTCACGAGCAAACAATGTCAAACGATGGCGTGTAAGCCATGAGCAAAGATACGACTAAATACCGAGCAATCATTTGACCAAGGTCAGAGCAAAGACCCTGAGTGAGAAGAACACAAAAGTTCTCTAAGCCTCAGGTCGGACACGTCTCATACCGTGTCCAAAGGGGCAATCACAATTACCTCGGGGTAGTCTGACCTCTGCCAGGGACCCACCAAATTGCATCAGCGGAGACATACATTAATGCCTCAGGTAGCTTGACCTATCAGGGACCCATAACGCTGTTCTCAGAGAGACATACTCTAGTGTCTCGAGGTAGCCTGACCAACGGCAGGTACCCACCATGTTTTCACTGCGTTGTAAGGACCCGACCCAATTCAAGGTCTATGCTTGAGTCCTTTTCTCTAAATGCATGAAAACTGTGTTCGACACTTAGGACATGTATAATTTAAACTGGTAAAACGATGTTATTGAAATCCACTAAAAAGAAAGTTTATAAAACCATAAAATTCGATCAAAGTGTCATTGGGTACCCAAGAGTCAAAACATAAAAGCTCAAGTAAATATGTACAATTTATCATGCCCCTAAATAGTTCATGCAGGAAGAATAAATTAAAAAGACTCTACACAAAGTAATGCAGCAAGTCCCATGGTCATCTCCAGCTCCATCGATCATCCATCTCGGTACAATCTAGTAGTACTTGTGGGGATTCCACAGTGGAAAGGATAAGTTTTTGCAAACTCAGTAAGGCTTCCCCAGCTCATGGACAGACATGCACAAGAATACAAACATCAGCAAACAAGTATGATCAGCAACATAACGAAAGGGTGTACAAAACCGAAGCTCCTGGGTGCTAGGCCAAGAAACCTCATCGTTGACAAGAGTCCTCTGACTCGAGAGCAATCTGGCATCCTACTTTAGAGTGAACTGGTGAGTCGACCAACCTGTTGGCCCCAGGCCTCGTACTCATGGCGAGAGGTGATGCCACACCAATCACCAAGGAACCATATCAGGCCCATACCACCTACTTGGAGAAAGCCTAGGCTACTAGTAGAAACCACCCAATGCTGTGAGATTGGTCAACCGACCATCCACGGAAGTCCTGCAGAGCGAGAGAATATCACCTCAAGCCAAGGTGTGAGCCCGAATATCATCATGCAAGTCCATATCAGGACAGATGTGCAAGTCCATATCAGGACAATCATGCAACCACATGCAACTCGACCATATAAGACAGACATACATGATTCATGCATCACTAGTTATACATGAGACAAGCATGAAATGTATATGCTCTCGAAGCAATTAAATTCAACATACAATGCACATGGTCATGCAACAATCAGACAAATTAACTCATACAAGTAAACTGGCAAATGTATTAACTACATGTCCTCGAGAAGGGGGTAAAGGGTCCCTTATCTTGGCCAAATCCACTACAGCTCTTCAAGCCTACACTAGAAGCTCCAAACAACCCAACTCAATTTCGAGATCTGAAACGAACAAACCGGTCAAAACTAGTACCTCAGACCATCAAAATTGCATTCAGAATATCGAATTTATCAAACCGAGAAGAACCTCGAAAAACATGTCCCGGAGACACCTAGTAGCTACACGTGCCTCACCAACTCGGCTCGAAGAACAGAAAATGGTTCAAGTCAAATCTGGTCAACAAAAAAAGTCAACGGGTCAATTACTTGCCATTTAACCCACATTCCAAACACCCATGAACCCAACCAAGCATTTTTAGTCCATAACTTAATTGATTTTAAACCACTAGCCAAACAACCTTAAATCATAACTTACATAAGTTTACCTCTAGCGAACAAGCTCAAAACACATTTTAGTTATCCAAGTACTTGTAAACAAACACCCATAAACCATACTTTAAATGATCTCAACATTGCAAACAACAACAACCAACCACCACTTGAATATTCTTAAACCAACAAGCAAACACCCTTAATCCACAAATTGATTAATCTAAATCTCATAGCCAAACAAGCTTAATAAATAATAAAATGATTTTAATCCAATTCTAAATGGCTTTAAACCCACACCCAAACAAGAACAATCCACCATTAAATAACTTTAGACATGCAACCAAACAACCCTTAATCTTGATTTAAATAGCTTTAACTTTGTAACAAACACTACATATCCATAACTTGAATGTCCACAAACCAACAACCAAATAGTCCTTACTCTTTAATTAAATATCATTAAACCTATAACCAAACAAGCCTAAAACCTCCTTTAAATAAGCTTGAACCTAAACCAAACTGCCTATATCCCTCATTAGAATAGCCTTAAACCCAACTTAAATAGCTAACTCATTTACCAAACACCCATCTTCTCTTTCATTTAGCCACCATTTTCAACCTAAACTCAAATAAGAGAGAGGAAAAGAGAGAAGGGGACCTTACCCTCAAACTCCGGCAACGGCGTGGCTGACGAGAAGCTCACGACGGCGTCTCCACAAGTTGGCGATGACGGAACCCGCCCAGAAACATGTGCGCAATCGGTGGCTCGTCAATGCAGCAGCCACAATGACAATGAGACCCAAGTCGGCGACGTTACTCCTCGCACGAGCGAAACCCACACCGATGACGGCTTGAACAAGACCCACTTGCAGGTGCTCCTCGACGCAACCCACAACAAGCCAAGCTTCACCAGCTCAGAACCCACACACATGAGCCTCGACTGAACGGAACCACGTGAACCCCACGGCTGCAGCGAGCTTGTACCCATGCGAATCGACGCGACAACTTCGGCGAGCTAGTTAGAAAATCGGGAATGGGAGGTGGATGCACAATGATGAAGATGAACGAACAGTAACATTCTCCTAGGGCTATGGGTTTTCAAAACCAAAGTTAAATATCTTTTTCCAATTGACCAAACTACCCTTTCATTGGCACTTAATCACAAAATTGCACTAAAACTCTTTTATTAAAATAAAACCCATTTAAAATGGGGTTGTTATAATATTCCCCCCTTAGAAAACTTTCGTCCTCGAAAGTTGACTAAGGCTTAAACAACCCAGAATAACAAGAGCGTATAGCCACATCTACAACACTTTAACAAGAGTAACTCACTATTCCTCGAATTTTTACGATCCTGATCCAAAAGTAAACAAGTTTCTCCTCAAAGTCAAATCCTCTTTGATCATCAAAGGCTCACGGTCAACAACATGGCACAGATCGAGACATACTAACGGAGTATCGAAATATGGAGAAGAAAATGCACTGCGAACAACAATAAAAGTAACTGAACGACACAATACTACACCAACTCACTCGAGAATTACCATGAGCAAACCACTTCGACTCAACATTCCCTGATCCTAAATCTTTGTATTCCCCTCACCAATGCCACTTTTAGAGCAGAAGACTGCTAACCTCGAATTTTGTATCTCAGTGACGAACGTCAACACAACTTTTCTAACGGCCTGAGCTGAAGCATTTTAGCATGGACCTCATGAATTACCTCACTGGTCAGCTACAACAACTCAAGTCTCAACAACTTTCTTTCTTCAACCTCGTCCCAATGAACAAGTGATATGCATCTTTCCATACAGTGCCCAAATGGTGTAAATTGAGCAATGGACTGATAACTGATATCAAGAACCTTGCATAGATACATCCACCTATCTCAACTGCATAGGGAGCATAACTCACCAACACTCCACATTACTCCAAGATCTAGCTGCTCTCTCGGTCTGACCATCTGTCCACTAAAGAAAAGTGATATTGAACTTACAAACAATACTTCAACCTTTTTGTAGGCTCTTCAAGAAGTGCAAAGTGGACCGAACGTCTCTATCTGCACCGATACTCACCGAAACTACATGATATCTGAAAATCTCCACAAGTGCGACTATGCTCACTTCTCAACAGAATAATCCAGCTTCTTTAGATTAAAGTGAACGCACTAGGCAAGTCGATCAACAAACACTAATATCATGGTGAAACCTCTTGGTGTCCTAGGGAGTCCAGAAATGAAACTCATAAAGACCTCGTTCCGCTTCCACTCTGGGAAACTAAGGGGCTGTAACAACAATGCAACTCACTTGCTAATAGTCCAACCTAAACTAGCGACCCAACAATCTAGCTGCTCGATACCCATAGTCACAGAATCCTCAGATCTCCATACATCTTTATACCCTCGGGGTGCCAAGCAAACAATGAACTATATGCCTTTAACAAGAACTCCGGCTTGATTTCAACATTAATAAACACGCAGAGTTTCTAATTGAATTGCCATTCACAACAGAAACAATAGACATCTTAGTGTGCTATCCTGACTGCCATCTCGCATACAACTAACTTACTACAAAACTCGGCGAAAATAACTACGCTGATAACTGAACCAACTGAGCTGAAACCTTTCGATCAACACAACTCTACTCGGTAGAACTAAGGCCACAGTAAAACAGAGAAACAACAAACAACACAGAAAAAGAACTTCTCCACTCCGTGCAAGAGCAACCAAAAAAAGCTTTACCATGGTGGTAAAGAACCTCGCAGTCATAGTCTTACAAGCTCCAACAACCAGTGAAACATCAAAACAGCTCATTCTGGAAGAAAAAAATACTTCAAATCTCTTAGGAACCACGAAACTACAACTTCTCTTCAAACAAGCAATGCCTCTAGGATTTCCAAGCACATACCACAAATGCTAACTTTAGAACATGAATCAGAGATCTGCTCATATGGCTTAAGCTGTCTAGGCCCACACTCAACTACTCATACAGAGCCTAACTTCTTTCTATTCCATGAAGCCTTGCCGGATACAACTAACGTTGATCAGACCCAACTACTTACTGCATTGGTCACAATAAAATCCACTGAAATTCCTTGACGAGAAACCACATGGCCTTAAGTAAGGCCCTGAATCCTACCAAAACTCAAACTTAGAAACTTAGCAAAACTCAAACAACTGAACCTTTAAGTTCTCCTAACCCTATCAGGGTCATCGTAACGGAAGCCTGGAGATGAGGTCATTCCCCAACTCAACCTCAACTTAAAAGAACACTACTCGAGGTGGAGACACTCTTGGAAAACCCTCTGAAAACACAACAGTGAACTTACTCACTACTAGAACTGAACAGACAGCCCACACAAAACTTTCTACTTCTAATACTGAGGCTAGAAAGCTCACACTCCTTTAGCTAACAGCTTCTTCACCTTCAAGTTGAAACTGACGGGAGACTCTCTCCTACTTCCTGCCTCCAGACTAAAGCTCGACTTTCCAGGACGCTTGAAATCATTTACTTACAATTGCCAACAATCACATCAAGATTCTCTAGCCACCACTCTAAACCAAGAATCAAACCTGACCCGCTTGCAGGCAACCATGGGCGACATCTGGCGATTCCCCAAACACAACCCGGTAACTAGACTTGACCTTAAACTTATCGTGTCCTTAACCATGCTGCTGACTCCTATACCCAGAGGATCTGGTAGTCCCAACTTCCTCTCTTGTCAAATGACATGAGTAAGCTCCTTGGAAAAACTTTCAAGTCCAATTAGTTTATCTCATAGACTGACACTGCGTCATTCCCTTGCTGAAAGTATGGGAACTGAACCAACGGCCTATGCTTATCAACATTTGGCAAGCCAACCGAGAAACAATTGTCTAAGGTCAATCAAATATGAAACGGCTGAACCCTCTAGGTCAAAATTAACAAAGACCGTCACCAGACCTTTGTCTCGAGCTCTCAAGTGAACCATCACGTTGAATCTTCTGCCCCTTTGGGTAAACTTGGTGGTTGAAGATCATCTCGAATAGTGACAACCACGCCCCAGCTACTAAGGAGAGTTTAGATAGTCCAACAAACTGGTACGGATCCCACTTCTTAAACTCTTCTAAGATCTTTGAACATTCTTCAATTCCTATCACTACGCGTAACCGGCGCATCTGCAACTGGCGTAGACACCTGAGCAACATCTTGCCCGATCTGAAGAGCATCATTCAACTACCATTCAACATGCATGCAGCCAACATCTCAGCTTCCAGCCCAACTCTTGCAACTACAGCAATTGTGAGTAATATTAAATGTCTTTAATGCTCAACTCTTGGCTACACCTCAAGATTTTTGCACCTTTTGAGATTAAAAGCTCGCACTGCTCAACGCCTCTTGAACTTTTAACATCACCTCTAGTAACTCTACTAGGTATCTCGTCTCTGTACAACAGTCTCGTGGACGTCTCAGCCCCATCCACAAACTTCAGGCTAGCAAGTAAGTGACATAATGCAATAATAATGCAACATAGCTGATCATACTAAACAGGCTACAAAACCTTAACCTCCCTACTAGAATACCTGATGTTGATCGGCAGCTGAAGACCATGGGGACCAAAACAACAACTTACAATGTAAGCTAGTCTACATAATCTATGACTCTAAGCTCTGATACCAACTGTAAGGACCCGACCCAATTCAAGGTCTAAATCTAAGTCTTTTTCTCTAAATGCATGAAAGCTGTGTTCGACACTTAAGGCATGTATAATTTAAACTGGTAAAATAATGTTATTGAAATCCACTAAAGAACAAGTTTATAAAAACCATAACATTCGATCAAAGTGTCATTGGGTACCCAAGAGTCAAAACATAAAATCTCAAGCAAATATGTACAATTTATCATGTCCCTAAATAATTCATGCAGAAAGAATAAATTTAAAAGACTCTATACAAGGTAATGCAGTAGGTCCCATGGTCATCTCCAGCTCGATTGATCATCCATCTTGGTACAATTTAGTAGTACCTATGAGGATTCCACAGTGGAAAGGGTAAGTTTTTGCAAACTCAGTCAGGCTTCCACAGCTCGGGGACAGACATGCACAAGAATACAAACATCAACAAACAAGTATGATCAGCAACATAACCGAAGGGTGTACAAAACCCAAGCTCCTGAGTGCAGGCCAAGAAACCTCATCCTTGACAAGCACCACGCAGAGCAGTCTAAGGATCGTAGACCCAAGACTAACAGCTCACAAGAGTCCTCTGACTCGAGAGCAATCTAGCATCCTACTCTAGAGGGAACTGGTGAGTAGACCAACCTGTTGGCCCCAAGCCTCGTACTCATGGCTAGAGGTGGTGCCACACCAATCACCAAGGAACCATATCAGACCCATACCACCTACCTGGAGAGAGACTAGGCTACTAGTAGAAACCATCCAGGGCCGTGAGCCTGGCAAGCCGACCATCCACGGAAGTCTTGCGGAGCGAGAGAATATCATCTCAAGTCAGGGTGTGAGCTCGAATATCATCGTCCACACCCACCTACTAGTCTCATCTATCCGGTCTTCATGACTCATTTAGGTCCAAACGAGGCATCAAGCCGTGCATCAAACATCATGCAAGTCCATATCATGACAGATGTGCAAGTCCTTATCAGGACAATCATGCAACCACATGCAACTCGACCATATAAGATAGACATACTTGATTCATACATCACTAGTCATACATGAGACAAGCATGAAATGTATATGCTCTCGAAGTAATTAAATGCAACATACAATGCACATGGTCATGCTACAATCAGACAAATAGTAAATTAGCACATGTATTAATCACATGTCCTCGAGTATATACTGTATGTTCACACGTACTCAATTTTTATATAGCCGAAGAAATTGTATAATTGAGTATACTTCATATGTTCATACTATGTTTCTAGGTTAGTTATATTGTACATCTTCTCCTTGTAGGGTTTGATAAGTTCCAAATAATTATTTTTATTGAATCAAAATTTTCTATATTTGGATTAAATATTGTGATGAATTATGAGAATTATGCCTTGTTTAATCTATGTGATGAATTTTTAAAATAAGAGTTATATTGTTTTAATTTTAGATTTTTAGTGTGAATTTAGAATAAAATAAAATAGGAAAAAAATATATTGATAAAAAAATATTGGAAGTAGCATTTGCCACTTTAAAATTGAAAATGAAATAGATTTCTTCAATTGGGCTTAAGCCCAATACATTAGGAGTATAATTCTAACCTATTTTTATATCTTATATATGTGTGAACGCAAATGGAAAAAGAGGAGGGCAACCGTGAAGAACAAAAAAAAGAAACTTACAAGAAAAGAAAGCTGCAGAAGAGGATTTGGCATGAGTTTTTAGTTTGGTTAGCATATAGTATCTTATTTTCTAGTTTTTCTTAGTTTTTGTTTCCAATTCAAGGTTAGTTTTATTTCAATTGTAGTTTTGTGAGGCTTGGGACCTATTTGATATTTTCTTTTTGTTCAAAGATTATTTGTTTCTTGTTTTACTTCTTGATTGATTCTTAGTAAATTGAATTGACGACTTAATTTATTATTGATTGATCTATGCTAAACATGATTTTGGGATAAGTAATTATTTCGAATGATTGATAATTGTAGCAAGGGGTTGGCTCATATGTGTGTGATTGTGGCTTTTCCAAATTACATAGCTTGCATGATAGGCCCTAGGGAAACAAATAAACGAAATTAATTAATTTTGTAGTCGTCTCGGTTAGTTAATTTTTGTTTACTCGTTCTCATAAATTTTAATGCTATTATTTAATTGATATGGTACGATATCGTGCCCAATTAATTAGATAATAAGATTTGGTTCTGATGCTGGGTCGGGGTAAATAAAGTAGGAGAACAATTATCTATTGTGGCTTTTCCAAGTAGGTAGACTAATTCTTTGAACCTAAGAAAATTAAATATTTTTTTGTAGCCTATGATCAAAATTACAATTGGATTAAACTAAACCCTTGAATTGGAATTTTTCGTAAATTGTTTATTTTATTTATTTTTATTTTTTTACATAGAGTTTCATTCAAATACTCAAAACCCCCTTTTAATTTATTTTTAAACATTGAGAAATTAATTCATAGCTCCTTTGGGATTAGACCTGGTTCCACTATTTCTACAAGTTAGAGTTAGTAAATCAGTATTTATTTTGGCGGGCTTCGACAACCCGACCAAATTGTGGTATAATTGACTGTTTACACATCTACAAAACTATATGATTGAGTATATATTGTATGTTCACACGTACTCAATTTCTATATAGCCGAAGAAATTGTATAATTGAGTATACGCCATATGTTTATACTATGTTTCTAGGTTAGTTATATTGTACATCTTCTCCTTGTAGGGTTTGATAAGTTCCAAATAATTATATTTATTGAATCAAAATTTTCTATATTTGGATTAAATATTGTGATGAATTATGAGAATTATGCCTTGTTTAATCTATGTGATGAATTTCCAACATAAGAGTTATATGGTTTTAATTTTAGATTTTTAGTGTGAATTTAGAATAAAATAAAATAGGAAAAAATATATTGATAAAAAAAATTGGAAATGGCGTTTGCCTCTTTAAAATTGAAAATGAATAGATTTCTTCAATTGGGCTTAAGCCCAATACATTAGGAGTATAATTCTAACCTATTTTTATATCTTATATATGTGTGAACGCAAATGGAAAAAGAGGGGGGCAACCGTGAAGAACAAAAAAAAGAAACTTACAAGAAAAGAAAGCTGCAGAAGAGGATTTGGCATGAGTTTTTAGTTTGGCCGTTAGCATATAGTATCTTAATTTCTAGTTTTTCTTAGTTTTTGTTTCCAATTCAAGGTTAGTTTTATTTCGATAGTAGTTTTGTGAGGCTTGTGACCTATTTGATATTTTCTTTTTATTCAAAGATTATTTGTTTCTTGTTTTACTTCTTGATTGATTCTTAGTAAATTGAATTGACGACTTAATTTATTATTGATTGATCTATGCTAAACATGATTTTGGGATAAGTAATTATTTCGAATGATTGATAATTGTAGCAAGGGGTTGGCTCATATGTGTGTGATTGTGACTTTTCCAAATTACATAGCTTGCATGATAGGCCCTAGGGAAACAAATAAACGAAATTAATTAATTTTGTAGTCGTCTCGGTTAGTTAATTTTTGTTTACTCGTTCTCATAAATTTTAATGCTATTATTTAATTGATATGGAACGCTATCGTGCCCAATTAATTAGATAATAAGTTTTGGTTCTGATGCTGGGTCGGAGTAATAAAGTAGGAGAACAATTATCTATTGTGGCTTTTCAAAGTAGGTAGACTAATTCTTTGAACCTAAGAAAATTAAATATTTTTTTGTAGCCTATGATCAAAATTACATTTGGATTAAACTAAACTCTTGAATTGGAATTTTTCGTAAATTGTTTATTTTATTTATTTTTATTTTTTTACGTAGAGTTTCATTCAAATACTCAAAACCCCCTTTTAATTTATTTTTAAACATTGAGAAATTAATTCATAGCTCCTTTGGGATTCGACCTGGTTCCATTATTTCTACAAGTTAGAGTTAGTAAATCAGTATTTATTTTGGAGGGTTTCAACAACCCGACCAAATTGTGGTATAATTGACTGTTTACACATCTACAAAACTATATAATTTAGTATATACTGTATGTTCACACGTACTCAATTTCTATATAGCCGAAGAAATTGTATAATTAAGTATACGCCATATATTTATACTATGTTTCTAGGTTAGTTATATTGTACATCTTCTCCTTGTAGGGTTCATCAATCATTTCATTTGAAATTGCCCACGATATTTTTACAATGTCAAAATTCCTGTTTAGAAATGTATTAAAATCATATGTAGAACAATATTATCTACGTACTAAAATGTTCAAGTATTAGTATACTTGAGTATTATCTACTGTAGTTTTCCATGTACTATTATATTACTCTATAAACTACACAAAACTCTATATGTTTCATTATTTCATTCTACATAATTTAAACAGCCCAAAAACCTTTGTAATTGGGTTTTGTCTATTATTTGGTCCGGGAATTTGGAAGCAAATTCAATGGACCTGTGAATGGGCTTTATGAGGCCCAAATTGATGTGAAATCCAAGAAAACGGATTTGGGTATGAAAGAGCTTGATTTTCGTGGCCGAAATAACAAGGCCATTTCTTTTGACAACATTGTAAAACGTCTGGAGGTGTTTAAAATGTTGGTCAATATTTTGAGAGAAAATCAAAACGTCGTCAATGTAAACGATTGAAAATTCTTGAAAACCATTGAAAATATCATTCATGATTTTTTGAAATTCGGATGGAGCGTTTTTTAAACCGAAAGGCATGACGTTCCATTCGTATTGTCCAAAGGGGACATTGAAAGCAGTTTTGTAACGATCTTTTTCGGCAATTTGGATTTGCCAAAATCCTGATTTTAGATCGAATTTTGAAAAAACATTTGCTCTCGAAATGCGCTTTTTTAAATCATTTTTGTTGGGAATTGGATATCTTATCCATTCCAAAACCTTGTTTAAGGGTTTGTAGTTGATTACCAGCCTTGGGACACCTCGTTCCTTCTCGGCTTGGTTGTTGACATAAAATGCTGCGCAGGACCATGGGCTCTTTGATGGTTTGATGAGCTTTTTCTGCAACAAATCATCAATTTCTTTCTTGCATATCGCAAGAAGGTTAGCGTTCATTTGAATCGGTCTTGACTTAGTCGGAATAGTTTCTTCCGAAAAGTCTTTTGTATAGGGAAGGGAAACGACATGTCGTTTTCTTTCCCAAAATGCATTGGGGAAGTCGGAACAGAGGTCCTGTTCAAGCTTCTTTTGGAATTGGTTAATCCTGAGAGTTATTCTTGGATTAACTAATTGCTCTTCAATTTTCTTGTAAGATATTTCATCTTTGAGAAAATCGATTTGGGTTTCTTTTGTTTGAATCATATCAACGACGTTAGTTTTCATGGGTTGAGTGAATTCAAAAATGATTTTAGAATCCAGGGCAGTGGATTCCAAGCCCTTTTCAGTTATCTGAAATGGGTATAATTGTGTTAAGAATGGGGTTCCTAATATGATTTCCATATTAAGATCTTTAACAAGAATGAAGGTATTTACGAAACAAATACCGTTTTTGCAGATATGAGCATTGGATAACTTATGCTCAACATCGAGTCTCTCGAAATATACCGAAGGTATTCTGCCTTCGCGAATGCAATTTTGATCAGCTCTAGAATCAAGCAGAGCCACTAATTGTTCTTCGAAATCCCCTACCCTTAAGGTAACAATAGTGTACCATTTTTGGTATGGTACTTTGGTGATTTTGCCAATGAAGGATTGCTGATCGTCAGGGATATCATCCTCTTGGTCAGCTATTATGAGCGGGGCATTTTTTAGAGTCGCAACTTCGACCCAGAGTTTCGACACATGATTAACCATGTCGAGCTTGAGTTGTTGAACCTCCTTCTTGAGGTTCTTGATCTCGGCTTGAAGTTCCTTAGTAGAGATTGCTTTGGTGGTTATGGGGAAACGTTTCATTACCTCCGTTAATGTATATGGCTCGACTTCATCGGCCTTCTTTGGTTTCTCTTGCTCGGGTGCAGAGGTAGAATCAAGAGATGCTTTGAGATCAGTGATGATTTTCTTTTGTAATTCTGGATCGTTAACTCTTTCGGCGATGTCAAATAGAGCTCGTTGATCCATTGTTAACACATTAATGCAACCACCACATGCACACATGCCAACGTGGTTGATTGAATCATGTGCGCTCGAGGAGGAAGAGCTGTCTGTATCCTCGTGATCTTCGAGGATTTGGCCGCTTGCCTGCTCATCACTTTCTGTGTCTTCTGATTCAGAGTCAGAAAGAACCATGTTTAAAATTTGATTTTTGAGCTCTTCTTCTATGTCAAGCTCATTGATCTTGCCGGCTACCGTGCATCTATTCGCATAGTGTCCAGGACGTTTGCACTTGTAGTATACTTGCTTCCCTTTACGGGGTATACTTCTTTGTTCCCTGATATCGACTCTAATAACGGGGTTTTTGATGGGATTCTTTACGACGATCGTTCTTAAAGATTTTCTTCCCTTTATAGTTGGCGTATTGGAAGGGTTGATTTCGACCTTTCCTTCTTGTCGTAGTTGATGGTAGTTCGTTTTGAACACCATATTGATAGAAAAACTCGCCTAGAATTGCTTTCCCGATCTTGGGGTTATCAACCTTACGACGGAGCTTTATTTCATCACAGAGTTTGAGTCCTTCTTTGATGATGATCGTACTGATATCGCCATATGTCAATTGATCCCAATCGACGCTATGACCATCCCATAGATCAGCCAACTTCTGTTGGACGCGTTGTGCGAAGTGGTTTGGTAGGCCTTCAACAAACTTCTGTTTCCAGATGTCTGAGTGGCAGTCTCCCCTAGCCATAACCTTGGTGAGAAACATGTCTTTGTACCAGTGAAACTCACCTAGAGTTTTGCACTTCATCTTGAGTAAGATGGTGGCGGACCTTTCTTCATAGTAAGTAGGCTCGCCGATGAAAAACTTTGACATGGTATACATTAGGGTGTATACGCCATCCTGTTTTTCTGAAACTTCAGGAGACGATGGCGTACCATCTATTCTTGGAGGAACTTGTCTGGTAGTTTTGGTAACATGAGTGAGGATCTCATGTCTTTTTTCTGGGGACATATACTTGTCCCACCAGTCTTTGAGTATTCCTGTAAAACCAGCGACTAGTAATTCGGCGATCTCACGGTCGCGCTTGCCCTTGGTTTTGTAGGCGTTTGTAGCCATCATCATGGTGTTGGTGTAACGGCCCGGAAATTTCATCCCGGTCTTCCCGGGAGGCCCATGGGCATTTTGGTAATTTTGGGTCGGGCCGACAGGGCCGGTTTTGAAATTTAAAATTGCCGGAATAATCATGAGTCAATTTGAAAAGGATTGGGATTTTTGGTGAAGGCTTTTGGGCTTGGGAAAGAGTAAAAATAAATAAGGAATTAAATAGCGCGTCGAATGGGATTCGAGCCAGGGGCGTGTCGCGTGCTAGGCGAAGGGCGCAGCCAGCCGAGCCACCGCGCGCGTTTGTTAATCTAAACGCGCCTTCTATTACTTATGCTTGTTTTCGAAGGCGGTTGGTATAAAAGCCAGCTCGCCGAGCCTTCTTCCCCATTTCCTCTTCTATTCGCGATTTTCTCCTCCGACCGACTCACTTCTCCCTCGGCGATTTCTCCCCTCTCTTGCTCCAGTTCGACCGAGCTCGTCCTCCCCAGTTCGAAGTCGATCCATCTCCGGGCTGAAGGTAAGTTTTTTTTCTTCTTCTTCTTCTCTCCTTCAATCCGAATCCCTGCTTTCGGGCCGATTTTCCGGCCTTGTTGAAGCGAGTCGCTGGGTGGTTTTTGTGCAGCTGCAGTAGGGGAGTTCGTCCAACAACAAATCGTTCGTCCAATCCTCTCCAATCGCTCGAATTCGAGTTCGTTATTCTCCATCGCCCGGATCGCCTGTTTGCCCCTCGCTCGCCTGGCCGACGCGCTGCAAGTAGCCAGCCCGCCGAGCCACGCCGCGCGACGACCGTGCTCGCTCGCTGCGCGTCCTCGCCTTGCCCGTGGACGCGCCATCGCGCAGCGCCAGACGAGCCGCGCCTCTGTTCGCCCGCATCATCACGTGCGACCAGCGCGCCACGCGCCCATTTCGCGCCCACGCGCCCGGCCACCCGTTCTTTGCTACGCCGTTCGTGCAATCGCCCGTTCGTGGGTTCGTCGCGCCTCGTGAGTTGCTCCGAGCCGAGCCTTGTTTATTTTATTATATTTAGGCCTATTGTGTGATTTTCTTCGTGATTGATAGGTTCTCGGTAGCTAGTTCGGGTTCGTTTGCCGCTTAGGTTTTCGTGTCAATCGTCCCCACCAAGGTAAGGATTTTTACCGGGGTTGTGTGGGCCCTACGATATTATATGTGATTCTTTGATTGAATGTATGTTTGTGTTTATTGACATGTGTAGCTAGGTATTCTATTCTCGAATTCCGATTAGCATGATTTTCCGATTTAATTCTCATGTTAATCCATGCTAGGTTGTTCCCTTCTAGCATGCTCGTATCTCATTCCTTGCTTCAGTAGTATCATGCTAGGCTCGTTGTATTCTTATTGAGCACGTATTGGATTTTCATGAATTGTTTGTCGATTGCTAAGGCAAGGTTAGAGTGGCGGTAGATAGCATCATCCGGCGGGTGCATAACGAACCTTGCATCCACGACGAGGACGTATGAGATGGAGCTCGCCCGATCCCGTTAGGGAATAGCTAACCCTAACGGTGGCCCCGCAATCTTGGGTGAGGGTGGTGATCGTTAAATGCCCCAACGGTCGGGATGATGACTTGGCATTGCCTCATCCGGCGATCGGCAGACGTCCTCGGCGTGTTCGGCCGTAGCCCCCGATTGCCACTGTTAAGGTAAGAGCGGCTTCGGTGTAAGCCTACCACGACCCGCTTCCTTAGCCTCAAAGTGCGGTGGTTCAGCCGACATAGTTTACGTGTCAGTCTCACACCCTATGTCGGTGACACCGATCCAAAGATTTAGTTAGGCATGGTGGATGGACATGGGCGCGCTTGCCACTAGACCCGACACCCCCTCATAGTTCGCGTGAGCACGCGGTGCATGCTTACGCTCATTACCATGACCAGGAGAGCTCCCGGGATCTTGAGCCAGTGTACCTTTCGTCGACAGTAGACAGGCTGAGGCCGGGACTTGTTTCTCGTATAGGGCGACTTGTGTGATGGATTGTGTGGTGATATTTTCTAGACTAAGACCTTAAATTGGCATCCGAGGCCCAAGTGTGGGCTAAGCTATGTGCTCTATTCTGTGTTTATATTCATAACTTGCATACGCTCATCGAGATGACCATGTATATCGTATTGTACCCCGGTTGGGGATTCTTGCTGAGCAATTCGTTGCTCACCCTTATTATTGTGGTTTTTCACGAGTAACCAACCAAGCGAGAGACAGGATGGCTGAAGGAGGAGCTGTGATCATGGGGCCCAGTCTTCCAACTCTGATTTTGTGTTATGACTCTTTGTGTTTTATTTTCCCCTGAATGCATGTAGCCGGGCAAGGAGCCCTAGGATGTTTTGTAAATGTTTTGTGGATTCCAGCATTTTGTATCTGAATAGGCTTTGAATGGTTTTTAAGAAATCTCTGATCAGAGTATACTTTGGAAATGTATTTATCTTGGAACAGGTGCGTGGAAACAGGGACAGGTTCCAGAGAAATTGTCTAATTTTTAAAGGGATTATTTTGAATGTTTTGTTTTAATTGGAATCCGAAAGCATGTCTGTTTAATGTCCTTTACTTTGAATGCATGCATTGGGGTAAGGGCCCATTTAGTGCCCCATTCGGGTCGGTCCCTTACAGTTGGTATCAGAGCTCAGAGTCATACATTCTGTAGTTTGACCTTTTGTTGTAGGTCGTTTTCCCATGATCACTAGCACTGGCTGAGTCATGCACGCCTAAGTTTGCTTTTTTGTGTAAGAAAAAGGGTTAAGAATTTACAATACTGTCATCTAGTGTATGCCTTGTGTAGTGTTGTGGAGCGGAGACGAAGCGTGTTCGACTGTCGTTATTGGTTTGGGTTTAGAGCGCCATCATGCCAACTTCCTGCAGTGTGTGATGTATGTTGTGGCTTGTTGTGGTATCCAGGTAGGTTCGGATGCCCTGGGACATCGTTCCAGAGGGAAGTAGAGATTGGACTCCCATAGGCCAACTGTGGCCCAGTTGTTGGTTTTCCCCTAAGTGAGAGGGTGGAGGTGTTTTGCCTTGGAATTCCACTCCAAGAGAGGAGTTAGCTATGATTGTGCTGATGTGGATGTTTGTGGAGCAGGTCCCCGTGTGGACTAGCCTGGGTAGCTCAAGTGCTGATCTTGAGCCTTGTTAGACTATTTGGTTGCCCAGAGAGTGGTTGGAAAGTTGGTAGCCTCGAGGAGGTTGATGAGGCATCTTTGTGCTTCTTTAAAGTGTTGTTGTTTGCAGCTAGTAAGCCGGAACCCTGTGGGTAAGGGTGCAGCAAGCAGTGTTCCCTTCGGACTGGATCCGTTGGTGGTTTCCTCAATTGTGTGATAGAATTGAACACTCTTCTTTTGGTAAGCCCTAGAGTAGGGCTAGCTGCTGCATGTTGTGAGAGCCGGCCAGAGTTTGTTGAGCATCATGTGGAGATGCAAGAGTAGGCGGTGAGCCTTCAGCTTGAGGAGATGCCTTAGGCATGGTTGTTGGAGTTGAGCCCTTGTATGCCTAGCCAGAGTTCGGATCCCTTGAGGTTGTGACCTTGTTGGTCCCGTTGTAGTAAGATGTGGATTTGATAGTAGTGGCACTTGAGGTGCAATGGTTGGTGTGCCGCTTTGGCACTAAGTCTGGTTCAGGCCTGAGTTTGGCATGGGCATAGCAGATGGTTCTATGCCGTCCGGAGTTTAGCGTACTCCTTTAGCCTTGGATCTGTTTATGGTAGTTGCACCTGTGTAGGTCGTGAAAAAGGGCTAGTTCAGTGGTAGTCGTAGGACTACAAGAGAAAGGATGTTCGAGAGGAGCCGGAGCCTTTTTCCAGTGTTACTGAAGGTTGAGTAAGTCAAGCTGGTTGTTGGTTGGTAAGTGTTAGTGCGCGTGCATCTCAGGCTAGTGTTAAGGCCAAGAGATCCTTGTGGTTGGTAGTGCGGTCAATTACCTTCGAGTGCCTAAATCTCAGGAGAGTTGAGCATCGTAGAAGCAAGTTGGGTCCAGCTGAGGGACCATGAGTTGGATGCCTATGAGGTGAGTAGGATGCCTTGTGAGAGGAGTTGGATGCCTTATGGGTAAGCACCCTTGGTAGAGGCTTGGTATAAAGTAAGTTTGGTTTGGCATGGTTATGCTTTGGTAGGGCAAGATTGCCACAGCTTCGAGCATCGTGTGGAGATGGAACTTTGGGTGTTCCATTGATTGGTTGTATCTCTGCCAGGAGCTAGTGTGGCTTTTGGGAAAAGCATTTGTTAGTCTTGGATCTCTAAATGAAGGTTGGGAGTTGTGCACGCAAGTGTGTTTTGTGTGGTTCGTTCTATGGCGAGAGTTTCAGATCCATGTAGGGTTTGCTTTGGGGACCTGGTGCTCAGTTCTTGGAAGAGTTGGACTTCAGGTGGATGTTGTAAGGCTTTAGTAAGGTGGTAAGTGTACCATGCTCGTGGTATCAGGTTGTTGCTTAGGTAAGATTTGTTAAGTGGACCTAAGTTTGGTTGGCGGATCTTTTGTTGATCGTCATGACTGAGAGAGTTGTTCGGATCCTTCCTTGGATAGGAGTTATGTTGTGGTTGACGTCTGAGTAGGAGGATGACGCATTCGGTAGCGTTTCGGGTCCTCTTGGTTTCCAAGGAGTTGGAGTTGGCCAGCATGGTTGTGTTGCTGGAAAATGGAGTTGTTGTTCAGGCAGTTGGTTGTAGGCCGTTAGTTGGCAGTGGGTATCGAAGGTGGTCGGAGAACCCTAGGTTGTGGAGAGCTTCTCTAGAGCACAGTCAGGCCAAGTAGTGAGTTGCAGTTGGCAAGCTGGAGCCGTGTAGTTCGTAGCCTCTGGGAATTCTTTGCGATCTTGGTAGCCTAGCAAGTTAAAATTTGTTTGGAGTAGAGTCCGGATTGGTTCCGGTATGGTGACAAGTTGATGCTTGGTGTTGACCAAGGCGTGGATTGGAATTGCTAGAAGTCAGTTTGCTCGTGGGGCGAATGGTCCGTGCCCTGTTGGTTGTCTTCCTGTTTCCAGGAAAGTTGAGAGTTGCCCCGTTGGTATTTGGAGGTTCAGTTCGTGGTGGACTCCTGTTGCTACCCCGTAAGATTTTGATCTTCTGGCTTTAGTGGAGCAAGACAGTGAGTGTAAGTGGAGCTCTCTGTTCTTGGTGGTTTGCTCGTAGGAGCTGCTTGCGTTCAGGTTTGGCGCTTTCTGCCGTCGGTTTTGTTAAGGATTTTTCGCCATAGCCTCGCCCCTCACTCGTCGGCGAGGAAGGGTGTCGAGTTTATTTGGAACAGTAAGTGTGATGAGAGCTTTGCCGTGCTCAAGCAGATTTGACTCGGCACGATGTTGGCGATCCGGAGGGGACAGTGATTTCGTGGTTTACAAAAAGCTTCAAGTTCGGGTTAGGTTGTGTGTTGATGCAAAGACGGAAGGTCATTGCTTATGCTTCCCGCTTGGTGAAGCCATATGAGCAGAACTATCCGACTCATGATATGGAGTTAGCAAAGTAGTGGTGTTCTTTGAAGATTTGGAGGCATTACCGTATGGTGAGCGGATTCAGATGTTTACCGATCACCAGAGCCTCAAATATCTGTTTACTCAGAAGGAAGTGAATATGAGGCAGAGAAGATGGTTAGAGTTAGTGAAAGATTATGACTGCGAGATTTTGTACCATCCCGGTAAAGCCAATGTTGTAGCCGATGCTCTGAGTAGGAAGATGTCGCACTCCGCGGTGTTGTTGAGTTCCCAGCCCAGATTACGGAGAGAGTTCGAGCATTTGAGATTGTAGTGTTGTTGGGTGAGGTTATCGCCAGAGTGGCTCGATTGTGATCCGACCATCGATTAGACAGCGGATTATTGATAGTCAGCTGAGTGACCCAGCACTCAAGAAATTGGGTGACAGAGTTAGTGCTGATGGAGATTTTGACTTTGTGTATTTACCAAACAGTGGGCTGACGTACAGAGGCCGGTTGTGTGTTCCGGATGTCGCAGGATTGCGCACAGAGTTGCTCTCAGAGGCCCACAGTTCTCGTTTACTTGGCACCCCGGGGTACCAAGATGTATCGAGATCTTAAGCGGACATTACGGTGGATGGGTATGAAAAAGAGATGTTGCAGAGTTTGTCGATCGATGTCTCACTTGTCGCAAGTGAAGGCACCCCAGCAGAGGCCACCGGTTTATTGCGGCCACGAGTGTACCTCGGTGGAAATGGGAAGAGATCTCCATGGACTTTATTTCGGTTTGCCGAGAACTCCGAGGAAGTTCTCTCAGATTTGGGTGATAGTCGATCGATTGACTAAGAGCGCACACTTCATTCCGGTAGAGACACTTATACCGTGGAGCAAGTGGCGTAGATTGTTTTTGGAGCGAGATCATTCGATATCACGGTGTGCCTGTGAGGATCGTATCGACCGTGATTCGAGGTTCACTTCGTTTTGGAGAGCGCTCCGAAGGGTTTAGGCACCGAGTGCGATTTCAAACTAACTTTTCACCCTCGCACCGATGGAGCGGATCGAGAGGTGAATCAGATTCTCGAGGATATGTTGAGGGCTTGTGTGTTGGATTTCGGCGATTGGGACCGATACAGATTCGATGGAGTTTGCATATAACAACGATTATCGATCGGCGATTGAGATGGCTCCATTCGAGGCTTTGTATGGTAAGCGTTGCCGATCTCCCGTGTTCGGGAAGAGGTTGGTGATAGGCGAGTTTTGGGTCCCAAGTTGCTGCAGTTGACCAATGGTGCCGTCGCGAGAAGATTAGAGCTCGTATGTTGTGGCTCGGAAGAGCGCACAGAAGAGTTATGCCGATGTTCGGCGTTGGGATTTGGAGTTTGAGGTTGGTCAACATGTATTCCTAAAGGTCGCACCGATGCGAGGTGTTTTGAGGTTTGGCAAGCGTGGAAAGCTGAGTCCCCGTTTTGTTGGTCCGTTTGAGATTCTGGGGAGGATCGGCAGGGTTGCTTATCGATTAGCCTTGCCTCCGTCATTGTCGGCAGTGCACAGTGTATTTCATGTATCGATGTTGAGACAGTACGTGCCGGATCCGTCGCACATTGTTGATTTTGAGCCTTGCAGCTAAATGAGGATTTGAGCTCCGAGGAGAAGCCAGTGGGGATTCCTGCTTTTGAGACAAAGACACTGCGTAATCATGAAATCCGGTTGGTAAAGGTTCAGTGGAGGAGTCAGAGTTCAGAGGAAGCCACTTGGGAGCGGGAGAATGAGATGAGATTGCAGTATCCCGAGCTGTTCCAATCTTAAGTGACTTTCGAGGACGAAAGTCTTATAAGGGGGGAGTATTGTAACGGCCCGAAAATTTCATCCCAGTCTTCCCGGGAGGCCCAGGGGCATTTTGGTAATTTTGGGTCGGGCCGACACGGCCGGTTTTGAAATTTAAAATTGCCGGAATAATCATGAGTCAATTTGAAAAGGATCGGGATTTTTGATGAAGGCATTTGGGCTTGGGAAAGAGTAAAAATAAATAAGGAATTAAATAGCGCGTCGAGTGGGATTCGAGCCAAGGGCGTGTCGCGTGCTAGGCGGAGGGCGCAGCCAGCCGAGCCACCGAGCGCGTTTGTTAATCTAAACGCGCGTTCTATTACTTATGCTTGTTTTCGAAGGCGGTTGGTATAAAAGCCAGCTCGCCGAGCCTTCTTCCTCATTTCCTCTTCTCTTTGCGATTTTCTCCTCCGACCGACTCACTTCTCCCTCGGCGATTTCTCCCCTCTCTTGCTCCAGTTCGACCGAGCTCGTCCTCCCCAGTTCGAAGTCGATCCATCTCCGGGCTGAAGGTAAGTTTTTTCTTCTTCTTCTTCTTCTTCTCTCCTTCAATCCGAATCCCCTGTTTTCGGCTTCGATTTTCCGGCCTTGTTGAAGCGAGTCGCTGGGTGGTTTTTGTGCAGCTGCAGTAGGGGAGTTCGTCCAACAACAAATCGTTCGTCGAATCCTCTCCAATCGCTCGAATTCGAGTTCGTTATTCTCCATCGCCCAGATCGCCCTGTTTGCCCCTGTTCGCCCGTCGCACGCGCGCAAAAGTAACCCAGCCGTCGAGCCATGCCACGCATCGACCTGTGCTCGCGCGCGCGTCCTCGCCCAACTCCGTGACGCGTCGCATCGCCAGCGCCCAGACGAGCCGCGCTCTGTTTCGCCCTGCATCATCCGCGCTGGCGCAGCGGCGTCGTCCGACGTCCGCGCCCGCGCCCGGTGCGCGCAGCCAGTAGCGCCGCGCCCATTCTGCGCCCAGCCGCGCCCAGACCCACCGTTTCGTGCAATCGGCCCGTTCGTGCGTTCGTCGCGCCTCGTGAGTTGCTCCCGAGCTGAGCCTCGTTTATTTTATTATATTTAGGCCTATTATGTGAATTTTGCTGTGATTGATAGGTTGTCGATAGCTAGTTCATGTTCGTTCGCCGCTTAGGTTTTCGTGTCAATCGTCTCCGACCAAGGTAAGGATTTCTTACCGGGGTTGTGTGGGCCCTACGATATTATATGTGATTGCTGATTGAATGTTTATTTGTGTTTATTGACATGTGTAGCTAGGTATTCTATTCTGAATTCCCGATTAGCATGATTTTCCTGATTTAATTCTCATGTCAATCCATGCTAGGTTGTTCCCTTCTAGCATGCTCGTATCTGTTCCTTGCTTCGTAGTATCATGCTAGGCTCGTTGTATTCTTAATGAGCACGTATTGGATTTTACTGAATTGTTTGCTGATTGCTAAGGCAGGTTAGAGTGGCAGGTAGATAGCATCATCCGGGCCGGGTGCATAACGAACCTTGCATCCACGACAGGGACGTATGAGATGGAGCTCCGCCCTGATCACGTTAGGGAATAGCTAACCCTAACGGTTGGCCCCGTAATCTTGGGTGAGGGCGGCAGACTGTTAAATGCCCCAACGGTCGGGATGATGACTTGGCATTGCCTCGTCCCCGGCAGTCGGCACGTCCTCGGCGTGTTCGGCCGTAGCCCCTGATTGCCACCTGTTAAGGTAAGGGCGGCTTCCTGGTGTAAGCCTACCACGACCCGTTTCCTTAGCCTCAGGTGCGGTGGTTCAGGCTGACATAGTTTACGTGTCCAGGTCTCACACCCCTATGTCAGTGACACCGATCCAAAGATTTAGTTAGGCGTGGTGATGGACATGGGCGACTTGCCACTAGACCCGGCACCCCCATAGTTCTGCAGTAGCAGCACGCGGTGCATGCTTACGCTCATTACAGCGCGGCCAGGAGAGCTCCTCGGGATCTTGAGAGCGTTGTACCTTTCGTCGACGATGATGCAGTGAGGCCGGGACTTGTTTCTCGTATAGGGCGACTTGTGTGATGGATTGTGTGGTGATATTTTCCAGACTAAGACCTTAAATTGGCATCCGAGGCCCAAGTGTGGGCTAAGCTATGTGCTCTATTCTGTGTTTATATTCATAACTTGCATACGCTCATCGAGATGACCATGTATATCGTATTGTACCCCAGTTGGGGATTCTTGCTGAGCAATTCGTTGCTCACCCTTATTATTGTGGTTTTTCCACAGTAAAGCAAGTTGCGAGGCAGGATGGTCAAGGAGGAGGCTGTGATCATGGGGCCCAGTCTTCCAACTCTGATTTTGTGTTATGACTCTTTGTGTTTTATTTTCCCCTGAATGCATGTAGCCGGGCACGGAGCCCTAGGATGTTTTGTAAATGTTTTGTGGATTCCAGCATTTTGTATCTGAACAGGCTTTGAATGGTTTTTAAGAAATCTCTGATCAGAGTATACTTTGGAAATGTATTTATCTTGGAACAGGTGCTTGGAAACAGGGACAGGTTCTAGAGAAATTGTCTAATTTTTAAAGGGATTATTTTGAATGTTTTGTTTTAATTAGAATCCGAAATCATGTCTGTTTAATGTCCTTTACTTTGAATGCATGCATTGGGGTAAGGGCCCATTTAGTGCCCCATTCGGGTCGGTCCCTTACAGTTGGCTAGATTAAGAATTAGATGGTCCGGAAGGCCGTCTAAATTCCATTCATGAATCTCAGTACCGCTGAATGCCGTAGCGGTCATCATTCCCTTTTCTTCAAAGGCTATATCTGGAAAAGATGGTCTGCTGTAAAATAGACGTGGGTCCTTTTCCGAGATGGTTGAAATGGCTTTTGAAGTGCTGGGTTTTGATGAATCTCCTTTATTCAGATATTGTCTTCTGAATTCTTTGATATCATAATCTGAGGGTTCAAATATTACATTGATCCCTTGGCTTGTTGAAGGAGAAGCAGCTCCTAGAGACAACTTCTTCAACATTTTTTGAATATCATTGAGAGCATTCGTGTTGTCGTCAAGAGTTATATCCTGACTTAGGATTGATGGTTGAAACAAAGGTTTTGTTCCTACTGAGGGGATGTTCTTGCTTTGTTTGAAACCATAGTTCGACTCCTTTTGAATCTTTTCTTCTATCTTGTCAACTTGTTTGGCAATTGTTGATAGAATTTTGTTGGAGAAGTTATTTTGATGTTGGATGTTTTTGATATCCATTAGAGAAAGTGGCTCCTTCTCGTCTCTTGTTATTGACTTAAAAGGAGAGGCTATAATCTTGTCTCCATAAGTCGTCTCGATTTCCACCTCTTCGAGTGGAGGATGTATTCCGTGGATGACGCCACGTCTAGTGGTCTTCCAGTCTGATCCCGTGAGAACGTTTACTCCCAGTTCCATCCAGATAAAGAATGGGATGTCCTGCTGAGCGTTCTCCATGTATGAGTACCATTGAGAGCGAAGGTTACCCCGCTCTTATTCGGAATATTCTTTGAAGAATTTTTCTCTCTTCTCTTTGTTTTCCCTTGAAAGGAAGTCTCTCTTGAGGAGTTCTTTGTTGATAGAGAATGAGAGGATGACGTTGATCTGGCTACCTGCAACAGACTGGTTTTCCATGTCTGAATGGGTTGGAGAGGTTGCCTGGTCAGCGTAATGAATTATGGCATAGGCGTTGTCGTAGTCAACCGATTGGATTCTGAGAGACTCAGATCGAGCGATTGATACTGGGGGCCTATGTACTTCGGAGGTGCTAGGCCTGGATCTCAAGAATTCTTTTATTCTTGGGAAGGCTGGTTGGGCATCCTCGAACTTTACTTCGACTCTTCCGTCGTCGTGTTCGATTATTTGAGTTGGAGTCGGCTCTCTGATGACAGGAGGGCAGACTTGTTTCAAATCCCAGGAGGAATTCCTAGTGATCTGATCCCAAGTAAGAGTCTTGGGGACATTGATGGTTGTTTGGCCCATATTGGCTTCTATGAGCATGGTGGATCCGCTTACCAATTTTCGAAGGGCTCTAGGAGCAACGTTTGTATCCATCAACTTGTAACATATGCGGAAAATCACCACAGCCGAGTGAGTTTCTAATTGAATGTTAAGATTCTTTGTATTGACGTCTAACATTAGAGCAGATAGAATATTGGGGTCTGGTAATGAGAGAGTCAGGTTTGGAAAACAGTTGAAGAAGATCGGACCGTTTTCAAGATTGGATTCAACCATCCCAAGAAGGGAATTGGTATAGGTATTATGTCTCTTGTCCCGAAGGGAGACAAGGACTGGGATGTCTAGACCGAGTCTAAACAATGGTTTAATGGCCACTTGGACCATACCAATATGAATGAACTTGAATTCTTCGCGATGTCGAAGAATCATGTTCTTTGAGAAAAGGTTGAGCGTTGTACTATCTTGATCGATAGGCACAACGTGCTCAGATAATTTGATGCAGTTCTTCTGGAAGAACAGCGAATTGGGGGTTTTTGTAAACCATCTTTGAATCAATCTTTGGAATTGACCAATTTTGAAGGGCTTTTTCAACCTTGGCAATTTGAAGTTCATTTTGACTTACATTTGATAAGTGAAGGTCATCACCTTCTTTGAAAGAGGAAGATGAGGATTTGAAGTCCTCTTCATTTGAAGCTTTCTCTTTTCCCTTGAACTTCTTAATCTTAGATAAAAGTTCGGACATGATTGTTGGCCTCCAGGGTTCTCTTTTTCAAAATAATTTCCTTAAATTACCGAATAGAAAATTCGTTATCCTACTCAGCGACTCCCCCGCACTACTTTATCGCGCCCGCTATGACTTACAACCAAATGAGACACCAGGCTGGCACACAAAGGGTTTCACAAATAGTGGAAACGGTAAATGATAAGAGCAGAATTGAGAAATTGTAACGGCCCGGAAATTTCATCCCGGTCTTGCCGGGTTGCCCAGGGGCATTTTGGTAATTTGGTCGGGCCGATAGGGCCGATTTCATATTTGCTGATTGCCGGAAAAATTATGAGACGATTTGAATGAGATCGAAAAGCTTGGTGAAGGTATTTGGGCTTGGTAAAAGGTAAAAATAAATAGGGAATTAAATAGCGCGTCGAATGAGATTCGAACCAAGGTCGCTTTGGAAGCTAGGCAAAGGTCGCTGCCAATCGAGCCACTGGGCGTGTTTGTTAACTTAATCGCGCCATCTTGTATTTATGCCTGTTCGATGTGAGATTTGGTTTAAAAGGCCAGCCCGCCCGAAGCTTCTTCCTTCTTCTTCTCCCTCGCAATTTTCCTTCTCCATTTCTCCCCGACCGACCGAGCTTCGTCTTCGCGATTTCTTCCTTCTCCAGCTCCAATTCGACCGAGTTCCTTCCTCAAATCCGAAGCCAAATCTCGAGCAGCTGGTAAGTTTCTCCTTCTCTTCTTCTCCTTCGCATTTCCGTCGACCCTTTCCCCTATTTTTCGAATTCGATTTTCCGGTCGTGTTGAAGTGAATTGCTGGGTGGTTTTTGTACAGCTGGAGTAGAGGAGTTCGACCAACCACTAATCGCTCGTCGAATCTTCTCCTATCGGCCGAATTCGAGCTTCCTTTCCATCGCAAGTCCCGTGCTCTGTCGCAGCGCAGCCCGCCGAGCCACGCCGCACATCGTCCCGTGCCCGCGCGCGCGTCCTCGCCCAGCACCGTGTCGCGTCGCTTCGCCAGTGCCCCACCCGAGCCTTGCCGCGCACCCCTGCATCGCCCGCGCGCCCCGCGCCCAGCTAGCCCTATTGCTGCCCCGTTCGTGCAATCGGCTCGTTCGTGCGTTCGTCGCGCCTCGTGAGTTACTCCCAAGCTGAGCCTGTTTATTTTATTGTATTTAGGCCTATTGCGTGATTTTTGTTGTGATTGATAGGTTCTCGATAGCTAGTTCGGGTTCGTTCGCAATTTAGGATTTCGTGCCGAATCGCCTTCCGACCAAGGTAAGGATTTCTTACCGGGGTTGTGTGGGCCCTACGATATTATATGTGATTGCTGATTGATTGCTTGTTGTGTTTATTGACATATTTAGTAATAGGTGCTCGTTTCTGAATTCCCGGTTACCATGATTCTCCTGATTAATTCTCATGTTAATCCATGCTACGTTGTTCCTTTCTAGCATGCTCGTATCTGATCCTTGCTTTGTAGTATCATGCTAGGCTCGTTGTATTCTTATTGAGCACGTATTGGATTTTATGGAATTGTTTGTCGCTTGGTAGGCGAGTTAGAGTTGCGGGTAGATAGCATCATCGGGCCTAATGCATAAAGTACCTTGCATCCATGGCGGGGACGTCGAGGCGGTGCTTCGCCCCTGGACCCCGTGAGGATTAGCTAACCCAACCGGTAGGCCCCGCAATCTTGGGTGAGGGTGGCGATCGTTAAATGCCCCAACGGTCGGGATGATGACTTGGCATTGCCTCGCCCCGGCGGCCGGCATGTCCTCGGCATGTTTGGCAAGAGCCCCGATTGCCACTGTTAAGGTAAGGGCGGCTTCTCGGTGTAAGCCTACCACGACCCGTTCCTTAGCCCTCAGTGCGGTGGTTCAGCCGACATAGTTTACGTGTCCGGTCTCACACCCCTATGTCGGTGACACCGATCCGAGATTTAGTTAGGCATGGTGATCGGACATGGGCGCTTGCCACTAGACCCGGCACTTCATATAGTCTGCAGTAGAGCACACGGTGCATGCTTACGCTCATTACAATACGACCGGAGAGCTCCTCGGGATTGTGAGCGGTGTACCTTTTCGTCAACGATGAGTCAGCCGAGGCGGGACTTGTTTCTCGTATAGGGCGACTTGTGTGGTGATATCATTCCGGACTAAGACCCTAAGTTGGCATCCGAGGCCCAAGTGTGGGCTAAGCTATGTGCTCTATTATGTGTTTTTACTCATAGCTTGCATACGCTCATCGAGATGACCATGTATATCGTATTGTACCCCGGTTGGGGATTCTTACTGAGTAATTCGTTACTCACCTTTATTTTGTGGTTTTCCACAGGTAACCGTGGTGCGCGACAGGATGCCTGAAGGAGGAGCTGTGATCATGGGGGCCAGTCTTCCAACTCTGATTTTTGTATTATGACTCTTTATGTTTTGTTTCCCCTGAATGCATGTAGCCGGGCACGGAGCCCTAGGATGTTTTGTAAATGTTTTGTGGATTCCAGCATTTTGTATATGAACAGGTTTTGAATGATTTTAGTAAATCTCTGATCAGAGTAAACTTTGGAAATGTATTTATCTTGGAACAGGTGCTTGGAAACAGGGACAGGTTCCAGGGAAATTTTCTAGTTTTTAAAGGGATTGTTTTGAATGTTTTGTTTTTAATTGGAATCTGAGATCATGTCTGTTTAATGTCCTTTACTTTGAATGCATGCGTTGGGGTAAGGGCCCATTTAGTACCCCATACGGGTCGGGTCTTTACAGTGTGGTATCAGAGCTCAGAGTCATAGATTCTGTAGATTGACCTTTTGTTGTAGGTCGTTTTCCCATGATCATCAGCACTCCGACAGTCATCAGGTACGCCTAAGTTTACTGTTTTATGTGTGAAAAAGGGTTAAGAATTTACAATACCTATCATCTAGTGTATGCCTTGTGTAGTGTTGTGGAGTGGAGACGAGCAGGTTCTGACTCGTTATTGGTTTAGGTGTAGATCGCCAGCATGCCAGTTACCCGCGCCGGAAGAGGACGTCCGAGAGGAGGCCGAGGTGCCAGAATGGGATCTGACACCGCAGGGACATCGTCCCAAGCTGAGATTGACGGCACTCCACCAGTGGTTCCCCCAGTTGCGCCTAGAGTACGCGCCGAGGCGATCGAAGCGCCGAGATCGCTCCGGAGCGAGAATTTGCTGATTCGATGAGATCTATGGTGGTCAGCCTATTGAGTGACCAGAGGGCTGAGACCCAGGCTCTATTAGCGGCACAGCGGGAAGAGTCCCGAGCTCAGATCGAGCGATTGGCTGCTTTGTTCAAAGAGGCGCAGCCCCGCAGAGCCAAGAGCATTTCTTGTAGCAGAGGTGGCGGAAGGTGCCGATGAGCTTGGTAAATGGTTAAAGGACTTTGTGAAGTGGAACCCAGAGAAGTTTGATGCTGCAGGTGATGCGTTAGCAGCAGCTCGATGGATTGCTCATTTGGAGTATATCTTCCTGATTATGGCGTGCCCTGAGGTTCAGAGGCCGAGGTGTGCAGCCCATGTGCTCGGAGGCATAGCTAGATGGTGGTGGGAGTCCACCTTGAGTGAGAGACCAGCTGGGTCTCCGCCGGCCACCTGGGAGTTTTTCAAGGCAGAGTTCAAGGCTAAGTACATTAGTGATGAGGCTCAAGAAAAGATGGTAGAGCTTTTTCAGAATTTGAAACAGGGTTCCGATTCTATAGAAGAGTATGAGAGAAAGTTTTCGGAGTATGGTTATTTTGCTCAGCAGCTGATAGCAACCCATGAGTTGAAAATTCGGAAGTTCATTTCTGGTCTGAGGCAGGGTGTGTCTCAAGATGTCAGGGCACAGGCCCCTGTCACTTATGCTCGAGCAGTGCAGCTAGCTACAATTTACAATGGAAAGTATCCTGTTGAGCGGATTGTTGTCGCTCCGGTTCAGCGCCCTGTTCCAGCTGCAGGAGGGCAGAAAAGGAAATTTGAGTTCCGAGGAGGCGGCTAGCTTCGCCAAGTCAAGGTCAGGCCAGAATCGGATCGCAGAGGATTCTCGCCTAGTTCCACCTCGCCCGGCGAGGCGGTCCAGGCGATTTCCGCATGTGCTACTTGTGGGAAATCCCATTTTGGAGCTTGTCAGACCGGGCCTAGACGGTGTTTTTGATGTGGAAAAGAGGGACATATGGTCCGTTCTTGTGATCAGTCGGCCATGGCAGTGCAGCCAGTGCAGGAGCAGCAGGGGTGGGTGTTCGCCACGAACAGTCAGGAGGCCGAGCGTGCTGATGCCGCAGTGGTAGGTACGCTTCTTGTTTTGGATCATTGCGCATTTGTCTTGTTTGACTCTGGTTCTACGCATTCGTTTGTATCTGTGTTGTTTGCTGAGCATGCTAGGTTGAGATTAGAGCCTCTAGGTTTTGAATTATCTGTTGCAACTCCTTTGGGAGTTAATATGCAAGCTAGAGATAAGGTTAACGATGGCCGGATCGAGATATCCGGAGAGTTGTTTGTGGCTACGCTTATAGTTCTGCCTATGAGCGGTTTCGATGTGATTCTTGGTATGGAGTGGTTAGCTACTAACCACGCGTTGATTGACTGCCACCGGAAGGAGGTAGTGTTCAGGCCGCCGGGTCGGCCCAGCTTCAAGTTTCGTGGAGTCCAGGGTGGAGGTTGCCCACCGATAGTGTCAGCTGTGAAAGCTCGTCGTTTGCTAGCTCATGGAGCTTGGGGCTATCTAGCCAAATTGATTGAGGAGAGCCGCCGTTCGCTGACTGTTGATCAGGTGCCGGTTGTGCAGGAGTTCGCAGATGTGTTTCCTGAGGAGTTACCGGGGTTGCCCCCGAAGAGAGCGGTTGACTTCATAATTGAGCTCGAGCCAGGGACCCTCCCTATCTCGAAGGCTCCGTATCGTATGTGTAAGGGACCGACCCGAATGGGGCACTAAATGGGCCCTTACCCCAATGCATGCATTCAAAGTAAAGGACATTTAAACAGCCATGATTTCGGATTCCAATTAAAACAAAACATTCAAAATAACCCCTTTAAAAACTAAACAATTTCCCTGGAACCTGTCCCTGTTTCCAAGCACCTGTTCCAAGATAAATACATTTCCAAAGTATACTCCGATCAGAGATTTCTTAAAATCATTCAAAACCTGTTCAGATACAAAATGTTGGAATCCACAAATATTTACAAAACATCCTAGGGCTCGTGTCCCGCTACATGCATTCGTGGGGAAAATAAAACACAAAGAGTCATAATACAAAAATCGAGTTGGAAGACTGGGCCCCATGATCACAGCTCCTCCTTCGAGCATCTGTCGCGACCACGATTACCGTGGAAAACCACAGAATAAGGGTGAGTAACGAATTACTCAAGAAGAATCCCCAACAGGGGGTACAATACGATATACATGGTCATCTCGATGAGCGTATGCAAGCTATGAATATAAACACAGAATAAAGCACATAGCTTAGCCCATACTTGGGCCTCAGATGCCAACTAGGGTCTTAGTCCGGAAATAATATCACCACACAAGTCGCCCTATACGAGAAACAAGTCTCGACCTCGGCTGCTCTCATCATCGACGAGAAAGGTACACTAGCTCACAATCCCGAGGAGCTCTCCGATGGGCGTTGTAATGAGCGTAAGCATGCACCGCGTGCTACTCCGCACTATGGGGGTTGCCGGTGCGGAGGCAAGGCGCCCATGTCCGATCCACCACGCCTAACTAATTCTTTGGATCGGTGTCACCGACATAGGGTGTGAGACTGGACACGTAAACTATGTCACTGAACCACCGCTTTGAGGCTAAGAAACGGGTCGTGGTAGGCTTACA
Source organism: Sicyos edulis (assembly GCA_036507275.1). Taxonomy (NCBI): domain Eukaryota; kingdom Viridiplantae; phylum Streptophyta; class Magnoliopsida; order Cucurbitales; family Cucurbitaceae; genus Sicyos; species Sicyos edulis. The sequence goes on from CM071856.1 coordinate 23,684,358, forward strand.
CCGTAAAGCCGCCTTACCTTAACAGTGGCAATCGGGGGCTACGGCCAACACGCCGAGGACGTGCCGATCGCCGGGACGCGAGGCAATGCCAAGTCATCATCCCGACGGTTGGGGCATTTAACCTTGTTGCCTCCCACACCCAAGATTGCGGGGGCCTATCGCTTGGGTTAGCTAATCCCCTCACGGGTCCAGGACGGAATGACTTGCTCGACGTCCCCGCCATGGATGCAAGGTTCTTTATGCATCGGGCCGGATGATGCTATCTACCGCAATTCTAACTCGCCTAGCAAGCAAACAAACAATTCCATAAAATTCAATACATGCTCAATAAGAATACAACGAGCCTAGCATGATACTACGAAGCAAGGAACAGATACGAGCATGCTAGAAGGGAACAACCTAGCATGGATTAACATGAGAATTAAATCAGGAAAATCATGCTAATCGGGAATTCAGAATAGAATACCTAGCTACACATGTCAACAAACACAAACAAACATTCAATCAGCAATCACATATAATATCGTAGGGTCCACACAACTCCGGTAAGAAATCCTTACCTTGGTCGGGGACGATTTGACACAAAAACCTAAATGGCGAACGAACCCGAACTAGCTACCGAGAACCTATCAATCACAACAAAAATCACACAATAGGCCTAAATATAATAAAATAAATGAGGCTCGGCTCTAAGGAGCAACTCACGAGGCGCGATTTAACGCACGAACGGCAAAGAATCTGGGTCGCTAGCGCTAGAAGCGCGAAATGGCGCAGAATGGCGGAGCTGGCGCGCTGCTGCGCGCGACGCGATGACGGACGCTGACGGACGGGCGCGGCACGCGGCAGCGGTGACTGCGCGCGCAGCGCGAACACGGATCTTGCGAGGATGCGCGGCGTGGCTCGGCATTGGTTGGTGCGATGCAAGACGCGAGCGAGGGCGATCTAGCGAGCTCGACGAACAGGGGCGAACAGAGGCGATCTGAGCGTCGGTGAAGAACGAGCTCGAATTCGAGTGATTGGTGAGGATTCGACGGCCGATTCGCTGATGGCTGGAATCCCCTACACTAGCTGCACGAAAACCACGCAATTCCCTCACTCTCTCGGCCAGCAGAACTCGAAATCGGAAATAGGGGAGGGCAGGAAGGAGAAGAAGAAGGACAAGAAAATGCTCACCTGCTGCTCGGGAAGAGATCGACTTCGAATTTGGAGAAGAAGCTCGGTCGAAATGGAGCTGGAGAAGGAAGAAATCGCAAGGGAAATCGTTGTCGGTCGGAGGAAGAATCGCGAAGAAGAAGAAGAAGAAATGGGGAAGAAGCTCGGGCGATTTTGGCTTTTAAAATAAAACGCACGAAGACAGGCATAAATATTAGATGGCACGTTTAGAAGCACAAGAGCGCTCAGTGGCTCGATTGGCAGCGCCCTCTGCCTAGCTTGCGACACGTCCTTGGCTCGAATCTCACTCGACGCGCTATTTAATTCCTTATTTATTTTTACCTTTTCCCAAGCCCAAATGTCTTCACCAAAATTCTTGATCCTATTCAAGTCGACTCATAATTTTTTCCGGCAATTTTTAATTACATAACCGGCCCTGTCGGCCCGACCCAAAATTACCAAAATGCCCCCGGGCCTCCCGGGAAGACCGGGATGAAATTTCCGGGCCGTTATAGTATGGCCCCAGCCGAGTTACAGGAACTGAAGGTCCAGTTGTAGGAGATGTTAGACCGAGGGTTCATCCGTCCGAGTGTGTCCCCGTGGGGAGCACCAGTTCTGTTTGTGAAGAAAAAGGATGGTTCGATGCGCTTATGCATTGATTATCGCGAGCTTAATAAAGTGACAGTGAAGAATAAGTGTCCGTTGCCCCGTATTGATGATTTGTTCGACCAGCTCCAGGGAGCTTCCGTGTTCTCCAAGATTGATTTGAGATCCGGTTATCATCAGTTGCGGATCAGGGATGCCGACATTCCTAAGACAGCTTTCAGGTCGAGATACGGACACTACGAGTTTAGGGTCATGTCGTTTGGATTGACTAACGCACCAGCAGCGTTCATGGACATGATGGATAGGGTGTTCAAAGCATTTTTGGACAGCTTCGTCATCGTGTTCATTGACGACATTCTAATCTATTCAAGGACCAGGGATGATCATGCAGGGCATTTGAGGCAAGTGTTGGTACTTTGAGGAAAACCGACTTTATGCGAGAAGTTTTCCAAATGTGAGTTCTGGTTGGAGCAAGTGGCCTTCCTAGGTCACGTAGTCTCGAGAGATGGTATAGTTGTGGACCCTGCGAAGATTGAGGCCATGAGTTCGTGGGCCAGGCCGACTTCAGTTGCCGAGATACGCACCTTTCTGGGTTTGGCAGGTTACTACCGTCGGTTCGTTAAGGACTTTTTCGCCATAGCCTCGCCCCTCACTCGTTTGACGAGGAAGGGTGTCGAGTTTATTTGGGACAGTAAGTGTGATGAGAGCTTTGCGAGGCTCAAGCGCAGCTTTGACTTCAAAGCACTGTGTTGCGATTCGGAGGGGACAGTGGTTTCGTGGTTTACTGATGGCGCTTCCAAATTTGGGTTAGGTTGTGTATTGATGCAAAGACGGGAAGGTTATTGCCTATGCTTTCCCGTCACCAAGCCGTATGAGCAGAACTATCCGACTCATGATATGGAATTGGCAAAGAGTGGTGTTAGCATTGAAGATTTGGAGGCATTACCGTATGGTGAGCGGATTTGGATGTTTACCGATCACCGAGCCTCAAATATCTGTTTACTCGTAAGGAATTGAATATGAGGCGAGAGGAGATGGTTAGAGCTGGTAAAGGATTATGGCTGCGAGATTTTGTACCATCCGGTAAAGCCAATGTTGTAGTGATGCCTTGAGTAGGAAGACGCCGCGCGCTCGCATGGCGTTGTTGAGTTCAGCCAGTTGCGGAGAGAGTTCGAGCGGGCCAAGGTTGCGATGTTGTTGGGTGAGGTTCTTGCGAAATTGCCCGATTGATGATTCGACCATCGATTAGACAATGGATTATCGATAGTCGGTGAGTGACCCCGCCTTAGAAGATTGGTTGACAGAGTTAGTCTTGTGGAGATTTTGACTTTGTATATTCACCAGACAGTGGCCTGACGTACAGAGGCCGGATGTGTGTACCGGATGTTGCAGGTTTGCGAGCAGAGTTGCTCTCAGAGGCCCACGGTTCCCCATTTGCTTGGCACCCCGGGAGTACCAAGATGTATCAGGACCTGAAGCAGACATTCTGGTGGATGGGTATGAAAAGAGATGTTGCAGAGTGTGTCAGTCGATGTCTCACTTGTCAGCAAGTGAAGGCACCTAGGCAGAAACCAGCCGGTTTGTTGCAGCCGCTGAGTGTGCCCTAGTGGAAATGGGAAGAGATCTCCATGGACTTTATTTCGGGTTTGCCGAGGACTCCGAGGAAGTTCTCTCTGATTTGGGTGATAGTCGACCGATTGACTAAGAGCGCACACTTCATTCCCGGTAGAGACACATATACCGTGGAACAGTGGGCGCAGTTATTTTTGGAGCAGATTGTTCGCTATCACGGTGTGCCTATGAGGATTGTGTCTGACCGTGACCCGAGGTTCACTTCTCGTTTCTGGAGAGCGCTCTAGAAGGGTTTAGGCACTGAGTGCGATTTCAAAGATCGCTTTTCACCCCATGAGATGGATGGAGCGGAGGGGGTGAATCAGGTTCTCGAGGACATGTTGAGGGCTTGTGTGTTGGATTTTCCAGGAAGTTGGGACCGATGTGATTCGATGGAGTTTTCATATAACAACGATTATCGATCGATTTATCTGATGGCTCCATTCGAGGCTTTGTATGGCAAGCGTTGCCGATCTCCTGTGTTCTGGGAAGAGGTTAGTGATAGGCAGGTTTTGGGTCTTGAGTTGCTGCAGTTGACTAATGGTGCCGTGCAGAAGATTAGAGCTCGCATGTTGTCAACTCAGAGGAGACAGAAGAGTTACGTCGATGTTCGGCGTCGGGATTTGGAGTTTGAGGTTGGTCAGCATGTGTTCCTGAAGGTTGCACCGATGCGAGGTGTTCTGAGGTTCGGCAGGCGTGGAAAGTTGAGTCCCCGATTTGTTGGTCCGTTTGAGATTCTGGAGAGGATCGGCAAGGTTGCTTATCGATTAGCCCTGCCTCCGTCATTGTCAGCGGTGCACAGTGTATTTCATGTATCGATGTTGAGACAGTACGTGCCGGATCCGTCGCACATTGTTGACTTTGAGCCGTTGCAGCTGAATGAAGATTTGAGCTTCGAGGAAAGGCCAGTGGGGATTCTTGCTTTTGAGACAAAGACACTGCGTAATCGTGAAATCCGGTTGGTAAAAGTTCAGTGGAGGAGTCAGAGTTCAGAGGAAGCCACTTGGGAGCGGGAAGATGAGATGAGATTGCATTATCCCGAGCTGTTCCAATTTTAAGGGACTTTCGAGGACGAAAGTCTTATAAGGGGGGAGTATTGTAACGGCCTGGAAATTTCATCCCGGTCTTCCCGGGTTGCCCAAATAAATAGGGAATTAAATGAATGAGATAGAGTGAGATTCGAACCAAGGTCGCTTTGGAAGCTAGGCAAGGGTCGCTGCCAATCGAGCCACTGGGCGTGTTTGTTAACTTAATCGCGCCATCTTGTATTTATGCCTGGTCGATGTGAGATTTGGTTTAAAAGGCCACCCCGCCCGAAGCTTCTTCCTTCTTCTTCTCCCTCGCGATTTTCCTTCTCCATTTCCCCCCGACCGACCGAGCTTCGTCTTCGCGATTTCTTCCTTCTCCAGCTCCAATTCGACCGAGTTCCTTCCTCAAATTTGAAGCCAAATCTCGAGCAGCTGGTAAGTTTCTCTTTCTCTTCTTCTCCTTCGCGTTTCCGTCGACCCTTTCCCCTGTTTTTCGAATTCGATTTTCCGGTCGTGTTGAAGTGAATTGCTGGGTGGTTTTTGTGCAGCTGGAGTAGAGGATTTCGACGAACCACAAATCGCTCGTCGAATCTTCTCCTATCAGCCGAATTCGAGCTTCCTTTCAATCGCAAGTTGCGTGCTCTATCGCAGTGCAGCCTGCCGAGCCACGCCGCACATCGTCTCGTGCCCGCGCGCGCGTCCTCGCCCAGCACCGTGTCGCGTCGCTTCGCCAGCGCCCCAGCCGAGCCTTACCGCGCACCACTGCATCGCCCGCGCGCCCGCCGCGCGCATCCATCGCCCAGCCCTGCGCACCAGCGCGACCAGCTAGCCCTATTGCTGCCCCGTTCGTGCAATCGGCTCGTTCGTGCGTTCGTCGCGCCTCGTGAGTTGCTCCCGAGCTGAGCCCTGTTTATTTTATTGTATTTAGGCCTATTGTGTGATTTTTGTTGTGATTGATAGGTTCTCGATAGCTAGTTCGGGTTCGTTCGAAATTTAGGATTTCGTGCCGAATCGCCTTCCGACCAAGGTAAGGATTTCTTACCGGGGTTGTGTGGGCCCTACGATATTATATGTGATTGCTGATTGATTGCTTGTTGTGTTTACTGACATATTTAGTAATAGGTGCTCGTTTCTGAATTCCCGGTTAGCATGATTCCCCTAATTAATTCTCATGTTAATCCATGCTAGGTTGTTCCTTTCTGGCATGCTCGTATCTGATCCTTGCTTCGTAGTATCATGCTAGGCTCGTTGTATTCTTATTGAGCACGTATTGGATTTTATGGAATTGTTTGCTGTTTGGTAGGGCAGGTTAGAGTTGCAGGTAGATAGCATCATCCGGGCCTGATGCATAAAGTACCTTGCATCCATGGTAGGGACGTCGAGACAGTGCTACGTCCCTGGACCCCGTGAGGGATTAGCAAACCCAACCGGTAGGCCCTGCAATCTTGGGTGAGGGTGGCAGACTGTTAAATGCCCCAACGGTCGGGATGATGACTTGGCATTGCCTCGTCCCCGGCAGCCGGCATGTCCTCAGCATGTTTGGCAGTAGCCCCTGATTGCCACCTGTTAAGGTAAGGACGGCTTTCTGGTGTAAGCCTACCACGACCCGTCCCTTAGCCTCAGGTGCGGTGGTTCAGGCTGACATAGTTTACGTGTCCGGTCTCACACCCCTATGTCAGTGACACCAATCCAGAGATTTAGTTAGGCGTGGTGACTGGACATGGGCAGCTTGCCACTATACCCGACACCCCCCATAGTCTGCAGTAGCACGCGGTGCATGCTTACGCTCATTCTGGTAGCCGACCGAGAGCTCCTCGGGATTGTGAGCCAGTGTACCTTTCGTCAACAGTAGTCAGGCTGAGGCCGGGACTTGTTTCTCGTATAGGGCGACTTGTGTGGTGATATCATTCTGGACTAAGACCCTAAGTTGGCATCCGAGGCTCAAGTGTGGGCTAAGCTATGTGCTCTATTTTGTGTTTTTACTCATAGCTTGCATACGCTCATCGAGATGACCATGTATATCGTATTGTACCCCGGTTGGGGATTCTTACTGAGTAATTCGTTACTCACCTTTATTTTGTGGTTTTCCACAGGTAACCGTGGTGCGCGACAGGATGCCTGAAGGAGGAGCTGTGATCATGGGGCCCAGTCTTCCAACTCTGATTTTTGTATTATGACTCTTTATGTTTTGTTTCCCCTGAATGCATGTAGCCGGGCAAGGAGCCCTAGGATGTTTTGTAAATGTTTTGTGGATTCCAGCATTTTGTATCTGAACAGGTTTTGAATGATATTAGTAAATCTCTGATCAGAGTAAACTTTGGAAATGTATTTATCTTGGAACAGGTGCTTGGAAACAGGGACAGGTTCCAGGGAAATTGTCTAGTTTTTAAAGGGATTGTTTTGAATGTTTTGTTTTTAATTGGAATCCGAGATCATGTCTGTTTAATGTCCTTTACTTTAAATGCATGCGTTGGGGTGAGGGCCCATTTAGTGCCCCATACGGGTCGGGTCTTTACAGAAATAGAGAAACTACAAAGATGACAATCTTTCCTTTCTTTTATTTATGAATAAAAGGTTACAAGGATAATGAGAGAACTTTGATAGAGGTATAAGGTGTAAAGGCTCTGATACCAAAAAGGAAAAGGATCTTTACAACCGTATACACAAATGACTTAAGGCAGAAATCTTTCTTACTTCGGAGTGAAGTGGAGAGCGAAAGACTTCGAATGCCTTGAACTTACAAACTTGCAGTTCTTTTATAGGCTGCAGACTTGAATAAGAAATTAATTGCGGAAAATTAAAGGATAAGATGTGGGAGGCAAGACAGGTGTAACGGCCCAGGTTTTCATCCCGGTTTTCCAGGTGTGCCCTAGGAGCATTTTGGTAATTTGGTCAGGCCGTCAGGGCCGTTTATGTCTTTTTCCAGTTGCTAAAATTATTGGATGGATTTATGTAAGTTTTTAAGGCTTTGTGGATGGGTTTGAGCATGGTTAGATGCAAAAGTAAAAATAAAGGAAATTATGTTGCAGCTGGGATTCGAACCCGGGTCTCCGGGAAAGCCTGTGAAGATGCGTGCCAATTGAGCTATGGAGAGCTCTTGTTGCTCTTTTCGCGTCATATCTTAGTTAGCCTTAGATATTTGGAGTTTTGGTGCATTTGGTTAAATGAAAGGAAATTAGGTCTTTTGAGCTTCTTCTCCAAATAAGCCTTGGCCGTCCAACCCCCTCCCTCAAGCTCCATTGCCGTGTTCTTCTTCCCGAGTCCTCTCGAGCATCGTTCGGCCAGCCGAAAGCAGCCCGGCCAAGCGGCACCAGATCGCACCAAAGAAATCGTCCAGTGGCTCAGCAGCCCGCCGCAGACGCCTAAGCGCCCAAAGAAGACGCAGCCCGAGCTCCCGAGCCGTCGCAGCCGCCGAGGCGCCAGCCGTCGTCGCCAGTCTGCGCGCGCGTTGTCGTCGCAGCGCAGCCAGCGGCGCCGCTCGCCGCGCGTCAGCGCGCAGCTCAGCAGCTCAGCGCCGCGCCCGTCGCCGTCAGCTCATCTGCGCCCAGCGCCAGCGTGTCGTGCCGCCGCCCGCGCGCGTCGGCTTGTCCGTGCCGTGCGCTGCAGGCGCCGGCCGCGGCATACCAGCGCGCATGCGCCAGCTGCGCGTCAGCTCTGCGCATCGCGCGCGCTCGCGCTTAGCGCCGACCCGCCCATCAGCCAAAGCAGCGGCCTCGCCATGTCGTCGCCCGTCGCGCGTGTCACCGAGCCGCGTGAGTTGCTCCTAGCCAAGCCTTGTTTATTTTATTATATTTAGGCATATGGATTGTGATTATCATTGTTTTTGTTAGGTTCTCGGTAGCTAGCTCGGGTTCGATCGCAGCTTAGGTTTTTGTGTGTAGTTGCCTCCCGGCCAGGTAAGGATTTCTTACCGGAGTTGTGTGGACCCTGCGATGTTCTATGTGATTGTTGTTTGTATGTTTGTTTGTGATTATTAGCATGTATAGTTTAGGTGCTCGCATTCAATTCTCGACTAGCATGACTTCGTATGTTGTTCTCTCATGTTAGTCCATGCTAGGTTGTTCCGTTCTGGCATGCTCATATCTGTTCTTGCTTCATAGTACCATGCTAGGTTCGATGTATCTGTTGAGCACATTTTGGATTGTATTGGATTGTATGTTATTGATATGATAGGTTAGTGTGTAGGTAGGTAGCATCATCCGGGCCCGATGCATAAAGTATCTTGCATCCATGGCGAGGGACGTCACGAGGTAGTACTCAGCCCCTAGACCCCGTTAGGGTTTAGCTAACCCGACCAGGTAGGCCCCCGCAATCTTGGGTGAGGGTGGCGGATCGTTAAATGCCCCAACGGTCGGGATGATGACTTGGCATTGCCTCGCCCCGGCGATCGGCACGTCCTCGGCGTGTTCGGCCGTAGCCCTTGATTGCCACCGATAGGGCAAGGGCGGCTACGGTGTAAGCCTACCACGACCGATTCCTTAGCCTCAAGTGCGGTGGTTCAGGTGACATAGTTCACGTGTCCAGTCTCACACCCTATGTCGGTGACACCGATCCAAAGAATTAGTTAGGCGTGGTAGGATGGACATGGGCGGCTTGCCTCTGACCCGGCACCTCCCATGGTCTCGGTAGCAGCGCGGTGCATGTTTACGCTCATTTACCGACCAGAAGAGCTCCTCGGGATCTTGAGCTAGTGTACTTTTCGTCGACGTGTGAGGCAGTGAGGCCGAGGACTTGTTTCTCGTATAGGCGACTTGCGTGATGTGTTGTGTGGTGAGTTATTTCCGGACTAAGACCACGAGTTGGCATCCGAGGCCCAAGTGTGGGCTAAGCTATGTGCTCTATCTGTGTTTATATTCATAGCTTGCTTATCTTTCTCGAGATGACCATGTGTATCGTATTGTACCCGGTTGGGGATTCTTCTTGAGTAATTCGTTACTCACCCTTATTATGTGGTTTTCCACAGGTAACCATGGTGCGAGACAGGATGGCTGGAGGAGGAGCTGTGATCATGGAACCCGTTGTTCAACTCTGAGTCTTATGTTTATGTTTATGATTTAAGTGTCCTCTGAATGCATGTAGTTGGGCACGGAGCCCTAGGGTGTTTTTAAGAATGTATTTCCGGATTCTAGCATTGTTGTAAAGTTTGTATGTTTTAAATAAATCTCTCGATCAGAGTATGTTTTGGAAATGTATTTGTCTTGGAGCAGTGCTTGGAAAACAGGCGAGTTTGAGAATTTATGTTGATTTTTAAATGGATGTTTTCATGTTTTAGTTTTTACTTAGAATCCAAACACCACCTTGCAAATTTTCTGTAGATTTGTATGCATGCATTGAGGTAATGGCCTATTTAGAACCCCATTCGGGTCGGGTCGTTACACCTTTACTTTGAATGCATGCATTGGGGTAAAGGCCTATTTAGAGCCCTTTTTGGGTCGGGTCTTTACAACAGGACCCTCGCACTCAACCACTTTTGACAAAGTAAACAAATAATTACAAACTGACAAAACTTTTAAAAAGAGAATAGTAAAAAGCAAACAGTAAAAAGGCTACAGTAAAAGTAAGCAGTAAAGGAATCTAAATTATTACAACACGACAAACTGTAAATAGTCGAGATGACCAGCCGACAGGTCGAATCTTCCAAGTTGCATTATTGAGCATACCCCCTTCCACTTCGGATGCACATCTGAAGTAGACTTCGAACGGATTCAAAATTTCTTTTAAACTTTTGCCTTATCCTACGCCGGCGACCACTGGATTTACCGCGTTATTTCTTCCTCGCATTGACCCGTCTTACTACCCTTGGTACTTCGCACCGGACTCTGTAGTCTTAAGCCTCTGTTTTTGGAAATCTAATCCTCGGGTGTTGAAAATAGCAAGTATTTTCCGAGCCAGGGTAGGCTCTGGGTGTGCTGAACTCCTCAAATTTTTGTCTCCGTCTTGAATGGCTTTTTTCTCTTTTATTTACAGATATTTACAAAAACATAAATTTGTACATGAACAAAATTTAAAGTGTATATACAGAAAGTGGGAAAAACGTAAAACACACTTTTTTTTTTTATTGGGCCGTGAAGCCCTTTTTTAATTGGACCTTATAATGGTCCTTTGGAAATAAAATATACTTTGAGTAATCGTATTTTAATGACAATTGCAGTCTTTGATAGTTTAGCGACGTTATGGTCTAATGATAGTTTAATGAGAATTACGCTCTATGAAATGTCTTAGTTTAACGACGTTGCGGTCGTGCCTAGTTTAACGACTTCGCGGTCGTGTCCTAGTTTAACGACTTTGCGGTCGGTCAGTAGTTTAACGACAATTTTGGTTTGTTGAATATTTGTTTTAGAGAACCATTACGGTTCACTTAGATCGTAAACGAATTCAATCTCAGGATCTTCCGAGTCGGTTTATTCGACTTCAGAATGTTTGGATGAGACTGAATCATCCGCTAATGAAGCTAGCTCGCTCCACCGTTTCTGCATATCAGATTCGGAAGAAGTTTGAGCCAGGGCAGCGACCAGCTGCGCTTTTTTGTTAAGGAATTCTTGGTTCCTTCTTGAAGAAAGGTCTTGAAGATGACCGTTCTTGGCGAACCAAGCCTTTATGAATTTGAGATCTGAGTGGGCAGTGTTAAACTTATCCCACCATTTAATTGAAATAACTTTCACCAAACTCTTGGTGAGAGTGGAAACCCGTACTTCGAAATTCCAAGAAATGATCCATGGAATTTGGAAATACATGGCGAAAGTCATGGAAATTGGAAAACTATTTTTGAAGATATTCTTCGAAAAATAGTAGAATGATTCTTGAATTGGGACGGGGAAGATATTGGTAGTAAGACCGAATATCGTCCACCAATTGATGAACCGCATAGGGAAATGAACCTTCTGTGCGTTCGGGCAAAAATGAATAAACCACGAGTGCTTGAAATTTTGGTAAAACAGTACATGATACCAAGCACGAACGTAGTCGCGGTATGAGTAGGTTTGAGGATGGAAATTCCTCGAGAATGCTTTTTCGGTATGGAGACCTTGGTTCCATGCCGGGGGATTGAGAACTTTGAAATTTTTTAATTTCGAATAAGCGATCCGTTCCGGATCTTTTGGATCGGGATGATGAATTATTTCAGCAAATTTGGTGTCTACCAAAATGAATTCATAAAACCGACGGGTTTTATGATGGAATTCTGGCATGAAGAAGAAGCTAGAGGGAAATACGCTTTCGGCGATCTTTGAAGGGTTGGGATCGTCGAACTCGGGTTCTATGATAATTTCTCCATAAGGAGATGGTTTTTTGAAATAACTCTTTAATTCGGGTCGAGGAATGAATCTGTCGGGAACAACGGCCGTAGCAAACGTTGTTGGCGACGTATTTTGAGATGGCTGCACGGGATGTGCAGACGGGATCTGGGTGGATGACCCAGCTTTGGATTTACCTTTGCCACTGGTTACAATTGTGTAATCAGAGTCATCGGCATATGAATCAGGTGACATCTTGGCACCTGTGGATTTCTTTGAAGAAGCAGCAGAAGGCTGCTGTGCAGCAGAAGGCTGCCTTGAAGATGAGGAGGAGGCTCCTAGACCTCTACCTTTACCTCTTCTTTCCATGGGGGGAGAGAGAGAGAGAGTTGTTTGAGAGAGGAACTCTCTTGAGAGATAATCTGCCAGGGCGTTCTCCGTCCCTTTTATAGGAAAAATCTCAAAGTTGAAGCATGATAAAATGGCTTGCCATCTGGCAAAAATTTGTTTAGAAACCAGATTTTTAACATCTTTTTCTAAAATGAATTTTGATGCTCTGGAATCCGTTTTGATCAAAAATCGTTTGTTGATTAATTCTCCTTGGAATTTCTACACACAGAGCACTATTGCAAGGATTTCTTTTTTTACTGTGGAATAATTGTTTAATCTATGTGATGAATTTCCAAAATAAGAGATATATGGTTTTAATTTTAGATTTTTAGTGTGAATTTAGAATAAAATAAAATAGGAAAAAATATATTGATAAAAAAAAATTGGAAATGGCGTTTGCCTCTTTAAAATTGAAAATGGAATAGATTTCTTCAATTGGGCTTAAGCCCAATACATTATGAGTATAATTCTAACCTATTTTTATATCTTATATATGTGTGAACGCAAATGGAAAAAGAGGGGGGCAACCGTGAAGAACAAAAAAAAGAAACTTACAAGAAAAGAAAGCTGCAGAAGAGGATTTGGCATGAGTTTTTAGTTTTGCCGTTAACATATAGTATCTTATTTTCTAGTTTTTCTTAGTTTTTGTTTCCAATTCAAGGTTAGTTTTATTTCGATTGTAGTTTTGTGAGGCTTGTGACCTATTTGATATTTTCTTTTTATTCAAAGATTATTTGTTTCTTGTTTTACTTCTTGATTGATTCTTAGTAAATTGAATTGACGACTTAATTTATTATTGATTGATCTATGCTAAACATGATTTTGGGATAAGTAATTATTTCGAATGATTGATAATTGTAGCAAGGGGTTGGCTCATATGTGTGTGATTGTGGCTTTTCCAAATTACATAGCTTGCATGATAGGCCCTAGGGAAACAAATAAACGAAATTAATTAATTTTGTAGTCGTCTCGGTTAGTTAATTTTTGTTTACTCGTTCTCATAAATTTTAATGCTATTATTTAATTGATATGGAACGCTATCGTGCCCAATTAATTAGATAATAAGTTTTGGTTCTGATGCTAGGTCGGAGTAATAAAGTAGGAGAACAATTATCTATTGTGGCTTTTCAAAGTAGGTAGACTAATTCTTTGAACCTAAGAAAATTAAATATTTTTTTGTAGCCTATGATCAAAATTACAATTGGATTAAACTAAACCCTTGAATTGGAATTTTTCGTAAATTTTTTATTTTATTTATTTTTATTTTTTTACGTAGAGTTTCATTCAAATACTCAAAACCCTCTTTTAATTTATTTTTAAACATTGAGAAATTAATTCATAGCTCCTTTGGGATTCGACCTGGTTCCATTATTTCTACAAGTTAGAGTTAGTAAATCAGTATTTATTTTGGCGGGCTTCAACAACCCGACCAAATTGTGGTATAATTGACTGTTTACACATCTACAAAACTATATAATTGAGTATATACTGTATGTTCACACGTACTCAATTTCTATATAGCCGAAGAAATTGTATAATTAAGTATACGCCATATGTTTATACTATGTTTCTAGGTTAGTTATATTGTACATCTTCTCCTTGTAGGGTTCATCAATCATTTCATTTGAAATTGCCCACGATATTTTTACAATGTCAAAATTCCTGTTTAGAAATGTATTAAAATCATATGTAGAACAATATTATCTACGTACTAAAATGTTCAAGTATTGGTATACTTGAGTATTATCTACTGTAGTTTTCCATGTACTGTTATATTACTCTATAAACTACACAAAACTCTATATGTTTCATTATTTCATTCTACATATTGTATAACTTACACGGTACATTTATGGTTTATAATTCATTATATTCATGTCTAATACATGTTTCGTACTCATATTATTATTCATTACATTTTCATTCCGCAATACGGTATTGTTTATACATGTATATAATATAGAACAGTATTGTTTAGATATTTTTGTAATGTTATACAACTTTTCTTTATAGGTTCAATAAACATCACAATCCGTATTACACATAGTGGTCAGTAAGATGAAAATGAGATGTATCATAATCATAAAGTAACTAAAGAGCGTCGCATAAATATTGAGGAACGCATTGAGACAAGTAATTGTGTTTTTTTTTTTTATGGTTTTATATTTAGAGGAATGCATTCACCCAATGATGGTTTTACATTATGATCCTTTTTTATGCCGAACACTTTCAGTTTCAATTTTGTAACCCATCAAACATTTTTTATTAACTATTGATCTCTCTTTGAATAGTAATTTTGTGTGAAGTTGTTTCAACAGTACGAGTCTCAATCAATTCACAAATATTACGTATATTATTTCCAATATTTACCTATAAGATATTGTACATTTAAAATTACTTGTTTATTGTCACAAACATATTAAATCACATTACAAGTATCCATATCAGCAGATTAAACACTTCTAAAAAAAACACAAAGTTTTAAAATACAGTATGGTACATGATATATTATGGTCGTACCATATATACCAAATTATTTCAATACTGTGTGGTTATCAAACGTGTTTTGATTTCAATCAACAAAATTGAACGTTCAACAGCTTATACGGTCTATTTATGAATAAAACTACTAGAATTAAATAACATGTACATTACTAACTATACTGTATGTAAATCACAACTGTACCTCTAACAATGTATTATCGCCACTTTCGTCCTGCAATTAATACATCCTAAATTGGCGGTTTCTAGTTTGGAATGTGAGACGAATTTCCTTTTTTAAACTTTCGTCCTGCACATGAGGGTACAATCTTCTTATATCTTAGTAATGTACCGTATAAAATATATACCTTATAGACGATGTTGTTTTAGTTGTTGTGTTACTTGTTCGTTTATTATTTTAAATACTAACATATTTATGTATCCACAATTCGACTAAAAACATTAACCATCATAAACACATAGGCAAGATACTGGCATTTTTTTTCTTCTGAATATACCATATAAAATATGTCATTTTTAATATTGTATAGTTATGATAAATGTTATAGTCCATTAAGAAGATTTGTTTGTTCAACCATATATGTATCCAAAAAGCAATATTATGCCTAGTTTCTTTTTTTACAGGTTTTTCGGAATAAATGACCACAATTTTTGTAATAAATGTCCTAAATTTTTGCAATAAATACCCTAAATTTTTGCAATAAATATTTCAAATTTTTGTAATAAATACCTCAATTTTTGCATTAAATGCCCCCAATTTTCGTAATAATGGGTATGAAATTGAGGAGTTTTCCAAATACAAACAAAATTTCAAAATTAAAAGTCTTAATAAGTAGGATATTGTTGTAAATGACAATTTAATGAATTAATAATATAATTAATAAAATCCCACTTTTGCTAATATTTTTCGTGTAACCTAAATTTGCAAATACTTTTCAAATTTGGTTTATTTAGGAAAAAAGCCTTTTTTATAATTAAAATTTATTATTATTAAACTTATACTTATATTTATTATTAATCTTAATTTTTTCAACTTTATTCAAATTTTTAGACAACTTATGATGATTAAAAAAATGAATTTATTTATTTTTTATTATTATATAATTTATTATTGACAGTACTGATAATAAATAGTACAAAAATATAAAACTAAAACCCTCATTTTATAATAATAATTAACATAAGTTGAGATAATAATTATGTATACTATTTTTATATAAAGTTACAACATTATTACTTCTATGATTGATTTTTTTTAGATTACAACAATTATGAGTGTGAGATTTAAGCTCATGACTTCTGAGTTATCTATGTAGACTAACGCTCTAAGCTATTACTCAAGTTGGCTTTGATTTTATATATTTAAATCTGAAATATTTTTTATTTTATTTTTATATAAGGCAATAAGAATCTCACTAAATTAAGACAATATATTTATTAAATACTTGAAATTTAAAATTTATTTTATAATTAAAAAAATCTTTTATAATCATTATGGGCGTGTTTGGTGCATGGATTAAGATTAAGTTAATCGGTATTAAGTTAAGCTGAGGATTAAATTAATCTGTGTTTGATGGACATGCTATGTTAATCTGGATTAAGTTAAGCTGATTGTTGTTTGGTGCAGAGATTAAGTTAAACTAAATTTTTATTTAACATTTTGTTAAATGTTTACTCTTTGATTTGTTTTCTCTGGATAATAGATAAATGACAAAATGACATTTATTTGAAATTGTAACAATATAATATTCATTTAAAAAGATAAGTTTATCAATATATATTTTATTATTTATTTCAATTTTAACTTAATATCTATATTAAATTAAAAACAATATAACAAATTTTATATTCATTAAACAGATTTAGAAAGACATTTAAATTAGGTAAAAATCATTTTAATTTAATTTCTTAATTATAAGGTTGGTATAAATTTAAAATTAAAAAAAAAACAATTTAATTTATCTAGTACACCCTAATTTATAATATAATAATTTAAAATAAAAATATATCAATTTAATTTATTTAGTACACCCTAACTTTGTGAATGATATTTAAGTTTGAAATTCAATTTAACTCATATTTTAAAAGTAGTTCAAACTTCAAATAGATTGATGAAAGTTATAATATAAATGTAAACCTAATTTTTCATGCATTTTTAAATGATTCTACCTATTTTATTGGTTAATACTCATTCAAATTAAAATTGTAGGTCAATATAGAAATAACAAAATTACATTCATATATGGGCGTATATAATTAAACAAAAAAATTGAGAAATATAAAAACCCATTTAGATGCTTATAAACAAGACATCAAAATAACACAAGTAAAATTGCATATGTATCCAATAATAAATCAAATTATATTCTAAGTAAAAAAAATGAGTTTTAAAATTTAGCAATTTTTGTGATATTTTATCTACCAACAATTTATTTCAATTGAATATAATTTTAAAATAGTCAATTAAACTATTCAGTAGTATTTTTCAATTAATTAAACTAAAGTATCCAAATAGATTCAAATTCTTTATGAAAATTTACATGTAACACGTTCTGTTTTATTTTTTATTTAATAAAACTCATTAATACATTTTAAAATGAATATAGTTTTTTGAATTTTTTTTACAATAACTCGGATAAGGGGATTCAAACCCATTTTTAAATACCATAAAAAAAAAAGATAACAAAACAAATTTCTTGACATTCTATTAAATGATGCATTTATATTTTACAAATGTAAAAAGAAAGCATTTTATATTTTACGAATCTAAGATTCATACAACTTTTCTCGATATAAATTTAAAATTGGTTAACTCAAGTGGTTAATAGTACTAAAAAAAATAATCAATTGTTAATATCGGTTTATTTAGTCCTTGAACATTGTAAAAGAGTTTAAAAATAGATGAGATGGCAAAATAATAATAATAATAATAACAATTCTTCTTCTTCACCCATCTCACACATCTCCCGTGCACTTCAAGAAAAAAACAGAGCATAAAATCTCTATTGAAATCTAGAGAGGGAAAACGAGAGTGATGGGATTGGGAAAGCTTTTGATTGACGACCATTTTTAACATTTTGACCCAAAAAAACTCAAACCCTAAACTTTACCAATCAATTCAAACTACCAGTGAGGATAAGTTTTTTCTTTATTTTCTTTTGTCATTTTCCTCAAAAAATTCAGATGACATTTCACCCCTTATGACTTCCACTTTAAATCTCCACCATTAATGCTTTCAATAAAAAAAAATCTTTACCATTTATATTTATATGTAAACCCTACTTATTATTATTTAGAGGAAACCATTTAGAGTAAACAAAATCTCCACCATTTATGCCTTTCCACTGATTTCGTGGAAGTTGCTCTAGTAAATTCACTGTTGTATCTTGAAACAAAACCATCCTCTAAATTCAGTTTTTTTCCTTTGTTTTCTTTGGTGTTGCTTAAATGAAATGGATTGCGATTAGTTAAGCCAGAAAGCATATGAATTCTAGACGATGAGCCATTGAGTTTTGTTTGGACATCATTTTGAGAATTTTTTAGTTTTAGCTGTGAATAAGTACCAAATTTAAACATGTTGAGATTTTTGGGAAAAAATGTTAAAATGGTCGGTCAATAAAATATCTTCCCGATCCTCCACTCTCTTTATCCCTCTCTAAATTTCAATAGAGATTTTATGCTCTTTTTTTCCCTCAAAATGCTGGTCTTAAAAGAGGTGTGGGTTGGGTGAAGAAGATAAATAATTTATTGTTATTATTATTTTGCCACCTCATCTATTTTTAACCATGGTTAAAAAAAAATTAATTCAAAGACTATTTTTAAACTTTTTACAAAGTTCAATGACCAAAATTGGACATTTGAAAATTCAGGGACCAAAATGAAACAAAAATGATAGTTGTGGGACTAAAATTGGACTTTTACAAAGTTCAGGACTAAAATGATATTTTATCCTAAAATAATTTATCCCAACAAGCCGATTTTGTTCCAGGTAGCTAGGCTTACTACTAACAATGTTGTTCTTGACTTTGTGTAACGACCCGACTTCCTAAAACTCTAGTGGGTCACCACTCATGCATGAATTTGAAAAATATAAGGTAAAATAGCATGGTAGGCTTTCTCATTTAGTGGAAAATAAAAGGATAGTTCGAAAACACGAAAACATCCAAAATCAAAGTTTAAGGATCCCAAAAGTCGTAAAACAAATACAGTCGAACAAGTCTAAGACAACTGAATATGAAAAGTAAATGCGGAAGAGAAGACAGACGTCGTGCCCATGATCAAGCAGCTCTGCGGTCAGCCACCTCGGTGCACTCCCGTACCTGAAAGATATAAGGGGAGTACATATATAAATATATATACCCAATAAGAAGCTCACTATGGGGGAAGTCATGCAAGCACTAACAGGACTCGAATAATCGAGCTAAGAATACAATACCGATCGCAACAGAGTCAATCCACTAAACAAAAGTTGGGTCAACGGTACCAGTACCACGTCAATCAGGGGCTCGAGCAAAAGAGGAACCAATAAGTCTTTTGACCTCTGCTAGGAAGGGACCGCGAGTACGAGTACGCACAGGTACTCTGAGGTACTCTGAGCCTCGAGTTGGGAGACGTCCCATATCGTGTCCAAGGAGACATACACGAATGTCTCGAGGTAGCCTGACCACTGTCAGGGACCCCGCCACGAGGGAGGGGAACACACAGCATCCCTAGACCTCGGGAAATAGGCGCACCCATAGGCATTCCTCCACACCGTCATTTGTCCCAATGGCCTCTTCTAGTAGGTGTCAGGGCTAGGCAGGTCATGACTGCCCTCCTTTTCACGTACTGGGTCATTGTCGTAAGTGTAGGGTCAGGCGAGTCATGCCCAGCCCTCCTTCCCACGTACGCAATGGTAAGCAAGTAAAGTAAATAGGGCATATATATGACCCGTTCTAACAGGAAATGGAATTAAAGAAGTCCATACAAGTACATGTTCCATAGTTAATCCAAATTTAACATTGAGATTAAGATCATAAACACATATCAGTAAGAAGATAGGTAAGGGCCATTTCTATCATGCTTCACACAAACAAACATCCAGAACATAAGATCCAAACACAAAAGAACATGCATGATTAATGTGCCAAAGTTCGGAGAACCCTAGTCATGCCACTACTTGCTATGAAATGGCCACAACCAGCTCATAATGAATCCCCTTACCTCTCTGATTGCTCGACCGAACTCCGAATTAGCTCTACTAGATACAATTAAAGCCCGGGTCACCTAAACATGAAACCCACGCCGAGAGTTCGTTAGAGGCAAGTTAAACAAACCACAAAGAGGACTAGGATCATGAAATGGAGGGAAGAAACTACCACGAGACCCTCGTTGGAGCACGGCGGCGCTGGCGCGTGGCGGCGAGACCGGGCGGGTCATACCTTTTTTCGAAGGTCTTGGTCTCTAGGTCACAGATCTGGTCTCAGATTTTTCGATCGGAGTTCCCTAGCCTCAGCAATCTGCAAAAGGGTTGAGAAAGGCTTGGAGTTTTTCGCCGAAAACAAAGGAGGAACTCATCGGAAAACCAAGGGAAAACCTGTTTTTGAAGGGAAACAATGGAATAATTGCACTTACATGTGGGGGGAAAGCTTTAAACTGAGAGATAGGGCGAGAGGATGAGCTTGGGCTGCTTGCATTCACGAACAAGGGACTTCACAGAGGCGCAACTCGAGATGGGTTGACCGCGGTTGTGGCGTCCGACCAGTGCTAGAGACGACGGCGGAGATGAGGTGTTCAACGGTGGCGTGGCGTATCGGGGCGTGAGCTCACGCGAGAGAGGCTGAGCAGGGAAAAGGGACGCGCGACGAAGCTGGGCTGCGGCTGCTCGACACGCGGTGTTGGGGAAATGCAGACGACTGCCAGATGGAGGCCACGTGGCGGCTACGGATCGAGGCAGGTGTCGATCGCTAGAGGAGTTGGAGGTTGGGGAGGGCTGTGGGTTATGGTGCACGAATCTCAAAGGGAAGGGGAAGGTGTTTGGACGGCTGAGATGGTGTGTGGGCAATTGTTTTCAAAAGAAACGATATATACCTAAAGAACATTCTAATTGTGGCAGGAACCCACAAAACCCTAATGCTCATCATTCCAAAATGGAAAACAAGGGCATAAAATGAATTTTATCCAAAAACCTATATCATTTAGAATCACAACAACCAACAAACCCAAGATAATTTCTAATTACTAGCAACACAAAAGTAATAGTAAAATTTAATTATAATAATAATTCAAGCTCTTACACTTTGAGTGCAATCATACTATCAATAAAGAAAAATTAGTAAGCATTGATGGGCGGCTCTTAGGCTTCATATAAGTAAGACCTATTGAAAGTGGAGTAGAGTTTTCTTTTTGGGATGAAGGAAAAGTTGGGGTTTGGTCAAGGCTGAATTAGGGGAGTGCAAATGTGAATTACTTTGATAAAATACATTTTGATGACCAATGGAACCCCAGGGGTAATATCTCTTGAAAAAGAGTTGAGATAGGGAGAATTTTTTCCTTCTTTATATGGTCTGTGTAGAAGAGCTTTCTACTCTATTAATAGGGAAATTTTTTTTTCTTATGAAATCTCCTCTTATGAAAATGTTGTTGTAAGATAATTTTCGTTTTTTAATGAATGATTGTTTGGTTAAAGAATAGCTAAAATATTTCGACTTAGATTTAAGAAGAAAAATTATTATTATTTGAATTTCGTAAAATCAATTGAATTTATGAATGTTAATATGATCTTTCTTTTCATAACAAAGTAACTAAAATTTATAGTTAAGGTATTCTAAATTCAAGTGAAAAGGTTAGTGGCATGTTGACTTGGTTGATTGGTTATAATCCAATTCAACTCTATGATCATGGGTTCAATTATGAAAATCGGTATTTGGCTTTCAATTTATTTGAAAGCAGTAGTACCTTAAGTTATGATTTACTTGGAATGACATGTTTGTAGGACGTAGTGTTGCTAAAGAAAGCTTTAGAGAACTTAGGACTTGAAAAACTTACCAATTTGGTCAGGCTTTGTGGAGTTGATATAGGAAGGATTTTGTTGGGTAAAACAAAGTATCTCACATCGCTAAGTTAGGAGCAAGGATCTTGGGTATATAAGGAGAGGACAACACCTCCACTGATGTGAGACCTATTGGGTGATGCCTAGAAACAAAGTCATGAGTGATTCCCAAAGTGGATAATATCATATCAATATGGGTTTGTGGTTATTTGTTGTCCTCTGACAAAACTCTTGGTCTATTGGACTTATTATTTTCCTCGATTACGAATATAATATTTGATTTTATATTTTTCGTAACGTGATCGCGACACGAGTGGCTGACATCCTCTTTCAAAGGTTTCCTTTAATTAAAAAGATTTTTGGAGTCGCCACCAACAATTTTGAAGGTGTGATTGGTCACCTAATTAAAAGATAAGAAAATGATATGCATAACTAGATTAGGTTCGGGAATTGTTTGAGTATAGGGAAGGTATTAGCACCCTACAACACCCGTTTAAAAATAGTTACCACATTTTATCTTATTATATCCCAATTATATTTTATGTTAAACAAAAAAATGATAATTTTATGAAAAAAAAATGTCTCACATTTGATCTTGCCTTAACTTTAAAAAAAAGTATGGGGTCAATATGGTGAGTAGGATTATACCAATCAATTTAATATCATGTTGAATTTTTCTTTTATTTAAAGAAAAACAATTTCCTCAAGAATATGAGAAATCTCAACCCCGTCATAAGTTATACATGATTTTATTTTTAAAAAAGAAATACGAGAATTTTCATATACCTGCACGGTAGTCAAGCTCCACGAAGGCATATTCCTCAACTCTCAAAATAAATCTTTTTTAAATAAAATATTTCGTCAAAAAAATTTTAAATTCTAAAATATTAAATATTTGTATAATTTTATGTTAAAATATCTAAAGGATATCAATTCACATTCACATTCATAAAAATTATGAATTAATAGTTATGAGTGGCTTACGACCATTAGGAAAGTCTGAAAAAAAAATATGATATGAATTAAATAGGATCGGGAAGCTTTGTGAAGGTATTTGGGCTTGGTAAAATGCAAAAAGAAATAGGGAATTAAATAGCGCATCAGGTGAGATTCGAACCAGGGGCGCTTAGAAAGCTAATTGGGTGGCTTTGCCACTTGAGCCACCGAGCGCTCTTGTTTATCTGAGCGCGCCATATTGTACTTATGCTTGTTTTGAGATGCCTTCGGTTTAAAACAGAGCCCGCCCGAAGCCTTCTCCCTCGTTCTTTTTCTTCTTCGCGATTCTTCCTCCGACCAACTGCGATCTTCTTCGCGATTTTCTCTTCCGTCGCCGACCAGCAATTCGTCAAGCTCTTTCTCTCAAATCCAAAGCCAATTCCCGAGCAACAGGTAAGCTTCTTCTTCTTCATCTCCTTCGGCCTTCTCCCCTGTTTCCGATTTCAATTTCTGCTGGCCGAGAGAGTGAGGGAATTGCGTGGTTTTTGTGCAGCTAGTGTAGGGGAATTCATGTAACGGCCCGGAAATTTCATCCCGGTCTTCCCGGGTTGCCCAGGGGCATTTTGGTAATTTGGTCGGGCCGACAGGGCCGGTTATGTATTTGCTAATTGCTGGAAAAATTATGAGACGATTTGAATGAGATCGAGAAGCTCGGTGTAGGTATTTGGGCTTGGTAAAATGAAAAAAATAAATAGGGAATTAAATAGCGCGTCGAGTGAGATTCGAGCCAAGGTCGCATTGCAAGCTAGGCAAGGGTCGTTGCCAATCGAGCCACTGAGCGCTCTTGTGATTCTAAACGCGCCATCATCTATTTGAACCTGTTCGATGCGAGTTTTGGTTTAAAAGGAAATTTTCGCCCGAGCCTTCTTCTTCCTCTTCTCCTTCCTTCGTAAATCTCCATCGACCGACAACGTTTTCCTTCGCGATTTTTCCCCCCTCCAGCTCCATTTTTGACCGAGTTTCCTCTCCCAAATTCGAAGTCGATCTCACCCCGAGCAGTAGGTACGTCTTCTTCCTCTTCTTCTCCTTCTCTTTTCCTTCCCCTTCTTCCCTGTTTCCGATTTCTTCCTTGCCGGCGGAATTGAAGCGAGTGGCTTGTAGGTTTCGTGCGGCCAGCCAAGGGGAAGTGGTCCAGCAACAAAACGCGCGTCGAATCTTCTCCAATCGCCCAAATCGAGCTCATTTTCTCCAGCCAAGGGGAAGTGGTCGCAGCCCAGCCCGCCGAGCCACGCCCTCATCGACCTGTGCCCGCGCGCGCGCGCGTCTTCTCCAGATCCGTGTTGCGTCACATCGCCAGCGCCCAGCCGAGCCGCGTCGCCATCGCCCAGCTTGCCCGCACGCCCCTGTGTCGCCGCGCGCCCGTCTGCGCGCAGTCAGCGCCCAGTCAGCCCTGTTTGTTGCCCCGTTCGTGCAATCGGCTCGTTCGTGCGTTCGTCGAGCCTCGTGAGTTGCTCCCGAGCTGAGCCCTGTTTATTTTATTATATTTAGGCCTATTGTGTGATTTTTGTTGTGATTAGTAGGTTCTCGATAGCTAGTTCGGGTTCGTTCGCAACTTAGGTTTTCGTGTCGAATCGCCTTCCGACCAAGGTAAGGATTTCTTACCGGAGTTGTGTGGACCCTGCGATATTATATGTGATTGCTGATTGATTGCTTGTTGTGTTTATTGACATGTGTAGCTAGGTACGCTATTCTGAATTCCCGATTAGCATGATTTTCCTGGTTATTTCTCATGTTAATCCATGCTAGGTTGTTTTTCTCTAGCATGCTCGTATCATTCCTTGCTTCGTAGTATCATGCTAGGCTCGTTGTATTCTTATTGAGCACGTATTGGATTTTATGGAATTGTTTGCTTTGATTGCTAGGGCGAGTTAGAGTTGCGGAGTAGATAGCATCATCCGGGCCCGATGCATAAAGTACCTTGCATCCATGGCGGGGACGCCGAGGCAGTGCTCGATCCTTGGACCCCGTGAGGATTAGCTAACCCAAGCGGTAGGCCCCGCAATCTTGGGTGAGGTGGCGATCGTTAAATGTCCCAACGGTCGGGATGATGACTTGGCATTGCCTTGTCGGCGATCGGCACGTCCTCGGCGTGTTCGGCCGTAGCCCCCGATTGCCACTGTTAAGGTAAGGCGGCTTCACGGTGTAAGCCTACCACGACCCGTTCCTTAGCCCCAAGTGCGGTGGTTTGGTGACATAGTTTACGTGTCCAGGTCTCACACCCCTATGTCAGTGACACCGATCTAGAGATTTAGTTAGGCGTGGTGACTGGACATGGGCAACTTGCCTCTAGACCCGGCACCCCATAGTCTGCAGCAGTAGCACGGTGCATGCTTACGCTCATTACTGGCGCCGATCGAGAGCTCCTCGGGATCTTGAGCCGGTGTACCTTTCGTCGATAGTAGGCAGCCGAGGCGGGACTTGTTTCTCGTATAGGGCGACTTGTGTGATGGATTGTGTGGTGATATCATTCCGGACTAAGAGTTGGCATCCGAGGCCCAAGTGTGGGCTAAGCTATGTGCTCTATTCTGTGTTTATACTCATAGCTTGCATACGCTCATCGAGATGACCATGTATATCGTATTGAACCTCGGTTGGGGATTCTTACTGAGTAATTCGTTACTCACCCTTATTATTGTGTGGTTTTCCACAGTAACCAAGTTGCGAGAGACAGGATGGTGAAGGAGGAGCTGTGATCATGGGGCTCATCATCAAACTCGATTTTGTGTTATGACTCTTAATGTTTTATTTTCCCCTGAATGCATGTAGCCGGGCACGGAGCCCTAGGATGTTTTCTGAATATTTTGTGGATTCCAGCATTATTGTATCTAGACATGTTTTGAATGATTTTAATAAATCTCTGATCGGAGTATACTTTGGAAATGTCTTTTATCTTGGAACAGGTGCTTGGAAATAGGGACAGGTTCCAGGGAAATTGTCTAGTTTTTAAAGGGATTATTTTGAATGTTTTGTTTTAATTGGAATCCGAAATCATGTCTGTTTAATGTCTTTTACTTTGAATGCATGCATTGGGGTAAGGGCCCATTTAGTGCCCCATTCGGGTCGGTCCCTTACAATTCATCCAGCAACAAATCGTTCGTCAAATCGCTCGCCAATTCGCCAATTTTGCCAGCCAATTCGCGTGCCCTGTCGCAGCCCAGCGCGCCCAGCCAGCCCTATTGCTGCCTCGCTCGTGCAATCGGCTCGTTCGTGTGTCCGTCGCGCCTCGTGAGTTGCTCCCGAGCCGAACCCTGTTTATTTTATTGTATTTAGGCCTATTGTGTGATTATTGTTTTGATTTCTAGGTTCTCGATAGCTAGCTCGAGTTCGTTCGCAGCTTAAGTTTCCGTGTAATCGTCCCCGACCAAGGTAAGGATCTCTTACCGGAGTTGTGTGGACCCTGCGATATATATGTGATTGCTGATTGAATGCTTGTTTGTGTTTATTGACATGTGTAGCTAAGTGCTCTATTCTGAATTCCCGATTGGCATGATTTTCCTGGTTAATTCTCATGTTAATTCATGCTAGGTTGTTCCTTTCTGGCATGCTCGTATCTGTTCTTGCTTCATAGTATCATGCTAGGTTCGTTGTATTCTTATTGAGCACGTATTGAATTTTATTGAATTGTTTGCTGATTGCTAAGGCAGGTTAGAGTGGCAGGTAGATAGCATCATCCGGGCCGGGTGCATAACTAATCTTGCATCCACGACAGGGACGTATGAGATGGAGCTCATACGATCCCGTTAGGGAATAGCTAACCCTAACGGTACCGCCCCGCAATCTTGGGTGAGGTATGCGGTGTTAAATGCCCCAAGCGGTCGGGATGATGACTTGGCATTGCCTCGCCCCGGCGATCGGCATGTCCTCAACGTGTTCGGCCGTAGCCCTTGATTGCCACTGTTAAGGTAAGGCGACTTCACGGTGTAATCCTACCACGACCCGTTCCTTAGCCCAGTGCGGTGGGCGGTGACATAGTTCACGTGTCCAGGTCTCACACCCCTATGTCAGTGACACCGATCCAAAGATTTAGTTAGGCGTGGTGGCTGGACATGGGCAGCTTGCCTCTAGACCCGGCACCCCCCATAGTCTGCAGTAGTGCGCGGTGCATGCTTACGCTCATTACAGCGACGACCGGAGAGCTCCTCGGGATCTTGAGCTAGTGTACCTTTCATTCGACAGTAGACAGCCTGAGGCCGGGACTTGTGTAACGGCCCGGAAATTTCATCTCGGTCTTCCTGGGAGGCCCAGGGGCATTTTGGTAATTTAGGGTCGGGCCGACAGGGCCGGTTTTGAAATTGAAAATTGCCGGAATAATTATGAATCAATTTGAATAGGATCGGGATTTTTGGTGAAGGCATTTGGGCTTGGGAAAGAGTAAACATAAATGAGGAATTAAATAGCGCGTCGAGTGAGATTCGAACCAGGGACGTGTCGAATGCTAGGCAGGGGGCGCTGCCATTCGAGCCACTAAGCGCTCTTGTGATTCTATGCGCGCGATCTGGTATATATGCCTTGCGCAGTGGGTTTTTTTTTATAAAAGCAGAATTTCGCCCGATTCCTTCCCCATTTTTCTTCTTCTTCTTCGCGACTCTTCTCCCACCGACCAGCGATCTCTCCTCGTCGACCCGGTCATTTCCGAGCTCCTCTTCTCGATTCAAGCCCATTTCTCTCCCGAGCAAAGCAGTGAGTACTTCTTCTTCTTCTTCTTCTCCTTCAAAATTTGAGTTCTTCACCGCTTTTGAACCGCCATTCCGGCCGAGTCGAGGTAATTTGAAGTATGGGTTTTGTGTAGCTAGTGTAGGGGAGTTTGCCATCAAAGAATCGCTCGTTGAATCCCCGTGGATCGCTCGATTTCGTTTCCTCTTCATCGCCCCTGTTCCACGTGAGAGAAGAGCGAGCGACGCCGAGCTCGCATCACGCGCGCGCCTCGCGCGGCAGCTCCGCAACGCGCCGCCGAGCCCCTACTCGCCGAAGTCGTGCCAACGCCGGCGCCAGCCGAGCTCGCGCGCCGCCGCCCGCAAGCCCTGTGTCGCGCGCGCTGCTTGCGCTCGGCCTGGGCTCCTCTCGCGCGCGCGCGGCCGCGCGCGCCACGCGCCATTCTGCGCCCAGCTCGCCTGATCGGCCCGTTGCTGCCCCGTTCGTGCAATCGGCTCGTTCGTGCGTTCGTCGCGCCTCGTGAGTTTGCTCCCGAGCTGAGCCTCATTTATTTTATTGTATTTAGGCCTATTGTGTGATTTTTGTTGTAATTGTTAGGTTCTCGGTAGCTAGTTCGAGATCGTTCGCAACTTAGGATTTTTGTGTTTAATCGCCTCCCGACCAAGGTAAGGATTTCTACCAGGGGTTGTGTGGGCCCTACGATATTATATGTGATTGCTGATTGAATGCTTGTTTGTGTTTGTTGACATGTGTAGCTAGGTATTCTATTCTGAATTCCCGATTAGCATGATTTTCCTGATTTAATTCTCATGTTAATCCATGCTAGGTTGTTCCCTTCTAGCATGCTCGTATCTGTTCCTTGCTTCGTAGTATCATGCTAGGCTCGTTGTATTCTTATTGAGCACGTATTGGATTTTACTGAATTGTTTGCTGATTGCTAAGGCAGGTTAGAGTGGCAGGTAGATAGCATCATCCGGGCCGGGTGCATAACGAACCTTGCATCCACGACAGGGACGTATGAGATGGAGCTCCGCCCTGATCCCGTTATGGAATAGCTAACCCTAACGGCTGGCCCCGCAATCTTGGGTGAGGGTGGCAGACTGTTAAATGCCACAACGGTCGGGATGATGACTTGACATTGCCTCGTCCCCGGCAATCGGCACGTCCTCAGCGTGTTCGGCCGTAGCTCCTGATTGCCACCTGTTAAGGTAAGGGCGGCTTCCTGGTGTAAGCCTACCACGACCCGTTTCCTTAGCCTCAGGTGCGGTGGTTCAGGCTGACATAGTTTACGTGTCGTGTCTCACACCCTATGTCGGTGACACCGATCCAAAGATTTAGTTAGGCGTGGTGGATTGGACATGGGCGGCTTGCCTCTGACCCGGCACCCCATAGTCTGATGAGCACGCGGTGCATGCTTACGCTCATTACTGGCGCCGACCGGAGAGCTCCTCGGGATCTTGAGCGGTGTACCTTTCGTCGACGATGAGAGCAGCCGAGGGTGGGACTTGTTTCTCGTATAGGGCAACTTATGTATTGGATTGTGTGGTGATATTATTTCCGGACTAAGACCCTAGTTTGGCATCCGAGGCCCAAGTGTGGGCTAAGCTATGTGCTCTATTCTGTGATTATATTCATAGCTTGCATACGCTCATCGAGATGACCATGTATATCGTATTGTACCCCGGTTGGGGATTCTTACTGAGTAATTCGTTACTCACCCTTATTATTGTGGTTTTTCCACAGGTAACCGAGTTGCGAGACAGGATGGCTGAAGGAGGAGCTGTGATCATGGGGCCCAGTCTTCCAACTCTGATTTTTGTATTATGACTCTTGTGTGTTTTGTTTTCCCCTGAATGCATGTAGTCGGGCACGGAGCCCTAGGATGTTTTGTAAATATTTGTGGATTCCAACATTTTGTATCTGAACAGGTTTTGAATGATTTTAAGAAATCTCTGATCGGAGTATACTTTGGAAATGTATTTATCTTGGAACAGGTGCTTGGAAACAGGGACAGGTTCTAGGGAAATTGTCTAATTTTTAAAGGGGTTATTTTGAATGTTTTGTTTTAATTGGAATCCGAAATCATGTCTGTTTAAATTTCCGTTACTTTGAATGCATGCATTGGGGTAAGGGCCTATTTAGAACCCCATTCGGGTCGGGTCCCTTACAGTTGGTATCAGAGCCCAGAGTCATAAATTCTGTAGTATGACCTGTTGTTGTAGGTCGTTTTCCCATGATCACTAGCACTCAAAGCGATCATCAGTGCACGCCTAAGTTTACAATTTGTTGTTGAGAAAAAGGGTTAAGAATTTACAATACTGTCATCTAGTGTATGCCTTGTGTAGTATTGTGGAGCGGAGACGAAAGGAGTTACGACTCGTTATTGGTTTGGGTGTAGATCTCCAGCATGCCAGTTACCCGCGCCGGAAGAGGACGTCCGAGAGGAGGCCGAGGTGCCAGGATGGGATCTGACACCGCAGGGACATCGTCCCAAGCTGAAATTGACGGCACTCCACCCGGCGGGCCCCGATTCTGCGCTGAGTAGGCGCCGAGGCGATCGAAGCGCCGAGAGAGCGCGCTCCCCGGAGCAGAATTTCTCGATTCGATGAGATCTATGGTGGTCGACCTATTGAGTGACCAGAGAGGGTGAGACCCGAGCTTTGTTGGCGGCCAATGAGGAAGAGTCCCGAGCTCAGACCGAGCAGTTGGCTCGTTTGTTTCAGCAGGGCGCAGCTCCGCAGGAGCCACCAGCCCTTGTAGCAGAAGTGGCGGAAGGTGCCGATGAGCTTGGTAAATGGTTGAAGGACTTTGTGAAATGGAACCCTGATAAGTTTGATGCTACAGGTGATGCGTTAGCAGCAGCCCGATGGATTGCTCACTTGGAGTATATCTTCCTGATTATGGCATGCCCTGAGGTTTAGAGACCGAGGTGTGCAGCCCATGTGCTCGGAGGCATAGCTAGATGGTGGTGGGAGTCCACCTTGAGTGAGAGACCAGCTGGGTCTCCGCCGGCCACCTGGGAATTTTTCAAGGCAGAGTTCAAGGCTAAGTACATTAGCGATGAGGCTCAAGAGAAGATGGTAGCGCTTTTCCAGAATCTGCAGCAGGGTTCTGATTCTATAGAGGAGTACGAGAGGAAGTTTTCGAAGTATGGCTATTTTGCTCAATGGTGATAGCAACCCCGAGTTGAAAATTCGGAAGTTCATTTCTGGTCTGAGGCAGGGTGTGTCTCAGGATGTCAGGGCTCTGGCCCCTATCAATTATGCTAAAGCGGTTCAGCTGGCCACTATTTACCATGGAAAGTATCCTGTTGAGCGAGTGGCGCCGCGCTCGGCAGGCGTCTGTCCCGGTGTAGTGAGGGGCGAAGAGGATTTGAGTTCAGAGGAGGCGACCGGCGCGTCGTCGAGGACAATTTCGAACAGGATCGCGTGAGGGTTCCGGCTCGTTTCAGCCCGCCGGCAGGCGGTCCCGGCAATTCGCTGTGTGCCACTTGTGGAAGAGCCCACTTTGGAGCTTGTCGGCCGGGCCCAGCCGTGTTTTCGATGTGGAAGAGAGGGCATGTGGCCCGTTTACGTGACCACCCGGCTATGGCGATTGGCGATTCGGCAAGGCAGCAGCAGCAAGGCGGGTGTTCGCTACTAACCGTCGAGAGGCGAGCGTGCACGGATGCCGCGTGATGGCGTGCACGCTTCTTGTTTTGGATCATTGTGCATTTGTCTTGTTTGACTCTGGTTCCCACGCACTCGTTTTGTATCTGTTTTGTTTCTTTGAGCATGCTAGGTTGAGATTAGAGCCTCTAGGTTTTGAATTATCTGTTGCAACTCCTTCGGGAGTTAATATGTTAGCAAAAGATAAGGTTAAGGATGGCGATCGAGATATCCAGGAGAGTTCTTTGGTAGCTACGCTCATAGTTCTACCCATGAGTGGTTTCGATGTGATCCTTGGTATGTAGTGGTTAGCCGCTAACCACGCATTGATTGACCGCCACCGAAGGAAGTAGTGTTCAAAGCCACGGGTCGGCTCGACTTCAAGTTTCGTGGAGTTCGGGGTGGAGTTTGCCCGCCGATGGTGTCGGTGTGAAAGCTCGTCGTTTGCTAGCTCGTGGAGCTTGGGGCTACCTAGCCAAATTGTCGGAGAGAGCCGTCCCTCTCCGACTCTTGATCAAGTGCCGGTTGTGCGAGAGTTTCTTGATGTGTTTCTTGAGGAGTTCTGGGGTTGCCCAGAGAGAGAGGTTGACTTCACAATTGAGCTCGAGCGAGGACCCTCCCTATCTCGAAGGCTCCGTATCGTATGGCGCCACCGAGCTAAAGGCGAAGGTTCAGTGCGCGAGGAGATGTTAGATCGAGGATTCATCCGTCCGAGTGTGTCCCCGTGGGGAGCGCCGATGTTGTTTGTGAAGAAAAAGGATGGTTCGATGCGCCTATGCATTGACTATCGTGAGCTTAATAAGGTGTGATGAAGAATAAGTATCAGATTGCCCCGTATCGATGATTTGTTCGATCGGCTTGAGGAGCTTCCGTGTTCTCCAAGATAGATTTGAGATCCGGGTATCATCGATTCTGCGGATTAGGGACGCCGACATTCCTAAGACGGCGTTCGAGTCTAGATATGGGCACTACGAGTTTGGGGTCATGTCGTTTGGGTTGACGAATGCACGGCGGCGTTCATGGACATGATGGATAGGGTGTTCAAAGCATTTTTGGACGGCCGTCATCGTGTTCATTGGCGATATTCGATCTATTCACGGACCGAGGAGGAGCATGCAAAACATTTGAGGCAAGTGTTGGCGGCCTTGAGGAAAAACGGCTTTATGCGAAGTTTTCCAAATGTGAGTTCAGTTGGAACAAGTGGCCTTCCTAGGTCACGTAGTCTCGAGAGATGGTATAGTCGTGGATCCTGCAAAGATTGAGGTCGTGAGTGTGTGGGCGGGCCGACTTGATTCTACGAGATACGCGACTTCTTAGGCTGGCGAGTTACTACCGTCGGTTTGTTAAGGACTTTTCCGCCATAGCCTCGCCCCTCACTCGTCGGCGAGGAAGGGTGTCGACTTTTTGGGGACGGTAGGTGTGATGAGAGCTTTGCCGGGCTCAAGCGCGATTTGACTTCGGCACGGTGTTGGCGATCCGGAGGGACAGTGGTTTCGTGGTTTACTGCTGATGCTTCCAAGTTCGGGTTGGGTTGTGTGTTGATGCAAAGACGGGAAGGTCATTTCTTATGCTTCCGTCATTTGAAGCCATATGAGCGAGAACTATCCAACTCGGAGGATATGGAATTGGCGTGATGGTGTTTGCATTGAAGATTTGGAGGCATTACTGTATGGTGAGCGGATCGGATGTTTACCGATCACCGAGCCTCAAGTATCATTTACTCGAAGGAGCCGAATATGAGGCGAGAGGAGATGGTTAGAGTTAGTAAAAGATTATGATCTGCGAGATTCTGTACCATCAAGGTAAAGCCAATGTTGTAGCCGATGCCCCGAGTAGGAAGACGTCGCACTCGCGATGTTGTTGAGCTCCGGCCAGATTACGAAGAGAGTTCGAGTGGGGTGAGATTGCGATGTTGTTGGGTGAGGTTATTGCCAGAGTAGCTCGATTGGATGATCCGACCATCGATCGACAATGGATTGTTGATAGTCGGTGAGTGACCCCGCACTTAAAAGATTATTTGCGAGTTAGTCTTGATGGAGATTTTGACTTTGTATATTCACGAGCGATGGGTTTGACGTCTGAGGGCGGTTGTGTGTTCCGGATGTTGCGAGGATTGCGAGCGAGTTGCTCGAGAGGCCCCTGATTCTCCGTTTGCTTGGCACCCGGGGTACCAAGATGTATCGAGATCTTAAGCGGACATTCGGTGGATGGGTATGAAAAGAGATGTTGCGGAGTTTGTCGATCGATGTCTCACTTGTCGGCAAGTGAAGGCACCCGAGCAGAGAGACGGTAGGGTTGTTGCAAACCCGTGAGTGTACCTCGGTGGAAATGGGAAGAGATCTCCATGGACTTTATTTACGGCTTGCCGAGGACTCGAGGAAGTTCTCTCGATTTGGGTGATAGTCGATCGATTGACTAAGAGCGCGCACTTCATTCCGGTAGAGACACTTATACCGTGGAGCGATTGGGGCGATTGTTTTTGGAGCAGATCATTCGTTATCACGGTGTACTGTGAGGATCGTATCGGCGTGATTCGAGGTTCACTTCTCGTTTCGAGAGCGCTCGGAATGGTCTAGGCATCGAGTGCGATTTCAAAGACTGACTTTTCACCTCGGCCGATGGACGATCGAGAGGGTGAACCGATTCTCAAGACATGTTGAGAACTTGTGTGTTGGATTTCGGGCGATTGGGACGAGATCTCAGTATCGATGGAGTTTGCATATAACTTGCGATTATCGATCGGCGATTCGGATGGCTCCATTCGAGGCTTTGTATAGTAAGTGTTGCCAATCTCCCGTGTTGCGGGAAGAGGTTGGTGATATGCGAGTTTTGGGTCCCGAGTTGCTGCGATTGACCAATGGTGCCGTCTGAGAAGATTAGAGCCCGTATGTTGACGGCTCGGAGCGCATGAAGAGTTATGCCGATGTTGGCGTCGGGATTTGGAGTTTGAGGTTGGTCAACATGTTTTCTTGAAGGTCGCACCGATGCGAGGTGTTTTGAGGTTTGGCAAGCGTGGAAAGCTGAGTCCCCGTTTTGTTGGCCCGTTTGAGATTCTGGAGAGGATCGGCAAGGTTGCTTATAGATTAGCCTTGCCTCCGTCATTGTCATTGTCAGTGGCATGCAGTGTATTTCATGTATCGATGTTGAGGCGATGCGTCTGGACCCATCGCACATTGTAGATTTTGAGCCTTTGCAGCTGAATGAGGAGTTGAGCTTCGAGGAAAAACCAGTGGGGATTCTTGCTTTTGAGACAAAGACATTGCGTAATCGTGAAATCCGGCTGGTAAAGGTTCAGTGGAGGAGTCAGAGTTTAGAGGAAGCCACTTGGGAGCGGGAGGATGAGATGAGATTGCAGTATCCCGAGCTGTTTCAATCTTAAGTGACTTTCGAGGACGAAAGTCTTATAAGGGGGGAGTATTGTAACGGCCCGAAAATTTCATCCCAGTCTTTCTGGGAGGCCCAGGGGCATTTTGGTAATTTTGGGTCGGGCCGACAGGGCCGGTTTTGAAATTGAAAATTGCTGGAATAATTATGAGTCAATTTGAATAGGATCGGGATTTTTGGTGAAGGCATTTGGGCTTGGGAAAGAGTAAAAATAAATGAGGAATTAAATAGCGCGTCGAGTGAGATTCGAACCAGGGACGTGTCGCATGCTAGGCAGGGAGCGCTGCCATTCGAGCCACTAAGCGCTCTTGTGATTCTATGCGCGCGATCTGGTATATATGCCGTGCGCAGTGGGTTTTTTTTATAAAAGCAGAATTTTGCCCGATTCCTTCCCCATTTCTCTTCTTCTTCTTCGCGACTCTTCTCCGACCGACCAGCGATCTCTCCCTCGTCGACCGGTCATTTCCGAGCTCCTCTTCTCCAGTTCGAAGCCAATTCTCTCCCCCGAGCAGCAGGTACTTCTTCTTCTTCTTCTTCTCCTTCAAAATTTGAGTTCTTCACCCCTATTTCGGGCTTCGCCATTTCCGGCCGAGTCGAGGTTTGAAGTATGGGTTTTGTGTAGCTAGTGTAGGGGAGTTCGCCATCAAAGAATCGCTCGTCGAATCCCCGTGGATCGCTCGATTTCGTTTCCTCTTCATCGCCCCTGTTTCGCGCAGAACAGAGCCAGACGCCGAGCCTCGCCGCAGACCGCGCGCGCGCCTCGCCCAGCTCCGCAACGCGTCGCTCGAGCCCCTGCTCGCCGAGTCGTGCCAGCGCCAGCGCCCAGCCGAGCCTCGCGCCACTCGCCCGCACGCCCCTGTGTCGCCCGCGCGCCCGTCGCGCTCAGCCAGCGCCCACGCGCCCATTTCTGCGCCCCAGCTCGCCCAGCCAGCCCCGTTGCTGCCCCGTTCGTGCAATCGGCTCGTTCGTGCGTTCGTCGCGCCTCGTGAGTTGCTCTCGAGCTGAGCCTCATTTATTTTATTGTATTTAGGCCTATTGTGTGATTTTTGTTGTAATTGTTAGGTTCTCGTTAGCTAGTTCGAGATCGTTCGCAACTTAGGATTTCTGTGCCGAATCGCCTCCCGACCAAGGTAAGGATTTCTTACCGGGGTTGTGTGGGCCCTACGATATTATATGTGATTGCTGATTGAATGCTTGTTTGTGTTTGTTGACATGTGTAGCTAGGTATTCTATTATGAATTCCCAATTAGCATGATTTTCCTGATTTAATTCTCATGTTAATCCATGCTAGGTTGTTCCCTTCTAGCATGCTCGTATCTGTTCCTTGCTTCGTAGTATCATGCTAGGCTCGTTGTATTCTTATTGAGCACGTATTGGATTTTACTGAATTGTTTCTTTGATTGCTAAGGCGAGTTAGAGTGGGCGGTAGATAGCATCATCGGGCCGGGTGCATAACGAACCTTGCATCCACGCGGGGGCGTATGAGATGGAGCTCGCCCGATCCCGTTAGGGGAATAGCTAACCCTAACGGTGGCCCCGCAATCTTGGGTGAGGGTGGCGATCGTTAAATGCCCCAACGGTCGGGATGATGACTTGGCATTGCCTGCGTCCGGCGATCGGCACGCGTCCTCGGCGTGTTCGGCCGTAGCCCCGATTGCCACTGTTAAGGTAAGGGCGGCTTCACGGTGTAAGCCTACCACGACCCGTTTCCTTAGCCTCAAGTGCGGTGGTTCAGGCTGACATAGTTTACGTGTCCAGGTCTCACACCCCTATGTGAGTGACACCGATCCAAAGATTTAGTTAGGCGTGGTGGATTGGACATGGGCGGCTTGCCTCTGAGACCGGCACCCCATAGTCTGCGAGAGCACGCGCGGTGCATGCTTACGCTCATTCTAGCGCACACGTGAGAGCTCCTCGGGATCTTGAGCGGTGTACCTTTCGTCGACAGCGAGGCAGCCGAGGCCGGGACTTGTTTCTCGTATAGGGCGACTTATGTATTGGATTGTGTGGTGATATTATTTCCGGACTAAGACCCTAGTTTGGCATCCGAGGCCCAAGTGTGGGCTAAGCTATGTGCTCTATTCGTGTTTATATTCATAGCTTGCATACGCTCATCGAGATGACCATGTATATAAATATTGTACCCGGTTGGGGATTCTTCTTGAGTAATTCGTTACTCACCCTTATTATTGTGGTTTTTCCACAGTGTAACCGAGTTGCGAGAGCGGGATGGGTGAAGGAGGAGCCGTGATCATGGGCCAGTCTTCCAACTCGATTTTTGTATTATGACTCTTGTGTGTTTTGTTTTCCCTGAATGCATGTGGCAAGGCACTGAGCCCCTAGGATGTTTTGTAAATATTTGTGGATTCCAGCATTTTGTATCTCGAACAGTTTTGAATGATTTTAATAAATCTCGATCGGAGTATACTTTGGAAATGTATTTATCTTGGAGCAGTGCTTGGAAACAGGGGGCGAGTTCGAGAAATTGTCTAATTTTTAAAGGGGTTATTTTGAATGTTTTGTTTTAATTGGAATCCGAAATCATATCTGTTTAAATTTCCTTTACTTTGAATGCATGCATTGGGGTAAGGGCCTATTTAGAACCCCATTCGGGTCGGGTCCCTTACAACTTGTTTCTCGTAGAGGGCGTATTGTGTGATGGATTGTGTGGTGGATTATTCCGGACTAAGACCCTGAGTTGGCATCCGAGGTCCAAGTATGGACTCAAGCTATGTGCTCTATTCTGTGTTTATACTCATAGCTTGCATACACTCATCTAGATGACCATGTATATCGTATTGTACCCCGGTTGAGGATTCTTACTGAGTAATTCGTTACTCACCCTTATTATTGTGGTTTTTCCACAGGTAACCGAGTTGCGAGACAGGATGGCTGAAGGAGGAGCTGTGATCATGGGGCCCAGCCGTCAAACTCTTATTTTGTGTTATGACTCTTTATGTTTTAATTTCCCCTGAATGCATGTAGCCGGGCACGGAGCCCTATGGTGTTTTCTAAATATTTTGTGGATTCCAGCATAGTTGTATCTGAACAGGTTTTGAATGATTTTAGTAAATCTCTGATCAGAGTAAACTTTGGAAATGTATTTATCTTGGAACAGGTGCTTGGAAACAGGGACAGGTTTCAGGAAAAATTGTCCGGGCTTTGAACTGAATGTTTGAATGTTTTGTTTTTAATTGGAATCTGAAATCATGTATGTATAATGTCCTTTACTTTGAATGCATGCATTGGGGTAAGGGCCCATTTAGAGCCCCATTCGGGTCGGGTCCTTACAGTTAATTGTGAGAATGGGTTATTTTTAAAAACTTACTATTAAAATGGGTCCTTTTTTAAACATGTTGTCAAAATGGTTCTAATTTTTTGTCTTTATGCGGTGATGACTTTAGTATAGACAACACCACCTTGAAATTTTCAAAAAAAGTAACGGTGTTAAAAGAAAGTTTGTGATGATGATTATAGAAGAGTCAATCTTCTTCTTGATTTTTGGTGATGACTATAGTAAAGTCATCTTCTTTTTTGTAAAAAAAATAAAACATAACATTACTAAAATAAATTAGGTTAAAATATCATTTTGGTCCCTCAACTATCATCTCTATTCCATTTTAGTCCATTGACTTTCAAAAATCCAATTTTGGTCCCTCAATTTTATCAAAAGTTTAAAAATAGTCCTTGGGTTAAAAGAAAAGTTAACCATAGTTAAAAATTGGATGAGTTGGCAATAAAATAATAATAATAATTTTATTATTGTTATTTTATTGTCAACCCTAAACCTTAATTATTATTTTATTGTCAACTCATCCAATTTTTAATCATAGTTAACTTTTTTTTTAACTCAATGACTATTTGTAAGCTTTTGATAAAGTTGAGGAACCAAAATTGTACTTTTGAAAGTCTATGGACTAAAATGAAATAGAGATGATAGTTGAGGGACCAAAATGATATTTTAACCAAAACATTATTTATTTCTTCCTTTAGTTAAAAGTTCTGAGGGTGACTCCATTAAAAGATTAGTTGACTTTATTAAATAATATTTAGAAATCTCAAAACTTTAAAAGTAATTTAAATGATGCATTTTAAAATAATATTTTTAAATTGTAAAAACCAAAAGTTAAACGATAGAATTACAAAAAAAACATTTAAAATAAATTTTTATTTCAACTTTTAAAAATATTTTTTTTACATACATATTAAAAGCCTAATTTGAAATATAATATTTGAAATATTATTTTTTTAAATACTATTTTTAAATTTTTTTAATTCTTTTTTTAATAATAAACTTTTATTTTACTAAACATTATGTTATTACTGAAAATGCATTACAACTATAAACAAATATATACTTACCTATATTTAAATAATCATAGTCTAAAAATATTTTGTTATGATTTAGAATATGATTATTTAAAATAGTATTTGAAAAAAAATAATATTTAGAATATTATATTTCAAAATTAGGATTTTAAAATATAAGTAAAAAAATATTTTTAAAAGTTGAAATAAAAAATTATTGTAAATGTTTTCTTTAAATTCTATTGTTTAACTTTTACTTTTTAAAATTTTAAAATACATCTGTTTAAATTATTTTTAAAGTTTCCAAGTTACTCTTTAAATATTATTTAATAAATCAATCAGTAGTGGTTAATCTTTTGGTGAAGACACTTTCAGAT
Source organism: Sicyos edulis (assembly GCA_036507275.1). Lineage (NCBI taxonomy): Eukaryota > Viridiplantae > Streptophyta > Magnoliopsida > Cucurbitales > Cucurbitaceae > Sicyos > Sicyos edulis. The sequence continues at coordinate 23,723,274 of CM071856.1, forward strand.
GGACCCTTGGCTTATGAAAGAAAAAATAATTTTTTTACTAATATTATGTTTTGTTTTTTTACGAGGAAGAAGATGACTTTAGTATAGTCATCACTAAAAATTAAGAAGAAGATAACTCTTCTATAGTTATCACCACTAACTTTCTTTTAACACCATTATATTTTTTGAAAATTTGAATGTGGTGGTATCTTTACTAAAGTCATCACTACATAAAGACAAAAAAATTAGACCCATTTTGACAACATGTTTAAAAAAGGACCTATTTTAATAGTAAGTTTTTTAAAAAGACCCATTATTACAATTAACCCGTTTTAAAATAAGTTTTTCAGTACTTAGAACACAGTTTTTTTCTAAAAATAAAACTTCCAATTTTGTGAACTTCAAAAATTAATTAACGAAATCAAATACAATTAGACTACTTCAATTCTGGTGTCAATTCCTAGGTAAGGGTGTTCCCTATTGATACTTAAAAAGTTTAACCTAGGTAGAGTTGCTCACCAAAATATGATTATAGTCAGTTTGTATTTAAAATTAATTAATTACTTAATTCGAAAAACCAATTTTCACATGTGAATAAAAACATCGAATATGTATTTTTATTTAAAATTTTGATCAACAATCACAAGCCCCACTGAAGATGTTAACATACAATTCGGATCAACATTGAAGTTTAACCAAACAACAATTAATTGGAAGTAAACAACAAATGATGAACTAATTGAAAGAAATCATTATTATGTGAATCAAATTGGAATTAAACAAATATTATGAATTTAATTAATTAATGTACAATTATGACCAAATAAAAAATAAAACCAATATGTTACATGTCAAATTAAAAATAAAACCAAACATATTATGGTTCAATGAATTTTACAATATACTACATTCCAATAGCAATTAAAAAAAAGAAATATCAACTAAAAAATAAATAAATAGCATTATGAGGTAAAATCGCAATTTAAACATATATACGTAATTTCTAATCAAAGATAAATCAAGATTAATCAATTGCAACTCAAAACTAGTAATGATTTAATCATAATTTAACCATAATGAACCATAATTTAAATCACCATGAAATTAGTGGTAATTTACATCAAAATTAGTGCAAAGTTCAAATACAATATAATTAGATGTGATAAAATGAAATTAAGAGAAAATGTCAATTGATTTGATTGAAAACTAGCATACTAAAAATGGAAACATAAAAATGAGCAAATATAAGAGTAAAATTAAGATTTAGAGAAAGAAAAACACTTACCTCAACTAATACATAAAAGAAAAGAACAGTTTATATGAAATGGATTATTTGGGTTGCCTTTAAGTTTGAATCATCGAAATCTCGTTGAAGGGGGGTCGAATGCTTGCCAACATTCTTGTTTTCACCTTCATTTTCCCAAATCCAACACATTTAACTCTAACCTTAACTTTCCATTCCTCTCATTTTAAAAATTTTCCACCCAAACTTTTGCCTTCTTTTTCCCTTTTTTTGTCTCTCTTCTCCAACCTTTTTTTTGGTAATTTTTAATCTCTACTTTTTGGATGCCCCTTTTCTTTTACAAATGAAACACTTATATAGCTGATAAAACTTGTGTGAGAGTATAGGGAACAAGTTGAACCTTGATTGTGTGGTTGAGAAAAAAATGGTTTTTTTTTTCTATTTGTTTTTCTTTATTTATCTTAATTGCCTTTTTATCTTAAAACAAGCATTTTATAAAATAAAAAGATAAAATAAAATATTAAAGAAAGTTGTTCTTCAGAACTGCAAAAAATAAGTTTAATGTCGCCTTCTTTCTCTGCTTCCCTCAATAAATGGAATTTGACTTTGATGTGTTTCGTTCTACCATGTTGTACTGGATTTGATGCAATAGCAATAGCTGACTTGTTATCACAAAATAAATTTGTAGGCTTTTCAGGTTCAAATCTCAAATCACGAAGCAATTTACGAAGCCATATTGCTTGATTTGCAGCTGATGCAGCTGAAATATATTCAGCTTCTGCAGTAGATTGAGCTACAACTTTTCTTGAATTCCAAGAAAAAATTCATGTGCCAAGAGAAAAAACATAACTGGAAGTACTTTTGGAATCATCATCACAACCAGCCCAGTCACTATCAGAATATCCAGTCAATTCCAAATCACTGGTAAATTTGAACCAAATTCCAAAATCAAGAGTTCCTTTTAAATATCTAAGGACTCTTTTGGCAATACCAAAATGAGTTTCACTAGGTGAATTCATATATCTTGAAAGTAAACTTGCAGCAAACATAAAGTCTGGCCTAGATGCTGTCAAATATAAAAGACTTCCTACTAAACTTCTATAGTTTGTAGGATTAGAAAGTTTCTTACTGTCATTTTTTGAGACTTTCAAGTTTATATCTAAAGGAGTTTAGGCAACCTTATATTTTTCCATCTTAAATTTCTTCAAAATTCCTTGAGCATACTTTCTTTGAGCAATAAAAATTCCATCATCTTCTTGATGAATTTCTATACCAAGAAAATAATGCATATAACCAAGATTTGACATCTCAAACATTTTTTCCATCTCAACTTTAAAATCTTGTACCATTCGATAATCATTTCCGGTCACTAGCATATCATCAACATAAAGAGAAAGTATGAGTTGTTTAGAGTTGTCACCAACCTTAACATAGAGAGTAGTTTCACTCATACTCCTTTGGAAACCTTGAAGAAGCAAGTAAGAGTCAATCTTACTATACCAAGCACGAGGTGCCTGCTTCAATCCATAGAGAGCTTTGTTCAGACGGTATACTTTGTCTTCTTGGCCTTCTGGTTTGTTCACATAAATCTCCTCCTCAAGAACGCCATTCAAAAATGCTGACTTGACATCTAGATGAAATATTTTCCATCCCAAGTGTGCAGCTAAAGCAATAATCAATCGTATTGTGTTGTGTCGTGCAACTGGAGCAAATGTATCTCCATAATCAATTCCAGGTTGTTGTGCATAACCTTTAACCACTAACCTTGCTTTATATTTGTTGATTGAACCATCAGAATTATACTTCACTTTGAATACCCATTTCACACCCAAGACGTTCTTTCCTTGAGGTTGATCTACAAGCTCCCACGTATTATTTTTATGGATCATCTCCAATTCTTCTTTCATAGCAACAATCCATTCAGCAGATCGTGAAGCTTCATAATAAGTATTTGGTTCAATAATAACAAGATTACAACTTTCATATACATCAGCAAGTGATCTCACCTTATAATTTGGATCATCACCTGTTGCATCAACACGGTCATCATCATTTGAGAGAGGATTTTGATCATTAGAATCAATTGAATCAAAAGAAGATTCATTTTGTTCTAAGACTTCAAAATTGGTGGATAAGTCTCGCACAATAGTTTGCTTCTCAAAATCCCAATAAGAATCTTCATCAACGATGACATCACGACTCAAGATTATCTTTTCACCATCCAAATAAAAAATTCTATACGCTTTTGAATCAGTGGCATAGCTAACAAATACTTCTTTAGTTGCCTTCTCATCAAGTTTTGATCCCTTAATAGAAGGAACAAAATAGTAACATATAGATCCAAAAATCTTCAAGTTTTTAACGGAAGGTTTTTTACCTGACCAAGCTTCAAAAGGAGTCTTGCCCTCAACTCCCCTTGTAGGTAGTCTATTGAGCAAGTAAATAGCAGTGCTTACAGCTTCTGCCCAAAATATCTTTGGTAATTTTTTTCCAAAGAGAAGACATTTTGCCATCTCCAATCACGGTTTTGTTTTTCCTTTCTGATACACCATTCTGTTGTGGTGTATAGGTAATAGATAATTGATTTTTGATTTCCAAGTCTTCACAAAACTATCAAATTTCTTGGAAGTATATTCCTTCCCGTTATCGGTTCTCAAAGTTTTAAGCTTATAACCACTTTGAGTTTGAACCAAATTTACAAACTTTTTGAAAATCTCAAAAACTTGAGCTTTTTCAATAAAAAAATATACCCATGTCATCCTAGTAAAATCATCAATAAATAAATATAAAATATTTATTGTTCCCAATAGATGTATTGCGCATGGGACCGCAAACATCACTGTGCACCAATTCAAGTTTGTCTTTGGCTCTAAAACTACCATCTGTTGGAAAAGGTAGTCTGTGCATCTTCCCTTCTTGACAACTTTCACAAATTTGGTCAAATGATGTAACATTTGAAAAGTCATCAACCATTTTAGAAGAATGCAAAATTTTCAAGGCCTTGTTGTTGTAGTGGCCAAAACGTTGATGCCACTTTTTGCTTTCTTCTACTTTGGCATTTAGTGAATGGTGACATAAAGATTCACCATTTAAAAGGAAAGCATTTCCAACCATGGCGACCCTTGCAATTTCTACTCCTTGCTGGTCATAAATAACACAAACTTGGTCCTTGAAAACCACAGAAAACTTGTTATGCAACAATTGAGCAATACTAAGCGAGTTTTGAGATAATCTCGGAACATATAAAACATTGGATATTTTCTTTTCACCTTGCTTAGTATGCATAATGACAGTACCTTTACCTTCAGATAGTACCATCTCGCCATGTCCAAGAATGATCTTAGACTTTATAGATTTATCAACTTGGCTAAAAAGATTGATATCTTTAGCCATGTGCATGGTACATCCACAATCAATAAGCCAGGAGGTTGACTCTTTGTCATCAATATGGGAAGCCATAAACAAAAAATTTGTTTCTTCTTTATTGTCGGCACAATTTGCTTGTTCATGAGGATCTTGAGTTTGATTTTTCTTGGCATAACAAAATTTATCTGTATGACCATTCTTGTTGCAGTAATCACAATGATAGGTTTCCTTGTTTTTATACCAACATTTTTTCTCATCATGATTGGTTTTTTTGCAATAACGACAAGAAGGAAATTTACCTTTATTTGAAACTCCTCATTTTCCCTTGCTCTCTTGTACTTTGGTTGTTTGTCTATCATTTTCTACAAAAGATTTCTTGCCTTTAGTCTTAGCATGAAATGCACCCTCAGCATGCTCCTCATTACGAATTGTGTCCCTTTGCTCTTGGGCTTGCAATTTGCTAATTAACTCAGCTATGGTAAGAGTAGTCAAATCTGAAGACTCATCTATAGCTGAGATCTTTGATTCAAATTTTTTCGGAACATTGACCATTATTTTTTCCACAACTCTTTGATCAGCAAAAGTTTCACCAGCAAGTCTTATCTGGTTTACAATAGTCATCACTTTTGTTGTGTAGTCCCTTACAGAATCTGAATCCTTCATTTTTAGCATTTCAAACTCTCTTTTGAGAGTCAATAATTTGACAGCCTTCACCCTTGCACTACCTTCAAATTCCTCTTGCAATTTATCCCAAGCTTCTTTTGCCGTCTTACAATCAATAATCCTAGCAAATATAGGATCTGATAAAGCAGCATGAATCACAGATAGAGCTTTGGGCTTCTTCAATTTCTACTCTTCATGTAATCTGATATGGTTCAACGTTGGATTTTCTCCTAATGGGTGAGGATCAACATCAGTAGAAACACATTCCCAAGGGCCGAGGGCTTTGAGATAGGATTGCATTTTAACAACCCAAAATTGATAATTTTCACCATTAAAATGTGGAGGAGAGGTGACCCCAAAATTTGAAGACATATTCAAATACAAAAAATAAAATTTTCACTCTCAAATACAATCACATGCCTTTAAATCTGAGGCTTTGATACCACTGTTGGAAAAAAATGGAATATGAAATGAATATTGCGGAAGCAAAAGTCAAATCAAAGTCTCAATGTTTGTTGAACAAAGAGAGAAAATGTGAGAGTGAAGCAAATGTGAATATGTTTCTATTAGAAATGAGGAAATTGGTGATATAAACTTCTCATGGAAGTTCACCCTTTTATAGGTACAAAATATGGAGCCTAGTTAATTTCTATAACTTAAAAATTAAAAATAGAAACTTAAAACAACTTAAAACATAAAACTTACATGGAGTTAAGTTATCTTGTAAAAGGAAACTTAAACAATTAATAAAAAAAACATAAGTCATAAATAAAACTAAAAATAATTAAAAAAGAAAAACTCATCAATTTTAACAATGAGTAAGAAGATTAGAAGTGAAACATTCAAACCAAGCACGAGGTGCTTGTTTTAGCCTGTAAAGAGATTTTCTTAATTTGCAAACTAAATGGGGGTTGGAACGATCAGTGAATCTTTAAGGTTTTTGCATATAAAATTCCTCAAGGAGGTCTCCATGAAAAAGCGTTTTTACATCTAATTGCTATCTCCATTTCATGGAGCCTGCTAAGTATAAAATAACACTAGTAGTTATTTCTTTCACTATTGGGCTGAATGTTTCCTTATAATCAATTCCTTCTATTTGGTAATATCTTTTTGCAACTAGTCTAGCTTTAATACTTCCCTTTGAGTGTTTTTTATTCTAAATATCCACTTGCAACCTATAGCAGGCTTGTTCGAAGGTAAGGAAACTAAATCTCATGTTCCTTGTTTAAGTAATGTAGTGTATTCATCATGCATTGCTCCCTGTCACTCAGGAATTTTGGAGGCTTGGGTGTACGAGGAAGGTTCACTAGAGTTATCAACAGTGTAAGTAGCAAGGAATACTTTTTTCTTAGAATTTCAGATTTCGTTCTAGTTGTCATTGTGTGTGTATTTTGAGGATTAGTTAAAATTTGAGATACATGATTTTGAGAATTTTTTGTAGAGATAAGAGATGTGTCCAAAGAATTTGTGATAGGTAAGGAAGTGGACTAAAGAAGAGATTGTGTTTGTTCAATACCGGGGGAAGGAGCTGATTGTACTAATGGAATGTTTACTTGGTCAGTAGGTAAAGAAGGAGGCAAATCTGTGATAGGTTGATCATCTATGGATTTTTTACCTGAAGAAGTAATAGGCATCAATGGTTGTTGAGATTGAACTAGAGTTTGTGGTACAAGGTTAGAAGGATGAGAGATTCGTAAAGTATTGACAAGAAGATGTGTTGCTTTTATCCCTTGAACGCACTAATGCCCCACGATTAGTAGTAGTCGGGGTCTCATTGCCAGTCGCGAGTGGGAAGTCTTGTGGGCAACGCCCTTAATAAATAACGTAAATTAGCATTATGTAATTAGGTTTTAATTAGAGCGCATATATAAGCTCGAATTAAAACCCTAGTCGTTTTTATGACATTTTACCTCTGTAATTCGCCTCTCTGAATAAAACTCATTCTCCCTCTCTGCCCGTGGACTAGCCAACACAACGTTGGTGAACCACGTAAATCCTTATGTGATTTCTGCTTCTCTTCCTTTTTTACGATTTCTTTGTCTTCGTTATTGATTGTTGATTTTCGTTTTATAACAATCTGGTATCAAAGCCTAGGGTTCGATTTTCCGCACTTTTTTATTTATCAATAATCAATTTCGGAGATGTCTGACATTAACGTGAAAGTCGAGAAGTTTACAGGAGGGAGCAGTTTCGGTCTATGGCAGATTAAGATGCGTGCCCTATTGAAGCAACAGGGTCTGTGGAAGCCTCTTACCGCCAAGTGGAAGGATGCGAATTTGGACGAAGATGAGGAGTTGATGAGTCTAGAAGAAAAGGCGCATTCAACTATCATGCTTTGTCTTGTCGACGATGTCATCGCTGAAGTCGCAGATCAAGTTAAGGCTGCCGGTTTGTGGTTGAAGCTTGAGAGTCTGTATATGACAAAATCTTTGACCAAGAAGTTGTTTTTGAAGCAACGGTTATTGACCTCCGTATGTCCGAAGGTATGCGCTACGCACGAAAGATCATCTTGATAAACTAAATACGATATTAATGGATCTGCGTAATATCGAAATTAAGATTGATGATGAAGATGCCGCTTTAATTCTGTTGGTGTCGTTTCCGCTATCGTATGAGTTTTTCGTAGACTCGTTTATATCTGGCAAGGATACACTATCTTTAGATGAAGTAAAGAATGCTCTACTTACTAGAGAGGACCGCCACAGGGTCGCTGGTACAACAGAAAGTGGATCGTCTGGTCTGTTTGCAACAGGGAGCAAGGCTCAAAAGCCTGGAAAGAAAGAGCCAAAGGAATTTGCCCCAAATTCTAAAGGCTCGAAGAAGTATAATTCCAGGGCTAAAGATACTTGTGCTTACTGCAAGAAGAAGGGACATTGGAAGCGTGACTGTCTTGGTAGTAACAGCTACCAACCTGATAAAAAGGAAGGTACAGCAGCCGTAGCAGTCGTTGATGGCAGCTCAGAAGAAGATCTGGCCCTAGCTGCAAATGATCACACCTCCTCTAAAGGTGTGTGGGTCCTCGATTCAGGTGCTTCGTATCACATGTGTCCGAACAGAGAGTGGTTTTCAACATATGAGCAGATTGATGGTGGCAATGTGTCAATCGCAAACAGTACAGTCTGCAAGGTAGTTGGGATTGGCTCAATCAGGATACGAACGCACGACGGGTTATTCTACATTTTGAATGATGTCAGGCATGTTCCATCAATGACAAAGAGTTTAATATCTGTCAGTACTCTCGACACCAAGGGTTTCAGTTTCAGAGGTGAAGGTGGAGTCATGTATGTTTGCAAGGATTCAAAAGTAGTTCTGAAAGGTACAAAACGTGGAACGCTGTATTTTCTGGCAGGTTCAACGTTGACGGGGTTTGCTGCAGTGGCATCGGCTGTAGTTCAGAAAGAGGACATGACTAAGTTATGACACATGAGACTTGGTCACATGAGTGAAAGGGGTATGCAGATTCTGTCGAAGAGAGATCTTCTATGTGGACACAAAGTGCAGAACTTGGAGTTTTGTGAACACTGTGTATTTGGGAAACAACACCGTAGCAAGTTTCCAAAGGGAGTCCACTGTACCAAGGGTACACTTGATTATATCCACGCTGACTATTGGGGTCTTTCTCGAGTTGAATCAGTTGGAGGTAGCAGGTATTTTTTGTCAATTATTGATGATTTTTCAAGAATGACTTGGATTTTCATGATGAAGCACAAAAATGAAGCCTTCAAAAATTTTAGACAGTGGAAGGTTCTAGTGGAAAATCAAATAGGAAAGAAGGTCAAGAGATTTCGAACTGATAACGGTCTTGAGTTCTGTAATTATGAATTTGATGAATTCTGCAAAACTGAAGGGATTGTTCGACATCATACTATCAGGCACACACCTCAACAGAATGGTGTTGCAGAACGTATGAACCGAACTTTACTGGAGAGGGCAAGATGCATGCTCTCAAATGCTGGGTTAGCTAGAAGATTTTAGGCAGAAGCAGTAAATACAGCGTGCTATCTGATCATCCGTGGGCCTCATACAGGTATTGACTGTAAAACATCATACGAGGTATGGTCTGGTAAGCCTGCAGATTACTCTTTATTAAAAGTTTTTGGCTGTAATGTTTACTACCATGTTAGTGAGGGCAAGTTAGAGTCAAGAGCGAAGAAGGGTGTTTTTGTAGGTTATGGAACTGGAGTTAAGGGATACCGAATATGGTCTCCTTCTGAGAACAAAGTTATTCTCAGTCGAAATGTTACTTTTGATGAGAATTCTATATTTAACTCCATTGTGCAGTCCACAGTTGCAGGGAACAATAGCAGTGTTGATAAATAGGTGGAGCTGGAATTTAGCTCAGACAGAGATGAATTACAGCACCAAGGTGGAGAATTAGATCAACATGCTACAGATGAGCCAGATATGCCTAATGATCAGTCGGTTTTGCTTGATCACCGGATCCGAGATCATCGCTACAGTAAACCGATATCACCTGGTCAATCTTCTAGTATGGAAATTAGAAATCCGAGTATAGCTCTTGATAGAGCTAGAAGAACAGGAGTTAGAGTTCTTGTCAGATATGGTTTCGAGGATATGGTTGTTTATGCACTGCAGGTCGCTGAAGAGGTGGACACGTATGAACCGTCTACCTATAAAGATGTCGTTTCATGTAGTGAGTCAGAAAAGTGGCTTGCTGCAATGGGTGATGAAATGGAATCTCTGGACAAGAATCAGACCTGGGAGTTAGTCAAACGACCAAAGGAAAGGAAGATTGTGACTTGCAAGTGGGTCTTCAAGAAAAAGGAAGGAATATCGCCTATAGAGGGGTTAAAGTATAAAGCTCATGTAGTTGTAAGAGGGTTCACTCAGAGGGAGGGTGTTGACTATAATGAGATATTCTCACCAGTAGTCAGGCATAGTTCTATCATGGTGCTACTAGCTATGGTGGCACATCAGAATTTAGAACTTGAGCAACTAGATGTGAAGACAGATTTTCTGCATGGAGAGTTGGATGAGGAGATTTACATGACCCAACCAGAGGGATTTCAGTGTCCTGGAAAAGAAGACTATGTTTGCAAACTGAAGAAGTCATTGTATGGACTTAAGCAATCCCCAAGGCAGTGGTATAAGAAGTTTGACAACTATATGATTGAGCTCGGCTACAACAGAAGTCCATATGATTGTTGTGTGTATCATGCCAAGTGTAAAGATGGTTCGATCATCTATTTTGTTCTGTATGTAGATGACATGCTCATAGCTGCTAAGCTAAAATCTGATATTCAGAGATTGAAAGATCTCTTTGAGTCTTTGAGTTTGAAATGAAAGATATGGTCTTTGCTTTCGAGAAAATCTTGGGTATGGAGATTTATAGGGAAAGAGAAAAGAAGAAACTCTACTTGTCACAGAAGGGTTACATTAAGAAGATTTTGTCAAGGTTTGGCATGTCATCAACGAAGCCTATAGATACCCCAAGTGCTGCAAAAATTCGGTTATCCTCAGAATTTGCACCCCAATCTGAAGCTGAGAAGGAATACATGTCGCGTGTTCCTTATGCTAGTGTAGTTGGTAGCTTAATGTATGCTATGGTTTGCACTAGACCTGACCTCGCGCATGCTATTAGAGTTGTCAGTCGGTATATGGGCCAACCTGGGAAAGAACACTGGCAAGCTGTGAAGAGGATTTTCCGCTACCTTAGAGGTACATCTGATGTTGGTATTGTTTATGGGAACGAGACGCAATGCTCAGTAACTGGTTATTCCGACTCGGACTATGCTGGAGATGTTGACAGCAGAAGATCAATGACTGGTTATGTTTTCACTCTAAGAGGTTCTGTTGTTAGTTGGAAGGCTACTTTGCAGTGACTTTGTCTACAACTGAGGCAGAGTATATGGCTTTGACAGAAGCTGCTAAGGAGGGAATCTGGTTGAAAGGACTAGTCGGTGATCTTGGTCTGCATCATGATCGTGCAGTAGTGTACTGCAATAGTTTGAGTGTTATATGCCTTGCGAAGGATCAGGTTCATCATGAAAGAACAAAGCACATAGATGTGCGATATCATTTTCTGCGAAATGAGAAAAGGATTAAGGTTCTGAAAGTGGGCACTGCTGATATGTTCACCAAGGCAGTTCTGCATGGCAAGTTCCAACATTGCTTGGACTTGCTGAATGTTTACAGTTGCTAAGGTCCTTAGCGGACCATCTGAGGCAGATAAAGAAAACATCTGAGTTTTTGTACACCTGGTATACATCTGAATTTTTTGGGGAATACACATCTGTGTCTGGTATGCGTTTTTCGCACACATCTGGTTTCATCAGGAACATCTGGTATACTGCTGGTACAATCTGTTGCATCTGAAGCAAAGTTCAAGGCAAGGTGGAGATTTGTTGCTTTTATGCCTTGAACGCACTAATGCCCCACGATTAGTAGTCGGGGTCTCATTTGCCAGTCGTGAGTGGGAGTCTTGAGGGGCAACGCCCCGTGGTAAAACGTAAATTAGCATTATGTAATTAGGTTTTAATTAGAGCGCATATATAAGCTCGAATTAAAACCCTAGTCGTTTTTATGACATTTTACCTCTGTAATTCGCCTCTCTGAATAAAACTCATTTTCCCTCTCTGCCCGTGGACTAGCCAACACAACGTTGGTGAACCACGTAAATCATGATTTCTGCTTCTCTTCCTCTTTTAAGATTTCTTTGTCTTCGTTATTGATTGTTGATTTCCGTTTTATAACAAGATGTAAAAAGACAGGATTTGTGTTTGCGTTTGGAGAAGTAGGAATGAGACTATTTTGTATTGATTATTTAAAGAAGGGAAAAGATTTTTCATTGAAAACAATATGTCTAGATATGAAGAACTTTTGTTTTGAAGGATCAAAACACAAGTATCCCTTGTAACCTAAGAGATATCCTAGAAAAATACGTTCACTAGTGTTAAGTTAATGGAGCCTAAACAATTAAATGGCACATTCTTTTTTATTTTCTATTGTTTTTTTTAACTGCCCTTGAAGCCACATGAGTGGTTGGTTAAAAATTAAAAATAACAAAGTGGTTGTGTGTGCAGTTGTGTGGGAGTTACGAAAAGAAAAATATTAAAAAAATAAAACAGAAGGCAGTAGTTTTGTGTGTTTACTATGTGAGTTTTGTATAGAGAAGAATAAAGAGATTGGAGACCTTTTCTTTTGGGTTTCTTCTTTGGGTTGTTCGGCTTGTTGAAGAGTGTTGTAGAACTCTTGTAATTTTTCCTGACATTTAGTGGAACCTGCAATTGGTAGTAGAAAACTGGAAGTAGCCATCATTGGGTGAACCAATATAAATTGGTGTAAATTTCTCTTCTCTAAACTTTTCATTATCGCTCTAGTTGCTTATTAATTTAGATCCCTTTATCTATATTTTTAAGCATGTCGTTTCCAAATTGTTGATCCCGTAATTTGATTTGGAGAACGAATTAGATCTTGGAAAAGGCTTGAATGTATTTTTGTCTGAGTTGCTAAAAATTTAGATTGATTATATATTGTTGGTACTGTGACCATATATTAGCCTATCAATTGGTATCAGAGCTATGTTGAAGAATGATGATTGGAGAAGATGAGAAATTAGTAATATTTAATTGATCAGATTTTAGATTTTGGAAATGTCAAATATTGGATTATTTATATTCCAAGGATTTGAATTTGCCATTGGAAGGAAAACCCGATGACATAGGAGAGGCCGAATGGAAAAAAATGGATAGGAAAGTGTTAGGGACTATTCGCTAACTTTGACAAAGAATGTGCAAAGTAGTGTTGCGAAGGCGACTACCAAGAAAGAGTTGATGATAGCTTTGTCCAATATGTATGAAAAATCCTCGGTAAACAACAAGGTGTATCTCGCCACTAGATTTTTCAATTTGAAAATGAGTGAAGGCACATCTCTCACTAGTCATATCAATGAATTTGATTTAATGGTAAATACCTTAGTTGTCATTGATTTAGAGTTTTCTGATGAAGTTAATGCAATTTTGTTGTTGAGGTCTCTACCTGATAGCTGGGAAACTATGAAAGCTGCCGTTTCAAATTCATGTGGAAAAGAAAAATTGGAGTTTTCACTAGTTCGAGATTCTGCCATTACAGAAGAGATTCGCAGAAATGATTCGAGTGTTGCTTCTTCGTCTGGTTCAACAATGAATGTGGATAGAGGTAGAAGCATTAACAGAAATCAAGGGAATCAAGGTAAATAAAAAACAATAGAAGCAACTCCAAGAGTAGAAAATTTGACTATTGGAACTATGGTAAAAGTAAACATCTCAGAAGAGACTGTAAGGGCCCAAAGAAAATAGAGGGGAATGAAGTTGGTGCAAACGTTGTTGCAAATGAAGCACAAGACGTATTAGTTCTAGCAGTTGAATGTGCTCATGATACATGGGTTATATATTCAGGTGCATCATTTCATACTACAGGTTAGCGTGAAATTCTTGAAAACTATGTTGCAGGAAATCATGGAAAGGTGTATCTAGCAGATGGAGGGCCTTAAGACATCATTGGGATCAATGACGTGAAATTGAAAATGGCAAATGGTTAACCTTGGAACATTTTCAAGGTATGTCACGTTCAAAGTATGATGAAGAATTTGATTTCATTGGGGGCAGTTAGACAGTGATGGATATGAGATATTGCTTTGGGAAAGGACATGGGAAGGTTACAAAAGGTGTCATGGTAATTGCTCGAGGAAGCAAGTCAGGGACTTTGTATGTTAACAACAATGAAAAAGATATGATTGTTGTTGTAGATTATTCTAGTGAAACTGATTTATGGCACAATAGGTTGGGATATATGAGTGAAAAAGGTATGAAAATTCTTTATTCTATAGGGAACCTATAGGGACTGAAAGCCGTTGAACACAAGTTATGTGAGCACTGTGTATTTGGGAAGTAGAAAAGGGTAAGTTTCTCAAAGACAGGAGCAAAGACTTAGTATGTTGGTCTTCCTGATATTGAGGCAAGAATAACAAGTATGAAGATAAGAATACAGTTAATCCTAAGGAAAAAGTTGTGGAAATTGAAGGATCAATTAAAAATTAAACTGGAAGTAGTTTTTATTTTTTTTATTGTCTTTTTAACTGCCCTTGAAGCTACATGTGTGGTTGGTTAAAAGTTAAAAATTAAAAATTAAAAAGTGGTTGTGTGGTAGTTACGAAAAGAAAAATATTAAAAACAGAAAAGAAAAGAAAAGGCAGTAGTTTTGTGTGTTTATTGTGTGAGTTTTGTACAGAGAAGAAAAAAGAGATTTGAGAGCTTTTCTTTTGGGTTTCTTCTTTTGGGTTGTTTGGTTTGTTGAAGAGTGTTGTAGAACTCTTGGAATTTCTCCTGACATTTAATGGAACCTGCAATTGGTAGCAGAGAACTGGAAGTAGTCATTATTGGTGAACCAATATAAATTGGTGTCAATTTCTCTTCCTTAAACTTTTCATTATCGTTCTAGTTGCTTATTAATTTAGATTCCTTTATCTATATTTTTAAGCATGTCGTTTCCAAATTATTGATTCTGTAATTTGATTTGGAGAACGAATTAGATCTTGGAAAAGTCTTGAATATATTTTTGTCTGAGTTGCTGAAAATTTAGATTGATTATATATTGTTGGTACTGTGACCATATATTAGCCTATCAACTGGTTCGTGGTTCAAGTTTGTTAGAGTTGTAGGGTACTAATAATGGGAAGCAAGCACAGCCAAACACCTTTAAGTGAGGAGTAATCTATATATTCGTTAAGAAGTAATTCAAAAGGTGTTTTTTTTGTTGTGGATTGGTGTAGGAAGTCAAGGTAGATGTGGAAAAGGAAAATGGCCAGAATTTGTAAGGTGTGTTAGATGCTGTCACTAGAGAAATAGTTATTTCGACTATATGTTTTTATTTTCGTTCGGCTACACCGTTCTTTTCTAGAGTGTGTGGACTTGATTTTTCGTGGAAAATGCCTTTGTTATCAAAATAAGTTTTTAGAATAGTGTTTACAAATTCACCCCTCCATCAGATCTAAACCTTTTTACTTTTAAGGATAAGGTGTTTTAATTTCAACCATGTTTATAAAGTTCTTGATAGTTTGAGGCACATCAGATTAGTAACACAGAGGAAAAGCAAGCAAAATTTGGAGATATCATCGATAAGAGAAAGGTAATATATTTGGCCATTTATAGAAATTTGAGGGGAAGGTCCCCATGCATCACTAGGCAGTAACTCGAGAGATGCACTAGGAAAGGAACGCAAAGTTGGAAATACCTTGTTTGATCATCCTTCCATCTAGACACTCATAACAGAAATGTTTTATCTATTTTGATGGGATAAGTAAAAGAGTCAAGAACAGTGCATAGTACATTATCATTTGGGTGTCCACAACGAGCATGTCATATTTGAGAAGTTGATATGGCTCCAGTATAAGCTTGTATTGATGATGATTTGAGTATTGTTTGTGATGAGAGGATATAATCCATTTATACTAGGTCCATAGTGTAATGTTCTATTGGTTAATTTGTTCTGAGTCAGAAAACATTGAGCATAAAAAATCATACGACAATTATTATCCTCACACAATTTATGAACATAATATAGTTGATTAGAGGTTATATAGGCGCACACAGTAACTGAGAAAGAAGAAAAGAGTGAGATGGAGTTCGAAGGATACCTAAACCTTGATGTGTTATTTGAAGTGGATTCATTTACCTATCATTTGGTTGAGTTGGACATGAAATCGATCTGTCTATGTATCCAAACAATTTGTGAGACCAGAGTAACGACGTAATTTGGTATCTTGTATACACAAATTATGTTCTTTGGAATTGCAAATATTAGAAAGTAGGTAGATGGGGTTGGGTGGAGTGGTTTCCATAGATTTGAAATGGTGGTCTGTTGTGAGTTTTATGGCAAGATTGCAGAAAAGAGATAAATAGCTAGAGAGAGTATTTATACACTCGAGAGATCCAACGGCTAGAACTAATTGAGAAAATAATGACATACAATAATACCAATATCAATTACTTACGTTCCATTTCATAATTTTGTTTTTGAAATTTAAGTTTATTTTTACTCAAAATTTCTTCAATCTATTTTATCTTTCCTATAATATGTTTCATATTTCCTATAATGTATCAATCTTTCCTTAAAAAAATATGTGAATGCTAACAAAAATTTAAAAACAAAAACAAGCTCTTGAAAGTTACTTTTTTTATTTGCAAATTTTGATTTTGTTTCAAAAAATATAGATTAGATGAACGTATCCAAGTAAGAAAAAGATACATAATAATGTAGTTGTGGTAGACTTAAATTTTAAGAACCCAAAACCAAAAATAAAATGGTTATTAAAGATGCACTACTATTTCTAAGAAAAATAAAATAAAAAATATGAAGATAATTTCCCTTTTTACTAAGAAAACAAAAAACAAAGACTATTTCACCACTATTTCTTATTTCTCAATCCCAATAATTAAAAACCTTAAAAAGCTTGAAAATAGTTTTTTTTTTTTAGTATATATTGGGAGAGGAAGGACAAATACCGATTCTCAGGCTCGAATATGTGACGCTGATGTTGAATTTACAACCAAATAATAAAACCATTGCCCATTCGACAAAAATAATTGTTCTAAACATAAAAAAACATTTCTTTTTCATCATTTCTTCTACTTCTTTATATTTGATGCGCATATTAATTATAATTAAAAAATGGGTGATGCTTTCTCAGATCTATGTTTAGAAAATTTAGGATGTTTTCGAAACTAAATTCTGAAAAAGTGGAGGTTTAGAAAAATTAGCTAATCTAACTCTTATACCACGTCCATTTATTTTCTATAAATAAATTATTATTCATTAAACGGTAGATTATAACTTTACCATGACCTTCTTTGTTTGTTTGTCATATTTAAGGAGGTTTTAATGGGAGGATTTATCAATTGTTTGTTTGTTTGTCATAATTAGAACTTATATCATAGAATGCAGTTTCTCCTTAAGGAAAATAAAATCTAATTTAACGGATCAAAGTTAGAAATAGAAAACAGACATAGATTCAATACAAAGAACATATTGACAATTATACAACTACTCTAACATAATATAAGACCTAAATATCGATTTTTCAGGTTTGAACTTGTGATTATAAAGTTGAATTGGATTAAAATCAAGTAAAATAATCAATTGCGACATCCACCCATTGAGTTATGACCATGATACTTAATTACCAAATAATTTTGTCTTTTTGAGTGAACTTAGCCAGAAATTAAGGAGTCTAAACTAGACATTACAATTAATTAAACTCTACTTTTGGATTTCTCCTTTTCTGGTATTTTAATGGAAAGTCCGTGATCACTATCCTTATAAATACCAACAAATTACTTTCAATTGCACTACAGATATTATACAAATAAAAAACTTTCATACCAACGAAAAACTTTACTAATATCACCTTCCCAATCAGATACAACAAAAGTTTTTTCTGTCACTACCATGTTTTTTTAACAATTGCGCGTTACTTCATTGGCACATTTTATAAGGCTAATGATCAAATAAGACAATTAAAGCAGTTCACTTCACCTATTTTATTTACTTATTTTCTTTAACAAAATTCTTTTAATATTTATGAGTGATTCGATTAGTTTATATATGCATTAACTATTCTTACGGAACATATCATCTGAGGCTACAATATTTAAATGTTAAACAAATTCACGAATAATTAACTTTAAATAAATGTCTATTACAGATTAACTCATAATTTTTTAGTTTTATAAGAAAGGATTATGACAAGACAATTTATATTTTCTAGGAGTGTTTGACGCAAAGAAGACGAAAACAACTAGTCAAAGAACATGAGAATGGTTATGAGGATAATAATCCTCCTATCCATGTTGAGGTTCGAGAATCATTTTTTTCCCAATTAAATTGTTTTTTCTAACCACTTATTCTATCCTCCTCCAAACCATTTTTTAATCTTCTCATAGCTATATTTTAATCTCTCAAATAATTACTGAGTCTTATTACATTCACTTTTTTTCTTTTTTCATAATTAAATGCAAATGATATTTTTTTCATAATAATTTATTCACCTTCAAACCAAATAATTCAAATCATTTTCCTTCTATATTCATAATTATTTAGGCCCGTTTATAACTATTTTGTTTTTAGTTTTTGTTTCTAATTTTTTATTTTTAGTTTTTTGTTTTAAAAAATAAAAACTATATATATTTGGTAATTGATTTTACTTTTTAAAAATTAAAAACAAAAAAATATGTTTGATAACTATCTTTTATTTTCAAACATCTCATTTTATCTTGATTTTTTTAGTTTTTTTTATCATTTATTCTTGATTTTTTCATGTTTTTTAAAAACAAAAACAAAACATGTTTTTAAAAGTTATTTTTTTTTTACTTTTAAAATTCCTTTAATGTTTTTATTACTTTTTTTTTTTTAAATCAAAAACCAAAATTGATTATCAAATAAATTTATTCTTAAAATATTAAAAATAAAAAATGAAATAATTTTTAAAATGGATCCTTAAAAACCCTGTATTATGTTTTCAAAAAAAAAAAAAAAAAAAAAGCTGTATTGTTTCGAAAGAAAAAAAGAAAAAAAAAACCCTGTATTTAAAAAAAAAAAAGCAAAGAAAGAATCTGAAATGGAAATGGGTTAGTCAATAAAAATGATGAAAGCCCACCTCAAATTCAAAAGCCAGTGGAATTTGAGCTAAAGCCGCAGCAGGGAAGAGGGGTCAAAAAATGGGGTTACATATGGAAGAATTAGAACATATAAAAAGAAGCTTTAATGGTGATTCTTCATTCTGGAAGTTGAAGTCCCCATCAATGCCAGCTCTCTCTCGTTTCGAGTGGAAAATGAGCACTCCAACTATTTCTTGTCTTTAGATTTACCGGAGCTTCTCCTTTTGTAGAAGAAGGGGAAAATGTCTAATTATGCCTTGTTGAATGATGAGCTTTCGAAGAGGACCTCCATTTTTGGTTTGCGCTTGTGGGTCGTTCTCGGAATTTGCGTCGGTGCCGCCATTGTTATGGTGTTGTTCCTCATTTCGTTGTGGTTCACTTCAAAGCGCAACAACGCGTCTAAATCTAAACCCTGTTCGAACCCCATCATCCCAAATGTCTCCAAAGAAATCCAGGAAATACGAATCGACCATTCGGACCCAAAAGCTCAATTGGGTTCTAACCCTGAGCCCTTGCCGGAGGCAGAGTCCTTAGCCACGCTGCTTCAGACGGAAGAGGAGGGCCCAGGTAGTGGACGCCATAAAAATGGCATTGAAGTGGGGAAGAGAGGCGGTGGTTCGGGCCATGGTAGCGAAGAGGCTCTGTCGGGCGAGCCGGTGCCGGTGGCTGTGCCGGAGGTTTCGCATTTGGGTTGGGGGCATTGGTATACTCTGAGAGAGCTTGAGTATTCTTGTAATGGCTTTGCTGATGAGAATGTAATTGGTGAGGGCGGGTATGGTATTGTGTACCGTGGTGTTCTGGCGGATAACACTGTGGTAGCTATAAAAAATCTTCTCAATAACAGGTTTTGATTCTAATTTGTTGCAGCTTTGATCTGACTTTACCAGTATCCACTACTGAATTTGATACATTGTGTTTGTTACACTGGAAGAAACTTTATGCAGTATTTCTTTTCATTAGGGGGCAGGCAGAGAGGGAATTTAAGGTTGAAGTGGAAGCAATTGGACGGGTTCGACACAAGAATTTGGTGCGTTTGCTTGGCTATTGTGCTGAAGGAGCTCATAGGTATTCAGTATTCTAAGTCTTCAAGGAACTATTCTATGTTTAAGTGCAAAACATACCCAGTTGATTTGAGAATGAGTGTGCATTCTGCTTGTCTTGATGTAGGATGCTGGTTTATGAGTTCGTTGATAATGGAAACTTGGAACAGTGGCTTCATGGAGAAGTTGGGCCTTGTAGTCCTCTCACATGGGACATTCGAATGAGTATAATTGTTGGAACAGCGAAAGGGTACGTTCTACATTGTACTTTCTTGTGGATACGTTAAGTTCTGCAGGTTCTTTTCATGGTTTTGACTTTGTAAAGCGGTAGGTTAACGTACCTCCACGAGGGGCTCGAGCCTAAGGTTGTTCACCGTGATATCAAGTCGAGTAACATTTTGATTGACAAGCAGTGGAATCCAAAGATCTCCGACTTTGGCCTGGCAAAGCTTCTTGGATCAGAGAGGAGTTATGTGACAACTCGTGTGATGGGTACATTTGGGTTAGTCTAAATTCTAGTATTCAACGTATTACTTGGTTTCCAATTTTAAGTTCATGATCCTGGCCGACTATTTCATGCATATCTGGGTTGTGTTGTAGATATGTAGCTCCAGAATATGCTAGCACTGGCATGTTGACTGAAAAAAGTGATGTATATAGTTTTGGCATTCTCATTATGGAGATAATTTCAGGGAGAAACCCAGTCGACTACAGCCGCCCTTCGGGAGAGGTTTGTTTTCACTCATCCAGACTATTTGCTATTGCACCAATTCAGGCTCCTGTTTTCCCTCAAACTCTTCATGACTAGTTGGTGGATCTAACTTGCAGGTCAACCTAGTTGAGTGGCTTAAAACAATGGTCAGTAATCAAAATGCAGAGGGAGTTCTGGATCCAAAGTTGCTCGAGAAGCCTTCAACAAGGGTGCTTAAGCGCGCTCTGTTAGTAGCTTTACGGTGTGTGGATCCTAGTGTTCAAAAGAGGCCTAAAATGGGCCATGTAATTCATATGCTTGAAGCTGATGAGTTTCCTTTCCGAGATGTGAGTTAACAACATTTCTACTATTTCTTCAACCGGTTTGTTAAGTGAGAATGTTTATCGTTGTTTGATAAAATTATTTGCTTCAATTTTGCAGCTAAGGATTGTTTATGGAGCTGGCCAATTTTTTTTTGAAATAGCAAAATTATGGTTTTATTTTTTCTATTAGTGTTTGTTTGAAAAGTATCATTTAATGAGTTATTAAAACTAGAAGGCTCTCGATTATTTTCTTTAAAACATGTCCCTGGTCTTTGTTCTCAACATCTTATGATCCTTAATTGTCTCTCCACAAATATTTCAGGATCGTAGAGTGGGACGGGAGCCAGGGCGATCGCTGCTTAAGGAAAAGCTCATGGAAAGGCTCGTGAGTGAATCTGGAGACAGCAGTGGATATGAAAGTGGAGCGACTCAAGCAAGTCTACATCTATGTAGAAAGCAAGAACATGAAGAACAACAGCCTCGCGAACCTCACACGTTAAGGTGATGTAGCCCCTTTACTTTTTGTACCACGGTTGATAGGTAGGCTTCTTCATGAACTTGTATACCCAGCTCACATGATTATCAATTAGTCTGCACTCTAAAATGTAAGATCTTCTACATTTTGTTTCCCAAATTGCTGATAAAAGTCATACTGTAAATTGTTTTCACTGCAGTCTCTCCCCATTGCTGTACTGTACCTAACAATCTGTATAATCTTTTGTATCAATCTTTCTCAGTTTTGAGTTTTGGGTTTCCACATGCATTCAAATGATCATCACTATCTTAATTAGGTAATTGCAATCGTAATTGCAGCATTTGGAGGGACGTTGCCAACTTTTTGGTTAAATCCATAAAGCTGATTTAACTAAAATGCCAAAAAACCTCTCTACTTTCTCTCTCCCCAAAACACTCTCTGCCTTCTGCAAAACTCTAGCCTACCATGCACTTTCTCCTCCAGCGGTGCCGAACACCAACCTTCTCACCGGTTCCACACATTGCAAATCTCTCTGCTCAAGTACTTCGCACTTATGTTTTTCTTTTACTGGTGAGACTCGTATCACAGATCTTTGGCACCACCACGAGCTCGCATCCTTCTTGCTCACCGAACCCTCCTCATCGTCTTTTACTGGTGAGACTCGTATCACAGATCTTTGGCGCCACCATGAGCTCGCATCCTTCTTGCTCACCGAACCCTCCTCATCATCGTTGATGTCCGACGCTCTTCTCATCTCTGACGCGGTTCATTTCCCTCTAGCCACAACTCGTTTGTTTCTTTTGTCAACATCACAAGCTCACATATTTCTTGCTCACCAAGGCTCCCCCATCACCACAGATCTCTGATGCCACCATGAGTTCGCTTCTCTCTTGCTCACCGAATCCTCCCCATCATTGCAAACTTCCCATGCTCCTCCCCATCACCGTTGTGCTCTATTTCTCTACGATCACTGATCATTTTTCGGCACAAACACCACGAGCTTCATCTTCACCAGTGCTCTTCATTTTACCGACACCACATCCATATCGATGAAGCATCATCAATGCCTCACAGACCTAGATTCCGTTCATCTACTCTTTTATTGTTGCAGGTTTTTCATTCTTCCTCCATGGCATCATCCTAGATGTTCCCCAAGAAGTATAAGTGACACAAACTCTTCAAATCATCCGATCAATCTTTGGCAGGTCGCTATTGTTATCTACAGCGACAGCACTCCTCTCGGATGCTTTGATCTCCATTTACATTGCTATGGACAACATCTCTAGGGAGCTTGGGCGATGTCTTAGTGTAATCACAGCTGCTATAGGGTAATGAACCACGAACTCTTGTCTCTTTGTCGCAATTTCAACTATCTTCACTAATGGGTCACTCATCATCACTAACTCTTCTTCGGGAATTTCGACCTACAAGTCTAGCCGAAGACCATCTTCACGTGTCTTTTACACTTCTTACTTCCATGGATATGGTTGGACGTGTTACTATCGAATTATCCTTGGTAGTTATTGCTCCTCTGTTTGGCCATTGTTTTTGGCTTTCTCCCATTTCCATTTTTTTAATAGGCATTACAATACTTTTATCGATCATTAAAAATATTTTTAGTTTCCATAAAAAGATTAACTGAAATACCCAAAATTAAGGATGGAAAAAAGTCAAGATGAGTACTTTTACCTTGAAGTTTGGTGGGTATGATTAGAAATAACTAAGGCCGTACTGAAGTTTGGTGGTTGGTTGGGATTAGAATTAATTAGGGTCCTACTTTTTCACAAGTATTATGATATGATCCAGGATCTAGATTATATCAAAAGTAAAAGAATAAAGATAAGCCAAGTTTTGATAAGTCTTGGAACCTCCCCTCTCAAGAGAATCTCTTGAGCCGTACAATAAATCACTCAATAATCACTTAATAAATGGATGCCTAAACCCGAACCGAACCAACTCTATTTATAACCAAAATTCTAACTTACTCTCCAAGTAATTGCTAACATAGAGCTCTAGGCCCAACCTTATCACATTACTGTTTTTGTGGGGGCTTGATTTTGTGAAGGAGAAAGACCTTTGTTTTTTTCAGTTTCGTTTACAGAAAATGACCGTCGTGTGTTTGGATTTAGAATCTTGGACCACTCCCTTTTATGTTTTTCTGGTATTGTTTTTTGTAAAAAGTTGCTAGATTTCTTTTTTGCCTCTTTATTATTGGAATTTATGTTTTTTAGTCTATAAAGCCTGAGTTATCGGTCACTGTTTTTGCTCTCTGTATGTGTATTTTGTATATTATTAGACGACATGAGTTTCATTTCAAATTCAATTGACAATGTGAGAAGCAACACACTTCTTTCTCTATTTGTGTGCATATATATATATATGGTAATGAGCAAATCAAGACTATAGTTACAACTGTTTGATTAGTTGTTATTACTTGTAGATAACTGTCTTACCTATAGTTAATTGTGTGATTAGTTTTCATTGATTGTTAAGGTAGTTTACCATTAAACCATCATGGAGAGTGTGGTCAAGAGAGGTCTTGAAGAATTAAGAGATGATGAGTTTAATCGATGGTGATCATCATCTACCTAAGAATTAAATTCTTACGAGTTTACTTGACATCTACATATTGTAGGGTCATGTGGTGTGGTACTCCCGTGACATTCATCGAGGTATACTCAAGCGGGCCAGAACAGTCATAGATATAAAAAAAGAAGTATTTTACCATTAGTTTCAATTGTTGTATACATCTCTTATTTAAACTGAGGGTTCAAGCTTAATACACAAGAAAGTATTTCACATCTCAACCTTTGGTATAGTATCTGAGCAGTATTGAAGTCTTTCTTAGCGTTTTGCTTGATTTTTCTTGTACGTTTCTTTTACTTATTTACTTAGAATGGCCGAACTGGAAACGCTCAGTACCAAAGAGTCCAATTGAACCATTTCTAAGCTGCTTGTTGGTGTTGTGAATTATGTTTCTTGGAAGAGAGCAAGGTCGATTGCACTTTCGAGTAAGAACAAGGAAACATTCATCGATAAAACTATCAAGAAACCCTCAAATTCCGAATTGGCCATAGTTGGAAATGTAATAATGGTGTTCTTGCCTTATGGATCATTAATTTCATCTCTAAAGACATTGCCTCTAGTATTGTCTACAATGGTGATGTTAAGGAGACCTGGGACAAGCTTGGTGAACGATTTAAAGAGAGCAATGACCCTTGGATTTTTTAGCTACGCAAAAAACTTATCACCACGGTGCAAGGATACATGTCAGTCGAAGTATACTTTATGTAGTTATAAGACGATTTGGCAGAATCTGTCTGATTTTCGACCTAACTTACCTCGACCAATCCAACCCAACCTATCAAAGGTTGGGTTAAATAAATTTTTTGATTGGGTTGGGTTCAAAATCATGAAATTTTCATGGGTTGAGTTAATTTAAGGGTTGACCTAAAATTAACTCAATCTAACCTGACCAACCTGAATTTATTATTCAGTTTAAAGTTTTTTTTTTTTTAACCTATAACATAATTATTATGTAATTTAATTATTTGGATTATATGTATATTTATTTTATTTATTATTATTGTTAGACTTTTTCTTTTTCAATATTTTTTTAAGTCTTCATAGTCTATATATCGTGGTAAAAATATATCCTAAAATTATGTATCTATTTTTGTTGGTTTTAATTATTTTTTTAAGGAAGTCGAATTGTGTCTTTGTTGTAATTATCTATTTTTATGTATATATTTGAGATCTTCTATACGAATCATGATGGTAGGACTAATAATGACTAATGAGTGACTTTTGATTGAATATTTTGCATATTTAATATTTATATTCATTTTATTAACTTGATATGATAATAATTGAAAATTTTATTTTGTTTATGTTTAGTGTATAACTAATTTGATAAAAAGAAAATATTTATATTTGGAATATATTGATGAACCCAATAACGCAACTTAACTCAACCCAAAAATATAAGGGTTGGGTTGTCTTGGGTTGGCTTGGAAAAGTGTACAACCTGAAAATTTGGGTTGGATTGAAAACTTTTTTTAATCCAACCCAACTCATGTACACCCCCTACTACCTTATATTGTACTTATAGAGGATCGATGGTGCTTCTTACTGGATTTTCGTATGGGTTTAAATGTCTCATATGCTGCTATCCAAACTCAAATCTTGGTAATGAATCATATCCCTTCCATTAGTAAGGTTTTGCTTTATTGTGCAAGAAGAATGACAAAGAACGGTAGGTTTTTCTGTCCCAACAATTGATCCTATGTCACGTTGAAATGAAGCACCAAGATCAATTTGTACCCATTGTGGGAAAATAGGGCACATCGTGGATAAATGTATCAACTCCACAGGTTATCGACCTGGTTATCGGACTCGGAATCAGTCGTCTGCTTTGGATGATTTTAGTTGCATCCACTACCTTAGCTGGAATGAATTTGGTTGCTTAGGATTCACAGTCCATATTCTTTTCCCATCTAAATGAACTAAGTACACCCATCTTATGGAGCTGCTTACTGCAGATCTTCAGGCAAAACGTGACACTGTTAGTGCTTCGGCCCACGTCTCAAGCATTTGTTTTGCCTTTGAACATGTAAACTCTTCCAATTTATGAGTGTTGATTCAGGTGTATCTTGCCATATATTGTTTCAAATTATTTTCTAATTGGAGAAGTGTTTTTTATTTATCTGTGGTACTACCCACCTCTTTTCCAGTTGATATTCATTTTGTTGGTGATTTAAGGCTTTCTCAAGATGTGTTATACCTTCCGAAATTCACATTCAACCTTTTGTCTGTTGGCTGCCTGTTATCAATTTATATTGTTTTTGTATAATTCTCTGTCATCAATGTCTTATCTAGGACAAAGTCGTATCGAGGGCGATTGGCAAGGCTGTACACAAAAATGTGCTGTATGTAATTTCTACTTCTATATATGGGACAGTTTCACAGTCATGAAGGTCATGTTTCTTGTTGCAGTCGATACTGCTAATTGGCACTCTCGGCTTGGACACCTTTCTCACAAACGGTTAGCTCAAATGAATGATGTTAAGTATGTTTCTGATACATCGTGTCACATTTGTCCATTAGCCAAATAAAAATAATTGTCTTTTCTGATAAGATCCGATATTATAATAACAAAATTTTAAGATAAACCAAGTTTAAAGTATTTGGACCTTCCTATTATTAAGATCACTCAAGACTCAATACTAAAATGGTCTAAACACAGTTGATACCTTTCCCACTACACGCGCTTTATATGTAACAAAATACCATACCCTAACTAATTGCCCAAAAGTCCCTATAATAATCCTAATTCTCTTAAGGCTCTAACCAGCCTCTAAAACACACCATGAGGACAAGGTGCGGGTAAACAACTTTTTTTTTACCATAAAATTCTTATGCAAATTTTGGAGCCCTTTGCCAATGCCATTCCAGAAGCTCATATGCTAATTAGCCCATTCCACAAGCCCAGATGCCACATAAATAAGAAACCAAAAGTTTGTGGTAGGGGTGATTTGGCTCGGTTTTCTTCAGTTTTAGGTCAAACTGATAACTGAACCGATCCAATTAATTTGATAAAAAAAGGAATCAAATTAATGTCCGTTAAATGATAAAATTTATTGGCTCGATTTTCTTCGATTCGGTTCCCTACGATTTACTTATTTTTTACTATTTTACTTGCTATTTTACTTCCAATTCATATTTTAATGTTATATTATAGTGGCCACTCACCTAAAAATTAAGGGGCAATTAGGCAAATGTCTAGTTTTTGGAAAATAAAACATCAAATGTCTAGTTTCCTGCACATTTAAATTTATGTCTACATCTAATATTCTTGAATTTTATGATTAAATGAATGACATTTATACCCTTTTATGTATTTTTATTTTAAATGTTTAATATTCCCCGTATAGATATCAAATAACCAACTCACTCTGATTTAAATAATAACAAAATTTAATTATAAAAAGAAATTTTAAATATCGAAATATGCATAATGAAAAAATACGTTGATGATTTGAAATATGAAATTTTAAAATGATCTCTAAAAATCAAAACAAATCTGAAATTTAAAAATAGTCCTATGAATCCCTTCCAATCATTTACATATTGTGTTAGTGGTTCCAACAATTAATTACATATTAAAAAAACACATTTAAGGAATTGAATGCTTACACATACAACCATCTACTTTTTTTTTTAAAAAAATGACATACCTTTTGTGTTTGAACTAATGCAGTCCAACTATATACATCTTCGAATTGTTGTAGTCCAATTATATCTATCTTCTTACTGTTGTAGTCCAACTATATCCATCTTCGAATTGTTGTAGTCCAATTATATCTATCTTCTTATTCTTGTAGTCCAACTATATCCATCTTTGAACTGTTGTAGTCCAACTATCTTCATATTCGAACTATTGTAGTCCAACTATCTCCATCTTGGAACTGTCGCAGTCTGGCTCTCTCCATTATCAATTGTGGCAGCTTTTTTCATTATCAATTCTATGTCCATCTTCAAACTCTAGAAATTTTGCTTCCCCTTGTCTGTGGATGTATGTGGATGAAGGAACATACCATTCACATGTCCTGTGGATGCTTAGTGCTTTGAATTGCTTCTTACTTGACTTCGGTGTCTTAAACTGAAAACTCTTACTGAGAGCTAGTTTGCATAGTACCTTCTTCAGCTCATCCTTGTTTGACAGTGTGAGCCCAACTTTCAAAGTAGTCGGTCATCAGGTCTGATTGAGCTGTACAACTCAGTGTGTATGGGTACGATTTCTGCAAAGTTGAAACAATTGTTGTACATGCTGTTGGAAAACCTGCTGCACATTATGTGCACCTCCCTATCCTCGAAAATTTGAACTAATATGCGTCTTTCCGAACCATCTTAATAGAGTGAGATGATCAATATGGTCGAACTTCTGCAAATATCAAGGGCAGAAGAAGTTGAATCGATAAGTAGATTAATTGTTGTACAGTATGGTACTGAAATCGTCATTGTCTAATAGTTCTTGTAGACATCCCTTTCATCTCATATTTCATTAAAGATGATGGTAATCAGCGTGACCTCCATGGTTGCACAAAAAAATGCCTAGAGATTGAAAATTAGGGATTTTAGAACTCAATAATAGGTTATTTGGCTCTGCTACTACGCAGTTAATTTGGATGAGTACCACAATAAGAGAGATGTAGTTGTCTTCCTCCGTTAGATATTTTATAAGTTTGATTTTACTCAATATTAGCAACAAAATAAGACATCCACGGTTATTCTCGATTATCTAAATCTGAATTTTAAGAATCCTAAAATAAATGTTGGCGGTTAGTTCATTTAAAACCGATTTTTAAAGTATCACCTAAATGTAGCTTTCGTACAAGATTTTTTTTTTTTTTTTTAATAAAATATTGATTTAAATTTATGTGAAATCGTGAGACATGAGGGCATTGTGGGGATTAAAAATTTCTCTCTTTTAAGTAGACATGAATTTAAACCCAAATAATGGTAGACATTTGATAGTTTATTTTCCAAAAATTAGACAATACTATTTTTCAAAAATTAATTTCTTATGAATTTTTTTGACATCCAAATGTTGAAGGTCAGACAATATATCCACACATGAATATCAAGAAAAAATGTTTACATATGAAAACACACATGTTCTAAACTGGTCTGCGTTGGAAATTTGGTAAATCTAATTCAGCACAGGACTGTTGCATTTGATACGTCCTATATTATTCTTCTCTTTTCTTAAAAGAAAAAATATAAAGAAAATAAATCAAAAGCACAATCCGAGAACATAGATTTCCTAGACCAGCTAGGTTTAGAAGAAAACTAAGAAAAAGTGACCTTTAGAGACCATTTGATGTTTAGGTTATAACAAACAGTGAACATTTAGCAATAATGTGTGAAGCAGAGTCAAAGGTTTTTTAATGAAATTATAAGCTAAGAGATTGATATACAATCCTTAATTGAATACATAGGTTTGTTAGATGTGACACCCAAGTAGAGAAAGAAAAACGACATTAAATGAGAGAGATCCCGAGACCATGTTAGTATAAATAAGGAGCATTCTTTATGAGAATCGATAGATCATGGTTAATTTAATATAACAGTCCAATTATGTATTTTTTAGTACAAACGGAGTTAAAAAAAATAGTACACCACTTCAAATAAATGAGAATCAAATGCTATTTTCAAACTCGAATTCATGACCGTAATGTTGAATTAAATTACTACCAAATAATGAGATCAACATGCTACCAACCTTTTTGGTAACATGAGGTTGTTAATATTAAAGGAAGAGGAAATGATGTTATACAAGCTCTAATATTGGACTTCATATTCTAATGCCATTCTAAATCACTTTTGAAATCCAAACAACTTAAGCCGTCAAGTAATAGTAAATTTCATATTTTATCCATATACTTAAAGCAAATTTAAACTAGTTGATAGCTCTAAATCACGTTTACATATGCATACATATAGTCGCCTTTGAATGACGGTTAGGACGTGTTTGGTGCAGGAATTAGGATTAAGTTAGTCGGTATTAAGCTAAGTTGGGTATTAAGTTAACTTGATGGATTAAGTTAATCTGTGTTTGGTGGACAGATTAAGTTAAGCTGGATTAAGTTAAGTTGACTGTTGTTTGGTGCAAGGATTAAGTTATGCTGAGTTTTTATTTTATTATTTTTCATGCATTTTTTTTAAATGTACATTCTTCAATTTATTTTCCTTAACAATACATGAATGACAAAATGATATTAATTTGAAATAGTAATAACATGATATTCATTTATGACGTGTTTAGTAGAGCGGTTAAGGTTAAATTAAGATGAGTTTTATGTTAATATGTTTTTGGTAAATAGTTTAAGTTGAACTGAATTAAGTTAAGCTTACTGATACTTGATGTAGGGATTAAGTTTTTTTTTTTTTTTTTTTTGAATAACTCGTGTAAGGATTAAGTTAAGCTTAGTTATTTTATTTATTATTTTTCATGCATTTTTTAAAAAATAATTCACCTTATTTAGTCATACATTTACTCTTGAATTTTTTTTCTTAGCCAATTTATACATGACAAAATGGCTTTCATTTAAAATAGTAACATCATAATTTTGATATAATAGATTAAATTTCATAGAGTCCTTAAGTTGCATGTACAAAATTATATCTTCGAAAATATTACAAAATTATATCTTCGAAACTATTATATTCATTTGAATGCCCACAATATAAACAAAATTAAACTTAAAGTTCAATTAAAGAAAATAGATAGTAGACATGAATCACCCAAAAAAGAAAGAAAATCATAAGTAATTGTTGTGAAAATAAAAAATCTTATTTTCCTCATAATGCAAACACAAATGAAAAATCCCATTTTAACCGTAAAAATAAAAATAAAAATAAAATATCATCCGTGAATTAATGACTCACCACGAGAAGAAATTTAAACCATGAGCTTTCTAATTAATTGTAAAGCCAGTAAACAATGAGATTCATTACTTTAAGTTCGTCTAATTATGAGATTCAAACCATTAAAGTCGGAACAACTTCCACCAAACTCCCTCGCTTATTTGCACAATCAACCTAAAAATCTGCCTCTCAAAGCCGCGGTTAGAATTTGAAACCCATGTTGAAAAGAAATTCAATTGGAAAAAACACCTTAAGGATTGTGGCTTTGGAATTCGAATCGTTATTAGTGATAATCCCAGAAAAACGAAACCCACTTAAGAGAAGAAACAGAGGACCGTAAAAAAAAATTAAAAAAAAATAGACGATAGAAACCCATAAGAGAAATCGAAGATTAAAGATAACGAAACTCGGGAGGGTTCATTTGATTTGAGAGACCAATAATCCTAAGGAGAAGAACGGGAAATTAAGGGGTTCGTCAATGGATAAGTGAAAATGAAATCGAACTTCAAAATACGAAAAAAAATAGGTCATTCGAAAGGAAAAAATTAACTCAAATCTTTAAAACCTATTGCAAGAGACGAAAAGAAGAGGTGAAGAAGAGAAAGATAAAAATCAGAAGAAATTTGGGAAAGCTAAAAGAGAGGGGGAGAGAGAGAATTAAGACTAAGAAGTTGGAGGGATTTAGTCGGATTTCAACAGTAACTTACTGTACAAATCCGAATTAACGTAAGACGGTTTTATTTTTTGCTGATCCGTGAGCCAAACGAGGGTTGGAGGGTGTTAACTTAATCCATGTTAAGTTAACACCTCCTCCAAACAGGCCCTAAGTGTTTTGGGATAATTAGACAAATATCTACTTTTTTTATAAAATAAACATTAAATGTTTACTTTCTAGATCGTTTAAATTTATGTCTAAATCTAATATTTTGGAATTTAGTAATTAAATGAATATATTGTAAGCTAAAATTTTATCCTTTTTGTGATTATTTTTTATTT
Organism: Sicyos edulis; assembly: GCA_036507275.1. Classification (NCBI taxonomy): domain Eukaryota; kingdom Viridiplantae; phylum Streptophyta; class Magnoliopsida; order Cucurbitales; family Cucurbitaceae; genus Sicyos; species Sicyos edulis. Next base: position 23,755,131 of record CM071856.1, read on the forward strand.
ATTTGATAATCTCATTATAGATACACTCTAACAAAGAATTTGAATTAAAAAAAAAAATAAAACTAACTGATAGAATCGTATTATGTAGATGAAAAAATAGGTTGAAGATAAAAAAGAAAATAGAAAAATTAAAATAATTTTCAGAATCTCTTCTAGACGTTTACATATGCATACATATAGTCGCCTTTGAATGACGGTTAGAGTTTTGTATTGAGATAAAAAAAATAATAATTAAATGCATACCGTACATGCACAAAACATAATTATTATTTGGCAGGTGGAGTTTCATAGTTCTTGAGTGTTGAGAGTTGTTGGATATCCTTGTGAAACACAAAAGAGACAAAAATAAAAATTTATCAATCCTTAAAGAAGTACGATCGAATACATCTACATGTGTGTAAAGTTCTATCCTCTTCCACACCATAAAAGTGAGCTTTCCCTTGACTTCCATGACCCTCCGATTGAAACTTCTCTTACCAAGAAATCGGGCAAGTCTACATATCATCCACACATAAAGAATTATTTGAAATAGTTGTCGTTGCAACCTCATTTTTCGTATAACTTCTTACATAATATAATTCTATATCAGTCTATTATGTTGACTACAAGTTCAAATCCTTATATATTTATGATGCCTCAAAGACAAGTGTCTCCTACTCAAAACTTGTTTACATAGAAACTTCTTCAACTCATTCTTGTTTGACAACATGAGCCCAACTTTTAAAGCAACTGGAGCATCAGAGTTGTTTCTGTGTACGTCTGAGTGTGTCTGACTACATTTTCTCCAAGGATGAAGCAATTGTTAAACATGATGCTGGAAAAACCCGTTGCACATTAGAGTTATGGTCGAACTTTCGCCAATATCAAGCGCAAATGCAACTAAATCGACAAATTGATTAACCGTTGTACCGTATGCTATTTCAATCGTGATTGTCTTATAATTGGTGTAGATATCCCTTTCATTCCATACCTCATTGAAGACAATGGGATGGGTGTGGGCTTCATTGTTGCAGAACCAAAATCTTTGCGATGTGAAATGTAGGGAGAATTGTAAATGTGTAATTTAGGGAGAATTGCAAATGTGTGGATTAGGGAGATTGTAAAATTATGATCTTCAATAGTGATCATGAGTGTGGAGACAGTCGACGTTGAGGGAAAGATCGTAGAATTCGGTGAGGTGGAATGTAGTTAAGGGACATAACTTTTTTTCCTAAAAATTCATCTTTCATTCAATATTGTTTATATAGAGATTTTTTTTTCAAATTTTAATTTGAATTAACAATAAATATGAGATAGAGTGGTTATTTATTATAAAATCTCATTATATATATATATATAGAACCCAGTAATATCTTTGACTTGTTTTTGCTTCCATTTCTTTGTCAGGAAAATAATTATTACTTCTTTAATAAAACCATCACGTTACTTCCAACTTTTTGTTTTTTCTAGAAGAATATATTTTTATCTTGCCAAAAAAAACATGATAATGTATGTATATATATATATATAATTTTTTTTTTTAAACAAGGATAACCACGCCCGTTTCTAGGTCAGAGACTGAGAAAGTTTCATTTGAGACCTTGAAGGGAGCATACCTTCAAAGCACAAGTCTTCAATCACTGTGTCACCCCTTGGGGACAGAAGAATATATTTTTATCTTGTAAAAAAATAAGAGAATGTATGTATGTATGTAGGTATGTATGTATGTGTATGTATGCATATATATATATATATTGAAACAAGGGTAACCACGCCCGTCCCTAGGCCAGAGACCGAGAAAGATTCATTTGAGACCTTGAAAGGAGCATACCTTCAAAGCACAAGTCTTCAATCACTGTGTCACCCTTTGGGGACAGAAGAATATATTTTTATCTTGTAAAAAAAAAAAAGAGTGTATGGATGTATATAGGTGTATGTGTGTATATATATATATGTTGAAACAAGAGTAACCACACCCGTCCCTAGGCTAGAGACCGAGAAAGATTCATTTGAAACCTTGAAGGAAGCGTACCTTCAAAGCACAAGTCTTCAATCACTGTGTCACCCTTGGGGATAGAATAATATATTTATACAAGTTTCATATAAATATTGGAGGTAATAATTCTCCTTTTCAATGGTTCATTTAATGGTAAATTTAGTCCAAGTTTTTAAAATCTAAAATTGGGAATTTATACTCAACAACACATTCTACCTGTTATATTATGTTTGTAGCATAATTTCTAAAATAATTCATCTATAGCACATGATTTCTATCAGTGGTAGAACTCAATCAATTGAATTCTATCAGTGATAGAACTAATCCGTGATAGAACTATATCACTCATTGAATTCTACCAGTGATTGAAATCAATTTAGATTTCGTACTACAAATGAATTAATGTTGATTTTGTACTATAGATGAAAAATATATTTTGTCCTTTTTTATTATACATGCAAAATTCCTTTTAAAATTTATTATTATTTGTTTAATTCATGCAACTAATATGTTTAGTAACAAAATATAAAACTAAAAATTGATTGATAATTCAATAGGATATTTTTTGTAATAGCTTAGGGTTGTACATTTGTGTCAATGAACCAAAATGTCACGAATTTGAATATTATTAAACTAAAATAGTTACGAATGTTTTGTAAGGTCAATTAACAACAACAATTGAGGTGGATAATTAAAATTCATAAACAGTTACGAATGTTTTTTAAGATAAATTAATAACAATTGAGGTGGATAATTAAAATTCATAAACTCTTTGAATCATAAATATATAATTGTTGTTAATTACTTTAACCATAGTTAACACCAATCCTCACACAAGTAATTAATAACTCCAACCACTATTAACATCAAATCTCAAAAGAATAATTAATCATTCCAACCATTATTAACACCTCTGTTTGGCCTCGTCCCTCTTTTTTGACCTGTACGATATTCTTTGGTATGAAGCTGAAGCCTCGAGAATTTTTACGGTTGCTTCAATAAAAATTCTTATGAACTTCTCTAATCTTAACTTTTGAGTTATCTGAATCTATGTGGAATTTGCACATCCCAACAAAATGAAAAATACATGTTTGGATCCTTTACAACCATGGTATATAATACTACTAATATGGTGCAAAAAGGGAATCCATGCTGTATACTCAATCCTCAATGGTGTCCTTTGTGCAGAAAATCCTCAAAATCAATCAATCACCTTTTTCTCCATTTTAGCTACTCAAATTGGTTATGGGCAACGTAAGGTATATTTTACCTCCTTCTATAATTTTGAATTTTTAAAGTATTCATCATTTAATCTCATCTAGCTCAAGTTTAAAGATGGACTTCGCTCACAATGTGATGATTGCAAATTTTATTGGTGGCCTTTTTTTTGGTTAATTTGGTTGGAGCAGAAGGCTTAGAATTTCAAAGACATCTCTAAGACTAACTATGCTTTATGGGAAGATATTACGGTTTGTATTTATTTTTGGTGTAAAAAGTCCAATTACTATATAAGGACTATGACTACAATATTATAACTCTAAATTGGAGATCTTTCATTGCTTCTCTATGATGTATTTTCTTCGGCTTCCTCCTTAGATGCCTTTAATGAAATTTAATATCTTTTTCCAACAAAAAAAAAAAGCTAACACCAATCCTCAAACGAGTAATTAATTTCTCCGACTACTCTTAACTTTTCCATTCCTCAGCATTCAACTTTTTTCTACCAAAAACAAACACGCCCTTATATACCTCTCGTATATTTTTTTGTTTTTTTTTATAATAAAGCAATGTTGTTGTCTTCTTGAGCGTCCAATGCTTAAACCTCCTTTACTCTTTGGGAGAGACCTAGATTCCATCTCACCAAGTGCGAGCCGCCATTAGATTCTTTTTGCTCTTATAAGAAATTCTTCATCAAATGCTTGATGTAAATTATGCCTAGATACTTTAGAACAAAGAACATGTAAGTAGGAAGATTTTCTAAGACCGATGTAATCAATGTTAGTCTATCTCCACATAAAAGATATTGATATTTCCAATGACTAAACTTGTATGTGTTGAATCTTTTGCAAAATAGGCTCCTAATATAGGGGTTCTAGGATTTTTGCTGAAGGTCATTCCTAAACAATTAAAGGATATAGTGCAAGTTACCTTAAAAAAAAAAGGATATAGTGCAAGACTTAATATCCTATAAGCTCGAAACAGAGAAAAGTAATGAGTGTTCAACTTAAAATTTCACTTATCATATTCCCTTGTGGAAGACACAATTTCTTTCAAAAAAATCGTCAATGATATGTTTGATCCATGCTTAATATCATTAAAAAATGGATACAAAATTTTGGTTGTGAGAATAGAGGTTATTATCTTAGCAATATTGTCCTTGCCATTATAAATGAAAATTATTAGTTATTTTGCATTTGGAAAGCAACAACGATTTTTGGGTTTTAACCCTATGACGTCATCTGGTAAAAATTAAATCATTCGAATATCTCGTGATAAAAATGATATGTACCCCGAACATGTTTCTTAGATTTATATGGCCCTCACTACAAGGATGAACTAAATTAGTTATGCATTATCAATTGTGCATCACACGCACATCATTTAGATTTTCTTTGGAAAGTCAAATAGGAGGAAATTGTACAATTTAAATGCCGCTTTGATACCAGTTTGTAGAAACTCGAATCACAAATAAAACAAACAAAAACAATTAACAATTTCGCAAGCTTTTCGCTTCGGGATTGGAGAGACAATGCACACAAATTTTCTTTTCAAAATTTTTCTTTATTTCTCTAAAATTCTCTCTACAATACTCTCGCTTTCTCTCTAGCACTTACTCTTTCTCTTTTCTCTACGATTGTCTCTTTACAATTGTTTCTACTTTGCTCCATGTAATGATCACTCTATTTATAACCTATTACAAGCTTGGCCTCCAAGTTTTTACCAAAAAAGCTTCCCACTAATTCCTAAATTAAGGATCCAATAATGCCTTAATTAACTCCTAAATTGACAACTCATTAATTCCTTAATTTTCTACCTAAATAAAATCTCACTAATTTCTCAATTACATCAATTAACCATATAAATAAAATTTCATTTAAGTTTATTTCAACTAAACTTTCCCATAAACTTAAATGCTCCTATTGTTCGTTATGCCAATAATCTTCTTGAATTTCTCGAACAATATTTTCGGCATCAACTTTAAAAATATCTACAACTTGCTCGCTTCAATGCTTTCCAATGCCAATAAACTGGCTCCTCCATGAACCGATTAACAATGCCAGCACCTGATGCAAGATCCGTTCTCTCAACATGATAAAAAAACTTCATCCTAGTCTATTCCTGCTTTCTGCTTATCCCTTCGCAATAGGTCGCGCTTTGTCCCACTCTATCTTCTCTTACGCATTCATATTCTTCTTGAATTCCCACTCCACATCAATTGTCTGACTTGCATTTGGAAATTCTGTCAGCTTCCATGTATCATTGCGCCCTATCGCATTAATCTCTTCATTCGTTGCAGTTCGCCACTTCTCATCGGGCACTGCTTTCTCAAAACTAATACTTTCTGCATCTGCTAAAAGAAATTCAAGATGCACCTCATTTGTCGCATCGTACAATTCTTGCAAACGTCGCATTCTGGGTTGTTGCGGTTCTTCTTCTTCTTCTTTAATTATTTCAGACTCTCTAGGCATACTCATTGATGCAACAACTGGTGATTCTCCAACTTCGATGTTGACTTCCATCGTCTTATTCTAGTCTAATTCACTTTCTTCGTGTGCACGTCGCGACTCAAATTCAATTTATACATGCGATTGCTTCCCATCTCAGCTCGAACCATTAACAGCGTGTTTGGAGGAAGGATTTTCTTAATCCGGATTAAATAAATACCCCTAATATGTGTTTGGTGGCCAGATTACCAAAATTGAAAAATCGTATTAAAAAAATACGGATTAGCTACAGTCGTTTTTCTTTAATCCGTCCTTTTTTTCCTGCTTTCTCTCTTCTCACGCCTCTCTCTTTTCTCTCTTGTTCGACTTTTCTTCTCCACTTCTTTAGGCCAATTCCTTTACCGATTCAATCTTCTAAAGATTATTTTGTTTTCATTAATATTCTTGCTCTTGAAATTTCGCATCCATTGAACTCCGAAATCCATATTTTTAAGGAGTTTCAATTTTTTCGTCTTCCCCTTCGTCCAGATCTAGGTTTGTTTCTTGTCTAAACTTTGGTTTCCTTCCCAGATCTGAAGGTCTCGCTGACGAATCCCCTACAAATCTTGCCGTCGTAGACTTCCTTCGGCCTTGCATGTGTGAAAATCGACCTCTATATACCTTTATCGAATGATATATATATATTTCTGTTGGGGAGTTCTACTGACTTGGTAGGATTTGTGGTGTATTAGGCTTGGTGGGATTCCTACACAAAGGTAAGTTTTCTTCAACCCTAACTCCAGCCGATGATGAATTCTTGATTTTTTTTCCAAATTTTTTCATCTCATTCTCCTAAATTGATTAATATTTATTTTTTCTCTGTTAGTTTTTTTTTTTTGAATGAATGAATTGTTCTCTGTTCTATGTTAGTTGAGTATCAAATCTACATTTATTTTGGATATTACGAATATCTTCCTAATTGCTTCGATCTGTTTTTTGTTCTCTATTATATATTTTTTTTTAATGAATTGTTCTCTGTTCTTTGTTAGTTGAGTATCAAATCCACATTTATTTTGGATATTAAGAATATCTTCTTAATTGTTTCGATTTGTTTTTTGTTCTCTGTTAGATTTTTTTTTAATGAATTGTTCTCTGTTCTCTGTTAGTTGAGTATCAAATCAACATTTATTTTTAATATTACAATTTCTTATTTATTGATGGTCGACGACTTTCTAATTGCTTCTATCTGTAGCTCTTTGTTCCTTGTTTTCTGCTAGTTGAGTATTAAATCACAATTTAATTTAGATGATTTTGTTTTGTTTTGTTTTCAAATATTGTGGGTACTATTTTTGTATTTATTGATGGTTAATGATAAGCTCGAAGGTTTTGTTGCTTTCATTTCAACTAATCATTCTGATATATGAAAATGTGTTGCTGTTTTAATTGATGGTAAGGATAATTGAATGCTGATGAACTAACCAACAACTTCCCCTTCCTATATAAGCCTTCTTTAGATTTTATCAGTTGACATCCATCTTTCTGGCTTCATCTCTAACAATGTGAGTTTTTTTTTAATCTAAATCATATCCATGTGTTTATTTCATTGTGTCTTTGTGTTGCTAGTAATCTATCTTATATCCACCTAGCCATTGAATTACATGTCTATTTCATATCCATTTCATTTGAACTATCTCTATTACACAAGTAGGAAATCTGTCTAATTCATTGTCTTCTTGCTACTTGTTATCAATCTCATATCTATCTGTCTATTGAATTATATATCTATCTCATATCCTTCTCATATCATTTGATCTATCTCTATATTATACAAGTAATATGTCTATTTCATTGTTTCTTGGTGTTGTTTGCCATCTATCTCATATCCATATGTCTATTGAATTGTATGTCTATCTCATATGTAGCTCATTTCATTTTATTTATCTCCATTACACAAGTTTATTTTATATTGACTTTGCACTTTTTATCTATTTTCTTATTCATGTATCTATGTCTACCATGTGTTCTTCATTTATTAGTTCAAAACTTGTGTTCAATATCTATTAGTCCAAAACATGTTTATCCATTTGTTTATTTTATGTATCTCATCTCACTTGATTTATCTCTATATTACACAAGTAATCTGTCTATTTCATTGTTTCTTTGTGTTGTTTGCCATCTATCTCATATTCATATGTCTATTGAATTGTATGTCTATCTCATATCCATCTCATTTCATTTTATTTATCTCCATTATAGAAGTTTATTTCATCCTGACCTTGCACTTTTTACCTATTTGCTTATCTCATGTATCTATGCCTACCATGTGTTCTTCATTTATTAGTTCAAAACCTGTGTTAAATATCTGTTTGTATTGCTCATCTTTCTATTGCTACCTTGTTTTGCATCATTCAAACTTTTTCCTTTTTTTAAAATAAAAAATAAATAATGGATCGCATTTGATCTTAAATGAGAAATGAGTAATGCATCCATTCCCAGAGGCTGGGGTTTATCTTCATTTATCATTATTATAGTTGTTTCACTATTCTTTATTTTGTAAAAGGTACTCTTCTAACATTCTTTTTCGATTAAAAATTTTCCAAGTTTTTTTTGCTAACAATGTCTCTTTCAATCCCTTTTTTTTTTCCAGATTGTAACTCTAACACAATTGTTGATTTACTTCAAGGTTCGTGTTACAAACTTGTTATATACTACATTTGATTCTCTTAAATTTTTTGTAATAAACAGTAATATCCTATTACTAGGGACTTTAATCATATGAATATTATTCGGTTAGATTTTATGTATAATTTGTTTTTTTATTATGGTTGATATTTTTTTTATCCATTTTATGTTGCACTAAATCTATTTGAATTATGTTTGTTTCTCATTTATGTTTGATATTTGTTTCATGTTTTCACTATTGAAATAAACAATATGATCAAATTTTAAGTTTGAAGTTTAGTTTAAAATCTAAAATAAACCTAAAAATTTGATTATGAAATAATTAAATTAAATTATTGAATAATTAAATTATGCTTACATTGATTGATATTTGAAATTTAAATAATTTAATATTAAAATCAAATTTATAAAATTGGTTTGAAACGACATTCATGTTTAACTATTAAAATTAACTTATTTTGAAAAGTTTAATCTCTATCAATATATATATATATATAGATAGATAGATAGATAGTGTAATGGACCGACCCGAATGGGGCACTAAATGGGCCCTTATCCCAATGCAAGCATTCAAAGTAAAGGACATTTAAACAGACATGATTTCGGATTCCAATTAAAACAAAAACATTCAAAATAACTTCTTTAAAAACTAGACAATTTCCCTGGAACCTGTCCCTGTTTCCAAGCACTTGTTCCAAGAAGATCCGCCAACCAAGCTAATCGGGAATTCAGAATAGATTACCTAGCTACACATGTCAATAAACACAAACAAGCAGTCAATCAGCAATCACATATAATATCGCAGGGTCCACACAACTCCGGTAAGAAATCCTTACCTTGGTCGGGGACGATTTGACACAAAAACCTAGGTGGCGAACGAACCCGAACTAGCTATCGAGAACCTATCAATCACAACAAAAATCACACAATAGGCCTAAATATACTAAAATAAACGAGGATCAGCTCGGGAGCAACTCACGAGGCACGACGAACGCACGAACGAGCGATTGCCTGACGACCGGCAAAGAACGTGGTTGGTGGCGGCTGGGCGCAGAAAATGGGCGTCTTTGGGGTGCGCATCTTTGGGAAGCGGACGCTTGTGACGACAGATCTTTGGCGGCGCGGTATGCGCGAGGCGCGGCTTGGCTGGCGCTGGCGATGCGACGCGACGCGGCCGGGCGAGGACGCGCGCGCGCGCGCGGCACCGTCGCCGAGGCGTGGCTCGGTGGTGGGCTTCGATCGCGCGACGCGAGCGAGCGGCACGACGCAGCGCGCGCGCGGCGCGGCTCGGCGCGAGCGGCGATCCGCGAGCTCGACGAACAGGGGCGAACAGGGCATTGGAGAAGAACGAGCTCGAATTTGAGCGATTGGTGAGGATTTCACACCGATTCGGTCGATGTATTGGAATCCCCTACTGCGGGCCGCACGAAAACCACGCAATTCCCTCACTCTCTCGGCCAGCAGAACTCGAAATCGGAAACAGGGGAGGGCAGGAAGGAGAAGAAGAAGAAGAAAGAAACGCTTACCTGCTGCTCGGGAAGAGATCGACCACGAATTGGGAGAAGAAGCACGGTCGAAATGGAGCTGGAGAAGGAAGAAATCGCAAGGGAAATCGCTGTCGGTCGGAGGAAGAATCGCGAAGGAGAAATGGGGAAGAAGAAGAGAAGCTCGGCCTTTAAACCAAAACTGGCGTCGAACAGGCTCATATAGAAGATCGCGCGTTTAGAAGCACAAGAGCGCTCAGTGGCTCGATTGGCAGCGCCCCCTGCGTAGCACGCGACACATCCCTGGCTCGAACGCTATTTAATTCCCTATTTATTTTTACCTTTTCCCAAGCCCAAATGTCTTCACCAAAAATCCCGATCCTTTTCAAATTGACTCATAATTATTCCGGCAATTTTCAATTTCAAAACCGGCCCTGTCGGCCCGACCCAAAATTACCAAAATGCCCCTTGGTCCTCCCGGGAAGACCGGGATGAATTTTCCGGGCCGTTACAATACTCCCCCCTTATAAGACTTTCGTCCTCGAAAGTCACTTAAGATTGGAACAGCTCGGGATACTGCAATCTCATCTCATCCTCCCGCTCCCAAGTGGCTTCCTCTGAACTCTGACTCCTCCACTGAACCTTTACCAGCCGGATTTCACGATTACGCAGTGTCTTTGTCTCAAAAGCAAGAATCCCCACTGGCTTTTCCTCGAAGCTCAAATCCTCATTCAGCTGCAAAGGCTCAAAGTCAACAATGTGCGATGGATCCGGCACGAACTGTCTCAACATCGAAATATGAAAAACACTGTGCACTGCTGACAATGACGGAGGCAAGGCTAATCGATAAGCAACCTTGCCGATCCTCTTCAGAATCTCAAACGGACCAACAAAACGGGGACTCAGCTTCCCACGCTTGCCAAACCTCAAAACACCTCGTATCGGTGCGACCTTCAGGAATACATGTTGGCCAACCTCAAACTCCAAATCCCGACGCCGAACATCGGCATAACTTTTTATCCGCTCACGAAATTTGTCAACATACGAGCTCTAATCTTCGCACTTGACGGCACCATTGGTCAAGCTGCGAGCAACTCGGGACCCAAACCCTGCCTATCACCAACCTCTTCCCAGAACACAAGAGATCGGCAACGCTTACCATACAAAGCCTCGAATGGAGCCATCTCGATCGTCGATCGATAATCGTTGTTATATGCAAACTCCATCGATCATGTGCATCTGGTCCCAATCGCTCGGAAATCCAACACACAAGCCCTCGAATCACGGTCAGACACAATCCTCACAGGCACACCGTGATAACGAACGATCTGTTCCAAATACAACTGCGCCCACTGTTCCACGGTATAAATGTCTCTACCGGGAATGAAGTGTGCGCTCTTATCCAATCGGTCGGCTATCACCCAAATCGAGAGAACTTCCTGAGTCCTCGGCAATCCGAAATAAAGTCCATGGAGATCTCTTCCCATTTCCACCGAGGCACACTCGCCGCAATAAACTGGTGGTCTCTCTGCTCGGGTGCCTTCACTTGCTGACAAGTGAGACATCGACTGACAAACTCCGCAACATCTCTTTTCATACCCATCCACCAGAATGTCTGCTTAAGATCCCGATACATCTTGGTACCTCTGGGGTGCCAAGCAAACAGAGAACTGTGGGCCTCTGAGAGCAACTCTGTTCGCAATCCTGCAACATCCGGAACACACAACCGGCCTCTGCACGTCAGCCCACTGTCTGGTGAATACACAAAGTCAAAATCTCCATCAGCACTAACTCTGTCAAACAATCTCTTAAGTGCGGGATCACTCAGCTGACTATCAATAATCCGTTGTCAACTGAGCTACTCGCGCGATAACCTCACCCAACAACATCGCAATCTCGGCCCGCTCGACCTCTCTCGATGTCTGGGTGGGAACTTAACAACGCCGCGGAGTGCGACGTCTTCCTACTCAAGCATCGGCTACAACATTTGCTTTACCCGGATGGTACAAACTCGCATGATCATAAACTTTCACCAACTCTAACCATCTCTTCGCCTCATATTGGCTCCTTTCGAGCAACCGGATACTTGAGGCTCACGGTGATCGGTAAACATCCGAATCCGCTCACCATACAGGTAATGCCTCCAAATCTTGGTCACGAACACCATTGCCGCCATTTCCATATCATGAGTCGGATAGTTTCGCTCATATAGCTTCGGTGACGGGAAGCATAAGCAATGACCCTTCCGTCGCCGCATCAACACACAACCCAACCCGAACTTGGAAGCATCATTGTAAACCACGAAACCACTGTCCCCTCCGGATCGCCAACATCAGTGGTGCTTTGAAGTCAAACTACGCTTGAGCCTGGCAAAGCTCTCATCACACTTACTGTCTTGATAAACTCGACACCCTTCCTCGTCAGACGAGTGAGGGGCGAGGCTATGGCGGAAAAATCCTTAACAAACCGACGGCGGCAAACTTCCAAACCCAGAAAGAAACGGCTCCTACGAGCAGACAACCGAAAGACAGAGAGCTCCACATACACTCACTGTCTTGCTCCACTAAAGCAACAATCAAAATCTCACGGGGTAGCAACAGGGGTCCACCACGAACTGAACCTCCAAATACCAACGGGCAACTCTCAACTTCCCTGGAAACAGAAAGACAACCAACAGGGCACGAACCATTCGCCCCACGAGAAAAACTGACTTCAAGCAATTCCAATCCACACCTTGGTCAACACCAAGCATCAACTTGTCACCATACCGGAACCAATCCGGACTCTACTCCAAACAAATTTAACTTGCTAGGCTACCAAGACTGCCAGCAATTCCCCCGAGGCTACAAACTACACGGCTTCAACTTGCCAACTGAAACTCACTATCAGGGCCTGATTGAGTTCTAGAGAGGCTCTCCACAACCTAGGGTTCTTCGACAACCCTCGACATCCACTGCCAACTAACTGCCTACAGCCAACTGCCTGCACAACAACAACTCCTTTTTCCAGCAACACAACCATGCTGGCCAACTCCAACTCCTTGGGAACCAAGAGGACCCGAAACGCTACCGAATGCGTCATCCTCCTACTCAGACCTCAACCACAACATAACTCCTACCCAAGGGGGGATCCGAACAACTCTCTCAGTCATGACGATCAGCAAGAAGATCCGCCAACCAAGCTTAGGTCCACTTAACAATCTCACCTAAGAAACAACCTGATACCACGAGCATGGTATCCTTACCACCTCACTAAAGCCTTACCACTGAACTAGCCCTTTTGCACGACCTACACAGGTGCAACTACCATAAATAGATCCAAGGCTAAAGGAGTACGCTAAACTCCGAACGGCATAGAACCATCTGCTATGCCCATGCCAAACTCAGGCCTGAACCAGATTTAGTGCCAAAGTGGCACACCAACCAATGCACCTCAAGTGCCACTACTACCAAATCCACATCTTACTACAACGGGGCCAACAAGGTCACAACCTCAAGTGACACGAACTCTGGCTCGGCATACAAGGGCTCAACTCCAACAACCATGCCTAAGGCATCTCATCAAGCTGAAGGCTCACAGCCTACTCTTGCATCTCCACATGATGCTCAACAAACTCTGGCCGGCTCTCTCAACATGCAGCAGCTAGCCCTACTCTAGGGCTTACCAAAAGAAGAGTGTTCATTTTTTTTTTTTTTTTTTTTTTTTTACCAAACAACTGAGGAGACCACCAACGGATCCAGTCCGTAGAGAACACTGCTTGCTGCACCCTTACCTACAGGGTTCCGGCTTAGTGGCTGCAAACAACCACACTTCACAGAAGCACAAAGATGCCTCATCAACCTCCTTGAAGGCTACCAACTTTGCAACCACTCTCTGGGCAACCAATTAATCTATCAAGGCTCAAGATCAACACTTGAGCTACCTAGGCTAGTCCACACGGGGACCTGCTCCACAAACATCCACATCAACACAACCACAGCTAACTCCTCTCATGGAGTGGCATTCCAAGGCAAAGCACCTCCACCCTCTCACTAGGGGAAAACCATCAACTGGGCCACAGTTGGCCTATGGGAGTCCAATCTCTACCTCCCTCTGGAACGATGTCCCAGGGCATCCGAATCTATCTGGATACCACAACAAACCACAATATACATCACACACTGCGGGAAGTTGGCATGATGGCGCTCTAAACCCAAACCAATAACGAGTCAGAACCTGCTCGTCTCCGCTCCACAACACTACACAAGGCATACACTAGATGACAGGTATTGTAAATTCTTAACCCTTTTTCTACAACAAATAGTAAACTTAGGCGTACCTGATGACAGGGAAAATGACCTACAACAACAGGTCATACTACAGAATTTATGACTCTGAGCTCTGATACCAACTGTAATGGACCGACCCGAATGGGGCACTAAATGGGCCCTTTTCCCAATGCATGCATTCAAAGTAAAGGACATTTAAACAGACATGATTTCGGATTCCAATTAAAACAAAAACATTCAAAATAACTCTTTTAAAAACTAGACAATTTCCCTGGAACCTGTCCCTGTTTCCAAGCACCTGTTCCAAGATAAATACATTTCCAAAGTTTACTCTGATCAGAGATTTACTAAAAGCCATTCAAAACCTGTTCAGATACAAAATGCTGGAATCCACAAATATTTACAAACATCCTAGGGCTCCGTGCCCGACTACATGCATTCAGGGAAAATGAAACACACGAGAGTCATAATACAAAAATCAGAGTTGGAAGACTGGGCCCCATGATCACAGCTCCTCCTTCAGCCATCCTGTCTCGCAACTTGGTTACCTGTGGAAAAAACCACAGTAATAAGGGTGAGCAACGAATTGCTCGGTAAGAATCCCCAACCGGGGTACAATACGATATACATGGTCATCTCGATGAGCGTATGCAAGCTATGAATATAAACACAGAATAGAGCACATAGCTTAGCCCACTCTTGGGCCTCGGATGCCAGCTTAGGGTCTTAGTCCGGAATAATATCACCACACAGTCAAAATATATATAAGTCGCCTATACGAGAAACAAGTCCGGCCTCGGCTGTCATCTCATCGTCGACGAAAGGTACATCGCTCACAATCCCGAGGAGCTCTCCGGTCGGCAGATCAGAATGAGCGTAAGCATGCCGCCGCGTGCTATCGCAGACTATGGGGTTGCAGGTGCGGAGGCAAGCCGCCCATATCCGATCACCACGCCTAACTAAATCTTTGGATCGGTGTCACTGACATAGGGGTGTGAGACCTGGACACGTAAACTATGTCAGCCTGAACCACCGCACCTGGGGCCAAGGAACGGTCGTGGTAGGCTTACACCAGGAAGCCGTCCTTGCCTTAACAGTGGCAATCGGGGGCTCGCCAAACATGCCGAGGACATGCCGATTGCCGGGACGAGACAATGCCAAGTCATCATCCCGACCGTTGGGGCATTAACAAGCGCCACCCTCACCCAAGATTGCGGGGCCTACCGCTTGGGTTAGCTAATCCTCACGGGGTCCAGGGACGAAATGACTTGCTCGACGTCCCTGCCATGGATGCAAGGTTCTTTATGCATCAGGCCCGGATGATGCTATCTACCTGCAATTCTAACCTGCCCTAGCAAACAGCAAATAATTCCATAAAATCCAATACGTGCTCAATAAGAATACAACGAGCCTAGCATGATACTACGAAGCAAGGAACAGATACGAGCATGCTAGAGAGGAACAACCTAGCATGGATTAACATGAGAATTAAACCAGGAAAATCATGCTAATCGGGAATTCAGAATAGATTACCTAGCTACACATGTCAATAAACACAAACAAGCAGTCAATCAGCAATCACATATAATATCGCAGGGTCCACACAACTCCGGTAAGAAATCCTTACCTTGGTCGGGGACGATTTGACACGAAAACCTAGGTGGCGAACGAACCCGAACTAGCTATCGAGAACCTATCTATCACAACAAAAATCACACAATATGCCTAAATATAATAAAATAAACGAGGCTCAGCTCGGGAGCAACTCACGAGGCACGACGAACGCACGAACGAGCCGATTGCACGAACGGGCGCAGAATTGGGGTTGGGCTGGCGCTGGGCGCAGAAAATGGGCGTCTTTGGGTGCGCATCTTTGAGGCGCGACGCCGCGCGCGCGATCTTGGGCGAAGCGAGGCGCGAGGCGCGCTCGGTGGCGGGCGCTGGAGATGCGACGCGGAGCTGGGCGAGGACGCGCGCGCGAGCACTGGTCGCTGAGAGGCGTGGCTCGGTGGTCGGGAGCCGGCTGCGCGCGCGAGCGATAGGCGCGCCACGCGCGCGCGTTCGGCCTGGCGAGGGCGATCTGGCGAGCTCGACGAACAGGGCATTGGAGAAGAACGAGCTCGAATTTGAGCGATTGGTGAGGATTCGACGGCCGATTCGCTGATGGTTGGAATCCCCTACACTGGCTGCACGAAAACCAAGCAATTCCCTCACTCTCTTGGCCAACAGAACTCGAAATCGGAAACAGGGAAGGGCAGGAAGGAGAAGAAGAAGAAGAAGGAAACGCTTACCTGCTGCTCGGGAAGAGATCGACCACGAATTGGGAGAAGAAGCACGGTCGAAATGGAGCTGGAGAAGGAAGAAATCGCAAGGGAAATCGATGTCGGTCGGAGGAAGAATCGCGAAGGAGAAATGGGGAAGAAGAAGAGAAGCTCAACCTTTAAACCAAAACTGGCGTCGAACAGGCTCATATAGAAGATCGCGCGTTTAGAAGCACAAGAGCGCTCAGTGGCTTAATTGGCAGCGCCCCCTGCCTAACACGCAACACGTCCCTGGCTCGAATCTCACTCGACGCGCTATTTAATTCCCTCCCGGGAAGACCGGGATGAATTTTCCGGGCCGTTACAGATAGATAGGAAAGTGAATACTATTTTAAAAAATGAACTCTTTTTTAAGATAAAATTACTTTAATTTCATGTACACCATTCGTTTGAAGATAAAATGAACTTTTTTGGGGAAAAAACTCGCCTTAATCCCTATTACAAGAAAGAAAATAAAATTGCAAATACAATAATTTTTTTTACAATGAATTCAAATTTATTTATAGAATTAGTTTGAATGACATCAAATTTAAGAAAAAAATTTGTATTTAAAGAAAAAATATGTAATTGAATGACACCAATTTTAACTATTAAAATCAAATACTTTTTTAAGAACAAAAAACTTTAATCTGTATTTGAAGAAATAATAAATATAGCAAAGTGAATACTATTTTAAAAAATGACTTGATATTTATCTATACAACTAATTTAGGACATCAATTTCAATATTAAAATGAACTCTTTTTTAAGAAAAAAAAAATAAGGCTTAATCAATGAGTTCAAATTAGCAAAAACATTACATTTTAAAAAAAACAATGACTCCTAATGTATCTATACCACTGGTTTGAAGTTAAAATGAATATTTTTTTTAGACTTAATTTGATTATGACTGATATCTTTCTTCGAACTATTTTTTAGATAATGGATCCCGATAAAACTATAGCAGTTTTAACAATACTCTACACATGGCAGAACCAGTTTCTTCTTGCAAATCTTATAATGAACTACAACCCTAGGACCAAAAATTATTGCTCTTTCTTTAGACACCATTTTCGCCAAATGACTTTCTTCTCGATGATAAGACAAAGCGATCTAGCTTGTCGTGAGACAACTAGAATGAATCGTAGCTACTTTGAAACCTTGTGCGACATGCTAAGGACCCACGGTGGTCTTTGAGGTACGGATTACATCGACGTGGAGGAAATGGTAGCCATGTTTCTACATATCATGGCTCATGATGTTAAGAACCGCGTCGTTCGAAGAATATTTACAAGATCTGGTGAGACAGTGTCGCGACACTTTCAATCTGTCCTTACTGCTGTGATTCGTTGTCATGACAATTTGTACAAGAAACCTGAACCTATCCAACCATCATGCACTGATAGTAGATCGAAGTGGTTTGATGTACCATTACTTTACCTTTACAAAATAGAGTCCTTGTAGGGACCGAATTTCATTTCTTCCTTCGAACTATGCAGAATTGTCTAGGTGCATTGGATGGTACTTATATAGAGATACAAGTCCCAGTTGAAAATCGTGCCTCCTTTAGAAATAGGAAGGGTATTATCACAACAAACGTTCTTGTTGTATGCGCTCCAAGCGGAGAGTTCATATACGTATTAGTCGGGTGGTGGGAGGATCGTGGTGACTCTAGAGTTCTTAGGGATGCTTTATCCCGTAACAATGGATTTCAGGTCCCTCATGGTAATTAAGGACTAAAAGAAAATGCTACTTTCACTTATAGTGAATGTATAATAACCTAGCGCTTATTGATCCAGGATATTATTACCTTTGTGATGCGAGTTATCCAAATGCTGATGGATTCTTAGCTCCCTATAGAAGCGAACGTTATCATCTATCGGATTGGAGGGGTAGCAATCCACCACGGAATCCGAGAGAGTTGTTTAATAAAGCACACTCCTCGGCACGAAATATAATAGAAAGAGCATTCGGTGCATTAAAAAACCGCTGGGCTATTCTGCGACACAAGTCTTTCTATCCTCCGAAAGTACAAGTGAAGATCATAACAGCTTGTTGTCTCCTACATAATTTAATATGTAGGGAGATGGGCTCTACAATTGGTTTAGAGATATTAGGGGAAAACGATGCCACACTCTACCAAGAGGAAATGGATGATACCCCGACGATTAATTTCGTCGAGACATCGCCTCTTTGGACCACATTTCGATATTGCATGGCCCAAAGAATGTTTGACGCAACCCAAAACTAGTAGGAATTAGACTTCTAATCTTCTTCTTTTTTTTAGTGACTATAACTTTTATGAATCATGAATGGCATGACATGACTTTTATGAGAAATGATACTTGTCTTGTATTATGTAATGAACGATACTAAATGAATGATATTCCTTACTTTTTATCTCTTATGTACAACTTCCATGTAGCAACATGGCCGCGACAGCGAGAAACATTCCACACAGTTGGACAGCAATGGAAGATAGTACTTTAGTCCAATCACTAATCGAACTTGTACAAGAGGGGGGGTGGAGATCAAATAATGGTACTTTTAGGAATAAGTACCATAATGAACTATTTCGACTAATGCACCTAAAACTACCTGGATGCCCAATTACATCTACCACTGTGATTGATACTAGAGTGAAGAGTCTGAAACGACAGTACCAAGTTATTGCCGAGATGTTGGGCAATACTTGTAGTGGATTCGGTTGGAATGATAAATACAAGTGCATTGAAGTGGAGCCATCTGTTTTCGACAACTGGGTTTAGGTATTAAAGAATAGTTATAATATAACAAAATGAAATTTCAATTTATTTACGAATCGTATGTTCTTAATTTCATTGTCAGACGCACCCAAATGTAAAGGGTCTCAACAACAAGGCTCTTCCACATTACAATGACTTGGCTTATATTTTCGGAAAGGAGAGAGCATGCGGGTCAATATCTCAGTCTACTAGAGATATTGCAGAAGAAGATTTGAATACAGAGGTCGGTGAGGCCGGCGGTTCCCAAGAATATTACATACCTGAGATTCCTGTTGCTGAAGAAGAAGACCCAAATACCCCCACAAGTAGAGTAGCTAGACCGTCATCCTCTTCTGTGGGAGAGAAGATAAAAAGGGTCTCAGAAAAGTAGGAAATGCTTGATGTGTTGCGTGCCGGCATGAACATGCAGTACGAGCAAATCGTGAGGATTGCTGATTGGCCTGTCACATCCCTACAAGTGACAAAGGAGGATAATAAATCTACAAGAGCCAAAGTCGCTACAATTCTTCATAAATTATCACCGGCATTAACCAGTCCACAACGGGTTGTACTGATGAACATCCTTTTAAAGGATCTCGACGAAGCTTCTGCTTTTCTTGGAGTCCCTGAAAATGATCGGGCCAGCTACTGCAATTATCTATTGAACAGACCTAGATGATGACCTTATCTATCTCTTTTTTGGCGTCGATGGATGCCTAGAAGATGACCCCACTTCTTATTTTAATTAAAGGACGAAAAAGCTTTTTTTTGTTCAACCATCGATTACTCATTGTACGGAGTCGACTTGCTTTATATTACCTTTTTTATTATGCAATGAACGTTAATGCATATTTCCTATTTTATTATAAATGGAATGTTAATTCCTTTAATTATTGCCTACACTTTAAATTTTAATGAGAATAAATAAACATAAGCACTTAGATAATATTCTTATGAATGCATGAAAATATAAGTTTGATAAAATAAAAAAGAAGTATTATAATTAATTTTGAAGTTTGATAAAAATAATTTAAATTACTCTTTGTTTAGATTATGGAGCATCGAACGAATTTAATAGTATGGAAGATATTGTACACATGGCAATTACAAATGGGGGATGATGTTGAAGCTGCTCTCACTAGAGCAATAATGGACGAATCTTCAACTGAATGGTCATACTTTCGAGATTTAATCGCGGAACGAATGTTTACTAAATGGAAAACCTCATTAAATGAGTGAATGAAACAATTTCATAATGTACTACTTGTAAGTGAATGATCTTATTATTATCTCTTATTTGGTTGAACTGATACTCAATGTATTATGTCTAAATTATAATTTGGCTATCGAATGAATATTATGTTGTGACAATTTAAAATGAATTTCATTTTATATATTGCCAAAGAAACAACTAAAATAATATTCAAAGCAAACTCAGATTAACAAAATTAAGTTTAGAAACTCAGATTAACTTAATATTCGTACCAAATACAGCTTAACTTAATCTCTGCACCAAACAACAGTCAGTTTAACTTAATCCAGCTTAACTTAATATGTTTACCAAACATAGATTAACTTAATCCCCAGCTAAACTTAATACCCAGCTTAACTTAATACCTCTTAACTTAATCATAATCCCTGCACCAAACACCCCCTAAACGTTCTTCCTTGTCCCTCAAATGCAGCAATCGACCTTTCAAAAATACAGAATAACCCTTCTCTGTGAGTTGCCCAAAACTCAAAATATTTTTTTTGAAATTTGGTACATAATAACCATTATGAACTGCCCTTATCAAGCCATCCTTCTGCACAAAAGGAATCGTACCTTTGCCTTTTACCTTTACTTTTGATGCATCGCCAAAAAAAACATGACCATCTTCAATTTTCTGCATCTCTTTGAACAGATGCTTGTGTCTGCACATATGATTACTTGCCTCTGAGTCGAGATACCACACATGATCATTATTGTCGCTTCTTTCTTTATGCATTATCAAAAGAACACCATCATTCGCATTGTTTTCTACTGCAAAGTTGCTTGTTTCTTCAACCTTTTGCTCTACTCGATAGTTCCTCGTAAAATGCCCTTCTTCACTACAATTATTACATTTATCAGAATAGAAATCACGCGCATAGTGATCATACTTGTGACACTTGTAGCATTCAATATTTGACTGATTCGATCTACTGCCTTTTCCTGGACCGCGTCCTCTTCCGCACCAATTTTCTTGACTTGTATGTCCCTTCTCTGCATCATAACTGTCGCATTAACTACTGCGATCATATCCATGACCTCCACGTCCGCTATCTCTACTCTGAAATTGTTTAGAATAGAGTGCCTTTTCATCTTCGATCGATGCTTTGGTTTGAAGTGCTTGCTCTAGCGTTTCCTCTATCTTCTTGTTCTTGCGTTGCTCATGTGCCTCAAGAGAACTAGCAAGCTCGTCAACAGTGAGCGTTGCTAAGTCCTTTGACTCCTCGATTGCGCACACCACATTCTCAAAATTATTCGTCACGATCTCAAAATCTTTTCAACAACTCGTGCATCCGTTAGCTTTTTCCATTGCGATTGATTTGATTCACCACCGTCTGCACACGCGTGATGTAGTCAGATAAGCTTTCTGACTCCTTCATCTTTATGCTCTCCAACTCGCTGCGAAAAGTCCGAAGATGCAGTTGCTTCACTCGGTCGGATCCTTTGAACACTTTCTCTAAAGTGTCCCATGCTTCATTTGAAGTAGTTGCATTCGCAATCTTCTCAAAGCTCGATTCATCCACTGCTCGAAACAACATATACTATGTCATTTTATCCTTCGATCGCGTCTCTTTTAACATGATAAGTTCTAAAACATTATATTTATTGGATCTAATTTTCCTATATTTGAATTTAATATTGTGGTTAATTATAGATATTATGTCTTATTTGATCTATGGGATGAATTGCCAAAATAGTAATAAAATAGGTTTTTAATTTATGTTTTTGGCTTGAATTTAAGAAAATAATTTGAAATAGAAAAAAAATGATAAAATAAAATAAAATCAGGCCAGTGGCAGACGCCACTTGCAAATTTAAAAAAAAAATGAATAAAGATATTTTATGAGCTCATTTGAGCCCATGTTTCTTTTAGGGTAGGATTGTTTTTTCTTTTTTTCACTTTTCTAATATATGCCCATATATATATGTATATGTATATATATATGTATATGTATATATATATGTATATGGTGAATTTAAGAAAGGGGAAAGCAGCCGTAGGGAGAAGTGCAAAGAAAAATTAAAAGAGGGTTGCAGTTTCAATTCATCATTGGCATATGTTTATTTTTTTTTCTTGTCATTCGTTTGTGAATAATTAGTTTTTGTTTCCAATTCAAGGTTAGTTTTATTTCAATTACTTTTGTGAGGCATTGGACCTAATTGATATTTTCTTTTAATTCAAAAATTATTTATTTCTTGTTCTTATTTTTATGATTGATTGTTAGTAAATTAAATTGACGACTTAATTTATTATTGATTAATCTATGCTAAACATGATTTTGTGATAAGTAATTGTTTCAAATGATTGATAATTGTAGCAAAGGGTTTGCTCATGTGTGTGTGATTGTAGTTTTTCCAAATTACATAGCTTGCATGATACGCCCTAGAGAAACAAATAAAAAAAATTAAATAATTTTGTAGTCATCTCGGCATGATAGGCCCTATGAATTAATTTTAATGCTATTATTTAATTGATATGGAACGCTATCGTGCCCAATTGATTGAATAATAAGATTTGGTTTTGATGTTGAGTCAGAGTCAGTAAAGTAGAGGAACAGTTATCTATTGTGGCTTTGCCAAATAGGTAGACTAATTCTTTGAACTTAAGAAAATTAAATATTTTTTTTGTAGCCTATGATCAAAACTACAATTGGATTAAACTAAACCCTTGAATTGTAAGTTTTCGTTAAATTTTTTATTTTATCCTTTTTATTTCTTTAGTTAATATTTTATTCAAACACCAAAATTCCCTTTTTTTTATTTGTTTTTAACTTTGAGAAATTAATTCATAGCTCCTTTGGGATTCGACCTCGTTCCACTATTTCTACAAGTTAGAGTTAGAAATCATTTATTATTTTGGCGGCTTAAACAACCCGACTACAACGCTTTGGTTTGAGCCACCGTATAACCTGCGATATTCTCTGGTTATATGAAACCTTCTTCAACCACTTCCCATGCATCATGAGATCCAAGTAGTACTTTCATCTGGATGCTCCAATTCTTGTAATTCGCTTTCGTCAATCGTGGTAGTCGCATTTGACCCGTCAAGTTCGCCATATCTCTGATACCAATTTGTACAATCTAAATGCCACTTTGATACCAGTTGGTAGAAACTCAAATCACAAATAAAACAAACAAACATAATTAACAATCTCGCAAGCTTTTCGTTTCGGGATTGGAGAGACAATGCACACAAATTTTCTTTTCAACACTTTTCTTTATTTCTCTAAGACTCTCTCTACAATTCTCTCGCTTTCTCTCTAGCACTTACTCTTTCTCTTTTATCTACGATTATCTCTTTACAATTGTCTCTACGTTGCTCCATGGAATGAACACTCTATTTATAACCTATTACAAACTTGGCCTCCAAGTTCTTACCAAAGCTTCCCACTAATTCCTAAATTAAGGATCCACTAATGCCTTAATTAACTTCTAAATTGACAACTCATTAATTCCTTAAATTTCTACCTAAATAAAAACCACTAATTCTCCTATTACATCAATTATCCATATTAATACAATTTCATTTAATTTTATTCCAACAGAAATAACGAAATTGAATATGAAAAGTGGAAAATGAAAATAAATGGCCGGTAATTGTTCCAAAAAAGACTATTAATTTTTCAGCAAAACCCTTCATACCCATAAAACAAAGGGAAACCTTCGATTAATACGATGAAAAGAGGATTTATAGAGATTAGTTTTTGGTCTAGAAGCCACTTCAAAAAACTTAATGATATAGAAAAGACTATTGACCAGTTATTGATTATGAAATAACACATTACCAATCAAGTTCCTTTAGAACCTTTCCCCTTCAAGCTCCCCAATGACAATGGAACACACTACTATAGATAACCAAAGCTATCTCTGACAGTGGTACCACATTTTGACAGGCTTCTAACTAACATGACACAATTGACATCATTTTAACCCACGTCTCTCATCAAACAAAATTTACAAATGTTCCTCAAGAATGTACAGTTGATTTATAGTTTAATAGTATATCATATCGATTTGCAATCATCAATCTGAGAAAATTGTACCTTGTTCTGCTTGTGAGATCGATACTAATAATTAGTATATTTTTTATTTAAAATGCTTGGAGTGGTGTATCGGTCAAGTCGTCAGAGAAGTAAGGATTCTATCTCTACTATGGTTTATGGCAACACGTGACCAGAGTAGTTTCACATTTGTTTTATTTAAATACACGTTAGATATTTTCTATTTTGTTTGGACTTTTGTTTGTGATACTTTATTCTTGATGTAGATTAGATATCGAAGTATGTTGTTAGACTAACATAGAGACTGGATGCAGTTGCTCGTAGAAAACGATCGACTAAGTTGTTTTAGGAATTTAAAAGTTGTTTCTAGATACATATTTTTTATCAGTTTAAGACAATTGGTGATGGTTGTGTCAGAAGTGAAGCTCAATATTAAAAGATAGTGGATATTAGACTGAATTATTATTTATTAAGTGATTTTTCATTATTGGATGAGATTTTGATGCGAAAAGATTATTATTTTTGAATTGGAGTGTTTTGTCAATTTATTGATTTTAGATTGGTTGTGATGTTAATCCATCGTTGAAAAGTATAGGTTGGTGAT
This sequence comes from Sicyos edulis, assembly GCA_036507275.1. Taxonomy (NCBI): domain Eukaryota; kingdom Viridiplantae; phylum Streptophyta; class Magnoliopsida; order Cucurbitales; family Cucurbitaceae; genus Sicyos; species Sicyos edulis. The sequence continues at coordinate 23,780,085 of CM071856.1, forward strand.
TGTGATGTATATTTGATGGTTTATAATCATGTACAAGGTGGATTGTGATGTACAGAGGGTTGTGGTTAAGATTGAGCTATTGGATCACTAGACTTGGATAGTTTATGTGTTGTTTTTATTAGAGTTGATGCATAATTATTATTGTTGTTGGACTTAGTGTAGTCCAAGCTTTGACCTAAGTGTATTTTTCTTCGTTTGAGTTCCTACTAGGGGAAGTCATAGCTTGTGTGATGATGACCATGTTTTTCTTGTTTCTTTTGTAGTCTCCGTAGACTCGAGGGATGGTTTATATCTCTATTCTTGTTTTGTGAGTTGCTGGTCTAGTGGGATGATCTATACCCATATTCTTGTTTTCGCGGTCTTGGTAGACCCGAGGGATGATAAATACCCCTTTTCTTGATTTTTGTAGATTCTCTGTCTCGATAGATAATAAATACCCCTATTAATTATTTAATCGACTTGTTGGTCCATGATGACGGACTAGTCCATGCAATATCGATTATTTGGGCTTTCTGATCCTTGTAAATATTTTTGGTAATTTATTGATCCCCTACTTTAATTTCATATTGTTGTTTTTGCTGACTTGATGGTCCAGATGGATGAAAGATACTTTTTTTTTTTGCCAAAGGTGGATAAATATCCTTTATTTGATTGTATAACGTGTATGAGCATGTTATGTTTGGTTGCTTTATTTATAGCATGTATAGGTATGTCATGTTTGGTAACGGTGACTATATCTCAAAGTATCTTGCTGGATTAACTATGAGTACGGTGTAAGTTGGAATGCGATTGAACTGTGAAGTGGTGGTGGTTGTCAGTTAATTCGGATATGAGCGATGTTGGATTTTCTATTAGTTCATAACTTGTGAAGTTAGTGTTGTGGCATAAGGCTAGGGCCAAAGAGCCTTTTTGGACTTACAGATGTCAAGGTTAAGATCATTGAGCGTACTTTGGATTTAAGTGATATTATCTATGCTTGTAGTTTAATATTTCAAGTTATGTACGCATGCTAGCGTGTAAACCCTTTGAAGAGAATCTTTACTAGGTATATTTCGATATACTCACCCTTTTATTATTTAAAAATTTTCGGGTGCTAGTGCATGTCATGATGGTTGACTGATACGAGCTGAGAAGATTAGGGGTACGAATTTGAGTCATTTTAAATTCCACATTAAACTTAGCGCCTCATTAATTTTATTTTGCACTTTGATTAATTTAAAACTCCTTGTCGTATTAGAAACAATCATGTCAAAACTTTTATTAATGGGTAATGTAAATTCGAGTTATTTTCCAAAAAATTTACCTCATCCAATTGATTTGAGTTACTGTATAATGCATGCATGGCAATTACTCTTAAGGTCTAGCTGGATTTTTTTGGGTCGTTATAAGTGGATTTGTTGATTCCTTACTTTCATATTGTTATTTTTGCGAACTTGTTAGTCCCAATAACTACATCAATTTGCCAAGGGTGAATAAAAACCCTTTATTTTGTTTTATATAGCATGTATAGATGTGTTATGTTCTGTAACTTAGTTATGACATATATGAGTATGTCATGTTTGTTAATTGTAATTGCCAATCTTAAATGTCTAATTTGGATTAGCTATTAATATTGTGTGAATACCTTTTAGGTGGGGTCGTTAGAGAATTATTGATATTTACTAAGCTTATTGGCTATTACTTTTCAAGCAATTCAATTTTATCAAAAAATAATTTAGATGATATCTTAACATTATCTATACTTTAAAATTTATTTAAACTAATTTTTTCATTTTATTTTTTAAGTTAGAAAATGAAAAAAAAAAGTGTGAGCTCAAATTGAACTATTACATAGATAGACTTCAAAATACAAGTGAGGTCAAAACATCACTACAAATGGCTCTCTTTTATAAATTCAATTGTTTAACCTTAAAAAAAATTATGATAAATAGACCAATTTCACAAAATAATTGGAGATTTAGATAAATTTTAAAAATATTTATATTCATAATCAAATATAAGGTATAATTAATACTTGTTATATGGTATAATTTAGGATATTAATATAATATTTTGTATTATTAATACAGTATTATGCATTATTATTAATATATTATTAATAGTATAGTATTGTATATTAATATAATATTATGTATTAATAATATTATATGATGAGTATTAATTATATCCCTATGTTTAATCATGATTACTAAATCTTTTCATTATCATAGTATTATAAAGGGCATGTTTGGTACAGGGATTAAGATTAAGTTAAGAGAGATTAAGTTAATATGAGTATTAAGTTAAGCTGAGGATTAAGTTAATCTATATTTGGTGTAGGAATTAAGTTAAGCAGACTATTGTTTGGTGTAGAGATTAAGTTAAGCTGAGTATTAAGTTAAGTTGTTTTTTGTACGAATATTGATTGAAACTGACTTTTTGAACTTATATTTACCATTTTCATGCTTTTTTTATGGTTCAACTATGCTTTGACCATTCAACTTATTTCTCCATCAATATATAAAAAGGATATTCATTTTAAATAGTAACAACATAATATTCATTCCGTAATCAAATTATAATGTGGACGCAAGGTCCAACCTAAAATACTATCTTCTAACACGATCACTATTTAGCTCTGATCTAACCATGTTTCTACCATAATTTTACTAAATAATTTATTCCAAATTCGCTATTTGATGCTTTTATAATTGAAAATCATGATTTTAATAAGATCCAAATATTGTAAGGGCATTGTCCCGTCATGGATAAAAAAAAATTCTAGTATTTACATTTCATAATTTTTATAAGACAACTTTTTCTAACTAAATTATTTTAATGTATTGTTTTTTATCAATTTTAGGCAAGTTTACAATTTCAATTCACCATTTACATAAATCAATTTTAAGGTTGTGCTTAGTAACCATTTTGTTTTTAATTTTTGAAATTTAAATTTATAATAATTATTTTATCATATTTTTTTCTTGCATATCTATATCTTATAAATATTTTACGAAACTAAACAAAAAAAAAACTTCCAAAAACTTGTTTTTGTTTTACAAATTTATTAAGATTCATCTACTTTCTTAACAAAAGATATATTGTAAAAAGACAAATAGAGTATATTGTATGAAATTTTACTAAAAATAATTTAAATTTCAAAAATTAAAAATTAAAAATTAAAAGTGAAATGATTATTTTATGTCAATTAGTGGATTGAAAATACAAAATTCATCATAACAAAAACTACATCAATATAATTTGAATAATTCTGGCCCAAAATAATACAATATTATTTTTTTTATTTTCTTTTTTGTTAATTCGCTGATTACTTTTTTTATTATTATTATATGTGTTTATTTAGGCTTTTGTCCATTGTCGGAAGGATTTTGTTGTTTTTGGGTGTTTAAATCTTGCTTAGGCTTTGTATCGGTGGATTTTTGGCTGATTTCTAGAGGGTTTGGCTTGATTTGTCAATTTTGGTCTGGTTAGTATTTTATTTAGAAATGGGTTTGGATTCAATTGCATCGTCATGACAAAAATTGATGGATAGAAATTTGGGGGAAATTACCTAAAATACATTTGAGATGGAAAATAGAGATTTGAGAGAAGTGAAACGTTCAAGGCGAATGAAACGAAAATGGCAGATGAGTCGTGTGGAATTGAAGAAAGAGAACGAGAAAGGGAGAAAAGAAGCCCTCTAGAATTGAAGAGAGTGAGAACGAAAATGAGAAAAAAAGTACTCGAATTTGAACAGTCTTTACTGTTCAAAATCCAAATTTAATTAATCCTAATTCCACTTTTATATAATCCACCCACCAAACAAAGATTTGGGATGTTAACTTAATCTGGATTAAGTTAACACCCAAACCAACCATGCCCAAATACTTTTTGGGCCGATTCCTAAAAACCCTAAAACAAAAATCAATATTCTAACTTTTAAAAAAAAATGTCACTTTCCTAACAAAAAAGAATCAATGTTATGATTTGAATTTGGCGATGGCAATTATCTGACATGTGAACCATTATAAAATATATAAAAGTAAAGAAAGTTGCACGTGATGTGCACATGAAAATCTGACAGGTTGCGGTGAGCGGTGCTTTTACTATTGTGTGTTGACGTCGTTGAACGGGAATGGACGGGTTCCGTTCCAGCACGTGCACGCTGTTATTTTCTCCCACGTCAAATCAGCCAAGTCCTTTCTGTCATGTAATTTTACACGTGGCATTAAACTGTATTTTCCTTTTTTTAGAAAAATAATAGTAATTATCTAAATTATTGAAATTAATCAAGAAAATGTCTTGACTTTTTTAATTAGATTTTGTCAAAGGTGAAATTGAGGGAGTAGAGATAACAATTTTATCTTGTTTCAAAAAAAAAAAAAAGAAGAAAGAGGTAACAATTTTATCGCAAATATACCTCGTCATAAGATTTGATTTTTGTAATTAAAAAAATTGAAAATACTCCTACACTCCCTCCTTCCTTGATTTAAGGAATAAAAATAGAAATTAAATATTTACAATGGCGTTCCCAACCAGATATTTAAAATAAACTCTATTTGAAATAGTTGTCTGCACCTAAACTTTAGGAAAAAGTTTTTTAAAACAAAATCAAGAATCCCATGAACAAAAACAAAATTATGTTTTTCAGATTTACCAAGAAAGACTTCCACCTGCACTTCAACCCAATGGTGAAAAACTAGAGTTTTGCATCGTTTGAAAACCCTTTTTCCCGCGGGTGAAAAATCCTCGAACTATTTTATTAAAACCTATTTTTAAGTCAAAAAATGCAATGTAGCAAAACAAGCTAAGAAATCGTACTTTTGAAGTATTCAAAGTGGCTCGTTTTGAAGAGAAGAGTGGTTTTAAGTTCAAAATCTTACTATGATTCAATTTGAGTAGCTAGCTTATCACAAACCAACTTCAATAAATTTCATGGATATCATTGATAAATCGAAAAACAATAGAATCAGAAACTGAATTTTTATCATCATCATTGATCTGGGATGAATTTGTTACCCTATTTGAAGGGTCGTCGTTGGAATTCAAGAGTATTTTGATGTATAACGATTTGGTAAATGAATATATATGGATGAATTAATGCATTTAGGCAGAAATCACAACCATCACGAATAATGCATGGCGTGCCAAGGTGTGTAAATAATAGCATGTTCATCTCAAAATTTACTAGTTTAAATTAATAACATTCAACTACTTTTTCTTTTTGAAAATATTTAATTAAATATTGGAATAGTATAATCAAAACGTCTCATACCCTTCCATTCATTTGAAAGGATAAGTTTACTCATTGTTTAAATATTTTATATTCATACACCAAACAATCCCAATAACCCTTTTGAACTCAGGACCGTGTAAATTACCTAAAATTTAATAGTTTATAATATCAACCATCTAATGCTTTTTAATTAAATATTAGATCTTAAATATCAAAATAATATTATATTTTAAGGGTAAATTGAATATTAGATTTTAATTGTCAAAACAATATTAAATTTAAATGGTCAAATGAACTTAAATTTTGTTCGATAGTTTGTTATAGAATATTTATGCATTTTCTCTAATTAATGTAAACTGCTTAATAAGGGTAGGGCTACAATCGTGAAATGTATGTTCTATACTTATCAGTTGTAACAACTTCTATATAAAGATTAGTTATCAATAGTATAATTGGCAGAATGCTTAAGGTGTCTTTTTTAGATTAGCAGTTTCTAGAATTAAGATTGTAGATTAGAGTTGCAAGAAGTGTTCTTTTGTACTCTTAAAACTCACTAGTAAATCTAATTTATTCTTGCTCACCATAGTGGAGTAGGTTGATTATGGTCAAACCACTTTACACCTTAGTCAACTCTCTATCCATTCTCTGTCTCTTTACTTTCTAGCAAGTTCTTATGTGTATTTTTCCTTATTCATTATCGAAAGAGAGAAGAGAGAAAGAAAGAAGAAGAAGAAGAAGTTTTTGATGCATACCGTCATACTCGCACTGCTGCTCAATATTGGTTCAATTCGATCTTGTATTTCTGCAAGAGACAAGCCAAGACGAGCAGCTCATCGTTTGTGTGGGCTTTGGACTTCCTCAAACTCCACAATTCTCAAAACACTTATTTTAACTCCAAAAAAAATTATAGGCCATAAATTAAAAAACAATTCAAACTTAATTGGAAACTATTTCATTTCATGCAAAATCAAAAAAATGAACTTCGATGTTTAGGTGTACTTGAATCCAAACCATTTGGGATAGGTGAACAAGTGTGGGATTGTTGCTTAGGGTGACTTCATTGTCTGAAAAGGATGTTGTTTGGTGAAAATGGTGTCGTTGGCAAGAGTCGCTTATAGGTCTATGGATATGAGGAAGATAATTAGCTTCCCCATTGGATGATTGAAGCAAGGTGCTAGCAACACCAGCTTCAGCCGCATGTCCCTATTTCACATGTGTAAGGCATCTGGAATGCTTATCACTCCTGACGAGATCTATATGGGAGCTTTGTTTGACGAAGAGGAGTTGCCTCATATTTCTCTTTCTTGGTTGGTTGCAGTTTCCGATGCCTCGAGCAAGGGGATGGGTGTGGATAAGTAATTTCTAAAGGCGTCACAACAGTTTTGAGAGGCTCTTTGGCCTCATGGAGGCACAATCTACCCTAAGACAAGAACGATAACTAGTAGTAGATGTCCCAATGTCTTTTTGTTGGAGATCAAGAGTTTTTAGTGTGTTTGCGTCACACTCTAGCGGGGCCTGACTCGCGACAAGAATGATAGCTTTAAGTGTGCCACTCAGATTTGTTGCAGGATTTGATGCTCGTTACTCATTAATCTCTAATGTGACGTGAAGAGGTGTGACTCTTCTTTACACACTACATTTACTACTAGAGTCTTAATGAAAGTACTAGTAAGACTTCAACAATAGTCCCTTTTGAATCTATTACTTATTATCATTTAGAAAACAAAAGGATTTTTTTTAGTATATATTGGGGGAGGGGGGACAAATACCAATTCTCAAGTTCGAACCTGTGACACTAGTGTTGAACTAGTTTACAATCAAGCCATTACGTCACTGACCCATTCGCTAAAAAACCAAAGAATTATACAATAATACTTTTTTATATAAATATTGGATCATATAAAGGGAAAAATAAACATGAAATAGTTTACCATTATTTATTTTCTAACAAGTTTATTTTTTCAAACGGTTTAAAAAAATGTGTGTTTTAAAAAAAAAACTATTTTCAGCTTTCATATTTTTTTTATTTAAATTATAAGCATAAAAAGAAGAAATTTTTTTTTTTTAGTATCTTATATAACTCAATTAAATTTAAATATATTTTTTAAAAATAAATAGATAAACATAATGTATTTTTTAACTCGAGTTTATTTGATTGTTTTCTAGATTTTTTACGAAATATGCTCTTTATTTTAGATGAGATAGAGGAAAAATTAAGAAAAAGATAGTTTAAAAGCCAGAGAAAGAAGAACCCACAGTAATATACCTCTCAACTCTTGGATTTACATTTTCAAAACCCCTGAATGTCTACAACCCCCGAATTTGAAACCTTCGGAATCAAATTTCACACTTTTTACATTTACTAAACAACAATTTCCAAACCCCAGATTTCAAATTTGAATCCTCATATTCAAAACCACAAACCAAACAAGGCTTTAGGTTTTCAAGGTTTAAAAAAATATCAAAATTAATTAACAAAATGCTAAAATCGGATGAATAATAGTTTAACACAGTATACTTTTTATATATTGAAATTTGTCATTTTCTCTTCGGATTTATTTTTAACTGATTGGTCAAAATTTTGAAAAAATCTCACAACTTCGTGATAACTTCTTAAACTTACTCATCATCCAAACACCTCCTAACTTCACCCTAAATCCAAACACCTCCTGACAATTTGCTAACGCTCTTGCCTTTTCTTTTCTTTTCGTCTTTTTCTTTTAATGCGTGCAATCAAATATCTGCTAAACATGATTGCTCTACAAAAAGATAAAACCATTAATTCCTGTCTGGTTTAGATTATATATTGCAAACTATTAATCAATTGTTCACCAACATACACACACGTAGCAGGTATTCAATCAGACTTTTGTGCACATAAAACCAACATGAACCCTTGCACAGATACAATTTAGTAGTAACACAAACACCTGTTAAAAACAAAACCAATAGACGAGAGAGAAGGGTTATTTTAGTTAAGTTTCAAACTTTAGACACCATGGATGTTGGCCACAGAAGCTTCTGTTACTTCAGCACCCATGAAGTTGGCTGTGAATGTTTTACCGCTGGCTCTAACTCTTTAGTAGAGCATCGACACTGCGATCGTGTGGAAGCAGCTGCACCAGATCTTGATCTATACAATGTTGATCATCGTTCTCAAACGCCATTTATCAGTTGATAACTCAATTCAGTCTGTCAAAACAAGATCCATGATTGCATTGATCAGCATTCATGGGAACTTTAGATTAAAACAAAACTTATGTTCAATAACAAACTGCAGACTTATGGAGCCCAGCTCATGAAGTGTTTTTGTAATAAAACCATAATCCAACAGGACAAGAGATGGAGGCTTCAAGCATACAGATCTTCCCAACATTGTTTTGCATGAATGTGAAAGGGAGATTAACAGTTGGTTGAGAAGCATGTTAACAAATGCAGCAATGAAAATAACACTATCAATTTAGAAAGCCAACCAAGAAAGAAGTATCACCTGGTTGAATGGCCATATCAGAGAATTGGCGAAAGTACTAAGAAGCATGGCAGGTGAAACAACCACTAAGGGAACCCATATGACGGGTTCGATAAAACGATAAGGACTTGATAGATGGTGTCCTGTTATCTTGGGGGGACTCGTTTTCCATAACTGACCTCCTCATTTCTTGGGCTTTCTTCTGAGCAGATCTCAGTTTATTCATTATCTTATCCATTGACGTCGCTCTCTTCTTTTCCAGCTTCATCTGATGCATGATTCACAATGAGTAGGAGCAAGAGAAAGAGTACATGTTGAATTATGTTAATTCGCAATCAACCAAAGAGCTTAAAAGTTGATGTGTTGAGTAGATTTAAGTATATCAACAAACACTCACCTTTAAGCTTGGAAATTTAAGAAATGTCCATCAAGTGAAATTCAATTTCAATTGGAGAAGAAATCGAGTCAGTAGGGATTGATACCATTTTGAATTATGACAAATCACCAATCAATTCAAAAGCTTAAATTGATTGGATTGGAGTAAGTTTAATTAGACCAACAAACAATACATTATCCAACATTTTTCAAATTCTAAAGACCATAGGTAATGCTAACTAAATTGGACTTCACTATGAGGTAAATAATATTATTCATCAATGAGGAGATTTATCATGAATTAGATGTGCATTTGTAGAAAAAAACGAAATGACGTATCAAGAATTATATAAGACGGCAAAAACCTCTAGTTTTCGTAAAGCTGCATCGGCTTTTGCTTTCTGTAGATTCTCCCATGCAGTTATTTTTGCTTCCTCACGCTTAACCCTGGAACAAGGAATAAGAATTGGAAAAGAATATCATATCAGTTATTTTATATGCTTATCTTTCCTTTGACCAGAAATGAATGGTAGGATTTACTATTTAGTACAAGTCCGGTCAGATGAATGTGATACAGGCAGGTAGACATACTTTGAAATACTTTTTCCTATGATAGGAGTGTCGAAATCCGAACATCGAGAAGTCGCATCTTCATCTTTCTTTCTCCTATCGTCTAGAGAGTCTTTCCAAGGAAATGACCCTTTATGTTTCTTAGACCATCTTGACATGGTAACCTGATTATCAACTTGCACATCCCTGATATCCAATTTGGAAGAAGTGAAAGCTCCCAGCTCCAACATATGCATAGCAGATGAACTCGAGGAAGTGATCGAGGTCCTCATCCTGGGAGATGAATGCACGCTGCTCTCGGGGCTCATTTGTGTAGCCATGTCCCTTCTTGAAATGACACGAGAAACATCCGTCATCCCTGAATCCTTGACGGTAGTAAGAATTCCCCTGGATTCTGCAGAACCATTTAAACGCAGAAAAATTAGAAACTCTCTACAGTTGGTATAATTAGTAACATGCTCTAAAACAGACCATTTTCTCAAGCAAGATATCATCTTTTACATTGGATTAATAAGGTCCAGAGCAGTCTCATGTTGAGAATTAAGATTAATAAGCTCATTTATGTAGCTCACAAGCTTGCAAGATACCATATTCTAAATCTGCATGGTTATTCTATGCCTTTACTTGAGAATTAAGATTCATTATACAATTGCACAAAAATTATATTCAAGTAACTGTAATGCAATATAAGATGACCAGGTGAGCTTTGCTTAAAATTTCAAACCAATGAGCAAATTTACCTTCTTGCAAGCCTGTTGTTGATGACAATTGACCCAACCTTTCAGAGCACCCATGAACGCTAACCGAACGTGCCATGGAGGGCTCTGTTTGTCCATTTAAGGACCCTTCATGTCCACCAGAATGAATTGCCAATGCATTCGTCGATATAACTCCAGCTGAAAATGGCGAACCTGTAATGAAATTCCCAAAAGTCCCTCCTTCATAGGTAGGAGCAGCAGGTGAATACATCGAATAGTATGCAGTACCGGGAGGGCCAAGTGGCCCACTCTTCGACTTTGGCCGCCGTTGCGGCAGTTGAGCTGAATTCCTCATAACCCCATCACCAGATATAGGACTAAAGATCCACCTTTCAGCATCTTCCCACTTCGATGGCAATGTTCTGCCGCTGTTTAAAGTCAGCAATGCAGGGTTATTAGTATGTTTCCGGCCACCATTGTTGTGCAATGGCACTCGCTCCGAGCTCCACCCCTTTTGCATACCAAAGCTATTGTGTCGATAATTCGGCGTCCCGGGGCTTGGAAATGTTCCAGTCTTTCGCGTTGTTACTACGGGGTTCTTCTTGATAGCCGCAAGACGAGGCGAGGAAGCTGTATTAGCGTTGTTTAGATCCAATGAAGCAGGTCTCCTTCTGTCAAGCTTTCTGGATTGAGCTTCAGATCTGGATCTATGATCTTGACACTCTGCAAAATCAACACAGCTCAAGTAAACAGATAGAGTCAAGGAAAAGGGAAAGGAATCAGATCTGTAATACCTTTAAGAGCAAGAGAAAATGAACTCCTTGCCGAATCAACGGCTCGATTTTCGTCTTCTAAATCGCCATTGCTGTCATCTTTTTGAACTACTGTGAATCAAAGAGAGAAAAGTCAATAAGATCGAATTTTAGTGAGTAAAAGTATGTGAAGTTGTTTCTTTTTTTCTCTTTTCATTTTATTCTTTTGCCACGAAGCTCAAAACCTAGCTGTACCTTTAGCTTTTTCTCCCTTTGTAAAGAGACGACTGTGCTTGTTGCTTAGTGCAGGTTTGTTTGGATCTGAATCTGGACCACCAAAACTCTCGCGGTTTTCCTCCTCATGCCCACCCAAATGCTGCAATCAAAATCACACAACAAAATTTCTCAATCCCATCTCACATCTGTTAATCAATCATCTTCATAACCCTACTAGCCGCCTCCAAAACCCTTATTTCAAAACAGTGATTAAAAAGAGAAATCATCTCCATTCGTTTCTATCATTTGGAATTACTCAAAAATTCGAAAACCCCACCAAAACAAACTCCAAAATAAACAACCCCATTTCCCCAAATCGTCTCTAACCTTCAATACCACCAGAAAAATAAAACCCACCAAAATAAACACGAAAATAACAACCCCATTTGAATCCAAGCAAGAAGAACACAAAAGGGGAAAGGAGATTTACAAATGAGATTTCAGAGATGATGGAATCGCGATCGTGGGCCTCAGATGCAAAAGAACAGCGCTCCACACTAGCAGAGGCAGAAGAGAAGAGACTGAAACTCGATTCGAGAGCGTAAATGACAGAATCAGGACTGGAATCGCGAGCTCTGAAAGCTGGCCTCAACGACGCCGCTTGTTCTTGAAAGCCCATCGCCGGCGACTTCTTCACTCTACTTCCCTGCATACATTACAGTCGTACAAAAAAATCCCAAGAAAGAGATAATGATATCGGTCCAAATGACGGGTAGATGAGGGAATCGCAAAATCAATCACGCAAGAACTAAAAGGACAATCCGTCCAAGTTCTTGTACGCTCTGATATTTATATTTGAGCTTTTGTACAGTCTCTGTTTTCATGGAGTAGAGATATATTTGTTAAGGGCCGTAAAAAATGAAGGAAAGGCTAGTAATGGGGTAAGAGAGATTTGTGTGAGGGTTTAATTTTGAAAAAGTTGAACGGCGAGCAAAACTGGAAGAGCCACATAATCATCACTGGCAATGGCAGCAGTTCTGTCCCAGTTGTCTGCATCCGAGTAGTTAAGCTAATTTGGATTCTTTCTTCTTTTCTATTTCTCTGCCCTTTTTTCATTTCTTATTAGATCTTTTTTTTTTTTTAAGGATTTCTTATTAGATCTTACCCCATTAGTCTAGATTCTTTTTACTTTACCCCAGATGTGTGTGTGGGAATTTATCACAATCTTATATTATATTTATAGTAAAATTTTTAAAATAATTCTTGTCTATCACCTATATAATTTAAGGATAAAATTTAATTTGAGTTTTTTCTATTACAAATTAATTAATTTTGATTTTGTATTATAAATAAAAATATTTGACCATTTTTTTGTTATACGTGCAAAATCTCCTATATATATATATATATGGTTTGAAATAGGCTAGTCTATCGGTACTTTAAGAGATGTTTGATGATGAGTCACTTTAAGTGTTTAGAAAATTGAAGTTTTTGTAACCATTTATCTTTAATACTTAAAATAACTCTTTATTTTCTAAACACAAAATTAAGCTCGTTGGATTTTTTCGTAGAGTACTTAAAAAGAATTGCTTGTTTGGATAGAAATTTGAAATGAAAAATTGTTTTAAGTAGTTAAAAATGAGTTTTTTTTATGAATTATATATGAATAATTAGAAATTAGTAGTTAGGAATGAGGGGTGATTTTGAATAGTTGATAATGAAAAGTTGTTTGGAATAGTTAACTCGTTTGAATGTGATTTTTTAATGATTAGTTAATAAATTTTCAAGGTAAGTTCTCTTTAAACTTGACGAACTTGACGAACTGACATCCTCTTAGTAGATAAACGAGCTCATATTTTCATAGATATGCACCTGTTATTTGTTTAACTAAATTTTTTTATTTATAAAGTAATTTGTAATAGTATTTGTTAACTAAGAGGTGTGCTCATAATGTGTGACCTGATAACATATATGAAAAAATTCAAATTTCACAAGTATTATTGAATTAGAAAAAATATAAGTATTTAATAAGTATAAAAACTTTTAACTTTTATTTTTCAACTTTTAAGTTTATGGTATTAACATATTCAACATTTTTTTTGAAAAAAAGAGTTAAAATTATTAGATATAAAACCTTAATTTTGTGTTTTTTAACCAAAACAAACTTTCATTAAATAAACAAAGAGACCTTATACCAACTTCTCCAATAAACGAAGTTTATGGTTGATTTTTATAGACTTAGGAAGAGAGTTCAACATGCTTATAGACTAGACTACTAAAGCACATACCTTTTGTATAGAATTTCGTTTATCTATCAACTCTTTGTCAAATTGCTAACTTGACTAAAAAACTATTGGTTTCGATTTATTATTCAACCTTCAGTTACCATCGAGTAAACTCATTCTAGAAATGATCAAAAAGATTTTCAAAGTCGAAAATTAATTTCTCACCAAAACAAACTTACTATGAATGGATACCATGTCCTTCCATCCCCTCCTCCATTAGCAAATTCTTTGGTCATCCATGTCCCTATTCCTCATTTACCCTTTTAAAATCAGATCTTCCAATTTACCATTTGGGTGTATGGACGTTTCTAATACATTTAAAAAGTTTGAGAATTTATCTAAAAACTAATTAGCGATTAGAGAAATGGTCAACTTATCTTATAAATACTTCAATGATTAGACTTTCCAATTTTTCAACATTGAACTAAGACCCTTAACATTTAACACTATCTCCCTAGAAGCTCAAAGGTTTCTTATACAAAAAAAACACCTTTTAAATTTTATGAATTTATATGACGAAGTCAAAAGTTTAGACATTTTAGACCATGAAATTTATTTTACAATTTATAAAATTGAAGAGCTAATTGATACAACCATTAAATTTATAAATTAAATTAGTATATAACCCTTATTTTTTAATGTTACGCAAACAAATTATATTACAGAATTTAAAACATTGAAGAGGGAAGAAAAGTTATAATTTGTATTCTAACATGTCTAGCTCAGTTAAATCATCGTCAAACGATAGAATGCTAACAATAATTTGTGTAGTGTTTTTATTTTTTTAAAAAAACTATGTGTATTTATTTTTCGGAAAATTGACCACGCATCAATTTTTAATTTATTTTGTTGTCATATTTTATTATAACATATTTTTTAATAGATTTTTTTTTTCTTTCGATTTTGTGCTTAATTAATGACTATGAGTGTATTGAAAACTATCAACTAAATGATTGAAAATTATAAATGAATTAAAAATTATCATATTGAATTGTTTGAAGCGTAAACATTTTAATTATTTTATAGGACAGATTCAATTTTCTATTTCGAACATAATTATTTTTTAAGAACAAACGTTATTTATAGTAATTGTTTTGTTTTATTTTTGAAATAAAGGTGAAATCCTTTTTTTTTAAAGATAAGTAAAATTCCCTTTTTTGTTTTTTTTTTTTTTTTGAAATCAATAAAATTCCCTTATTAGTATTGGTTTTTGGATTATTTACAAAGTCATTTTAAGAAGCGATTAAAATACAAATGAAAATAAACTTTAGTGGCATCTTAATGAATAAAATAAAATGGTTTAATTGGAAAAAATAAAGTAAAAGCCTCGTGGGTGGTGCATGTGACGGGCAGATTAAAGAAATCTAAATCTGGAAACCAATTTAATTATTAGTAAACATTACCTCAGAATCAAGCAAATGCATGCCAGGAGATTGACCTTCAAAATATGAAGGGCCATCCATCATTTTCCCCTTTTAAAAAAAATAATAATTTGATTTGGAATATCTATTTAAATGTCTGACTCTGGCCCACTTTAAATTTATGAACTTCAACTCAATGTTCCACCACAATTTCTACATATCTCATTATTTTGATGGAAAATTTTCATTTATCATCCTTTCATTCAAATCTAAGTTCATTACATTAATTTTGGGAGATTTTGTTTATTATCACTAAATTTGTTAAGTTGTATTAGTGGCTGAGTCTTGTTAAGTTGTATTAGTGGCTGAGTCTAAAGATTTCAAAACATGTTTTCTTGAGAGATCTCAAGTTTCGAAGCTTTTGGTGCATAATCTAAGGACGTAAGAAAAAAAAATTACAATTTTACCACGTTTTAACTAGTTTTCGTTAGAAAAGCCAAATAAAGAAAGTATTTTCAAAAGCTTTTAATGAAGTATAAACAAATCTCTACATGTATTATTACTCTTAAATAAAATAAAAGTTAGTTATGGAATTTTTATGATTAAACTTGTAATTATAAAATTGAATTAAATTGCAACAAATTAATTAAGTCAATACTGTCACTAACTCTAAAATGAAATGATAGATGACATAATTTAACTAAATTGATACGATCATATTGAAAATTTAAAGTGAAAACGGTTAAGTAGAACAAGTAATAAGAATTAAAATTGATTTTTCACTTAAATTTTAATACAGAAATTAAAAAAAAAAAAAAAAAAAAAAAAAAAAAAAAGAAAAAAGGGTGCATTAATATAATAGAAGAATAAGGATAAGCATGGAACACAAAGTCTTCCTACTAATTTCTCTGGGCATAAGAGATGGTCATATTCAATGATACTCAAAAAAGTCTTATGTGATGTAGCCAGCAATTGTTAAATTTGGCTGTTGACTTTGTCATATTGTTACATAATTAGCTTCTATGAAGCTCATTTCATATAATTACATGATCGATGAGTAGCCATATAAAAATAATAATACAATTAACTCCTCTACCCTATAGGTTAGGAGGGAACAAATTAGCCTACAAAAACAATAATTGCGGGTGAGATGACTCGAATTCATGATTTCATGGTCATTATATATACTGATGCTGCAGAGTTACTATTATAATTGATTGACATCTTGATGTACTAATAATCACGGAGTTTATGATTCAAATCATTTAATTCTTATTTTATACTAAAAAATAAAAATAAAAGAGAGGAGCATAAATTCAACTGTATCCACTTCTAAAAAAAAAAAAAATCAACTGTATCCTATGAACTAATTTTGTACAATAATAAAAGTACTAAGGAAATTGGATTAGATGGATTAATTGTGAAAATAGGTTCTTTTAAAAAATTTACTAGTAAAAGGGATCATTTTTCTAACATATTGTTAAAGTAGGTCTAATTTTCTATCTTTATATGTTAATATTATAGTATAGCACCAACATTCTTAAAAATTTCAAAAAATAACAATGCTATGAAAATTTATGGTGATGACAATAAAAAAGTCATTATCTTTTTTATTTTCTAATCTCTTATTTTAAAATCACTTTAATATGATATTCAAAAGTATAATATAATTAAATAATAATAATAATAATTGATTCATCAAATAATATTTAGAGCAATAATTTTGAAATTTAAAAATAATTCAAAATCTAAAAGTTTATATTAAAAAATTATAAATAATATTTTCAAAAATTAAAAACGAAAAGTTAACCCATAAAATTAAAAAACATTTAAAATCAAAGTTTTTTTATTTCAACTTCTAAAAACATATATTTTTTTTTTTGAGAAGATCTTCTAAAAACATATTTTACCAAAAATTAAAAATATAAATTTAAAATAGAATATTCCAGATATTATTTTTAAAATACTATTTTAAACATTTTTTTTTTGTAGTAGACTAATTTTTAACAGTTTAAAAAATAAGGATTACATTTTTAAAAAATATGATTTTAGTAACTAGCTCTTATTTTACCTCAATATATATATATATATATATAAATAATTATATCTTAAAAATATTTTATTATGATTTAGGATATGGTTATTTAAATGTCTGTTAGTATAATTATTACTAATTTAAATGTATGTTAATATATTTTTTAGTTGTAATGTATTCTCGCTAACATATATGATGTTTTTGCTTTCAAAAAAAAAAAAACATATATGATGTTTAATAAAATAAAAGCTCATTGTTAAAAAAATACTATTAAAAAATTTAATTTTTTTTAACGTTTTAAAAATAGTATTGGAAAGAAATAATATTTAGAATATTATATTTTAAAATTAGGTTTTTAATATATATTTTTAAAAGTAAAAATCTATTTTAAATGATTTTATTTTTAATTCTTTTGTTTAAGGTCCAATTTGATCTTTTGATATTTTGTTTTTATTTTTGAAACTTAAGTTGGTTTTTATTTTTAAATTTAGTTAATATTCACATACCTTTTTAACGAAAGATGAATAACTTTGAATAAAAATAAACTTTTGTAATCATTTTTTTTTTCTAAATTTTAGTTTGGTTTCTAAAAATATAAGTAAGATGTAGGTATCGAAGGAAGAAAAAACATAAATTAAAAAAAAAAAGTTATAAAATGGGGTCTTAATTTTTAGTTTTAATTTTTGAAAATATTATTTTATAATTTTTATAATACATACTTTTAAATTCTTTTTAAAGTTTCAAAGTGACTGTTCTAAATATTATTCAATGGATCAATTTTTTTTTTTTACTAATATTGTGTTTTTGAATATCATATTTAAAAAATGTTAAAAGACTAAAAACAAAAGATGGCTTTTCTACAATCATCACCACAAATGAAGAAGGAATTTTTTCTATAGTCATCACCACAAATGAAAAGGATGACTTTATTATAGTCATCACAAAAAATCAAGAACATTATTCTTCTATAGTCATCACCACGAGCATTCTTTTTAACGCCTTGAAAATTTCAAGGTGGTGGTGTCTATATACTAAAATCATCTCCGGATAATACAAAAAATTAATTAGACCTATTTTGAGGATATGTTTAAAAATTTGTGGCCTCTTTTGAGAAGTATTTCTCTTCAATGTGAGAAAGTTTGGTTTGAATTAGATAGAAGATGAATTCCATTCTTTATTTCTGTTGTTGTCTCTCTAGTTTTTTAAGATTGTCTCGAGAAGTTGTCTTCTTCGAATGGTGAAAAGAGGAAAGTGGAGGGTAAGAATCTCAACTGAAGAAGAAATAATGCCTGGTGGGTTAAACAGCAACGGCTTTCCTCAAGCATCAGTGAAGATCGTAGCCACGATGTTGTGGGTCTCCTCGAGGGATGGATGTTTGGAGATTTCATGTTTGATGATTTTTGTTCGTCCGCGAAGGCGAAGACGTTGTTGTCGGCGTGTATGAGCTTTGAGGAAAAAATATCAACTATGGAATTTCAATCGTTAAAAATTTATAATTCCTCCTTTCTTTTTCTTTTTAATATTAATTTCATGAGCTGCATTTTCCATTTTTATCATTGCAATTATTGGGAAAATATCCATCCTTTTTTTCAAGCAGAATACTAATGGTTAATATTATTGTTTTAAACGAATTTTCCTATTCAAACTTGAGCAAACATATAAAAATATTTAAAAAGTTAGATGGGAGGGAATAATATTTGTTGAGATCTCAATTGTCCCACATTGGAAAAGTAGGGAGTTCAACATCAATATAAAAGAGATATTGACTTACTCCCCTCATTACCAATTGGTTTTGAGGTGGAACTTCATATTCTCTAATATGATATCAGAGCCCATATAAAAGCCCAAACGGGTATCGGTGAGCCCAAAAGATGCACCATCTTGATGGAAATGTATATGGAAGAAAGACACTAGAGAAAGTGTGAGCCCAAAAGATGCACCATCTTGATGGAAATGTATATGGAAGAAAGACACTAGAGAAAGTGTGAGCCCAAAAGATGCACCATCTTGATGGAAATGTATATGGAAGAAAGTGTTCGTAGAGTTATATCGAGATTTTTGTATGAAAATGCGCTTTCTTTTAATTTAATCAAAGACCCTTATTTTAAAACTATGTTAGGCTTAATTGTTGGTTCATTTGGTCATGGACTAAAACCTCCATCCTATCATGAGGTTAGATGTACTTTTTTAAAGGAGGTGGAAACAATCACTACAGAGCTGTTGGAAAAGTATAGAAGTGAATGGAAAAAAACGGGATGTACATTGATGTCTGATGGTTGGATAGATGGGAAGAATCAATCAATCAAAAACTTTTTAGTAAACAGTCCTAGAGGCACTGTATTTCTAAGAAGTGTTGATACCTATGGAATCTACAAAAGTGCCGATAATTTATTTGAATTACTAGATTCAGTGATAGATGAAATTGGTAAAGATGATGTAGTTCCAGTTGTAACAGACAGTGCATCCGCTTATGTCAAAGCCGGAGAAATGTTAATGGATAAACATAAACAACTATTTTGGTCTCTTTACGATGCACATTGTCTAGATTTGATTTTATCTGATATTGGAGATATATCTTTACATAGTGATACGATGTCAACAACGAGAAAAGTTACCGTTTATATTTATTGACACTCTTGGATTCTAAACCTTATGCGGAAGTATACTAAAGGAAAAGAACTAATAAGAGCTGGTGTGACACGATTTGCAACTTCATATTTGACTTTACGAAGCTTAATAGAAAATAGGTTTGAGGCAATGTTTGGGTCTAAGGATTGGCAAAGAAGCAGTTATGCAAAGAAGACTGATGGAGTTGTTGTTATGAAGATTATTCCGGTTGATTCAAACTTTTGGTCACCAATAAAGTATTGTTTAAAATGTGTTATCCGTTTATGAAAGTTTTAACACTTGTTGATGGTGATGTAAGACCTACTGGGCTATATATATGATGCAATAGACAGAGCAAAATAAAAATTGAGAAAATTTTCAACAGTATTCAGAAAAATTATAAACCTATATGGGGTATAATTGACAAAAGATCGGCAATGCAACTTCACGGATCTCTCCATGCAACACCATATTATCTTAACCCTAGGTAAATTTTTATTCATAATTTTTATCATTTGTATTTCAATTTATATTTATTTTCATTATTATTAATTAGATTATAAAAATCAATATATATATATATGCTTCATTATGATTCTCAATTCAATGTCGACTATGAAGTTAAGATGGACTTTTTCAAACTATTCAGAGGTTGTGTCCTTCACCCATTGTAAAAAAATTGAGAAACAACTAGATTTATTTTATAATGTAGAGAGTATATTTGGAATTGATATGACAATACAAATGCGTCACAAAAAACAACCTGGTATTAAATTAAAGCTTTTGAAAATTATTAACTTCAATTTTCCAAGACTAAATAAAATTTATGACTAAAATGATGTTTATTGTATTCAAGCATTGTGGTGGGATTTGTATGGTGGAAGTTGGAAAGAGCTTCAAAATCTTTCAATTAAAATTCCAAGTTTGACTTGTAGTGCAACTCAGACAAATGTGAGAGAAATTGGAGTACATTTGATCTAGTATGATATTATGAAAAATAAATTTTATAAATAATAGTTAATATTAAATTACTAACCTTAATCATTTTCAGGTGCATTCAAAGAGAAGAAATCGTTTGGAACAACAAACGTTGAGGGTACTTGTATTTGTAAAATATAATCTCCCATAAGAAGCAATTCATAAGAAGAGAATTTTAGAAGGCCGAGTATATGATCATATTTGTCTATCGGATTTAGAATTTGATGATGAATGAATTATAGAAAAAGAAGATCCAACATTACCTAGTGATACTTTTTGGATGAATGTGAATGAATGTTTTGAGATGTAGAAACCTGGAGTAGCAAAAAAAAGAAGAGAGGTAATGAATTTTCTGTCTTGCAATTATATATAGAATTTGATGATGAATGAATTATAGAAAAAGAAGATCCAACATTACTTGATGATACTTCTTGGATGAATGTGAATGAATGTTTTGAGATCCCAGAAACCGGGAGTAGCAAAAAAAGAAGAGAGGTAATTATATATAGAATTTGATGATGAATGAATTATAGAAAAAGAAGATCCAACATTACCTAATGATACTTCTTGGATGAATGTGAATGAATGTTTTGAGATCCCAGAAATCGGGAGTAGCAAAAAAAGAAGAGAGGTAATGAATTTTCTATGTCTTGTAATTATATATATATATATATATATATATATATATATATATATATATTTTTATAAATTATTCTAATTGTTTATATATATATTTTTATTAGGACTTAGAGATCAATCCAAAAATTATAAAAGTATCAAAGGAAAATAAGTTATTGAAGTAGAAGAAGGAGAAGACAATAAAGAAGAGGCACATGAACAAAGAAGTGATGAGCGGCTAGCCGATGATTTTGAAGATAATAAATTCAATAGTTAAAGATTTTTACTTAAAAACAATTGAGTTCTATTTTTTTTTAAGTTAGTTGATGTTTTGTTTCTTTACATTTTGAAGTGTGTGGAATTAAGCATTATTTATATCAATATATTTTGAAGTTTCCTTAATTTGTTATTATATTTATAATATATAAATGAATAATTATTTATAAATCAGAAATTTACTATACTCGATACGATACATGATACATTAAAATTGAATTTCGATGTAGGTTCGTTTCACGATTTTAACAGCCTTAGTTTCAATTTAGTTTCTTTGTTCTTGATGATGTCTTGTAAGGTCTGTGTTTGGTGCTTAATGAAAGCTGTTTGATTTCTTTTGTTTTTTTAAGAAAAGCTTTCGAAAACTATACTTGCTATATTAGCCTTCTTCTCTCCAGCTTAATAATCTATTTTATTGCACTTTAATGATGGTGTTTTTTTATTTTTGAGAAACTTTAGCGATGGTGTTAACCCAAATTTTACAACCATTTTTTTTTTTTTTTTTGAGAAACTTTAGTAATGGTGTTAACCTTAAAATTTTACAACCATTTTTATATGTAATTCCCACTTGAAAATAAGGACAAACTTAAATTAAAAAAAAAAAAGGAAATTGTAATAAATGGATCAATCTAATAAAATAATTACAAATATACTCAAACTTTTAAAATAATTATATTCATGGTTATTAATACGTTTTAATACTATATTATTAATATTCATTAATACAGTATTATATATGTATTAATTTGATTAATCTCTTAGGAGTTGTTTGTTTGACATATTTAGGTAGGACTTAGTATTAGGAGTTATCAACTTCTTTTCAAAACATACATCCAAACGAGTTTTTATTAACTCTTCCTCATTTTTACTTTTAAAAATAACTCTCATTTCTAACCATTCATTTTTAATCATTCATTTATAACTATTCAATCATTTCTAACTACTTATTTTTAATCATTCTTTTCAAATCAATCAAAATAACTCATTTTTAACCATTCATTTTTAATCATTTTTTTTAAATACTAAAAATAACTACTCATTTTTAAATCTACATCCAAACGAGGTTTTGACTCTAACTTCTCTACACAAAAATTACATCCAAACGAGTTTTTGACACAATTCTCAATTTTTAACTACTCAATACAATTCTTTAACCAAAAAATTATCTAAATATGTCAAACAAACAGCCCCTAAGTTTGCCAAAAATGAAAGGATTGTTCACCAAGTTTAGTCCCAAAAATGCAAATGGAACTTCCACCCGTTTTATTTGGTTGATTTTTGTTGTTATAGTCAAGTTTAGACCTATCTTTACATGATTTTGCTCCAACCAAACATTTTCCAACGCTCAATTTGAGTTTTTTTTTTCTTTTGTTGACTTCTGTAAAAAGAATTATTCTTTTGCAAACTTTTAAAAGTAAAAAAAAAAAAGGATAAACTACGAAAGTAACCATTTATCCAACTTACAAAGTTAAAAGAAAAAAAAGAAGTGTATTGTCGGTGAACATAATAGGTCGGTTATGATCTCAGTATCTAAGGAAAGAAAACAGAACACCTATAAGGTTGGTTTGGTTTCCTCGTCACAGTAGTTCACCGACATGTCGGTGAGCGCAGCACCGCCCTAAAATACTTACCGATATGTCGGTTGGGATGATTCTATTGTTGGTAAATAAAGACATTTTGAATTTTGATCATTTGGGTGGTACAGCTTAAACTTTAAAAATAAAATGTGATTTGGGAGGGGGTGGGTTTCATTTTATAAATTTTGCAAACAAATAATTCATTGAGGTCAATGCATGCAGGCCAAGTAGTATCTCTAGCTCTTTGAAGTTTGATGTGTAATCTTCAAACCAAGTGCAATATCATCAATCTCTCATGGATAGCTGGATCTACATTCTTTAAAAATATAGGTATTCTTTTTACGGCCTCATTTGCATTTTTAGTCTTTTGGATTGTTTAAACATGTGATTCATTATTTTTGTATCAATAATAAAAGTTTGAGTTAAATAATTCTTTTCAAAAAATAAATCGCATTATTTATATTAGAATAATTATATTTACGAACTTAATTTGATGGTAATTATCAGCCATTGAAATTATTTTATAAAAGATATGGTTACATTTTTCTTTGCCAATTAATTTTGAGAGAAATCTTATATTATCTAATATGATATCAAAGTTCGTAAGTTATTCGTCCTTTAAATTCTCATCCAACCCAAGTAGATAAAAACTTAAGCAGATATTTTAGACCCACCCAAATGGGTATAAGAATCATTCGTTTAAATTGAATTATAAATTATTTTCAAAAATATGCAAGTAAAATATGTTGTTGAAGGCAAATTTTCTATTTTATAATCCTCTTGTCAAAGAATTATAATTATTTGAGAATAACTTTAAACCAACCGTAAAGAAAAAATTTCCTATAGGTATCGGATTCCCCAAGAGCAAAAGAGAAATTTCGCTAAGATAAAGGGAGCAGTTTATAATCATTCAAATTCAAACAATCAAATTCCATAAATAAGAAATAAAAAACTTCTAAGACTATCATTTTTATCTTCTTAAAATTTAAACTTTTTTTTAACTCTTTTTAAAATTTAACTTGGTTCAAGAAGATACATGCAAAAAAGTTGATATGACAATCACTAGTAGAATTTCCAATATAGATGACGGCCAAAAGTCCGCCATCACTGCCCCTGTCATCATAACGTTTCGGTGGCAGACAGGGAAAAGATGGCGGGCACGCCCGCCACCAATACACACCAATACAAAGGCGGGCATTCTTGCCCGCCATTAATACTTTTTTATGGCGGGCTTTTATGCCCGCCACCTTTAATTTTTTTTATTTTAAAACCCCCAATAAAAGGGGTTCGGGCTGTTTTTAAAAAAATGGTCAATTATCGAGAATTTGATGGTCAATCATCGGGTGTCCGCCATTAAAAGACATTATATTTATAAAAAAAACAAAAAGATCAGAAAAATGCAGTGCCCGCCATTAAAAGACACTATAACTATAATTTATTAAAAATGATATATATTGCGCCCGCCATTAAAAGTTATTATACTTTATAAAAAAAAGGAATATAGAGACAGTCAATTCTAAACTTTCTAATAACTATCCAATCCCCTATTAAACTCTAGTTTTTAACGAAATCAATCACCCACACACTAACTTATATGGAATTCTAACTTCTAAACATATATGCATGTGTTCTTAACACAATAATAGATATGCACACGAAATTTCGGCAGCATGACGTGGCAATAATGCGATCCCAAAAAATTTCACCTGTTATATAACAAAACTCTCCACCTGTATATGAACATAATGAAAAATTCAATACATACCAAATGAGACTTTTGTCCTTCCAGAATCGAATTACTTGCATCTAGCTATTCAATTAACATTTAAACTACAACTAATTCATTCCTCCATACATAAACACTAATTTTCTATCATATGTCTACCTATGTACTCTGCCCATTCAACTCGTACCTCATCAATATCCGCTTTAGTGAATGTATTTGGGCCAGTCTTGAACTACAAAGTATTAAGACATAAATAAAAACACAAAATTAGTATATGTTCTATATGATGCTATTTAACATGTAAATAAAACTTACAAGTCTCAATACGTGCGTGGATGTGTTGTATATCATCTTCCGTATAAATATTTGGACGTAAAATCCACATACTATTGATCCAATTTGTTGAGGGCACTAGGGGAAAAAATAGTTACATATACTTAGTAAACGATAATTGATCAGCATCACAAAAAAAAAAAAGACTATAAACAAACGAATTTGATTTAACTTTACCTTGACTCATTTCCAATATAATTGTTTCGGCCTCAAATTGTGTCTTAAATGCCAAACTCGGTAAGCACTATATTAATAATTCTAAACATTAGGATGATTAAATATAAATTCAAAGTCCAAAAGTTTTCTATTTAGAAACTTACGAAGTTATGATTTGGTATAAACTCTCATGGACCGGATTTTTACCAACGAGTTGAAAATGTACGCCGTATTTTCGCATAAGAATGATGACGACCAAAATCCAATGGTGTCTATAGAAATTAATTAACCAATATTGAGATTGATATAAACATAATCATAAGTATTAAAAATCCAAAATGTAGAACACATACCCAGTATTGAAGGGAAAAAATATTCGCTGATTCATATCAACCAACGTGTTGAACTTATCAACTACACGTTCAACTCGTTCTTCTAGATTTTTTTTCGTCGAAACCATTGCAAAATCGCCACCGTCTACTAGTATGTAGTTAGCCAGTATCTCTTTATCGCAAATTTCCCATATGTAACTGAAATAAAATATGGAAACGTTATTAAAGTGGTATGCGAATATGATATTTGAGGAAGAAAATAGTTTACTTACCCGATGTAACAAAGTATGGAAGTATATCCAATTTCTTCCATATTACAATATTCCAAAATCTCATCTTGTGCAATATAACAATCGGGAAGAAAACCGGTTATGGTAAGTGGGATACGTACTAGTCCACCAACACCCAGTTGATCTCTAGCGTAGTTACGTACTAGCTTGATCATAATTGGAATGGTTGTGTTTGATTAATGGGATTGCGAATCTGAAACTGTCTTTTTACTAGTAGCTGATATAGACTTCTTAGTAGTCATTTTTTTGGGTTTAGATGGCTGACAATAAACATTTTCGATTATTAGTAAAATAAATGTGTTACATATTAAATTATTATAATGTATGATTATATATATATATACCTCCGTTGTTGTAGTATGTGTCTTAATTAATGATTTTGGCCATGGCACGAAAGTGTTCCAAGCTTGTCTGAGGTATTGCATCTCCTCGTTTAAAGGGATGGGCAAGTATAGGTCCTTGTTGCCTTCAAGTATCAAATCGATCGTGACACGCGCATTGAATTTCCCCAAAGGCATACCATGTATCCTATCATATAGGTCGCTCGATTCAATGCTGGGTTAATTTTTAAGAATGTAAAAATCTGATTAGATATAATTGGGGGAGAAATGATGATAGATGTTTATTAGCTTCTAATTTTCTAAATCGTGTTAGTTTGTGTTTAAAAGAGTTGGCTCGCTGGAATAATTATAGATTGAAGGGCTCTATTAAAAAGGCTATTGGGGACAAAGAGAAAGAGATTGTTCAGCTGAATGAATCAGGAGGAGGAAGGTCTCACTTGATTCAGAAAGCTGAAAATGATCTTGAAAAATTGCTTGAGGAGGAAGAGATTTTTTGGAAACAAAGATCGAGGGAGGATTGGCTTAAATGGGGGGACCGTAATACTAAATGGTTCCATATGAGAGCCTTTCAACGTAAAAAAAGAAACAGAATTGACAGGTTGTTAGATCCCTTCGGTCGGTGGTGTTGTAGAGATGTTGAGATCGCTAGAGTGGCTAAAAATTATTTTACCAAGTTATTTACGGCTCAGCCTAGAGTTGATGGAGCTTTGGATAGAATCCTCGCGTGTGTTAATAGGAAAATTAATTTTACTGAAGCGAGGGAGTTGGACAAGAGTTTTACTAGGGTGGAAATTGAGCTTGCTTTGAAAAGTATGAATCCGTCTAAAGCCCCCGGTCCCGATGGAACTAACGCGTTATTTTTTCAAAATTATTGAGATATTGTGGGGGATGAGGTTGTGAAGTTCTGTCTCGGTGTTTTAAATGATGGTTTAGATATTGGCCCTGTTAATAAAACTTTCATTGCTTTGATTCCTAAAGTGCAAATTCCGAGTAAAATGGAGGAGTTCAGGCCTATTAGTCTGTGTAACACTATTTATAAAATCATTGCGAAAGCTATGGCTAATAGGTTAAAAATTATTTTGGATCAGATTATCTCTCCTAACCAGTCGGATTTTGTCCCTGGTAGGCTTATTACTGATAATGTTGTTATTGGTTTCGAGTGCATTCATTCTATTAAAAAAAGAAAGACAGGTAAACAAGGTTGGGCTGCCCTTAAGTTGGATATGAGCAAAGCTTATGATAGAGTGAAATGGAGTTTTCTGCTGGGGATGATGGATAAGTTAGGTTTTAGCCAAAACTGGATCAAGAAGGTCGAAATGTGCATTTCCTCGGTTAATTACGATGTGATGGTCAATGGTATTCCTTACGGAGACATATACCCGGAAAGGGGTTTGAAACAGGGGGATCCTTTATCCCCTTATCTGCTTCTCATTTGCGCGGATGGTCTTTCGTCTTTGCTTTTCAGGGAAGAAAATCTCCATCCTTCTAATGGTTTTAAAATTAATAATCATTGCCCTCCGATTTCTCATCTCTTTTTTGCGGATGATGCTTTGCTTTTTTTTTTGGTGTGATTTAAGGAAATTGTGTTAAAATTAAAAAGATCTTATCCTGTTATGAAGAGGCTTCGGGGCAAACAGTGAATTATGATAAGTTTGCAATCCTCTTTAGTGGAAACATTGTTAGTGGTCAGAAGAAAAAGCTTAGCAATGTTCTGGGTGTGAAAGTCAATGATAATCTGGGGATCCATTTGGGCATGCCTTCCCAGAATAATAGGAACAAGAAGGCCCTCTTTCAATCAATTAAAGGGAGGGTGGAGAAGTGTCTTCAGACTTGGAAAGGGAAAATGCTTTCTAAAGGTGGGAAGAAAGTGTTGATTAAGGCTGTTGGGCAAGCAATCCCTACTTACATCATGAGTTGTTTTAGGCTTTCTAAATCCTTCAACGAGGACTTGGAAAGGCTTTGTGCCAGATTTTGGTGGGGGGAAGATGCTAATAATAGGAATAGGATGCATTGGATGAGTTGGAAAAAGATAGAGGGGGCCTTGGTTTTAGAGACCTTAATCTTTTCAATCAATCTTTGCTCGCTAAGCGTAGTTGGAGAATTCTGCGGAATCCAGATAGTCTTTTGTGTAAAGTTCTGAGGGGCAAGTATTTCGTTAATGGTGATTTTCTCAGTGCTGATATTAGGAGCAATTCGTCTTTGGCTTGATAGAGCATCATTTGGGGGAGAGATCTTTTCTTGAAAGGGTATAGATGGAAGGTGGATAGTGGTAGAAGAATTTCTATTGGTCATGACCCTTGGTTAAATAGAGAGGGGAACCCTTTTGCTCATGAGGTGAGATCTGATTGGAAGGATAAACCTGTGGCCGATCTGATAAGTAATGGCAACAAATGGAACGCTAATCTTATTAAAAATCTTTTTTGTACTGAGGATGCTTTAATAATTATTAATACCCCGTTGAGTTCTTTTGAGATGAATGATGAAATTATTTGGAATTGTGATCCTAAGGGATCGTTCTCAGTGAAAAGTGCGTATCATTTAGCCTTGAACTTGG
The DNA here is from genome assembly GCA_036507275.1 of Sicyos edulis. Classification (NCBI taxonomy): domain Eukaryota; kingdom Viridiplantae; phylum Streptophyta; class Magnoliopsida; order Cucurbitales; family Cucurbitaceae; genus Sicyos; species Sicyos edulis. Next base: position 23,808,849 of record CM071856.1, read on the forward strand.
CCAATGCCCATTTGGAGTCCACTTCTTACTCTAAAGCTGGGGCGAAAGTGTGGAACAGTTTCTGGAAGATCAATATGTCCCCCAAGATGCGCCTGGGAGCTTGGTTTGTGCTTGTCAATGCTATCCCTTCCAAGTGTAACATTTTTAGTCGTGGGATTGATATTGATTTGAACTGCTTATTGTGTGGGAGACATAAAGAATCCAATATGCATTTACTTAAAAGTTGTAAAGTTTCTATTTGAGCTTGGAAATATTGTTTTCCGTGGTTTAGTGACTTTGAATTCTTTTTCAGGAATGTGGATAATGGTGTTGATTTTTGGGAAGGCTTAGCCCACAAAATCCCAAAGGAAGAACTTTTCAAAGCTGTTATTATTATATGGAGTTTATGGAATTATAGAAACTTGGGCTTAAACGATAAAGTTGCCTTGGGCTTTAATAATTTATGTGAGATTATTCTCAAGGCAACTAATTCTCATTGTTTGTCCATTGTAGGTCAATCTAAGGTTGGATCGCATCAAAAGGCAAGTATTGTGGATAAGTGGGAGGCTCCTCCTCGAGGTTGTTGGAAGCTGAATGTTTATGCTGCTCTGTCTCCTTCAGATGGAATTGGGGGCATTGGCTGGATTGTTCGTGATTGAAAAGGCATTCCTATGTTGGCAGGTTGGAAGTCAGGGTTCAAGAATATGTCCGTCAAGTTTTTGGAAGGGGAAGCGCTTCGTGAAGGGCTTAGACACATTTCTAAAGCTAAAATTCCTTGGATTCCCCCTATCTTGGCTGAGTCTGATGCTTTAGAGGTTGTTAATGCCATTCATGGTGTCCACACAGATTATTCTGAGTTCAACAATATTATTCTTGATATTAAAGGGTTGATCTCTTCTTTAGGGATTGTGAACATTTTGCATTGTAATAGGGCTTGTAATAGTGTGGCTGATGTTTTAGCCAAACAATTCACTTCGTTAGATTTTTCTTGGATATCCTCATTCTCTTCTGTGGAGAATCGAGGCGAGTTTTGGAGGGGTATTCTCCCCCCTGAGGTTGGCTCCATGTTGGAGATGGATTGTTTGAGGTTGTTGGTTGGTGGTTTATGAATGAATTATTTTTCAAAAAAAAAACTTCCCTTCCCTTGTTTCTCCCCCTTCTTTTTTATTTTTCTTAATTCTTCCTCCTCTTCTTTTTATATTTCTAAGAGTTTCGTTTACAATTTTTTTTTCTTTTTCTTACTTGGTTAGCTTTGTGTATTTTTATTGTCTTCTTTGATGTTTTTTTTTAGATTCTCAATTTTCATGAACTTCCAAGTATTAATAGTTATTATTTTAAAAAAAAAATACACATTCTATCCCATTTTTGAAATCTCGCCTAAACTTGGACTTCGATTAATTCCGACAACCAAATCTTCACTATTGTTGAACATCGGCACCAATTGAATTTCACAAATTCATTTTTCAAAGACAACAATTCTTGCCTAGCCTTCATATCAATTTTTGTCAATTACTTCTCGAACGATGGTTGCACGATCCGATCAAGTTCGGCTTCACTGGCCGCCACTAACGTAGCCACCTCTCCAGTACTTCTTGTTCATTATCGGGTGGAGACTCGTTGACTGGATGGTTATCTTTGTTGACTATGATTTTTTAAGTTCAAGTTAAAGGTTGCTCGATGATCGAGTGTAGGAGCAGATGATCAGAATGAGGAGAGGTTGGCTGGAGAAGAGGAGAAAAATTGCATTGGAGTGAACTGTATCCACGAATTGATTGAATCTATTAGCAAACTAATTGAAGGCTATCAACTAAAAACTAATTTAAGGTTATCGACTGAAAACCGAAGGCTATTAACTAAAACTAATTGAAGGTAAACAATTGAAAATTGATTGAAGGAAATCCGTTGAGAATTGATAGAAGGCAATCAGTTGAAAATTGATTCAAGACTATCAGCTAAAAACTTATTCATAAATTGATTGAAAACTATCAGCTGAAAATTTAGATTGAATTCTATGAGTTTAACTGATATAAATCAATCAATTTTTAGAAGTGAATCACTTTTTTAAGTGATATAAATCAATCTATATTTTAAATTACATAGTGATTGAAGATACCTGTAAATTATGGTTAAAATTAGAAGATTATGTCCCAAATGAATTAATTTGAAATCATCATTAGCTAAATCAATTTAAATTGATTTTTATGGGTTCAATTGATAAAAGTCAATAGAAGTTAATTAGTTCAACTTATGGAAGTCAATCAATTTTTTAAGTAATAGAAATCAATCGCTTTTTAAAGTTACATAATAATTAAAGACATAATGATTAAACATAAATATGAAAATAACTAAAATCCGTAAAGACATAGTATACTTAAACACATTGTTACATACTGATTGAACTTGAAACATGAACATAAATGTATTGATTAAAGACATAGTGATTGAAAGCTATTAATTGAAAATTGATTTAAGGTTATTAGCTGAAAATTGATTGAAGGCATATTGGCTGATTAAAAACTATCAACTGAAAATTGATAGAAGGCCGCCATTTTGGATATTCTACAAGAGGCACCTCATTTTTCTCCTATATATGAAATATTTTCAAAAAACTGCTATTCATGGCCTTTTTTTGGTTTTTTTTTTTTTGCTATTCATGTAAAATCCCAAAAAAGAAATCATCTATTTTAGCATAACAAAGACTTGGAAATTAATTGTAATTGGAAAGACCAATTTTAAGCTTTTATGAAAGTTGAGGGACTCAAATTTAATATTGATGGACTAAAATGGTACTTTAACCGTATGATTTTTAGTTTGTTCTATGGTAATGTTTATCTGGACTTTGACAGAATAACGAACAGTAAAAAAGTGGGCCATTTGTTAGAGAACAAAATCAAGGATGTATGTTTTGGTTTGACTAATCTAAAGGTTACAACTGATGAAAAAGTATAAATAAAGCCATCATGATGTAAAGATTACAAAGGAAATCAGATGGCAATTGCAGCCATTGACATGCCAATGGATTGAACCTGATGAATCCTGCATTCAGGATTGGCATTTACTTATAACTACAGCAGAAGCAGGTTCATATCAGAAAATGACACAAAAAGCTTATTTCTATGTTGATGGCAGGAGGGTGAAGGAGAGCTTTACGTAGTATTTCCAGAATACGAATCGAAAAAAGCCTGCTTGCTTTCGATCAAAAGCTACCGAACTCCTGACGATCCATTTAGTAGGAACTACGACACCCTGCAAGTAAAACACCCCGAGACGTATTCTACATACTCTGCGTACGTCTTAAGCATCGCTTCTTGATTCCGTGATGCTTATCCATTACTTCCAATGCCTATAACCAAATGCAATAGTTTGAAAAAGTTGCTTTCTACCAGAACAATGTAAAGCAGAGTTTGTCACATGGAGAAGATTACAAGATGGAAAATGGTTTGAAGAAAAGGAGAGGTAAAGAGAGCATTTGCATGATGAACTAGCACAATATTCACTTTTATCAAACAAATATAAAAAATCAGTCTTTACCAGTTTAAGAACTAGATGAAAATGTAAAGAGAAATCACTGGAATTTTAAAATAAGCAGGTATGACTTAATTTAAAAAAAAAAACTTTTCAACAGAAAGCTGCATTTCCATCAAGGGATTATAATCAAAAGCTGAAGAGATAGATTTTTTAAATAAAAGAGATAAGAAAATTGTCAGAACTCTGACTTCATTACAGTTGTATACGTACACTTCAGAACAAAAATGACTCGAAGAAATGGAAAATATATAATAAAATTTACGAATAAAGAGAATTTTCAATTAGCGATAGTAATATAAATATTAAGGATTTTTAAAAGTTCAAGAGGCACTAAGATGCAATAACCTTCTCGAACTAAAGTGCAAAAAAAGAGTTAATTTTTTTTTTGTAAGACGCACTATATAAAAACATTCTCAGAAGAGATAACATAGTGGGGGTGGGAGTATTTTAAAAACCTTAAATGTAAGTAAATGTTATTTTTTAAATTAATAAAGAAAAAGAATCCCCAAGGACAAAATTTCTTTGCATTTAAGGTTAGTAAAACTTATTTTGTTTATAAATTAATCAGTAAGCCATAAGACACAAGCGCAGTGCTTTAGGGCTTCACAGAAAGGGGTGCATTGAGCACCCTTTTATACCCGAGTCTCATTTATTCAAGGTGGGGCAATAGACGTACTCTTTGAATCTAGGTTCATGCTCGAGCGAGGCTATTAAAACAGTGACCTACACTAGTACGAAAGATATCAAAGGGGAAAGCGTACCCGGTCCTTCTGCATCTCCAAGATTTCTGCCTGCAGCAAGCACACAAAATAATAATTGAGAATTGGTGATGCTCGTTATTTGATTAACAAGCTCACTTATTTACCTGTTTTTTCCGGAGTTCATGGTTTTCCTTTTTTAGCTTTTCAACTTCTGCTTCCAATTCCATTGTGTGAGCCTAGTACAAGCGAAGAACAAATCACGAACAAATGAATCTCCATCAATATAAAGCCAACATCAACAGCAATACAAAACCAACATCAACGGCATCATATATGGTTAAAACAATTGCCTCACAGCTCAAATATTATATATACTGGGTGAAATTTTGTAATGCAGCAAGCCTAAGAACTAGTCTAGGGGTGGAAGATTAGAGGCTTGCAGATGCATTTTTGGATAATAACAGGTATTTTTTTTAATAGGAAATAGAAACTTTCATTGATGAATGAAAATGAGGAAGTACAAAAGTCCTACCAAAATATTTCATAATCATAAGTAGACAGCCACTATAATCTAAACTTAGAAGTTTCAACTTTTAATATAATCCTATGGTGATTAGCAAGCAACAATTTATGTTGTAAGAATACTATATTATGATTTCATATTCTTCTAATTCTATATTTATAATACTTAACAACAAATAAGAAAACTGCACCATTGTTTAATACATCATCTACGAGTACACATAATAAAGAATAGTTCAGCACATGGATGAAGCATATGGTAGACATGTTTAAGTAATTGGGAACACAAATGCATCAAATGGTTGGTTTCACACATAGTTTTAGTTTGCAAATAACCATTTTTCACAACTGCAAGTGCACATGGCAGCATAGAAGCACATCAACAAGAATTCAAGTCATAGGGTAAAGACATAGATCAACAGATCACCTGCTTTCGAGCCCGTGATCTAGCAGCTGACTCTCTGTTTTTTATCATTCTCCGCTGCCTCCTTTCGACAACCTTCTCCACAATCCCATTACTTCTCCTCCCCCGCACTCCATTAAGCGCGTAAGGCACAGGAGAAACAGACGAGGTATTGCCACTGCTCTTTCCAATCCCATCAGACGATAGTTGGTTCGCTGGTGATCCTGTCGCAACCGGTATTGGCCCAGGTGCTAAGCTAACCACTCCCATCCTTCCACCATGTAATGCAGAAGCTTGCATCAAATTTGTACCCAGCCCTTGATCCGAAATCCCGATAACCCCACCTCTAATTCCGGGACTAGCCAGCAGCTGACCATCACTAGGTAAAGGCAACTGAGATCCATATGTCATAGTAGGTTGCTTTGGAAATATTGGCTGCGGCTGATGTGCTCTAACACCATTGACACTCAGCGATAAGTTCGACGATTGAATCGGTATGTGATTGTTATTCTCCGGAAGTTTCCCCTGCCGCTGAAAACCAATTCCAAAACCAGCATTATGTCCAAAGAATCCTCCATTGTTTGGATTTGCAGGCAACTGAGAATCCTCTCTCACAACACCAGCTCTAAACAAAAACTCCTCAAGTGTCATCTCCCCAAGAGTTTGCTGCCTCTGTTGCAAACTAGAACCAACATTACTCTCATTTTTAGCACCAACATGTTCATTGACTATGTCCTTCCAAACCTCATCCACTTTCTTCAAACTAAGTGTCCTAGGCAGTGTCAAAGAGCCCTGTCTCTGCAAATACCCACCACTACCAGCAGCCACTTCTTTAGCAGAAGTAGAAGAAGCCATGGTTTGCGTTTCTTCAGCACTCCAAATGTTCTTCAACAGCTCATCCATGTTCATTGACCCCAAATCCTTCCCAATACTCCCCATACTCTGAAATTCATCAAAGGTCAGCGAGTAGATCGACGACTGCCGTGCTAATGGCGAGTTCGCCGGAGCTCGTCCACCTCCTCCGCCGTTTCCGGCTGATGGGTCGCTCCCAAAATCCTTGAAATTCATCTCTACCAAGCTTTACAGAATCAGATTCAATCAGAACCGAAACCCCCAAATCCAATCACTCCAAATTCAAGCACCAAAACTGAAACTCCAATCACAATAAGACGAATCGATAAAAGCTCCACATGCAAAGATACTCAAAATCAGTAAAGTTTTCTAGGGTGGGTATTCCATTCAAATCCCACTATTCCACTAACCAATCGCTCATAAAAGTAGAACTCACAGATTAAAAAAAACCCCAGAAAGCTGCCACAGCTACCAGTCTAGTTCACACAAACACAATAAACAACAAATTCAAAGGGGTAAACAACTAAACAGGAAGTGATCAAATCCAGACACCACAAATCAAGCAAAAAAATTAGGGAAAACACAAAAAAAAGAAAACCCAAAAATGGAAACAAAATATTTATATTTTATACAAATTCCCACTTTTGAATTTCACTCCTTTTTTTTTTGGGTGGCTAATTTGGCTGCGTACCTTGTTCTTCGCTATATTAGGGCTTTGTGGAAGCGCCAAGTGTCGGTTGTCGACTCTAATCTACCTTCGTTTATAATCGATATTTTTTTTTTTTTTTTTTGTTGGTATTTTGTGGAATTTTTAATTTCTTGGGTTTGAAAACAATGAGCGATCTTTGCGTTTAAATTACTTGTTGGATTGTATATATCCAATTAAAATGATAAATGCGAAAGTGGGTAACCTAGATGATGACGCTTGACGTGAAAATCAACCAATGGGTTTGTGCAACGTGGGTCCATATCCACCGTCCACGTTTATCCATTCTCCACTTTTATTTAATCTTTTTTTTTAATTTTATATAGTGGTATGGTTCGTACTGTTAAAGGCGCATGCACATGATCCACTCGAGGACTAATCTGCTACATCGCAAACCACCCTATCATTTTGATTCCCCCACTGTTGTTTCTTTCTGCTTTTACTTTCTCTATGCATTCATTTCAATTAAAGGTTTGGTCTTAAGTATTGAAAGTTCAAACCTAAAAATTTCGGAACATTTTTCTCTGTTTTCTTTTATTTTTAATTTTTTAAAAGGTCTCTTCAAATGTAGGTTCGTGGGGATGGTTTTTTTTGTAACAATATTGATTATTAATTACTTAAATTCATAGGGGCATAGGGGGCTAAAAGTTCATTTCTCTTTCAAGTAAACATGGATTTAAATATGAAAAATGGGTAGATTTTATTGTTTATTTTCCAAAAAAGGAAAAGGTTTTGAGCCAAAATTTGAGTCCGTATTTAGCCTTGATTGCCTTTCAAGGCCTAATATTGGCTTTGCCTCAAATTCCTAACTCAACTCCAACTAGATTGCATCTCTTAATCTTAATTTGTCAAGAAAACTCTAAGGACGTGTTTGGTGAGGAGGTAAACTTAATCCAAAATAAGTTAACCCCTTTTATCATTAGCTTGTTTTGCATATCCGCCATTGGGCTAATTCGAGTTTATTTTGTTAGGATCCAACTATTGTTCCACATTGGAAAATACTCAAAGTATTTATTAGATATTGTGAACATCCATCTCAAAATCAGTAGGTGATGAGAGTAGTAGTCCGCCTATTTTTATAAATGCTTTGAGGACTCTCCGCTTTTTAATGTGAAACAATAGTGGGATCCAAGCCTGCCCCTTCAAGATGATGCTTTTTTTGGGTTTTACCAATCTTAAATTTGTTCTCAATTTCATTTTATTGGATCGAATACCCGTTTGAGCTTAATGTGCTCTGATATCATATTATCCAACATGATATCAAAGCTCCAAGTGAGTATTGGTCCCCCAAATTCTGATCTAACTCACCAAATTCTGATCTAACTCAAATGCTTAAAAATCTAAGCAGGTGATTTGGACCCCTCCCAAGAGAGGATAAACTTAAACAAGTATTTGATCTCGAAAATTTGGATCCAACTCAAGTGAGTAAGCCACCACTTGAGGGGTATGTTTTGGAGATATTGACCTTGTGGCCTTTGACCCACATTGGAAAGGTAATGATTATTCAACATTTTTATAAGAGATATGAGCTACTCCCATCACTACCAAGTGGTTTTAAGGTGGAACCCCATATTATCTAATATGGTATCAAAGTTCAATAGACTCAAATGGGTATTCGGTCCAATATTATGAAACTAGGATCCAATTCAAGATTGGTGAAACCTAAAAGAAAACATTGAAAAAGTGGAGAGCCCTCAAAGCATTTAGGGCATGTTTGGTGTAAGTATTAAGTTAATTCAAGTTAACTTAATCCCTCCAATTCGTGTTTGGTGGACGGATTAAATTAATCCCCTCAAACTAACTTAATCCTTTACAAAATCTAACAATAATTCTCATATATTTTTTCTCTACTTCGTTTTTCGAAATCATCTTTAATTATATTTTTCAAACAATTTATTCAAATTTAAAATTTATATTTAAAAGTTTATTCAAATTATTTTTTATGCTTAATAGCTCAACTCATGTATACTTGTACGATTTCTAGATTTAATGTTAAATATTAAATAATCTAAAGAAATAAATGATGGAAGAGAACAAAAGAAATATATTTTTAATTTCAAGAGACAAATTCAAATAGGAAATTATTTAAATGCAACAAAAGTTTGTTTTTCAGATATAGTATGTATCTTTTTAGATTTGGGGGAGTAGATATTAATAATATAATTAACAAACAATTTGAAAGAATGGATATTAATAACTAAATTAACCAATCTTAAATTTATATCGAAAAAACTTGTATGAATTTTTTTAGATTTGTAAAGAATACCAAGAAATTTATTTTGTTATTTTTTCGATGGTATTTAAAAATGGATCTGAATCCCCTCATCTAGTTGTTGTAATTTTTTTTAAAACTACATTCATTTTAAAAGTTATTAATATTAAATAAAAAATCAAATAGAACAGGTTATATGTAAAATTTCATAAAGAATTTGAATCAATTTGGATACTTTAGTTTAACTAAATGAAAAATAAAACAAAATTAAATATTTTCATTGATTATTTTAAAATTATACTCAATTGAAATTAATTGTTGGTAAGTTTTATTAAATAAGACAATATAATAACTTTGTTGATATAAAATGTCACAAAAATTGCTAAATTTTAAAACTCATTTTTCTACTTAGAATATAATTGGATTTATTATTATATACCTAATAAAATTTTACTTGTGTTATTTTATGGCTTGTTTCTAAGCATCTAAATGAGTTTTTATTAATCGAATGGGTCAGTGGGGCAGTGGTTTCATTGTTTGGTTGTGAACCGGTGAACACAACTCTCATGGGTTCGATCCTTGGAATTGGTATTTGTAATCCCCCTTCCCCAACTTGTACTAAAAAAAAGAGTTTTTAATATATACACCCATATGTGAATGTATTTTTGTTATTTCTATGTGGACTACAATTTTAATTTGAATGAGAATTAACCAATAAAATCGATAGAATAATTTTAAAATGCATGAAAATTAGGTTTATACTTTCATTATAACTTTCATCAAGATAGTCCAACCTATTTGAACTACTTTTAAAATATGAGTAAAATTTAATTTCAAACTTAATTACCATTCAAAAAAATTAGGGTGTACTAAATAAATTAAAAGAGATTTTGTATGTATAACAAAAAATGGCAAAATATATCCATCTATAACACAAAATCAAAATCAATTCATTTGTAGTAGAAAATTCAAATTAAGTTCTATCACTAATTGAGTTCTATTAGTTATAGAATTCAATCAATGATAAAATTATTCTATCACTGCTTGAATTTATTAATTTTTGTTAGTTTAATTCTTATATTATAAATTAGGGTGTACTAAATAAATTATTATTTTTAAATTTTAAATTTATAACAATATTGTAATTAAGTAATTAAATTGTTTCTAAAAAAATAACTAAATTAAAATGATTTTTATATAATTTAGATATCATTCTAAATTGTTGAATAAACGTATTGTTTTTAAATTTAATATAGATATTAAGTTAAAATTGAAATAAATAATAATAATATATATATATACATATTTTTTTAAATGAATATTATATTGTTACTATTACAAATGAACTTCATTTTGTCATTTATCTATTGTCAAGAGAAAACAAATTAAAAAGTAGACATTTAAAAAACAAATAATGCCTAAAAAATATTAAATAAAAATTCAATTTAACTTAATTCTTTTACCAAACAATAGTCAACTTAACTTAAATCAGCTTTACATAATATGTCCACCAAACATAAATTAACTTAATTATCAGCCTAACTTAATAGTAAACTTAATTTAATACCGACTAACTTAATCTTAATCCTTGCACTAAACATGCCCTTATAAAATAGGTGGACTACTCCTCTCATCACCAATCGGTTTTAAGATGAATGTCCACACTATCTAATTTACTTAATTTATTTTTCAACAATCAAGAGTTGTAGAACACCTCGTACGAAAGGAACCTTCTTCTCTCTTTTCCGCATTAGTCTTTATTATTATTTTTTTTTCCATTTGTCCCTTAAATTCCTCTTTCGATTTTCCTTGTTTAGTTCTCTTGCTTTCATTTATGCTATTGTATGTTAAATTCCGCTTCTTTTGACATGTGATTTGCTTAGGTTTGATTATGGTTTGTGAAAATCTCTTCTGGTTTGATTGAATCAAATTCGATTCCTATGTTCTCTTGCATTTTTCATTACAGATCTGAACCCCCTGCTACCATTTTCACACAAAAATGTTATTGCTATAAAGGTTTTGTTTGGAAATCAGCAAAAACATCAATCAGCAAGGTAGGGTTCATGTGAAAATGACCTAAGAGCAATATTTTTCTATTCATGGATTTTTTTTTGCTAACGTGTAAAGTCCCCTTAATTTAATGAAGTGGTTAAAATGATTTTTAAGTAAAATAATAAATTTTATACGAATTTAAACAATCCTAGTTCAAAATCGTCTTATGTTAGTTTTAGGTTTTGGAGGGTTTTATTTAAACCCTACTAATGTTTTTAAAGAACTTTTCTTTTGCTCAAAACTAAACCCTGTGTATCTTTTTTATTTTATTTTTCCTCTCAACCCCGTGTGGCGAACCTCTCCCTTTCATATCCTTGTTTTTTGTCCGACTTCACCTTGCTCGCAAAGTAAACTCCCATTCAACACCCATTCATCGAGGTCCATTCATGCGCCTTCATCGTCGTAGGATAGCCGCCATCCATGCTGTGTGTCTTGGTCATGCTTGTTCCATGTGTGTTACACATGGCCGCATGCCCGATTAAACTCCTTTTTATCATGCTTTCATAGTATAGGGTGTACTTTTCATATTATTATCTTTTTTCTTGTACTTTTGTAAGTGTATGTCTTCTCGCTATTTTGATGTGGAAGCTAATTGACGTGGTCCATATTGTATTGTTGTATAACAATTTCTTCATTTTTTGAAAACACTTTCTCAAGTCTCATGAGGCAATTTGCTCTTAGTTGTGCCATCCACTTTGCATTTTCATTTAGCTGACTTGCTTGCGCAGGTTAGAATAGGTGCCTCTTGTTGTTTCGCAAGGAAAACAAAGTTCGATCGCAACACCATGAGTTTTGTTCAACACTCATGAGTCTCGCTTGTAGCAAGGCAACGTGAGCACACAGGCTCGAGTGCATTCCATGCGTATATCTGAGATGCAAGTCGAGCAACCGAGCTAATTTGCAGAATGAGTGGTCTGCCCTAAATGCCCCAACTTGTCGAACCAAACTCGAGATTGCCTACCTGCATTCTCTGACTAAGAGTCATATTGGACCTAGCATGTGTTGCCATGCAACTTTCCTCATGCGTGGCCTCAAGTCCCCGTTGTTGGAAATTGTTCTTGGAAGATTTTGTATAAAAGAAAATACAATTATCAAACTTATAAGATTTTGTATTGAAAAAAAACATAAAATAAAAATTGAAATATACGAATATATATATATATATAGTTCAAATTTTCAAAAGATAGCCTTAGCCAAGAAAAACCTAACTGATCTAGCATACCCAAAACAATAATGATAACTTACTAGACCAAAATACATGATGGTAAATGGCTTAAAACAATTTGAACTAGAGCAATAATAATTTAACAAAAGTAAGAAAAACAAAAAAGAAGAAACTACTAAGCCTTGGCTGTCATAAAGAATGATTTTATTTTTCAGCTGTAGATATATCTCGAGAGTTTTGAGTATCAACATCTTCCATTTGAATTGCAAGATCTCCATTTGGGTGGTTTTCGGGTTGGACTCGTGCAGGTAAAAACGCTTCACGGAACCTTTCTTTGAGCCGTTTGAGAACAATGTATAACAAAACTGTAGCAGCAATAGTTCCAGATATGATGAACAAACCTATAAAGGGCCCAGGCCCTAGACTTAAGCCATCAACTTGGCTAGATGAAGAACAATTGAAGGTGGACAACAATGTTGTTTCTAATTGCGGCATTTCTCTTCTCTCTCTTAGTTCAATGATTGATTTTGATATGTCCACTCCTAAAGTTGAACCTTTTGGAAAAGCCTGCAACATCCATAAACCAAATTATTCAAAACTCATAAACAAAACACTTGTATTCATTTTCACTAACATACAATGTATACCGTATCTAACAGTCCAAAACTACAAATAAATGTTATTTGTTTTAGACCCTCTCTCCAATAATTCTTTCATTAATAATAATTTGATAAACATTCTTGTTGCAAATACAAACAAAGTAGTTCAACACTAGCATGAAACATTTTGCAAGAAGCAAAATATGAACCTATGAGCGTTTATCCCCAAATGAACATTATCGAAGATATAGCAAAGTGAAATCTATCGAAAATTTTTATCCCTAACAAACTAAAATCAGAGTTGTGCTCTTAGCTTATCCATATTTGTAGATGCCACGGGTGACATTGAACAAAGAATTTATGATCTTCAATAACATATGTTGTAGTTTTACATAGCTAAGGCTCCGTTTGATAACCATTTCCTATCATGTGCTCCATCTTTCCTACAATGTATCTATCTTTTCTTAAGAAAATAGAAGAATACTAACTAAATTTCAAAAACATAAACAAGTTTTTGGAAACTACTTTTTTTTGTTTACAAATTTTGGTTTTGTTTATCAAAATGTAGGTAAAATGTAGATATCCAAATAAGGAAAAATGTATAGTAAGGTAGTTGTTGTAGGCTTAAATTTCATAAACAAAAAATGAAAAACAAAATGGTTATCAAACGGGACCTAAATTGTTCAATCTTATTTTCACGAATGAGGAGTAAACTTGTAATAAGCTCGGAAGTGTAATTCAAAGATATCTATAATTGGATAGTGTGCTATAGAAATAGACTATTCAATGAGGAGACTTATCGGTGGTACTTTGTTTAAAGAAAGGATTGTTACAAATACAAATAAAGTAGTACACAAGTTAATAAAGACACAACATCTCTATTTTTATGAGGCATTTTTAGTGAAAAAATAAATAGATAAAGATATGAAGGCTTAAGAATATAGAATAGATAAAAAAATACTTACAAATCCAATGCCGCCTAGATCGAAGGTAGCTGCAGTGGTGTAGCCATTGCAATATTGAGCAAGAAACACCTTAGCATGGGGAGTAACAAAGAAAGCTGCCTTAATATCTCCATTGTCAAAGGCCTTTGGATACTCATGAATGCTTGCAAGGGTCTTAATATTATTAGGAGGAATATGCAACACATTGATTAGATAGCGAAAGAAGAAAGAATTAAAGTTGCAGCCCACACTTGCATTTGACTGCCTTATTGTTTCAATGTCTAAAACTGATGGATTCAATCTGGATGTTGTCATCATGGTTGTAAGACTTGCAGTGAAACTTGATGTCACCACGAGAATTACAAACAACCATGGCCCTAACACTAGCCGAGCCAGCACACCATTCACTTGTTCTCCTGCGTGATTGTAATTTTATAACTTTTAGTTCAAGTTTAGTCTAAGAAGTACTAGTTTGAAGAAAGTTAAAAGTTTAGTTCTTATGATTTAAAAAAAGTTAAAATTTAGTTCTTATGATTTTAGAAACTAGAATTTAGTTCCTATGATTTGATAAAATCTACAGATTAGTCATTGTTGTTCGTAATTGTTGAAATTATACATATAAAAATAAGTCATTCATGCATAAAAGTTGTGATTTTTATCTAGTCAATCACTTAACTCACATTGTCATTATTGATACATAAATAAACTAAGGTCAACCTACTCAATTTCTTAACGACTACAAACTATAAGAATTATTTTTTACATTTTATCAAACTATAGAGGTTAAATTCTAGTTTTTTGAATCATAAGGACTAATTCTAACTTCTTTGAAACCATTTGCAAAACTCGAAAAAATGAATAAAACACAAATAAACACAATCGCGCTAGCTTTTCGCTTGTGAGATTGGAGAGGCAAGGCACACAATAAATTCTCTAAAGCATTTTACTTTATTTCTCTAAAACTTTCACTACAACTTTCTCTAGCTCTCTACACTTACTCCTCCTTTCTCTCTTTCGCTCTACAATTGTCTCTACTTACTATATGGAATACACACTCTATTTATAGCTTATTACAAACTTGGTCTCCAAGTTCTTACCATAAACGTTCCCTACTAATAGAGTGTGCATTCCATTGGTATGGCAAGCGAATTGCAATTTTTCATCTTGAAATTCTTCAATCTATTTCGCATGCTGCTCTTATGATACAAAGATTCCCGTCTCTTCTTGTTTAACCTCCAAAACTTCAAAAATCCCAAATCTGTCATCTCAAATGCTTGCATCATCGTGCTCTTAAAATCTTCTATCATTGCATTACTATTACCCATAAAATTCAAATCATCAACATAAAGGGCAATAAATATCGCATTACCTCCACTCTGCTTTGTGTAAAGCGCATACTTGTAAGGACACTACTTGTATCCATTCTCCTTGAAATACGTATCAATGCAAGTATTCCACGCTCGCGATGCTTGCTTCAACCTGTAAAGCACTTTTCTTCAATTTTAACACCTTCTTCTTTTCTCCAGTTTTCAATGTACCCTTCTTCTTCAAGCACACCCTTTAAAAATGCCGTCTTAACATACATTTGATAAATCAGCCATTGAAATATTGTCACTTGTGAAATCAGCAGTCTGATTGTCTCCATTCTCACAGCGGGAGCAAAAACTTCATCATAGTTAATTCATGATTTCTGATTTTATCCTTTTGCAAAAAGTCTCGCCTTGTATCGTTCTATCTTCCCTTGCACATTCATTTTCTTCTTGAATACCCACTTCACACCAATCGACTGCCTTGCATTCGATAATTGTGTCAGCTTCCATGTATCATTGCGCTCTATCGCATTAATTTCTTCATCCATTATTGTTCGCCACTTCTCATCTCACATTGCTTCCTCAAAGCTATTACTTTCTGCATCTCCTTAAAGACAAACAAGATGCACCTTATTTGTTGCATCCTACAATTCTTGCAAACTCTACATTCTGGGTTGTTGCAGTTCTTCTTATTCTTCTTCTTCCGTTGTTTCAGGCTCTTTTGGCATACTCATTGATGCAACGATTGGTAATTCCCCAATTTCGATGTTCACTTCTATCGAAGTATTCCACTCTCATTCACTTTCTTCATTTACTCGTACATCGCGACTCACCAGCACCTTCTTTCTTATTTAGTCAAGCAGCTTAAACCCTTTTGTTTTTTCATCATAGCCAATAAACACATAGTTCTTGCTCTTATCTTCGAGGTTTTCTTTTTGTTGATCAGGTACTTGTGCATAAGCAATACTACCAAATACTCTAAGATGCTAAACTTTTTGCTTTTGTTTGCTCCATGCCTCTTCCGGTGTTTTATCAGTTAGCTTCGCATGTGAACATCGGTTTTGCACATAAACTGCGCACTGCATCGCTTCCACCCAAAATTCCTTTGGCATCTTTTTTCTCTTCAACATTGCTCGAACCATAGCAAGAATGGTTCTATTCTTCCTCTCTACGACACCATTGTGTTGAGGAGTGTATATTGCGGTTAGAAAACACCTTATGCCTTACTCCCTGCAATACTTCATAAAAATCGTCGAAGTATATTTGCCACCTCTATCAGATCGCACAACTTTGATTCTTCTACCAGTTTTCTTTTCCACCTTCACTTTGAATCTTCTAAATGCCTCGAATGTCTATGATTTTTCTTTCAAAAAATGCACCCAAGTTTTCCGTGAGAAATCATCAATAAAAGAAATGAAGTACCTTTTATCGTTGAAAGATTCTGAGGTAATTAGTCCACATATATCCGTGTGAATCATCTCGAGTGGTTGCTTCGCTCGATATTCCACTTTCTTCTAAAACGAGGTTTCACATGCTTGATGAGCACGCATTCTTCACAAAACTGTCCATCATAGTCCATCTTTGGTAGCTCGTGCACCATATTCTTCTTCGCTAACTCTTTTAGTCCACCATGATGTAGATTACCAAAACGAATATGCCACAACATTGCTTTTATCATCTACATCAACTCGCAAACATCTTTCTCACACTTTTCTCAAATTTAGTCTATACATGCGATTTTCTCAGCTCTACTTGAGCGACTAAACATTATTTCTTGTCCCTCAAATGCAACAACCGGTCTTTAAAAAATGCAGAGTCTTTCTGAAATTTAGTCTATACATTCGATTTCTTCCCATCTCTACTTGAGCGACTAAACGTTCTTGCTTGTCCCACAAATGCAACAACTGGTCTTTCAAAAATACAGAATAACTCTTCTCTAGGAGTTGCCCCAAACTAAAAATATTTGTTTTGAGATCTGTTACATAATAAACATGCTGGATTGACCCTGCTAAGCCAAGAAATTGTACCTTTTCCTTTTACCTTTACTTTTGACACATCGTCAAAAGAAACATGACTATCTTCAATTTTTCACATCTTTTTGAATAGATGCTCGTGTCTGCACATATGTTTGCTTGCCCCTAAGTCGAGTTACCACACAGTATCATTATTGTCGCTTCTTTCTTTATGTGCTATCAAAGGAACACCTTCATCCGCATTGTGGTCTACTACTAAGTTGGTTGTTTCTTCAACCTTTTTATCAGTACGACAATCTCTCGTAAAATTCCATTCTTCAACGCAATTGAAGCATTTGTCGAAATAACAATCACTCGTATAGTGACCATACTTGTGACACTTATAGTATTCAATATTTAACTTATTCGATTTATCGCCTCTTCCTAGACTGTATCCTCTTCCGCGACAATTCACTTGACTCATATGTCCCTTCTCTGCATCATAACTGTTGCTTTGAATATTGCAATCATATCCATTGTCGCGACCTTTACTCTGAATTGTTTAGAATAGAGTACTTCTTTATCTTCGATTGACGCCTTGGTTTGAAGCGCTTGCTCTAGCATTTCCTCTTCCTTGCTGTTCTTGCGTTGCTAGCGTGCTTCAAGAGAACTAGCAAACTCACCAATAGTAAGCATCGCAAGGTCCTTTGCCTCCTCTACCAGGCACACTACATTCTCGAAATTATACGTCAACGATCTCAAAATATTTTTCACAACTCGTGCATCCGTTAGCTTTTCACCATTGCGATTGAGTTGATTTACCACCGTCTGCACACGCATGATGGAGTTAGATATGCTTTCTGACTTCTTCATCTTTATGTTCTCTAACTTGCCGTGAAGAGTCTACAGACGCAGTTGCTTCACTCGGCCGACTCCTTTGGACACTTTCATTAAAGTGTCCCATGCTTCTTTTGAAAACGTTGCACTCGCAATCTTCTCAAAGCCCGATTCTTCAACTGCACGAAACAACATGTACAATATTGTTTTATCCTTCGAATGCGTCTCTTTCAACTCTTTGGTTTGAATCGCTGTATAATCCGCAATAACTTCTGGTTCTACAAAACCTTCTTCGACCCACTTCCCATGCATTATGAGATCCAATAAGTGTTTTCATTTAAATGCTCCAATTCTCGTATGCCTTTGTCACTCGTGACAGCGACATTTGACCAGTCACGTTGGCCATCGACTTTGATTTGTAAAACTAAAAAAACAAATAAAACACAAAGAAGCGAAATCACGCTAGCTTTTCACTTCGGGATTGGAGAGACAAGACACACAATAAATTCTCTAAAACACTTCATTTTATTTCTCTAAAACTTTCACTACAACTTTCTCTAACTCTCTAAACTTGGTCTCCAAGTTCTTACCATAAACATTCCCCACTAATTACTAAATTAAGAATCAAATAATTCCTTAATTAGCTCCTAAATTGATTACACATTTATTTCTTAATTGTCTATCCACTAATTTTCTCAATTAACAATTATTCCAAATACATTAAATATATTTGAGTTTATTCAACAACCATAATAACTAAATTCTAGAATTTGAAACTATAGGGACTAAATTCTAACCTTCTTTGTACCAAAAAAACCACACTTCTATTGAATGAAATGAGAAGAAAAATTGATAACTATATCCTTACTTTGAGCGTAAAATATGACAGATATTCCAAACCAGATCATGTTTCCGAATCCTGATTTGAAATCTTCGTTATCTTCTTTGACCAACCAGACGATTGAGATTATAAATATATGCGACAATGGTAGTATTATCCACATTTTCATTGTAAATGTTTTTAAGAATATCCACATTTCTTTCCAGTTCTCTTCCTCTTCTCTTACTATCATTGAAAGCCCAGATACTAAATACGGTGCTGAAAAATCCACATATTTAAATCGATCTGCATATATTCCTATATCTCCAATTGCAGCATCAAAATCCTAATAAAAAGGGCAGTATCTATATCAATCAATATGAGACAACATAAAAAAACAAAACTTATAAACGACATAATTTACCCTATTCATTGTCAATTGCTATTTAATATGGTATCAAAACATATCAACCTCAAATGAGTATTCCATCTGAAAAAACTAATTAAGATCCAAACAAAAAATGATGAACTCAAAGATGGAGATTATTAAATAAACTTAAATGTAATTGTTTAATGTATTTAGAACATTGTTAACTAGAGCTATAATTGAGAAATTAATGAGACCTTAATTTAGGAATTAATGGGAAAACAGTTTTAATAAATAAATAAAAAATAGAGCCAAAATAGTTTTGATAAGTGTAAGAGCCTTGGAAACTAAGTATTGTAATAGGTTATAAATAGGTTACTCATCTCCTTGTGAAAGATAGAGCAAGAGAAAAGGTAGAGCAAGCAAGAGAAAGTTATTGAAAAAGAGATAGATAAAAAGAGAAAAGTGTTTTTGAGAATTTAGGTGCCTTGGCTCTCCAATCACAAAGTAAAAAACTTGCGCGATTGTGTTATTAATATTTTATTCGCTTCTCATTATTTACAAACCGATATCGATGTGACGGGTCAAATGCCGCTGCCATGATTGACAAAGACGAATTAGAGAATTGGAGCATCCAGATGAAAGCTCTCCTCGACTCTCATGATGCATGAGAGGTTGTCAAAGAAAGTTTCGAAGAACCAACCGATGCAACGGGTTATACGGCGAATCAAACCAAAGCGTTGAAAGAGATGCGATCGAAGGTTCAAATGGCATTGTACATGCTCTTTTGAGCAGTTGACGAATCGGGCTTTGAGAAGATTGCAAGTGAAACTACTTCAAAAGAAACGTGGGACACTTTAGAGAAAGTGTTCAAAAGAGCCGACCGAGTCAAGCAAGTGCATTTCCAAACTCTTCGTGGCAAGTTGGATAGCATAAATATGAAGGAGTCAGAATGTGTATCTACTACATCATGCGTGTACAGACGGTGGTGACCAACTCAATTGCAACGGAGAAAACTAATCGATGCACGAGTGGTAGAAAAGATTTTGAGATTGTTGACAAAAAATTTCGAGAATGTAGTGTGCGTGATAGAAGAGTTTAAGGGCATGATGATGCGAAAATTTGAGATGACAGATTTGGGCTTGTTGAAGTTTTTCCTTGGTTTGGAGGTTAAACAAAGAGAGACGAGTATTTTTGTATCCCATGAGAAATATGCGAAGAAGATCTTGAAGAAATACAAGATGGAAAATTGCAACCCGATTTTAATACCAATGAAATCAGGTACGAAGCTCAAGAAGTTCAATGGAGGAGAACGTGCAAATGCGAGCATATACCACAGTTTGGTGGGAAGCTTTCGTTATCTCACATGCACAAGGATGGATCTCACATTGAGTAATGAAATTATAAATCGTTTCATGGAGGATCCGGTTGATTCGCATTGGAAGGCATTGAAGAAAATTTTACTATACATCCAAGGTACAATGTCACTTGGGATTTTTATTCAAAAGCGGAAGATAACAAGTTGATTGGTTGCTCCGACAATGATTGATGCAGAGACAAAGATGATCGAAAAAGTACATCAGGATACGCATTCTTTATGGGACCCACATCATTTACTTGGTGCGTATGCAATGCGATATGGCTGAAACATTTGACAACAGATCAGTAATTGTGTTAGAAAATAATCCAGTGAATCATGAAAGAAGTAAACACATTGATGTTCGTCTTCATTTTATGTGAGATCATGTAAAGGAAGGAAGCATGAAATTGCTGCATGTGATAAGTCAAGATCGAGCTGCCGATATTTTCACAAAATTGTTACCGAAGGTTTTGTTTTAAAAATTCAAGAAGATTATTAACATGTCAGAGATGGTAGAAAGCATTTAAGTTTATAGAGAAGTTTTGCTGAAGAAACTTAAATGTAATTATGTAATGTATTTATAATTAAATTTATCTCAACCATAATTTTAAGATTTTGGATTGGTGGTCATTTAACATGATTCAATATGATATCAAAGCGTTAAAATAAGTAGTAGCTTAGACATCAATATATCGATAAATCAAGAGGTCATGACTTCGAACCCTCACCTTGAATTATTGTTGAACTAAACAAACATGGTACCAGTGGAGTAGGAGAGTCCTTAGGTCAAACCTTCGCTGAGTAGTTTTATCTCTAATTAATATTCATCATCCCATAAGTTCAAACTTTTAAGTTGATGGGTGATTTAATATCATTTAACCTAAATAATTTTCCACTATCTGCCATTTAGAACATTTTAATTTTGGTTTTGAAAACCTAGGTACAAGATAGATATAAAAATATGATTGGAAGGTGGTATAGTTTATGATAAATAATGCTAAAAGAGAGAGAAGTGGCACCTTCCTTCAATAGTGTAGGTAAAGATAATTCATGTGTGAAATGAGAGGGAGTAAAAATGTAAAATACATCTTCAAAAAAAAAAACTGCATGAAAAGAAAAGATTTTTCCAACTAACCTTTGTGTAGACGTGCTTTACCAATCCATCATAGGAGCCATTGAAAGGAACCAATTGGTAATGCAATGGATAAGGCAAGTTCTTTACAATAGCTTCAAACACAGAAATGGAAAATCCAGAGATGTAAATCCCATTAATGTGATCATAAGATACCTTCACAAATTCTCTAAAAGTACAGTTTGCTGGAACACCAATTTTCAAAGTTCTCTCAACTTTATAACTAGAATCAAGGTTAATTCTTCTTTTTGAAACCAAGTTGTTGAAAAATCCAACCTTGTGTCTCCAATATGCCATCTCTTTGTAACTCTTACCAACAAAAGAAATAATTTCAAAAGTTGGTGGTTGCATTAATGTACCATTCTCAAAACTTATCTTACCACTAAGACCTTCAAATTGAGTAGCTAAAACTTCCTTCAATAGTTGTTTCTTGCTATTGCTAACTTTTCCTTGCAATTTATGCATGGCTAAGGCCGCTGCCCACGTCGCATCGTAAGCTCGAAGTGCGAAGATGTTCGGCTCAACATTCTTCTTGTCATCCTCTTTTTGATATTCGGAACTATATAATCTTCGGAATTTGGTTCGGAATTGCTTGATTGGATCTTTGGGGTGTTCAAAGTAAGTTCGATAACCAATGGCACCTTGCATGTTATTCAAAGTAGAAGAATCTAAGGAATCAATAAGACTTGATATCTCATCTCCAACAATCCAAACAAATCCATTCTCCATCATGTTCATTTGTTTTGCTTTATGAAAAATGAGTTTGGCCAGCTCTATGGAAAATTGCACCACAACAAAAACCTTTTTCTTTTGATCACGACCCATAAGATTTTTAAGCTTCTTCTCAATTGTAGCTTCTGAATGTGACGAAGAGAAAGATGATATCTGTTCAATCTCTGCATTGAAAGCTTGAAGTTCATTAGAGAGAAGAGTCAAAGCCTCTACGCTTTTCATCGACATGTCGTTCTTGGTCTCGTAGATTACGGTAAGTTTATGCCACTGAAGATGGCCGGCGATGGCAGCTATACATTGCATGTGATACTTAATGTCATGAGCCATTTGAATGAAGGAAGGTGATTGAAGTTGAACTTTCATTTGAGGAGGAACAAAAGCAGCAGTTGGTAGAGATATGGTGGTAATATCTGCATCGGCTTTCTCGAAACCAGAAATTAAATGCATTTCTTGTTGAGTGTGTGTTTCAAGAATGACTATCACTTCTTTGCTCCTTATGAGATCCAAAGCTATAATGGAAAAATAAATGTAAATTGTATTAGGTTATAGTACCATATTTATTAATTATTACATTTCTAGAAGGGAAGTTCAAGTAATTCAGAAGCACTGTTTGTCATGGGTGACTTTTTGTTGAATAAACTTAACGTTATATTTTAACGTGTTTTAATTTTTGTTAGTGAGTTTATTTTTTATTTTTTATTTATATATATATATATACATTTAGGAGTTAATGAACTCTTAAATGTGGTTAGCAGGTCTTAAATATAGGAGTTAGTAGTAAAATGGTTTTTTGTAATTGAATGTCAAAATGGTTACAAATTTATGGCTATGGAGTCTTGTACAAAAAGCTTTTAATAGACTATAAATAGATAACTTATTTCATTGTAAAAGTGAGAGCAAGATAGCAAGAAAGCAAGAAAGCAAGAAAGCAAATAGAGAAAGAGAAGTTGGAGAAATAAAGAAAAGTGTCTTCTATAAATTTCATTGAGTGTCTTGTCTCTCCAGTCAAGAAAACAACTCTTCTTTTCACAATTTAAGTTTTACAAATTTGTATCAGAGCATTGTGAGTTTCTACAAATTGGTATCAGAGTAATGGCGAACGTGACTGGTCAATTCCGCCCACGATTGACGAAAGAGAATTATGAGAATTGGAGCATTTAAATGAAAGCTCTTCTCAACTCTCTTGATGTATGCGAGGTGGTCGAAGAAGGTTTCGTAGAACCAGCGGACACCGCGAATTATACGGCGAAACAAACCAAAGCGTTGAAAGTGACATATTCGAAGGATAAAATGACATTATACATACTGTTCTGAACAGTTGACAAGTTGTGCTTTGAGAAGATTGTGAGTGCAACAACTTCAAAAAAAGCGCAAGTCATTTTAGATAAAGTATTCAAAGGATCCGACCGAGTCAAGCAAGTGCGTCTCCAAACTCTTCGCGGCGAGTTGGAGAGCATTAAGATGAAAGAGTCAGAAAACATATTTGACTACATCACGCGTGTACAGACAATGGTGAACCAACTCAATCGTAACTAAGAAAAGCTAACCGATGCACGAGTTGTTGAGAAGATTTTGAGATCATTGACAATAGATTTTAAGAATGTTATGTGCGTGGATAGTGGAGTCAAAAGACCTTGCGATGCTCACTGTTGATGTGCTTTCCAATTCTCTTGAGGCACATGAGCAACGAAAAAACAAGAAGAAAGAGGAAATGCTCAAGCAAGCGTTTCAAACCAAAACGTCAATCAAAGACGAAAATGAACTCTATTCTAAAAATTTTCAAGGTAGAGGACGTGGCTGTGGAGGTTGTAGAAATGGTCGCGGTGGTCAAAGTGACAGTAATGAAGAGAAGGGATAGTCAAGCTAAGCGAATTAGTATGGAAGAGGACACGGTCGAGGAAGAGGCGGTAGATCAAATCATTCAAATATTGAATGCTATAAATGTCTTAAATATGGTCATTATGCAAGTGATTGCAATTCTGACAAGTGTTACGTAACGTATTTGAAGACAAAGCGAATGAAGGTCTTCTTTTGATGACAAAAAATTATGACAGTGCCAACGATGATACTTTATGGTATCTCGACTGAGTGGCATGCAACCATATGTGTGGTCATGAGCATCTATTCAAAGAGATGCGGAAAATTGAAGACGGTTATGTTTCTTTTGGCCATGCATCAAAAGTGGAGGTCAATGACAAATGTACGATTTATTATTTGCAAAAGGATGGCTTGACAGAGTGAATCCAACATGTCTATTATGTACCAGATCTCAAAACAAATATTTTAAGTTTGAGGCAATTGACAGAGAGTGGTTTCAATATTTTTAAAAGACTGGATTATATTTGAAGGACAAGCAAGAGCCTTTAGTCGCTCAAGTTGAGATGTGAAGAAATGCAGGTATAGATTGAATCTTAGAAGCGTGCGAGAAAAGTGTTTGTGAATCGATGTAGAAGATAAAGCTTCACTTTGCCATCTTATCATGTCCATAAGTTATAAAACATAAAAAATTAATGATCGAAGGATTCAATATCACAATATCAA
This sequence comes from Sicyos edulis, assembly GCA_036507275.1. NCBI lineage: Eukaryota > Viridiplantae > Streptophyta > Magnoliopsida > Cucurbitales > Cucurbitaceae > Sicyos > Sicyos edulis. Next base: position 23,833,563 of record CM071856.1, read on the forward strand.
TTTTTGCCTTAACATTTAGAATTTCTAAACTTCAAAGTTTATCGGTAAGTTTTAGCTAACATTCTCAATATTTTATGAAAAGAATGTTGGCTAAAACTTAGCGATAAACTTTGAATTTTAGAAATTTCTAAATGTTAAGGCAAAAATTGAGTGATATTGAATCCTTTGATCATTAATTTTTTATATTTTATAATTTATGGACATGATAAGAAATATTATTAAAAATGAAATTTGATTTAAAAAAAAAAATCAAGTGATATAAATAGAATGAAGAAAGTCAACCCATTAAAAGAAAAGAAAAGTAAAATGAAAAAGAAAAGGGAAAAAAATAGGGAAATTGCTCTCCGTGTCAGAATTTAGCAAAATAATTTCACTTATAGCATTTTTTTATAAATATTTCATTCATAGCAATTTCTTCCGTGTTAAATATTTATTTCCTATTCTACCCTCTAGGGTGATGCAGAGACATACGACTAACGAGATGAAGGAAATGATGAGGAGAAAGGAAGATGGGTCATCGGAAAACATAGCGCAATTAGAGATTGATGAAAATGACGGTGTTGAGGCTGAAATAACCTTTTTTTTCTTTTCTTTTTTGCCATTTCCCTCTCGTTGAACGGCTTCGCTTCCATCCAATTTGTTTTTTTTTTCTGTAAAATCATTCAACTTCACTGGAGATTTTGACCTAGTTTCGATTCTAGGAACTTGAATCGGAGGTGAGACCTGAATAACAGAGAAGTTGTATGCTACTGAGATGCAATTGATTTCATGAATTTCGAATCAACTTATGCATAAACATTCTATCACTTAGGTAGAAACCTTTTATCACCTATGCATAAACCTTCTATCACTTAAGCACAAACCTTCTATCACATATGCTAAATATTCTATCACTTAAGTAGAAATCTTCTATCACATATGCATAAGTCTTATATCACCTAGGCAGAAACCTTCTATCATCTAGGCGTAAATATTCTATCAGCAATGCATAAACCTTCTATCACTTAAGCTGAACCATTCTTTGACTTATACATAAACCTATTCAAATCTATTTTGCTTTTTTAAATAGGAAATGAGTCTATCATTGATCATGTTTTATCATAGATTTCTATCACTGAACTTATTGAGTTCTATCATTAATAGAATTCAATCAGTGATAGACTCAATCTACATATAGTTGAGTTATATCACTGATAGACTCATTTTATCACTGATATATAGAATTCAATCACTAATAGAATTCAATCAATGCTTAAGTTCGATCACTGAGTTAGTTCTATCACTAATAGAATTCAATCAAATTCAAGTCCTATCTTGCTTCTTAAATAGAATCACTTTGTTATGATTTACACTAAAAGGATTCTTGAATGACTGAGAATAAAATGTAATTAGTTTGTTTCTTGCTCACATTAGTTGATTAGGACCCCTCCCTTTCATTTTATCTCCCTTTCATGTAAATAGAATAATTTTATCTTGCTTCTTGCTCACAACCAACATTAAATCCCCCTCCCTTTCACAATTTCGAACTCAATTTCTTCTCCTCGGTCGCAAATTAGCCCTTCCTCGTGAAACGTCTTCTCTGATTCCCATGGATAAACCTTCTATCACCGATGCATAAGCCTTCTATCACCTATGCATAAAACTTCTATCACTTAGGCATAACTACCTTCTATCACATATGCCTAAGTCTTCTATCACTTAGGCATAAACTTTCTATCACATATGGATAAACCTTCTATCACCTATGCATAAGCCTTCTATCACCTATGCATAAAACTTCTATCACCTATGAATAAGTCTTCTATCACTTAGGCATAACTACCTTCTATCACCTATGCATAAGCCTTCTATCACTTAGGTATAAAACTTTCTATCACCTATGGATAAACATTCTATCACCAATGCATAAGCCTTCTATCACCTATGCATAAAACTTCTATCACCTATGCATAAGTCTTCTATCACTTAGGCATAACTACCTTCTATCACTTAGGCATAACTACCTTCTATCACCTATGCATAAGTCTTCTATCACTTAGGTATAAACTTTCTATCACCCATGGATAAACCTTCTATCACCGATGCATAAGCCTTCTATCACCTATGCATAAAACTTCTATCACTTATGCATAACTACCTTCTATCACCTATGCCTAAGTCTTCTATCACTTAGGCATAAACTTTCTATCACCTATGGATAAACCTTCTATCACCTATGCATAAGCCTTCTATCACTAGACCCGTTTATTTCTTCGTGGGCTTTTCCGTCATTTCACTAGGCCCGTTTGTAAAATCTGCTATAAAAGAATTACTTTTGAAAATCTGCTATCCATAGAATTATTTTGGCCCATTTTGCTATACATGAAAAAGCCCCAAAAAAATATTTGGCAATTTTTGAAGAAAAAGAGATTAAAAGAAACACGATATTCAATTAATGGTGAAAAAATAAAACCAATTAAAAAAAAGATAGAAAGGAAAATGGGAAAAGATTGTTAGCAATTTTTAGAAAAGAGGAAAAAAGAAAGAAAGAAATAATAAATGAAGATATGTGGCGATATCTTATAAGGTCATATATCAGTTTCTAGGGCTCCCTGCAAAATTTCCTCCACGAAAGCATTGTCTTTTTGCTTCTCTAATTAGAGAGGCTTTTAGTAATTTTCATCCAATTTAGTTTCTTATGTAATTTTAATTATCGACTAAATTATTTTTATTTAAAATTAAATAAAATTTTAAAAGATTGTAAAATAATAATTAATTCTAATAAGAAATTTTAGTATTAAATCTTTATATATTCGACATAAAATAAAATAAATTTGGTAACAAAAGTGAAAATGTGGAAACCCTTTAGTTAATAAATTGAAAATTTCGCGATATTAATGTACGGAGTGCAAAATCAAAATTTTGATATTTAGAGACAAACTTTTAAGGTTAAAATACCATTTTGGTCCCTCGATTTTGGAGTTTGTTTCATTTTGGCCCCTCGACTTTCAAATGTACAATTTTAGTCCGTCAACTTTGTTGTTTATCCAATTTTGGTCCCTCAACTTTCAAATGTCCAATTTTGGTCCCTCAACTTTCAAATGTTTTCAAATTTGGTCTTTAGAATATAAAAAAAGTTTAAAAATTGTCCTTTAGTCAAATGAATTTTTTATCACTCCTAAATTATTTTCTCTCTCTTTCATCTTTCATAATTTCTCTCTCTAGAAATTTTACCTCTCCTCAATCCACCTCTCTTCCCCTATTTTCTTTTCTTTTTTTTTTGCTTCTTTTTTTTCTTTCTTTTTCTTTTTTGTTCCATGGTAGACTATGAATTTTAGAAAACAAAAAGTGACAAATCAAAGTAGGAAAATTATTATTTAGAAAAATTATCTTATGTTAAATAATTTGATGAGATGGATTGAGGAGAGAATAAGAGAAAAAAAGAAGAGAAGAGGATTAGAGAGGTGGATTTAAGAGAGATAAAACGTTTAGAAGGAGAAATGTTGAAAGATGGAAGAGAGAGAAAATAATTTATGAGTGAGAAAAAAAAATTATTTGACAAAAGGACCATTTTTTTTTTAACTTTTTTGATAGTCTAGGGACTAAATTTGGATATTTGAAAGTCGAGGGACCAAAATTGGACAAATAGCAAAGTCAAGGGACTAAAATTGAACAAACTACAAAGTTAAGAGACTAAAAATAGACATTTGAAAGTCTAGGAACCAAAATGGAACAAACCCCAAATTAAGAGACCAATACGGTATTTTAACCAACTTTTAATTATATTGATAAAAAAAAAAATTCGTCAAACCCTCAAACCGGATTTGCCCCTGACCTACATAGGGTGTAAGGTATAAAGTTCGGGTTTTATGACTGGTTATATTTTTATTTTTTGGTTGTTCTGTTATTAGTTGGAAATTGACTTTTCAACCTACAGTTACTTTGTCTACCATCGAAAATAGAGAACATGACATTGATAGGAAGTTGTTAAAGAAAGAATATATGGCTGAAAAGATTAGTTGGTGATTTTGGCGCACATATACTTGAGGTATCAAGTTTTTAGGAATGAAAAGAAAGTGAAGGTATTGAAAGTGGTTACTACTAATAATCCTTTTAATACCTCCATGGAGACCAGCAAGTTCCTTTGAACTTTATAAATGTGTCCAATAATTTTTGGTGTTTGAACTTGAAAGAAAGCTAGTGCACATGGCAAGTTTCAATAATGTTTGAACTTTATAATGTGTACAATAATTTTTGGTGTCCTTGTGGAGGCTATATGAGGTAGATGGGGAAGTATGGGTAGTCATAATTAAATTATAAATCAATACAGATTGAAAATAAATGTGGAGATTTGTTGAAATTTCTTAATTAAATTATGTTGCGATAAAACATACATATTTCTAAGTAAATTAGTGTGTCATTTGTCTCGCATTTCCTTAATTATTGATTGGGTTGTTTATGAATTTTCATTACAATAATTTTACCTCTTATCTTATTTTACTTAACATTAACTTAAGAAATTAAATGTAATAACTTTTGCTAGAGCTACTAGAGTACTCTCTTTCTTTTCTTTTTTTTTTTGGTTTTTATGGATTCAATGTAATGTGAAAATTCTTCCTAAGACAACGGACATCCACAAATCTCCTATTGTCTACTTTGGTAATCATCACTTATGACTTTGTTTTTAATCATCATTACAAAATTCTTATATCAATAGAATTGTTGTTCCCTTTTTATATATACTTTAGATCTTCTCCTTAACTTAAAAAGATAAAATACTTTGTTTGCTGAACAAATACTTCTCCAATACTCAAACGCTTCAATGATATTATCTCTTTAATTGCTTTAGGGTGTTTTTACACTAAATTACATAGTTCTAAACAAGCTTTTTTTTTCTTTATTATTATTATTATTATTATCTAGATATTAGGAGGTATCATATGAATCTTTTATACTATTACTCTAAATTAATGAAGTATCTCTCTGAAAAATACAAAACAGAATTTTGCAATGGTTGTTGATGGTAGAATAAAATAAAATAAAATGAATAATTGAGATGATACACTTGAAGAAAGTGTTCAAAAGATTGAATTTTTCATTTGAAATTAGAATAACCTAGTTGTTTGGGATGACAATTTTGTTTTTTTTTTTTTTGAGTACAAGTTGGTAGAGGGGGATTACGAATGCTGATTTCAGGGATAGAACCCATGTCCGTGGAGTGAAAATGGATAAATACCAAACTAGATAAGTAATCACTTCAATGACTCATTTACAAGAAACATAAATGGATGAGCAAATGTGAAACGTCCATGGAAGAAAAAGCATTTCTTGAGAATATAAATATTAGAGAATATGAAGTTAGATCCTAACATGTCTCTCAAGATGGTGTCTCTTTTGGGCTCACCAATCTTGAATCGGATCTCAATTTCATTTTTATTGGACCGATACCCATTTGGGCTTTATGGGCTCTGATACCATATTAGAGAATATAAGGTTCCAGCTTAAAACCAATTGATAATGATGGAAGTAACCCATATCTGATGTTGGATTCTGCCACTTTCCAATCTAGGATATTTGTGAGATCCTAACAATAAACATGGTAACAAAAATAGATAAGGTTGAAAAGAGAAGAGATTACCGATATGAGAGTCAAAGAAGAGAAGCTCCAAATTAAGAGAGGAAGACAAATTAAAGCGTGATAAAGCCATCTTAATTGCTACTTTCTGTTGCTTCCCAATCTGAGATCCTCCATCAAAAACCACTCCAATTCTCTTTGTTTTTCGTACCTTATTTTTACACTCAATTTTTGTTGTCTCAGCTTCCAACCCCACCATCAACAGTACCAACCCAACAAAGCAGCACAGTCTCCAGAATTTTCCGACCATTTTTTCTTCTGTTTTGAACACTGAGAATGTAGCTTGGTAAGGAAAAGTTTGAATGGACTGATCCTTTTAAAGAAGTTAGTTTTATATATTACATTATTATTTGATGATGGAGAAATTGGGCAATGATTAAGTAGTTGGGTCCACTACATATTCAGAGATTTCCACGCATCGGTTTCAAACCCCAAACTCACAAGATAATAAGGTGTTTGATTCAGGTTTTGGTAGAAGAGTTAGTTTGAAAAGTTATTTTAAATAGTTAGAAATTAAGAGTTATAGTAAAATATTTGTTTGAATGTGGTTTTTATACAAAGGAATTAGAAATAATAACTTGTTTGGACGTGAATTTTAAATAAGTAGTTATTTTGAATAGTTAAAAAAAGAATTATTAGAAATTAATGGTTAAAAATGAATTATTTCTAGGAGTGAAAAATGAATGATTAAAAATAAGTGGTTAGAAATAAGAAGTTATTTGGAGTAGTTATTTATGAATGATTAAAAATGAGAAGTTATTTTTTAATAATAAAAATGAAGAGTTATTTTGAATAGTTACTAAAAAAAATCGTTTGATGTTATTTTTTGGGGAGGAGTTAATAAATCTTCCATCTAAATTCTCCTTAAATATTACATGCAAACACCCCCAAGAATTTTGCTTATTTTAAACTCGAGATTTCAAAGTAAATATATTTTGAAGACTAAGTCTCTACTAATTTAGCGGCCCAAAAGAAAAGTTAGATGTTTAATTAATTAGTGAATCCCCAACGAACGAACAATTATTTACATTTCATCAAAAGTAATGTGTGGTTGAAGTTGTCAACTTGAAAGGTTCAAATTTCGTAACTTGAGAGGAGAAAAAGGAAAGTTAGTTAAGGTCAATTATTGCAACTTAATATTTGTTCAGAAGGAAAGTTCGTGTAAGATCTTTCCTAAATTTCTTAGCTTTCTCCAAAGTCAACGATTTTGCAGAAGATTCTAGAAATGGAGAAATTAAGTGGCAGAAACTTCAACATTCAAAGTCATTAATGTTGCTAACTTGCTTGCTGAGAAATTTTTGGATGAGTATTAGCCAAGTATTGGGTTTGGAATTTACTGAAGAGAAGTAGAAGAGAAACTGAGAAAGGGATTTAATGTTCTAAAAGAAGAAAGTCCCAAAAAAGCAATGGTGTAGAAGAACATTACAACACTCAACAACTCTCATTAAATGCAAGACTTTAACCTCAACCACCCTCATTTGTTACAAGAACTAAAGTCAATAATCTACAACATGATCATAGTACAATATCTATGAATAAAACAATTGCCGATACCCCTTGTGTTCGTTCAAGCAACTCTCCGAAGGTATTTGGATGAGAAGTTAGTTTGAGAAATTATTTTGAACAGTCATTTTGAATAGTTAGAAATTAAGAGTTGTAATAACAAAAAAAACTTGTTGGATGTAGATGAGTTAGAGAGAATAACTTGTTTGAATGTTGATTTATTTTGAGTAGCTAAAAAAAGAATGATTATAAATGAGTGGTTTAAATGAATTATTTTGAGGAGTGAGAAATTGTAGAAATAAACTTAAATATATTTTAATGTATTTAAAATAATTGTTAATTGAGGACATTAGTGGGTAGAAAATTAAAGAATTAATGGGTTGTCAATTTAGGAGACTAATTAACAATAAGTGGCAATATTTATGAAAGAACTTGGAGACCAAGTTTGTAATAGGCTACAAATAGAGTGTTCATTCATTGTGAATGGTAGAGACAAATGTAGAGCGAAAGTGAGAGCATTTGTAGATAGTTTTATAGGGAAATAAAGAAAGTGTTATAAAGAAATTTGTGTTTTAGTGTTTTATTTGCGATTTAGTTTTTTACAGATACATGAACTGTAATATGGGTTGTCTGGATGAGTAGAGGCCTAGATGTGCTGCCTATGGGCTGACAGATACAACAATTAGGTGGTGAGAGTCTACTGATAGAGCGAGACCAGTAGGTTTGCCCCCCATCCGTGGGGTTTTTTCATGACAAAGTTCCTGAAACATTACTACACCGAGGAGGCTCAACAAGAAAAGATAGCCAGCTGTCTTTGCCTTCCTGAAACAACTTGAGTGCGTGAGGAAGACATGTGTTCTCAATATTCGGAGCTATTTCAGTCTTACGACTTTAAAGGACGAAAGTAGTAAAAGGAGAGAATGTTGTAACACCCTACAATTTCAGTTGGATCCTCCAGGTACAGTTATTCTCTTTTTCAGTATTTTCGAGTTAGTTTCTAGTGAATTTTGGCCATATGATTGTTTTGGTAATTTTACCCCTAGGGGTCATTTTGCAATTATTAGTTGATGTTGAATATTTTGGTAAATTGCAAGTTTTGGGGCATTTATAGATTTTGGTTTGGTTGAAATTGTAAAAGAAAAAAAAGGATTATGTTTAGTTTAATTAAAAGAAAGGAGGTTTCATTAAAAGAGGAAAAGCTAGATATTTTCTTTTAGAAGTTAAAGCCCATTTATTGAAGTTTAAATAAAAAAAGAAAAAGAAAAAATGGAGCACTTAATTAAATGGAGACCTAAACCATATACATCTTTAACTTAGAACCTAGCAGCCGCCTTTGTGCAACGCCGAACCACCGTTCAGTTCATCGCTAGCATGCATATGCCACCGTAGACCCCGACGGAATGTTGCTTGCTTGTCACCTGCTCGCGTCGTGCACCTCTGTACACATTCGTCGGCACGCACACACCTGCAGCCCACCCTCCTGCACACGCCTCGACTTCTGCTATTTTTATTTAAATAATTTGTTAACTAATGGGCATGAATGCCTTTTCCTTTTATTTTAATTATTTATTTTAAACTTGTTTTAAAATTTACCTTGGCCAAGGGCTTTTTATTTTCTATTGAATAAAATACGACAGGAGCAGTTACTTGGTTTGAATTTGAAAATTTGAAATTGCATGTTTGTAATCGTATTTGAGTGCATGTGGTGAGATTCGTAGTTTAAAATTACAAGTCTTTACACATGGATTCCTTATTTTTTCTTCAAACTTGTTTGGCGTTGTAGGCTTTATTGAGGACCCTGAGTCCTCTTTGATTATAGGACACGTGGCCAGCAAGCGCTAACTAGTGGGTTAGCTATTTTATTAACCAAAGTGTTTGGGGTTGTCCCCTAAATGTCTAGTAGTTTTTATTTAAAGAAAAACCATTTAATGTTACATTTCAATTATTTATAAAAGGTTATTATTTTAATTCAGTGTGCATTTAATATACAAACATCAATAAACTTTATTGCATGAATTAGTAGTGATATGCCCATAGATAGTTGGATGTACACTTGGACAAGTATGTGAGACATATAAGTGGATCTAGTTCAAAGTTAATAACAAAAAATGTCTACAGTATATGACTGCGATTGGGCGCCTAGTCCTAGTAACACTATTCGTACGACCCGATTTGTAAAGGTTGCAAATGACCTGATCATGGTTGTTCATGTAGAGATATATGATTGCGGTGCCTATGCAAAAAGAAGTTTTGCATAAGACGGGACCAAAAGTTTTATGCTGGATCTATTAATTTCGATATAGAATCACATCACAACTACTTCGCTAAGGATGTTCATATGTCAATGTGATCTTAATCTTGAGTGGGCTGTGAACTCCGACTTTATGAAAACATCTTTTGATGTGCATGGGTGAGACTAACCAAACAACATTGGGTCTATAAGCCTCTCAAGTTGGGAATTATCGTAGGGAGTGGTTGGGGACGCAACGTCACAAAAATGAATTCATGTCTTCCCGAATATTGATGAAGATGTAGAGTTGTTCCCTTAAACCTGGTTCTTTGGCTTAGACAGAAGGATCCTGCTTCACTCTGGATGGAGAGGACACTAGTTTATAGTGGAACTATAAACAGTTGTTCATTAGAGGAATCAGTGGTGCTTAAGGAGAAAGATGTAAGTACAAGGGTAGAACGAATTCCTTGTCCCGGCTGTGAATTACAAACAAGATCGTGAATGTAGGATCATATGACAGATGACAGATTATATCCATAGATGTTAACTTATCCAATAGTAGGAAAGAGTTCAACATGTTGCTTTAATGGAATAAATTTGGTATTAATGAATAAAGATTAGATCCCGGGTCGTTGTAGCTTTCCACCTATATGTCCACCGGTCCCCAAGCTAAGTTTCATTAGAGATTGAGTTTGAAGATTTCAAATTCACATACTAATTATGTGGAACATAATTCGTAGGAGCATAGAGTTTAAATTATTAAACTTGGTAAGTAATATATTGGATATATTAATTTAGTATATGTATGACAAATATTAATATGGATGAAGTAATTTATTGGATAAATTAATCATAAATAATTATTAGATAATTATTATATTAAAAGATTATCATAATTAATATGGTGTACATATTAATTGGTTTAATAATTATTAGATAATTATTTCAGGGAGAATATTAATTAATATGTTAGACATGTTAATTGGGTCAATAATTATTGGATAATTCTAAAGTAGAGAATTAATATATGGGATAAATTAATAAGACATTTATTTATTTATAATATGTTGGATAAATATAAATTAAAATAAATAAAAAATATATGAGATATGTTGAAAATTCCTCCTTTAATTTTCGTCTCTTATGGAGGTATGCAATTTTTTAAAATCATATTTAAAAGCGAAGGAAAAAATCTTTGATTTTATCCAAATATATTTTAAATATTGGATATTGAAAGATATTGTATTTTCCTAATTTAAATTTCGTCTGGAGGGATGAAATTTTTGAAAATCATATTTAAATGGGAAAAATCTTTGATTTTATCTAAATATATTTTAATATTGGATATTGAAAGATATTGTATTTTTTTAATTTAATAGGAGGTGTGTGAGGTCTTCAATCTCACACTACTACAAAAAGAGGATTAGATGACACCTATGCCAAGCAAAATTTAAGAGGGAGACTTCATAAAAGTATCATAAATTAAAATGCGCATTTTGTGACACTTTCTTAGAATCAAGGGTCAAAAATTAAAACACACGTTTTATGACACTATATTATATAATCATCTAATAATTAAAATAATTTTTTATTTTTATTTCAATCAAAATCTCAATCTTTCAAAACCCTATTCGACAAAAGCCACTCATACCTAAATTCTAATTTCTTCGAATTTCCTCCATCCATCTCCACTCTTTCTTCTGCACCTTCCTTATAGGTATCTTCAATTTCTTTGCTAAATTTCAAGGATTCATAAACAAATTTGAAATTAATGTGATATGATGATTACAGAAAAGTGTCACAAACACTTTAGATGATACTTTTTTGTAATCATTGTATCGCACATCATCTATTCTCATTAGTTGACACTTCCTAATAAGTATCATTGAAATGCAATAAATGATACTTTTTTGCAATCATTAATTCTTATTTCATGACACTAATTTTTTGTCACGAACGAGCAATAGATGACATATAAATTGGGTCGTTAATGCATTATCAACGACACCTAATCATTATCAATAAATATAATTTATTGACACTTATTTTGAATCACCAAATAATCAAACATGACTCTTCATTTTAATCATATATCTTCAATTGATGACAAATATTTATTACCAACAAATTTCATTTGATGATCATAATCAATCGTCAATTTATATTATTCCATGATGCTTGTTGTGTCTATTTGCAACCTTATTTTGTTTGCTCTTACCTATTATTATGGTGCATAATATTCTTCAACAAAATAAATTAACAAGTAAAAGACTTGTCAAAAAATAAAATTTCATAAATGACTTAAAATATTTGCAGGCATTTCCACTTGAACAAAATAACAAAAGGACAATAATATCACACTTGTGATAAATGTTCACAAAGTTTTTTACAACAAAAAGTACGAGCAAATGATGATTCTTGAAATGTGTTTCTTCACTGCAGCATCATTTGAGTGAGTTTGTGCAAAACCTAAGAAAAATTGAGTTTCAAACAACATTCACATATTACATATTATTTAAAAATAACATGTGAGCTTTCTTATTAATAAGAAAAGAACTTCAACCATCTACATTACATATAAACCAAAGAAGTTTTTTTAAAAAACATAAGAAACATGTAAATATTGCATAGAAAGTAAGTTACTGAAAACGAAGACTAAACCTCTCATTTTTCAGCTTGACAAACTCGACAACTTCTTGCAAGATTGTTTAGAAGTATCCACAACATTATAATGAAAACATGCAAATAAATTAAAAAATTTGATACATACATTGATTATGATAATTTATTGGTAACTAAGACAAACAAACAATCATACTACAAAATCAATGATAGGACATGAGAAAATTGTACACCCACCTCAAAATATTTTAGACAAGAGTAATACTTACCTAATGGCTGACCACCATTTTGGACCACGTCTTTTTATTGTTTTAAAAAAATTGACTTTGAATGATGGAGAGAGAAATGTTAAAGGGTAGAGTTTTTTAAAAAATAATAAAAAGATGTGGTCCATTTTTTAACATGTGGTGGTAAGTATTTTCAATATACTTACCAACCCTTAGGTAAGTTTTGCTCAAGAAATAATTAGGAGAAGTATTGATGAACTAGAACTACACAAAAGTAAACACATATAGACATACCATTCGTTCTAGATTTAAAAAGAGGGGATGAAATGTGAAGCTAGCATTAGAGAAAATATAGTTAATAAAAAGATTTAAATGACAAAAGCATATTTATATAAGCATAAACACAACTCTTAGAAAGAATATATACGACGAGTTAGTAAAAGATTACATGATTATGTGCTACCTTGAAATTTGCTCTGTCGATATGCAAGTTTTACATTGAACGCCAAGTCCAAATATCACTCTAGCTTACCAAAAAGAGAGAGAAGAATAATTATTTACCTTGAAGGCGAGATGATCGAAAGTCTGAGATAAGATGAAAAATTGATTGAATTAATGGGAGATTTCTGCGTTTGGAGATGATGGCAAATCTCAATAAAAACCCTAGAAAAAAGGCCAAGAGGAAATACTTAAGTAATGTGATGCATTCTTCTCAACTAACATATTCAAAACTACATAAAAATGATATATCATTCATTTTCCAAAAGTCAAGTGTACAACAAGAACCGACCAGGATGTCAAAACTCCAAGCTTAACAATCATATCGAACTTCGTTAATCCACAAAGAAAATAGCCCACAAACTTACTCAACACAACTTAGCACGGTTGTCCAAGGTCAACGGGGCACGAAGAATTGAATTGAACTTCAATCCCACCAACCAAGATGTCAAAACTTCACAACAATAACCAACCCAAAGCACAAATCAATTATCCACATAAATCAGCCTATAGTTTTACTAACCAACACCAAACAAAACCCACAGCAGCAAAAGAGAACTTACCCATAAATCGGGCACGCGAAATGGATGAAACAAGCAAAACCAAAGGGGCGGGCTGCTACTCGCGGCGGCGCAAGGTGGCGACGTCCGGCTGGCGCGGCTTGTGCATGGCAGAGGCGTCGCGTGCGAGGGAAAGGGGCGAGATTACGTGGCTGTGCGTGTGGGTGGATGGGGGCGTGTGGGCTGACCGTCAGCGGGTCCGATGGCGGTGCGGTGAGGTCTACGACGGCGACAGGAACCAAGTGGCGGTAGAGTTAGGGTTAGGTAGGGGAAGAAGAAGAAAGAAAAAGAAGAAGGAAGAAGAAGAGAAAGTGGGTTTTTTTTTTGTTTACTTTTTATCTTTTTCTTTTAAACTCTTTTTTTCCCTCATTTTTCCCTAAAAGAACTTAAATGGGGTTTTCCCTTTTTTTTTTTTAAAGAAAAATCCAGCCACTCCATTTCTCATTATTTCTAATTAAAATTCTTCTTTTTTTTCCTTTAAGCAAAACAAAATAAGTTAGGCGGGTAGACTTTAAAGAAAATTAAAATTTAGTTCTTATTATTTTAAAATTAGAATTTAGTCTTTATAATTTTTTAAAAGTTCAATTTAATATGTTTTTTACAGTAATTTAATATCAATTCTAATCATCCAAAATGAATTATAATTGAAATAAAATGTTAATTAATCTAGTTATTTAATATTATTTTGTTGAATTCAATTATCTTATAATTTTATATTATCATAATTATTTAGAAATGTTGGATGAACAAAAATAAATAAATATTTATGGATATATATTTTTACATAATAAACTTCAAATTCATAAACAACAACAAATATTATGTAAAAAACATGATATAAAGAAGATATGATAAATATTATATTTTAAAAGAAAAATACATAAACAATATATAATAAATAAATATGATCAAATAAATTAAAATAGATGAATTGGTTAAAAATATATATTCTTTCGTCTTAACCAAGCGTTGAGGTTTAATTTTGACAAATTGCTATCATTTTCATTGTCAAATAGCTCTACCGACATTTTATACGACCTAGTAACCATGAGGTTATAATATATATATATATAATTTTCGTTCAAGTCATGTTTAGGTAGTTTGTTACATGCCAAATTAAAAATAAAATTGCGAATTGCATGTGTGATTTGCAGAAGTTTTCGATCGCCTACGAAAGGAAAAAAAAAATCTAGAGAGAAGAGATCTTTTGGCAAAAAACGAAAAATAAAATACCTAAATTAAAATATGACCGAAAATTAATTTCATAAATTTATGATTATAAAAAAGTATCATAAAACACGTCTTTTTAATTTATGACACTTTTTTGTGATTATAATTTTATTTTAATTAATGATTACAAGATGATTTTAATAGAGTATCATAAAACGCGTGTTTTTGTTTATAACACTTTTATTGCTTCTCCCTCATAAATTTTATTTAACACAAGTGTCATCTAAACCCAATTTTGTAGTAGTGTACTCACATTGACAAATTTCTTTCAATTTCTTCTCCCCCTCTCTTCTACTCTAATCCACCGCTTCCAATATGTGGATCCTCCTAGAGGTGCTGACATTAAGCTTAGACCTTCATCGGCAACACGGTTAGTGGTTTGTCAGGTCAATGGGAGAGAATTGGAGAAACCTTGGGTTCTATCAAATACCTTCATATTCATCAATTCTCTTTTAAGCCATCAATCTAATTCTAGGTTAACTTTCTCTATCTCTCTTATATACAAGCATTTTTCCAGTTGTTCTACGTGTAACACCTGATTTTAGTTGCAAAATAAGAAGGAAATAAAAACAAAATAGAGGGAATAAAACTTTCAAAGAATATATATGTGTTTGTATAATTAAATAAAAAGATAAAAAAAATAAAAAGAAGAAACTTCCGTTAGAAGTTTATCAAAAGTTAAAAATAAAGAAAAAGGAAAAACAAATTAATTGTAGTAAATATCTTTAATGTGTGGTTGTTGTGAACCCACACACATTATAAAAATACACAAAATAATATAATATATATTAACAAAAATATTGATTAAAGAAAATAAATGATTTTCTTTTAATAAAAAAAAGAGAAGGAAGGGAAAAACAAAACCCGTATTTTCGACCTAGGAGAAAGAGAGGGAAGGAAAGCTAAAGTGAGAGGGAGCTTAAGGAAGGAGGCTATGGAATGACCATGGATGTTTTGTGAAGAAATCTCAAGACTACATTTGGGTAAGCTTTTATCAACTATTTTCTAAAGTGAAACTATAAGAAGGTAGAGATTTAACAAAAAATTGTGTATTTCTCTAATAACTTGTTTTGGCTTGATTTTGAATGAATCCAAGAAAAAAAATGGAAAATAAAATATCTGCCTAGTAAACAAGTAGATAAAAATCGTTGGTGCTAGTGGGTTTTTGTTGTGATAATTAACCAAAGCAAAAGAAGGTGAAATCAGAGAATGTAAAAGTGTGGTTTGGATTTTAGTGGGCAATAGGAACACATGTAGGAGAGGCGGGAGAAAGTAAAATGAGATGGGAAGCAATTAGTTTATATTATTAAGAGAAAGAGTGCGTTGAAGGCTTACAAATTTAAATTTGGAGATTAAAGATTTTGGATTCTAAGAAATGAAATACAAAGAGTATAATGTTGATTTCGAGAAATTAATCCTTGGTAGTGGAAGTCTTGAGCCCAAATAAATTGGAAAAACTTAAAGTGATTCAAGAGTTTTTGATAATTCGTTAAATTATTATTGTTTCAGATGCAACGAAGATTGAGACGGTTTACAATTCAAATTTCCCTTGTCAAACAGTAAGGTGAGTGATTTATTTTATAAGCTATTTTTGTTACTAAATTAATATGGTGATGTTTTATGAATGAACATTAGAAATGACTTGAAGTTATATTGTTGTGAGATTTCAAGAGAAGTTGTGGCGTATTTTTTTACTGTATACTTATCGACCAAGTTATTATTGTATAGATATAAAAGAGAAATTATTATCAAAATGTTCTTTATAAAAACAAAATAATGTGAGTTTTCATATATATATATATATATATATATATATATATATATTTGTTGTCTAAGAAACTTGATTAACATTTGAAGATTTATATATGTTTTATGTGAACTAAGGAATCCCAAAAGTTATGGATCGATGATTTAGAGATTTCAAAAGAATCTAAGAAATTATACCTTCAATATTAAAGTTAGGCTAATGTTTAAATCTTTGTATTGAGTTAGTTATATTGGATGCTTTATCAACATACAACTTGTAAGTTTTCTTCTATTTATATGGTTATGTAGGTACGAATTCATGCAACTTGAGGATTTCCTCTTTTCAATAATGATAAGGAAATATTTCTTCATTCCTTGGTCGTACAATGTCTTCAACAGATAATTTTATGAACTTTCAGTAAGTTAAAAAAATTTCCATTCTTTTTTACAATTTCTCTAGCCCTAGCACTACTACAGAACTAGGATATAATGATTACAGAAAAGTGACACAAACATTTTAGATGATACTTTTCTACAATCATTGTATCGCACATCATCTATTCTCTTTAGTTGACACTTTTTAATAAATGTTATTGAAAAGCAATAGATGATACTTCTTTGCAATCATTGTATCGCACATCATCTATTCTTTTTACATGACACTTATTAAAAAGTGTCATTAAAATGTTTTAGATGATACTTTTCTGTAATCATTAATCTTGGTTTGATGACACCTAAACAGTATCAATAAATATTATTTATTGACACTTATTTTTAATCACCAAATAATCAAACATGACTCTTTATTTTAATCATATATCTTTAATTATTGACAAATATTTTATTATCAATTTATATTATTTCATGACGCTTGTTGTGTCTATTTGCAACCTTTTTTTTGCTCTTAACTATTATCATACATACATAATATTCTTCAAGAAAAATAACTTCACCAATAAAAGACTTGTCAACAAATAAAATTTCATTATGATTTAAAATATTTGTATTGAACAAAATAATAAAAGGACAATAATATTCCACTTGTGATAAATGTTCACATAGTTTTTTACAACAAAAATAACTAGTAAAGGATGAGTGCATTTCTTCACCGCTTCATCTTTTGAGTGTGTTCATGCAAAACCTAAGAAAAATTGAGTTTCAAACAACCTTCACATATTACATATTAAATGTAACATTAACATATGGGCTTTCTTACCAATAAGAAAATAGCTTCAAGCAAGAAAAGAAAATTTAAGTAATTCTAACGAGTATGCATGAATAAATCTTTCAGAACCTTAAGCAAGAAAAGAAAATGAAGAAAAGAATGAAGCTACATCAAAATTTGAACGCATGGAGGCTTCAATACATGTCTTTTCCCTAGCCTTTTTATTTTCATGTCCATATTCCCTATAAACCTCAAACCAATATATGTTTCAGCTTCAATCTAAACCTAAATATTTAAACATATGTGCCTATATGTTAAAAACTAAAATAACCATAAGGAATTAGAGTAGATAAAGTTTACTTCTTTAACTTGCAAAGCATTCACTAAAAGAAAATAAACAAATTCTCCAATATATTAACTTCAACAATATAGAAACGAGACATCAACAAATTGATCAATAAAAAAAAACTAGAAGAATAAGTCATTAACTAGTTGTGCTATTGAAACTTAATCACACAAACCAGAAGAAAAATGTATGGTTGGACATTGTTATTATACCCATAGTTCAGAGTTATACCTCCACTCAAGATGGATCTAAGTCAAATTCGGCTCCAACATTTAACCTAGATAAGAACAATTAAAACAACAAAAATAATTGTAAAGGTCAAATATATAAAGTTCTAAAATAAGCACATGCATTGTAAGGGACCGACCCGAATGGGGCACTAAATGGGCCCTTACCCCAATGCATGCATTCAAAGTAAAAGGACATTTAAACAGACATGATTTCGGATTCCAATTAAAACAAAACATTCAAAATAACCCCTTTAAAAACTAGACAATTTCCCTGGAACCTGTCCCTGTTTCCAAGCACCTGTTCCAAGATAAATACATTTCCAAGGTTTACTCTGATCAGAGATTTACTAAAAACCATTCAAAACTGTTTGAGATACAAAAATTTGGAATCCACAAGTATTTACAAAACATCCTAGGGCTCGTGTCTGCTACATGCATTCTGGGGAAAACAAAACACACAAGAGTCATAATACAAAAATCAGAGTTGGAAGACTGGGCCCCATGATCACAGCTCCTCCTTCACCATCTGTCTCGCGCAACTTGGTTACCTGTGGAAAAACCACAGTAAGGGTGAGTAACGAATTACTCAGTAAGAATCCCCAACCGGGGTACAATACGATATACATGGTCATCTCGATGAGCGTATGCAAGCTATGAATATAAACACAGAATAGAGCACATAGCTTAGCCCACACTTGGGCCTCGGATGCGGCTTAGGGTCTTAGTCCGGGAATAATATCACCACACAAGTCCAATATATAAGTCGCCCTATACGAGAAACAAGTCCGGCCTCGGCGCTCTCTTGTCGACGAAAGGTACACTGGCTCACAATCCCGAGGAGCTCTCCGGTCGGCGCTGTAATGAGCGTAAGCATACACCGCGTGCTACTGCAGACCATGGGGGGTGCCGGATCTAGAGGCAAGCTGCCCATGTCCAGTCACCACGCCTAACTAATTCTTTGGATCGGTGTCACTGACATAGGGGTGTGAGACCTGGACACGTAAACTATGTCAGCCTGAACCACCGCACCTGGGGCCAAGGAACGGTCGTGGTAGGCTTACACCAGGAAGCCGTCCTTGCCTTAACAGGTGGCAATCAGGGGCTACGGCCAAACACGCTGAGGACGTGCCGACTGCCGGGGACGAGGCAATGCCAAGTCATCATCCCGACGGTTGGGGCATTAACAACTGCTACCCTCACCCAAGATTGCAGGGCCTACCGCTTGGGTTAGCTAATCCCTTACGGGGTCCAGGGACGGAATGACTTGCTCGACGTCCCTGCCATGGATGCAAGGTACTTTATGCATCGAGCCCGATGATGCTATCTACCGCAATTCTAACTCCGCCTAGCAAAGCGACAAACAATTCCATAAAATCCAATACGTGCTCAATAAGAATACAACGAGCCTAGCATGATACTACGAAGCAAGGAACAGATACGAGCATGCTAGAAAGGAACAACCTAGCATGGATTAACATGAGAATTAGTCAGGAAAAACATGCTAATCGGGAGTTCAGAATTGAGTACCTAGCTACACATGTCAATAAACACAAACAAGCAGTCAATCAGCAATCGCATAATATATCGCAGGGTCCACACAACTCCGGTAAGAAATCCTTACCTTGGCGGGGACAATTTGACACGAAATCCTAAGCGGCGAATGAACCCGAACTAGCTACCGAGAACCTATCAATCACAACAAAAATCACACAATAGGCCTAAATATAATAAAATAAATGAGGCTCAGCTCGGGAGCAACTCACGAGGCGCGACGAACGCACGAACGAGGGAGGAACGGGGCTGGCTGGGCGCGCTGGGGCGCAGAAATGGGCGAGCTGGGCGCGCTGGGTGCGCACGCTGGGGCGCGGACAGATGCTGGGCGAAGCAGGGGCGCGAGGACGCGGGCGCGCGAGCGAGGCAGAGCGGCACAGCTAGGACGGCGCGTGGCGTAGCACGGAGCTGGGCGAGGCGTGGCTCGGCGGAGGCTCTGCTTCTGCGCGCGGCGACGGGACGAACAGGGGCTCTGTTTTTTTCGCGCGAACAGGGGCGATGGAGAAAATCCGAATTCGAGCGATCCACGGGGATTCGACGAGCGATTCTTTGATGACGAACTCCCCTAAACTAGCTGCACAAAACCCATACCTCAAATTACCTCAACTCGGCCGGAAAATGGCGAAGCCCGAAGCAGGGGGGAAGAACTCGAATTTTCAAGGAGAAGAAGAAGAAGAAGAAGAGAAGAGAAATGGAGGGAGAACTCACCGGAGGAGATCGATCGGTCGAGGAGAAGAAGCGAGTCAGTTGGTCGGCGAGTGGGAGACCGGTCGGTGAGGAGAATCGCGAAGGAGAGAAATGAGGAAGAAGAAGAAGAAGGTTCGGGCGATTTTTGGCTTTTAAATCAAAACTCAGCACAAACGGGCTTATATACCAGATCGCGCGTTTAGAATCACAAAGACGCCCAGTGGCTCGACTGGCAGCGCCCCCTGCCTAGCACGCGACATGTCACTAGCTCGAATCTCACTCGACGCGCTATTTAATTTCCTATTTATTTTAACCTTTCCCCAAGCCCAAATGTCTTCACCAAAATTCCCGATCCCATTCAAATCGACTCATAATTATTCCGGAAATTAACAATTTCAAAACCGGCCCGGTCGGCCCGACCCAAAATTACCAAAATGCCCCTGGGCCTCCCAGGAAGACCGGGATTAAATTTCCGGGCCGTTACAATATTCCCCCCTTATAAGACTTTCATCCTCGAAAGTCACTTAAGATTGGAACAGCTCATCCTCCCGCTCCCAAGGGGCTTCCTCTGAACTCTGACTCCTCCACTGAACTTTTACCAACCGGATTTCACGATTACGCAGTCCTTGTCTCAAAAGCAAGAATCCCCACTGGATTCTCCTCGAAGCTCAAAATCTTCATTCAGCTGCAACGGCTCAAAGTCAACAATGTGCGATGGATCTGGCACGAACTGTCTCAACATCGAAACATGAAAAACACTGTGCACTGCTGACAATGACGGAGGCAAGGCTAATCGATAAGCAACCTTGCCGATCCTCTCCAGAACCTCAAACGGGCTAACAAAACGGGGACTCTGGTTTCCACGCTTGCCAAACCTCAAACACCTCGCATCGGTGCAACCTTTAGGAATACATGTCGACCAACCTCAAACTCTCAATCCCGACGCCGAACATCGGCGTAACTCTTCTGTCTGCTCTGAGCTGTCAACATACGAGCTCTAATCTTCTGCACGGCATCATTGGTCAATCGCAGAATTTCGGGACCCAAAACCTGCCTATCACCAACCTCTTCCCAGAACACAGGAGATCGGCAACGCTTACCATACAAAGCCTCAAATGGAGCCATCTGAATCGCCGACCGATAACTGTTGTTATTTGCAAACTCCATCAGATACAGGTACTGGTCCCAACTTCTCGAGAAATCCAACACACAAGCCCTCGAATCACGGTCAAACACAATCCTCACAGGCACACCGTGATAGCGAATGATCTGCTCCAAAAACAACTGCGCCCACTGTTCCACGGTATAAGTGTCTCTACCGGGAATGAAGTGTGCGCTCTTAGTCAATCGATCGACTATCACCCAAATCTGAGAGAACTTTCTCAGAGTCCTTGGCAAACCAGAATTAAAGTCCATGGAGATCTCTTCCCATTTCCACTGAGGTATACTCAGCGGCTGTAACAAACCGGCTGGTCTCTGCCTGGGTGTCTTCACTTGCTGACAAGTGAGACATCGATTGACAAATTCCGCAACATCTCTTTTCTTACCCATCCACCCGAATGTCTGCTTAAGATCCTGATACATCTTGGTACCCCCGGGGTGCCAATCAAACGAAGAATGTGGGCCTCGAGAGCAACTCGCCGCAATCCGCAACATCCGGAACACACAAACGGCCTCTGTACGTCAGCCCACTGTCTGGTGAATATACGAAATCAAAATCTCCATCAGCACTAACTCTGTCACCCAATTTCTTAAGTGCGGGGTCACTCAGCTGACTCTCAATAATTCGATGTCTAATCGATGGCTGGACTGTCAACTGAGCTACTCTGGCAGTAACCTCACCCAACAACACTGCAATCTCACCGCTCTCGAACTCTCTCGTAATGTAACTGGTGGGAACTTAACAACACCCGGAGTGCGACGTCTTCCTACTCAAAGCATCAGCTACAACATTTGCTTTGCCCAGATGGTACCAAATCTCGCAGTCATAATCTTTTACCAACTCTAACCATCTCTCTCTCGCCTCATATTCAACTCTTTCGAGTAAGCAGATACTTGAGGCTCACGGTGATCGGTAAACATCTGGATCCGCTCACCATACGGGTAATGCCTCCAAATCTTGGTGCAAACACCACTGCCGCCAACTCCATATCATGAGTCGGATAGTTCGCTCATATGGCTTCACCGGTGACGGGAAGCATAAGCAATGACCTTCCGTCTTTGCATCAACACACACCCAACCCGAACTTGGAAGCATGGAAGCATCATTGTAAACCACGAAACCACTTGTCCCCCTCCGGATCGCCAACACTCGTCTTTGAAGTCAAACTACGCTTGAGGCACGGCAAAGCTCTCATCACACCTACCGTCCCAAACAAACTCGACACCCTTCCCCGTCGGACGAGTGAGGCGGCGGAAAGATCCTTAACAAACCGACGGTAGTAACCTGCCAAACCCAGAAAGAAACAGCTCCTACGAGCAAACCACCGAAGGACAGAGAGCTCTACCTACACTCACCTGTCTTGCTTCACTAAAGCACAAGATCAAAATCTCACGGGTAGCAAGGGTTCACCACGGATTGAACCTCCAAATACCAACGGGCAACTCTCAACTTCACGGAAAGCAGAAGACAACCAACAGGGCACGAACCATTCGCCCCACGAGCAAACTGACTTCTAGCAATTTCAATCCACACCTTGGTCAACACCAAGCATCAACTTGTCCCCACACCGGAACCAATCCGGACTCCATTCCAAACAAATACTAACTTGCTAGGCTACCAAGATTGCCAGCAATTTTCCCCGAGGCTACAAACTACACGGCTCCAGCTTGCCAACTGAAATTCCCTACCTGGGCCTGACTGAGCTCTAGAGAGGCTCTCCACAACCTAGGGTTCTTCGACAACCCTCGACACCCACTGCCAACTAAGCGCTCTACGACCAGTTGCGCTCGCACAACAACAACTCCTTTTTCCAAAGAACACAACCATCTTTGGCCAACTCCAACTCCTTGGGAACCAAGAGGACCCGAAACGCTACCGAATGCGTCATCCTCCTACTCAGACCTCAACCACAACATAACTTCTACCCAAGGAGGGATCCGAACAACTCTCTCAGTCATGACGATCAGCAAGAAGATCCGCCAACCAAGCTTAGGTCCATATAACAATCTCACCTAAGCAACAACCTGCTACCACGAGCATGGTATCCTTACCACCTCACTAAGCCTTACAACATCCACCTGGAGTCCAACTTTTCCAAAAACTGAGCACCAGATCCCCAAAGCAAGCCCTACATGGATCTGATTCTCTCGCCACAGAACGAACCACACAAAACACACTTGTGTGCACAACTCCCAACCTTCATTTAGCGATCCAAGTCTAACAAATGCTTTTCCCAAAAGCCACACTAGCTCCTGGCAGAGATACAACCAATCAACGGAACACCCAAAGTTTCATCTCCACACGATGCTCGAAGCTGTGGCAACCTTGCTCCACCAAAGCATAACCACGTCAAACCAAACTTACTTTATACCAAGCCTCTACCAAGGGTGCTTACCCATAAGGCATCCAACTCCTCTCACAAGGCATCCTACTTACCTCATAGGCATCCAACTCATGGTCCCTCAACTGGACCCAACTTGCTTCTACGATGTTCAACTCTCCTGAGGTTTAGGCACTCGAAGGTAGTTGACCGCACTACCAACCACAAAGATCTCTTGGCCTTAACACTAGCGTGAGATGCACGCGCACTAACACTTACCAACCGCCAACCTGCTTGAATTACTCAACCTCCAGTAACACTGGGAAAAAGGCTCCGGCTCCTCTCGAACATCCTTTCGCTTGAAGTCTTTCGATTACCACTGAACTAGCCCTTTTTGCACGACCTACACAGGTGCAACTACCATAAATGGATCCAAGGCTAAAGGAGTACGCTAAACTCCGAACGGCATAGAATCATCCGCTATGCCCATGCCAAACTCAGCTCGAACAGATTTAGTGCCAAAGTGGCACACCAACCAATGCACCTCAAGTGCCACTACTACCAAATCCACATCTTACTACAACGGGGCCAACAAGGTCACAACCTCAAGTGACACGAACTCTGGCTCGGCATACAAGGGCTCAACTCCAACAACCATGCCTAAGGCATCTCATCGAGCTAAAGGCTCACAGCCTACTCTTGCATCTCCACATGATGCTCAACAAACTCTGGCCGGCTCTCTCATCATGCAGCAGCTAGCCCTACTCTAGGGCTTACCAAAAGAAGAGTGTTCAATTCTATCACACAACTGAGGAAACCACCAACGGATCGGTCCAGAAGGAACATCGCTTCTTCGCACCCTTAACTCTGAGGGTTAAAACATCACTGGCTACAACAACCACACTTCACAGAAGCACAAAGATGCCTCATCAACCTCCTCGAGGCTACCAACTTTGCAACCACTCTCTGGGCATCCAAATAATCTAACAAGGCTCAAGATCAGCACTTGAGCTACCCGGGCTTGTCCACACGGGGACCTGCTCCACAAACATCCACTTCAGCACAACCACAGCTAATTCCTCTCTTGGAGTGGCATTCCAAGGCAAAGCACCTCCACCCTCTCACTAGGGGAAAACCAACAACTGGGCCATAGTTGGCCTATGGGAGTCCAATCTCTACATCCCTCTGGAACGATGTCCCAGGGCATCCGAATCTACCTGGATACCACAACAAGCCACAACATACATCACATACTGCGGGAAGTTGGCATGATGGCGCTCTAAACCCAAACCAATAACGAGTCAGAACCTGCTCGTCTCCGCTCCACAACACTACACAAGGCATACAGTAGATGACAGGTATTGTAAATTCTTAACCCTTTTTTAACAACAAATAGTAAACTTAGGCGTACCTGATGACTGTCGGAGTGCTAGTGATCATGGGAAAACGACCTACAACAACAGGTCATACTACAGAATTTATGACTCTGAGCTCTGATACCAATTGTAAGGGACCGACCCGAATGGGGCACTAAATGGGCCCTTACCCCAATGCATGCATTCAAAGTAAAAGGACATTTAAACAGACATGATTTCGGATTCCAATTAAAACAAAACATTCAAAATAACCCCTTTAAAAACTAGACAATTTCTCGAAACTCGTCCTGTTTCCAAGCACTGTTCCAAGATAAATACATTTCCAAGGTTTACTCGATCAGAGATTTACTAAAAACCATTCAAAACACATTCGGATACAAATCTTTGGAATCCACAAGTATTTACAAAACATCCTAGGGCTCGTGCGTGCTACATGCATTCGGGGAAAACAAAACACTCAAGAGTCATAATACAAAAATCGAGTTGGAAGGCTGGGCCCCATGATCACGGCTCCTCCTTCACCATCTGTCTCGCATAACTTGGTTACTGTGGAAAAACCACAGTGAAGGGTGAGTAACGAATTACTCGGTAAGAATCCCCAACCAGGGTACAATACGATATACATGGTCATCTCGATGAGCGTATGCAAGCTATGAATATAAACACGAGAATAGAGCACATAGCTTAGCCCACACTTGGGCCTCGGATGCGGCTTAGGGTCTTAGTCCGGAATAATATCACCACACAAGTCCAATATATAAGTCGCCCTACACGAGAAACAAGTCCGGCCTCGGCTGTCTCATCGTCGACGAAAGGTACACGGCTCACAATCCCGAGGAGCTCTCCGGTCGGTATTTGTAATGAGCGTAAGCATGCACCGCGTGCTCTGCGAACCATGGGGGTGCCGGGTCTCAGAGGCAAAGCTGCCCATGTCGATCACCACGCCTAACTAATTCTTTGGATCGGTGTCAGCGACATAGGGTGTGAGACACGGACACGTAAACTATGTCGGCTGAACCACCGCACTGGGGCCAAGGAACGGTCGTGGTAGGCTTACACCAGAAGCCGTCCTTGCCTTAACAGTGGCAATCGGGGGCTACGGCCGAACACGCCGAGGACGTGCCGATCGCCGAGGACGAGGCAATGCCAAGTCATCATCCCGACGGTTGGGGCATTAACAAGCGCCACCCTCACCCAAGATTGCGGGGCCTACCGCTTGGGTTAGCTAATCCCTCACGGGGTCGGGGCGGAATGACTTGCTCGACGTCCCCCGCCATGGATGCAAGGTACTTTATGCATCGGGCCGGATGATGCTATCTACCCGCAATTCTAACTCGCCCTAGCAAGCGACAAACAATTCCATAAAATCCAATACGTGCTCAATAAGAATACAACGAGCCTAGCATGATACTACGAAGCAAGGAGCAGATACGAGCATGCTAGAAAGGAACAACCTAGCATGGATTAACATGAGAATTAGTCAGGAAAAACATGCTAATCGGGAGTTCAGAATTGAGTACCTAGCTACACATGTCAATAAACACAAACAAGCAGTCAATCAGCAATCCCATAATATATCGCAGGGTCCACACAACTCCGGTAAGAAATCCTTACCTTGGCCGGGGACAATTTGACACAAAATCCTAAGCGCGAACGAACCCGAATCAAGCACGAGAACCTATCAATCACAACAAAAATCACACAATAGGCCTAAATATAATAAAATAAATGAGGCTCGGCTCAAGAGCAACTCACGAGGCGCGATTTAACGCATTTAACGCAGGCAAAGAAGTGGTGGCCGGGCGCATTGGGGCGCAGAATGGGCGAGCTAGGCGCTGGCTGTGTGCGCCTGTTGGGCGCGCGACAGATCTTGGGCGAAGCAGGGGCACGAGGACCGTGGCGCGCGAGCGAGGCAGAGCGGCACAGCTTGGACGATGCGCGGCGTGGCACGGAGCTGGGCGAGGCGTGCGCGCGGGCGCGAGGCGATGCGCGGCGTGGTTCGGCGGAGGCTCGCCTGCCAGCGCGGCGACGGACGAGCAGGGCTCTGTTTTTCGCGCGAACAGGGGCGATGGAGAAAATCCAAATTCGAGCAATCCACGGGGATTCGACGAGCGATTCTTTGATGACGAACTCCCCTAATCTAGCTGCACAAAACCCATACCTCAAATTACCTCAACTCGGCCGGAAAATGGCGAAGCCCGCGGGGAATAACTCGAATTTTCAAAGGAAGAAGAAGAAGAAGAAGAAGAGAAGAGAAATGGAGGGAGAACTCACCGGAGGAGATCGATCGGTCGAGGGAGAAGCGGCGAGTCGCTGGTCGGCGAGGGGGAGACCGGTCGGTGAGGAGAATCGCGAAGGAGAGAAATGATGAAGAAGAAGAAGAAGGTTCGGGCGATTTTTGGCTTTTAAATCAAAACTCGGCACAAAGCGGGCTTATATACCGCGATCGCGTTTAGAATCACAAAAGACTTGATGGCTCATTGGCGGCGCCCCTACCTAACCACGCGACACGTCCTTGGCTCGAATCTCACTCGACGCGCTATTTAATTCCCTATTTATTTTAACCTTTCCCCAAGCCCAAATGTCTTCACCAAAATTCCCGATCCCATTCAAATCGACTTACCAAAATGCTCCTGGGCCTCCCAGGAAGACCGGGATTAAATTTTCGGGCCGTTACAATATTCCCCCCTTATAAGACTTTCGTCCTCCTCGAAAGTCACTTAAGATTGGAACAGCTCGGGATACTGCAATCTCATCTCATCCTCCCGCTCCCAAGGGGCTTCCTCTGAACTCTGACTCCTCCACTGAACTTTTACCAACCGGATTTCACGATTACGCAGTCCTTGTCTCAAAAGCAAGAATCCCCACTCGATTCTCCTCGAAGCTCAAAATCCTCATTCAGCTGCAACGGCTCAAAGTCAACAATGTGCGATGGATCCGGCACGAACTGTCTCAACATCGAAACATGAAAAACACTGTGCACTGCTGACAATGACGGAGGCAAGGCTAATCGATAAGCAACCTTGCCGATCCTCTCCAGAACCTCAAACGGGCCAACAAAACGGGGACTCAGGTTTCCACACTTGCCAAACCTCAAACACCTCGCATCGGTGCAACCTTTAGGAATACATGTCGACCAACCTCAAACTCTCAATCCCGACGCCGAACATCGGCGTAACTCTTTATGCGCGCTCCGAAATTTTGTCAACATACGAGCTCTAATCTTCTGCACGACATCATTGGTCAACTGCAGTAACTCGGGACCCAAAACGTGCCTATCACCAACCTCTTCCCAGAACACAGGAGATCGGCAACGCTTACCATACAAAGCCTCAAATGGAGCCATCTGAATCGCTGACCGATAACTCTTGTTATTTGCAAACTCCATCAGATACAAGTACTGGTCCCAACTGCTCGGGAAATCCAACACACAAGCCCTCGAATCACGGTCAAACACAATCCTCACAGGCACACCGTGATAGCGAATGATCTGCTCCAAAAACAACTGCGCCCACTGTTCCACGGTATAAGTGTCTCTACCGGGAATGAAGTGTGCGCTCTTAGTCAATCGATCAACTATCACCCAAATCTGAGAGAACTTTCTCGGAGTCCTTGGCAAACCAGAATTAAAGTCCATGGAGATCTCTTCCCATTTCCACTGAGGTATACTCAGCGGCTGCAACAAACCGGCTGGTCTCTGCCTGGGTGCCTTCACTTGCTGACAAGTGAGACATCGATTGACAAATTCCGCAACATCTATTTTCTTACCCATCCACCCGAATGTCTGCTTAAGATCCTGATACATCTTGGTACCCCCGGGGTGCCAATCAAACGAAGAACTGTGGGCCTCTGAGAGCAACTCTGCTCGCAATCCTGCAACATCCGGAACACAAAAACGGCCTCTGTACGTCAGCCCACTGTCTGGTGAATATACGAAATCAAAATCTCCATCAACACTAACTCTGTCACCCAATTTCTTAAGTGCGGGGTCACTCAGCTGACTCTCAATAATCCGCTGTCTAATCGATGGCTGGACTGTCAACTGAGCTACTCTGGCAGTAACCTCAGGAAAAACATGCTAATCGGGAGTTCAGAATTGAGTACCTAGCTACACATGTCAATGAACACAAACAAGCAGTCAATCAGCAATCGCATAATATATCGCAGGGTCCACACAACTCCGGTAAGAAATCCTTACCTTGGCCGGGGACAATTTGACACGAAATCCTAAGCGGCGAACGAACCCGAACTAGCTACCGAGAACCTATCAATCACAACAAAAATCACACAATAGGCCTAAATATAATAAAATAAATGAGACTCGGCTCAAGGAGCAACTCACGAGGCGCGGCGAACGCACGAACGAGCCGATTACGAGCAGGCAAAGAACTGGTATTTTTGGCGCGCACTGGGCGCAGAAATGGGCGAGCTGGCGCGCTGGTGTGCGCGCCGAGGCGCGACAGAATCTTTGGCGGCGGAGGGGCGAGGAGGACGCTGGTGCGCGAGCGAGCGAGGCAGCTGGTGGGGCAGCGCGCGGCGTGGCACACAGAGCGGGCGAGGCGTCTTGCGGCGCAAGCGATCTGTGGCGTGGCTCGGCGGAGGCTGCGCCTGCGCCGCGGCGGCGGGACGAACATGGGCTCTGCTGTTTTTTCACGCGAATAGGGTCGATGGAGAAAATCCGAATTCGAGCGATCCACGGGGATTCGACGAGCGATTCTTTGATGACGAACTCCCCTAAACTAGCTGCACAAAACCCATACCTCAAATTACCTCAACTCGGCCGGAAAATGGCGAAGCCCGAAGCAGGGGGGAAGAACTCTAATTTTCAAGGAGAAGAAGAAGAAGAAGAAGAAGAGAAGAGAAATGGAGGGAGAACTCACCGGAGGAGATCGATCGGTCGAGGGAGAAGCGGCGAGTCGCTGGTCGGCGAGGGGGAGACCGGTCGGTGAGGAGAATCGCGAAGGAGAGAAATGAGGAAGAAGAAGAAGAAGGTTCGGGCGATTTTTGGCTTTTAAATCAAAACTCAGCACAAACGGGCTTATATACCAGATCGCGCGTTTAGAATCACAAAGACGCCCAGTGGCTCGACTGGCAGCGCCCCCTACCTAGCACGCGACACGTCCCTGGCTCGAATCGCACTCGACGCGCTATTTAATTCTCTATTTAATTTAACCTTTCCCCAAGCCCAAATGTCTTCACCAAAATTCCCGATCCCGTTCAAATCGACTCATAATTATTCCGGCAATTAACAATTTCAAAACCGGCCCGGTCGGCCCGACCCAAAATTTCCAAAATGCCCCTGGGTCCCCCAGGAAGACCGGGATGAAATTTCCGGGCCGTTACATGCATGTAAATGTTGCACCCTACCCATGAAGTCACACACACATTTTAATATTTTTTTATTAAAAAAAAAAAAGTGGGCTGAGATGTGTGGCACCAAAGGTGCCACATATGTGTGACTTCATGGGTGGGGTGCAGCCCAGGCTGCACCCAAATTCTCCTCATAACATATTACTTAACAATAACATGTGAGATTTGGCAAAAAGAAAAAAATAATAACATATGAGCTTTCTTATTGATAAGAAAAAAACCTCTCATTTTTCTACTTAACAAACGCAACAACTTCCTGCAAGATTGTTTAGAAGTATCCACAACATTATAATGAAAGCATCCAAATAAATTAGAAATTTTAATACATACATCGATTATGAGAATGTATTGGTACTTGAGACAAACCAACAATTATTCCAAACTCCAACACATTTTCACCCATTTGATTGAACAAAAACATTAATATATATATATATATATATATATATATATATATATATATATATATATATATATATATATATAGACACACACATACACACACATAAAAGACGTACCCATCTCAACTAGCTTCTCTATCATACCGTGGCTGCCTATTCGGAGTTCTTGCAGCTAGAAAATCCAACAAAACTCATAGAAAACACATCAAATTCAAGGACTAGAAGAATTGGGCAATCGACAAATAATAGAGTGAAATCAAAAGTATCTACAACATTATAATGGAAGCATGTAAATAAAATAGAAAAGTTAATTCAAAATTTCAGCAGCATAACGAAACCCCTATGACTAACCAAAAAAAATAATTACACATGCTTTAACAATGAAAATCATATATAATCTACCATGTGGCTACCTTTGCTGCAAGGTAGCCACAATTCACATAAAATATGCATAATTGTAGAGTTTTAATTACTTACCTATGTGTAACGTCAGGTTCTTTATCTCTTGAACTCCTCATTTGAAACTAAATTCTGCCACTTAAGGTTATGCCCTGCCAAATTAATCACCAACCCCTACATATTAACTTAATTTAAACATTCTAGCATACATAAACATCAACATTCAGATCAAACCACCATGGTATCCCAATTACTCATCACCTGCTATATTGACTAGGAACCAATGGCCTGAATATATATTTTCAAAGGAAAGGTTAACATATATACGTATAAAAAGCAATATTCTCCTCCTACAAAAAAAATTCCATGTACTTCTTTTGTTTCAATGTTATTTTCTTTTCTCAGCAACCAATCAATCAACCATAATAGGAAAAAAAAAAGAACTCCATTATAAATGAGGGGAAAAAAATGAAACCTGGGAAACTCCATTAACAAAACTCATCGAACCCATAAGGCGAACGATTCTTTAGTTCGATTAGCATAATCAACAACCTAACAATTGACCATTAAATCATGTACAACTTAACAAAATTAAAACACCCTCTCTAAATAATAGGCTTGAGAATAGATCTTATTAAACAACACAACACAAAGAATCCAACTGTAACACCCCAAAAATAAAATTTAGAGCCTCAACCTCACCAACTAAGGTACAAGACCTGACCTACAAATCGCCTCACATAGCCCCAACGAACAACAAGAATTCTCGTCTCTTCAATCCCGCCATCCTGCAAAAGAAACAACATAGACGAAAGGTGAGTAAATCAATACATAGTAAGTAGCGCACTGACAAGGCGGACAAAATCCTTCACTGCACCTACCTAGATGACAACTTGTAAAAACTAAATCTCAACCTCAAAATGAAAACACAATGCCTCACAGAAACTAAACTCGTCTCTATCATAACGTCGGGTACACCCAACCCAACTATTAGAGCAAGACAACCTTGTCACCCCCAAACTTCTCCACCAACTAGACCATACTGCAAACCATCACTCATTCAACTAATGTAAAAACACGACATCTATTAACCCTTCAAGCTCACACTTAATATCTCGGTAACAACCATACAAAACAACTCGGTATATCCTTATGGGGACTACCTTCAAACAATAACTTAAGTCCATAAAAGTAACAATGCACGGCAATAGTGAGAAACAAACTCTTAAACCTACACGATTACTCTAGAGAGTAACTTCATGTCAATCTGAAGCTAGAGTAACTACCTTCTATCATTATCATGCTAACGATAAAAGAAAACTCATGATACTAGTAAGGAACCAACCATCCAGTATCACGTGTACTATAAAAGTATAGATAGCTACTCTATTTCAAACTACCGCACTTTCGAAAGACCTTGGGAGTGCCAAGGTTTGTAACCTTAAACTCAATCCACAACATTGTCCCTACCTATTCTTCGACCCCATCTCCTTTTGCTCATCATACTAATCTAAGACAGAGTTATGTTACATGTGATATATCTGGTTGTAACTCCCAATCCCAGTTTTACCAGTCGTTAGAGTATGGGATCCTCGCTAAAGAAAAATAAGGGTTTAATACGAAGACATCTTTTAAGTCTTTGCACTCACTCTGGTTCAATTACAAGATCGTAGTAAATCTCGTAGTTTGGCATAAACCAAATATGATCTCATTAACTTAAATATCTCGAGAGAAAACTAACATAGCTATTTAGTGGATTTTATGTTCTAACCATCTAGTACCAACCATAGGTCATACTTTAACCCACCCTCACCATTCTTAAGCTTCTACACTATGCACGTTTTTTATCTACACATCGCAGCACACCGATAAGCTCCTACAATGAACCACTAACAATACAATACCTACAACTATATAGTACACTCAAAGACATTTTGTGGCAAGCTCCCATATTAGTCAAATATGTCACAACCTTAAGCACTATTATGCACAAATGATCATAAGAGTGAACACGTTGTCAACCACATACACAATCTCATTTAAATTCGGCATAGCCATCTATAACATGTGATACTGTAACGGCCCGAAAATTTCATCCCGGTCTTCCCGGGAGGCCCAGGGGTATTTTGGTAATTTTGGGTCGGGCCGACAGGGCCGGTTATGAAATTGTAAATTGCCAGAAAAATTATGAGTCGATTTGAATAGGATCGGGAATTTTGGTGAAGACATTTGGGCTTGGGAAAAAGGTAAAAATAAATAGGGAATTAAATAGCGCGTCGAGTGAGATTCGAGCCAATGACGTGTCACGTGCTAGGCAGGGGGCGCTGGCAGCCGAGCCACTGGGCGCGTTTGTTAATCTAAACGCGCGATCTAATACATATCCGTCTTTTCGTGCGTTCGGGTTAAAACAGAGCAGCCGAGCCTTCTTCCTCTTTTCTCTTCTTCTTCTCGATTCTTCACCGACCGACTGCGTAGCTCTCGCGATTTTTCCTCCCTCGCCGACCAGCGTCTTCTCCCTCGCCGTTCGTAATTCCAGTGAGCTTTCTCCTTCTTCTTCTTCTTCTCTTCTTCTTCTCCTTCCCTTTTCCGTCGAATTTCTCCCCTAATTCCGACTTCCATTTTTCCGGACGAGTCGAGGTGAATCTTTGGGTGGTTTTTGTGCAGCTAATGTAGGGGAAGTGGTCCAGCAACAAATCGCGAGTCGAATCCTCTCCTATCGCCCGGAATCGAGCTCGTTTTCTCCGATCCCCTGTTCGCCCCTGTTCGCCGAGATCGCGTGCGCAGAAGCAGCCCATCCGCCGAGCCTCGCCGCTCATCGTCCTGTGCCCGCGCGCGCGTTTTTGCCTCAGCGCCCAGCCACATCGCGTCGCCCGAGACCCTGCTCGCCGAGCCGTGCCGCGATCGCCCGATCGCGCTTCGCGTCGCGCGCGCCGCGTTCGCGCCAGCGCCCGGCTGCGCCCATCTGCGCCCAGTAGCGCCCGGCCCGGTGCTCCCACGTGCCCATTTTCTGCGCCCAGCGCGCCACCATCCCGTTCTTTGCCGTTCGTGCAATCGGCTCGTTAAATGCGTTAAATGCGTGCCTCGTGAGTTGCTCGAGTGAGCCTCGTTTATTTTATTATATTTAGGCCTATTGTGTGATTTTTGTTGTGATTGATAGGTTCTCGGTAGCTAGTTCGGGTTCGTTCGCCGCTTAGGATTTTGTGTCAAATTGTCCCCGACCAAGGTAAGGATTTCTTACCGGAGTTGTGTGGACCCTACGATATATTATGCGATTCTTTGATTGATTGCTTGTTTGTGTTTATTGACATGTGTAGCTAGGTATTCTATTCGATTCCCGATTAGCATGATTTTCCGATTTAATTCTCATGTTAATCCATGCTATGTTGTCTCTTTCTAGCATGCTCGTATCTGTTCCTTGCTTCGTAGTATGATGCTAGGCTCGTTGTATTCTTATTGAGCACGTATTGGATTTTATGGATTTGTTTCTTGATTGCTAGGGCGGAGTTAGAGTTGCGGAGTAGATAGCATCATCGGGCCCGATGCATAAAGTACCTTGTATCCATGGCGGGGACGTCGAGCAAGTCATTCCGTCCTTGGACCCCGTGAGGATTAGCTAACCCAAGCGGTAGGCCCCGCAATCTTGGGTGAGGGGGTGGCGGTTGTTAATGCCCCAAGCGGTCGGGATGATGACTTGGCATTGCCTCGCCCCCGGCGACCAAAGCATGTCCTCAACATGTTTGGCGGTAGCCACGATTGCCACTGTTAAGGCAAGGGCGGCTTCTGGTGTAAGCCTACCACGACCGTTCCTGGCCCTAGGTGCGGTGGTTGGTGACATAGTTTACGTGTCCACGTCTCACACCCCTATGTCGGTGACACCGATCCAAAGATTTAGTTAGGCGTGGTATTGGACATGGGCGGCTTGTTTTGCACCGGCAACCCCCATGGTTCTGCAGTAGCACGCGCGGTGCATGCTTACGCTCATTCACGCCGTGGAGAGCTCCTCGGGATTGTGAGCTAGTGTACCTTTCGTCGACGGTTGACAAAGTGAGGCGGGACTTGTTTCTCGTATAGGCGACTTATATATTGGGTGTGTGGTGATATTATGCCGGACTAAGACCTTAAATTGGCATCCGAGGCCCAAGTGTGGGCTAAGCTATGTGCTTTATTTACGTGTTTATATTCATAGCTTGCATACGCTCATCGAGATGACCATGTATATCGTATTGTACCCGGTTGGGGATTCTTACTTGAGTAATTCGTTACTCACCCTTACTGTGGTTTTTCCACAGGTAACCAAGATGCGAGGCAGGATGGTGAAGGAGGAGCTGTGATCATGGGGCTCAATCATCAAACTCGATTTTGTGTTATGACTCTTTATGTTTTATTTTCTCCCGAATGCATGTACGGCAAGACACAGAGCCCTAGGATGTTTTCTGAATATTTTGTGGATTCCGGCATTATTGTATTTAGACATGTTTTGAATGATTTTAAGAAATCTCGATCGAGTATACTTTGGAAATGTATTTATCTTGGAGCAGTGCTTGGAAGCAGGGACAGTTCGAGGAAATTGTCTAGTTTTTTAAAGGGGTTATTTTGAATGTTTTGTTTTAATTGGAATCCGAAATCATGTCTGTTTAATGTCCTTTACTTTGAATGCATGCATTGGGGTAAGGGCCCATTTAGTGCCCCATTCGGGTCGGTCTCTTACAGATACACAACTGATAAACACTTCACATGATTTTACAACATACTACAATTCATGACAACTCATTAAAACATCAAACTTGTAGTAAATTATGAAGCAACGACTTCATACCACCAAAACACACCACACTACAAATAAACTAAGTTGGTCTTGTGAATCCCATTATATTCGTGAGCACCTAGTATACAACAATTGATATTCATACTTACCAATTTAGCTACTTACCCGGGTTTTAACCTGGAGCAATGCCAACCAAGAACTCGATCCCAAAATATTGAGATTCACCTTGTTCCTTCACCTTGTTTAGGAACCTCATTAGCAACCACGCTTGGACAAAACACTTTCTTGGAGATTAAACAAAACCAAGAAATGATTGCTAAACTGAAAAAGAAACTTGGGATAAACCCACCTTCCTAATTCGTAATAAACCACCCTTACACTTCCAAAACTTACCACAAATAAATCCATCATGATTTGATGGCAATTTTTGCTGCTGATTAGAAGAAACCAGACTAATACAGTCGAAAATGGCTTAGCCCAAAGCTTGCAAAGTCGACACGGAAATCTCCGTGAAACAGAGGCTAAAAATTCCCTTTTTCCAGGCTCATAATATATCAAAATAAAGAGAAGAACACGAATCTAACACAACAAGAATCATGTCATTCCGAGATCACACGAAAAAGTTATGACCTGTTGAAGTTTTCTGTCGAAAATTGCAGAAAAATTAATTTTTAAACCATACCCATTTAAGCTTGAGAAGAAACTTACCTCCAATACCCAACAATCGAACCCGAAAATCAGCTGGAGCGGTCATGAGCAGCAGAGAGCATGGACTGTGGTCAGATGGAAGTGACGTGGCTTGTTGGTCGGCGGCGCGCGCACAAGGGTGCAAGTGATCTGAAGCTCGCGACATTGAGGCTGTGTGCGTGCAAGGATGGCCGTTGCGGTGGGGGGGAAAAGGGTTGTCGGCGGCGGAGAGGGATGAATGGCGGCAGTGTCGACGTCGAGCAGCAGGGGGCGGCAGATTGAGGTGGGGCTAGGATTTGGGGTGAGAGAAGGAGAAAGAAGGAGAAGAAGAGAAAGAAAAGAAAAAGTGAAAAAGGAAAAAAAAAGAAAGAAGTTTGTCTTCTTTTTCCTTTTGTTTTAAGAAACTAAAATCTTCCCCCTTTTTCCATTTTATTTAAACTAATATCCAAATGGGCTTTTTTTTTTCAAAATGAACCATAAATTCATTTTTTCTTCATCTTCATTTTTTTTTACACAACTCTAAATTCTCCTTTTTAATCTCTTTTTTTTAAAGAATTTTTTTTCATTAATTTTTATCTATTTTTAAGATAGTTATTAAAATTTTATTATTTCTAATATTTAACCAATTTTAAACCAAAGACACCCCATATCCTATATTATTTTAATCCATTTAAATCTAGGTAATTCTAAAATAAAATTTCAAAGAATAAATCTAAATTTAAATTGGTACCTTAAAGTGTTGGGTGTTACATAAAAATGATGGTTAAATTTCTCTTCATTTTAAATCAATCTATTTTATGAAATCAATACTTAAATTTATCGATTTAAAGCACATGATGACTCAAATGCTCAAAGAGAGTCTTAAAATACATAAGGTGATGAGTTCAATACATGATAATCACATACTTAAGATTTAAAAATTTAAAAATTAAAATGTGATCTCTTAATTGAGTTTTAAAATTTAGGTGATGTTAAAGTATTGTAAAAAAAAAACCAAATCCATGGATAATTTATAATAATAAAAAAAGGAATTAAATATTTTAAAATTTTCATATTTTTGAAATACAAAATCCAAAATGGTTATTTTAACTTCAATTTTAAATTCCTAATTTTTATATTTTAAGTATTTAAATCAAACACAAATTTATAAATTCTTCGTAAATTTTTTAAAAATCTCAAAATTTACAAATTAATATTACTATACGAAAACTATTATAAACTAAAATTAATATAAGAAAATGTTGAGAAATTTACTCATTAATTGATGATTCTAAAAAAGTGTCATAATACGCGCATTAATTGATGATCGTAATAAAGTGTAATATAATGCGAGTTAATCGATGATTCTAATAAATTGTCATAAAACGCGTGTTTTCATTTATGACACTTTAATGATTTCTCTCTCTTTAATTTGGTTTTGTATAAGTGTCATTGAAGGCCTTTTTTGTAGTAATGTAGAGTCATTAAATTGTTGGATATTTGGTAAGAAGGACAACTTTCTGTCTCTTTGGATATTTTTTTCAACATTACTTTTTTAGGTTGGGAAAGAGAAAACAGAACTTGCAGTTCCTTTAGTTGGGTATAATGAAGAATTAAAGGTAAGTTTGTAATTGCCTTTTTATTAGATGAGAATTATCTTTGTTTATTGGATTAAATCGTTGTATGCAATAGTAATGGCCATATCAAGTTTGTATTAAATTTTCCCTTTTTCATAGCAATTATTTGTAATTATTATGAAAAGGAAAAAATATTGATGTTGACTGGATTGGTTGTTTTTATAAAGAGCTTGAATGAATTGGTTGCAATTATTTTATTTTTTTTGCTGGTTAGGGAACTTATTTTTTTCTTGAATGCACATAACATGTTTATGCAAATTGGTGGACATTACAGAGTGGAATGGAGTATGTATTTGGTTTAACCTCGGTTTGCAAAAATATTGACGCTACAAAAGAGGTATAAGTCTATGTCCAGAGAAATGACAACTTCTTAGAGAAGATAATAAGTTTGCTCAGTTTAACGTTATGTTATTTATCAATCTAGAAGTTACTTTTAATCGTGAAATTCATACCCCAAGTGTTACATTTTTCAGCTAAGTGGTCTACTGAGTGGAGGAAGTCGCTAAGTATACCTTTAAAACTCTCATTTCTCTTTCTAAATTTAGTAGGGACATTAATGATTATAGATAAGAAAAACTTTCTATCTTTTCTCTTCTCTTTTTAAAAAAAAAACTATTTCTTATGTTTTTTTAATTGTTTCACTTTATTTCTATCCTCTAATTCACGAGGTTTTGGCAGAGTTTGATATATCAAGTGGAGTTTACAACGAAAAGAAGCCCTAGCAAACCTTTGAAGGTATAGACCCATTAAATTTGTTGCTCATTAGTTTGTTTCAAATAATTTCCTTTTTCTTGTCTTAAATCTTTAATGCTAAATGGTTCATTGGATATTGAATGAAGACGAGGAACTCTTGTAAGCTAAATGCTTCTCTTTTATTGAGTTATTTTCTAGCTATTTCAAATTAGGTTGTAGAGCTTAAGTTGCAAGGGAGGTAAATTTCAACTAGTATTTTTTGAATTTTCAAATTGGTATTGCTTTTGTGGGGATTTTATTCTGATTTTGTCTGAAGTGTAAACTTCTGTTCTTCCAATAAATTGCATACTTTACATTTGTGGTGCTACTTGTCTGTCAACTTAGCTTTGGAAGGTATGAAATCAAACTATTTTAGGAAGTAATTCTGGTCAAATTGATGATTGTTTGCTATGGGTGTACAGTTTTCTCATGTCTCTGCTATTGGTTTTGGATGATTGTTTGTTTTTCTCAAGTACCAATACATTATCATAATCGATGCATCTCTTGTATTAAATTTTCTATTTTATTTGTATGCTTCCATTATAATGCTTTGTATACTTTTAAATCATATTGCAGGAAGTTTTCGATGAAGCAGGAAAATGGGAGGTTCAGTCTTTTTTTTTCTTCCTTTTTTCCCTTATTTTCTATGCAATATTTACATGTTTCTTATGCTTTTTGGTTTGTCTCTAATGCAGATTGTTGGAGTTCTTTCCTTATTGGTAAGAAAGCTCATATGTTATAGTTAACTAGTATGTAATATGTGAATGTTGTTTGAAACTCAATTTTTTTAGGTTCTGCACAAACTCACTTAAAGGATGAATCGATGAAGAAACACACTTCAAGAGTCATCCTTTACTTGTATTTTTTTTTTTTGGTGAAGAACTTTGTGAACATTTATCACAAGTGTAATATTATTGTCTTTTTCTTTAAGTGTAAATGCCTACAAATATTTTAACTATGAAATTTTCTTTGTTGACACAAATCTTTTACTTGGGAAGTTCTTTTGTTGAAGAATATTATGTACTTACGATAAATTGACAATATATTATTATCATTAAATACAATTTGCTAATATTAAATAATTTTCATTAATTGAAGATATATGATTAAAATTAAGAGTCATATTTGATTATTTGGTGATTAAAAATAAGTGTCAATAAATAATATTTATTGATAATGTTTAGGTGTTCTTAATAATGCAATAATGATCTAATTTATACGTCATCTATTACTTATTGGCGACAAAAAAAAAAATAGTGTCATCAAATAAAAGTTAATGATTGCAGAAAAGTATCATTTACCGCATTACAATGACACTTGCTAAAAAGTGTCATCTAAAGAGAATAGATGATGTGCTATACAATGATTGTAGAAAAGTATCATCTATTGTATTTCAATGACACTTATTGTAAGGGACCGACCCGAATGGGGCACTAAATGGGCCCTTACTCCAATGCATGCATTCAAAGTAAAGGACATTAAACATACATGATTTCGGATTCCAATTAAAACAAAACATTCAAAATAACCCCTTTAAAAACTAGACAATTTCCCTGGAACCTGTCCCTGTATCCAAGCACCTGTTCCAAAATAAATACATTTCCAAAGTTTACTCGATCGAGATTTACTAAGAACCATTCAAAACTGTTTCGGATACAAAATTTGGAATCCACAAAACATTTACAAAAACATCCTAGGGCTCTGCAGTGTGCTACATGCATCAGTGGGA
Source organism: Sicyos edulis (assembly GCA_036507275.1). Lineage (NCBI taxonomy): Eukaryota > Viridiplantae > Streptophyta > Magnoliopsida > Cucurbitales > Cucurbitaceae > Sicyos > Sicyos edulis. The sequence continues at coordinate 23,874,329 of CM071856.1, forward strand.
AACAAAACATAAAGAGTCATAATACAAAAATCGAGTTGGAAAGATGGGCCCCATGATCACGGCTCCTCCTGTGACCATCTGTCTCTCGCAACTTGGTTACTGTGGAAAAACCACAATAATAAGGGTGAGTAACGAATTACTCGGTAAGAATCCCCAACCAGGGTACAATACGATATACATGGTCATCTCGATGAGCGTATGCAAGCTATGAATATAAACAAAGAATAGAGCACATAGCTTAGCCCACACTTGGGCCTCGGATGCCAATTTAAGGTCTTAGTCCGGAATAATATCACCACACGACCCAATACACAAGTCGCCCTATACGAGAAACAAGTCCGGCCTCGGCGCTCTCATGTCGACGAAAGGTACACCGGCTCACAATCCCGAGGAGCTCTCGATCGCGCGTTGTAATGAGCGTAAGCATGCACGCGCGTGCTCTGCAGAACCATGGGGTTTGCCGGGTGCGAAACAAGCTGCCCATGTCCGGTCACCACGCCTAACTAAATCTTTGGATCGGTGTCAGCGACATAGGGTGTGAGACACGGACACGTAAACTATGTCGGCTGAACCACCGCACCTAGGGCCAAGGAGGCGGTCGTGGTAGGCTTACACACCGAAGCCGTCCTTCCCTTAACAGTGGCAATCGAGGGCTCTTGCCAAACATGCCGAGGACATGCCGGTGCCGGGGGCGAGGCAATGCCAAGTCATCATCCCGGCCGTAGGGGCATTTAACGATCTGCCACCCCACCCAAGATTGCGGGGCCTACTGGTAGGGTTAGCTAATCCTCCTCACGGGGTCTAGGGACGGAATGGCGGCTCGGCGTCCCCCGCCATGGATGCAAGGTACTTTATGCATCGGGCCGGATGATGCTATCTACCGCAACGCTAACTCCGCCCTAGCAATCAGCAAACAAATCCATAAAATCCAATACGTGCTCAATAAGAATACAACGAGCCTAGCATGATACTACGAAGCAAGGAACATATACGAGCATGCTAGAAAGGAACAACCTAGCATGGATTAACATGAGAATTAGTCAGGAAAAACATGCTAATCGGGAATTCAGAATTGAGTACCTAGCTATACATGTCAATAAACACAAACAAGCAATCGATCAGCAATCGCATAATATATCGCAGGGTCCACACAACTCCGGTAAGACATCCTTACCTTGGTCGGGGACAATTTGACACAAAAACCCTAAGTGGCGAGCGAACCCGAACTAGCTATCGAGAACCTATCAATCACAACAAAAATCACACAATAGGCCTAAATATAATAAAATAAGCAAGGCTCAGCTCGGGAGCAACTCACGAGGCGCGACGAACGCACGAGCGGGCGATTGCCTGACGAACGGGCAAAGAACGGGCCATTTGGCGTCGTCTTGGCGCAGAAATGGGCGCGTGGGCGGGCTGGCTGCGCGCGCTAACGCTGGATCTGTGGCGATGTGGGCGTGGCGAGGCTCGGCTGGGAGTGGCGGCTCGGTGGGGCCGCGGCGGCGACGCGACAGTCTTTGGGCGAAGACGCGCGCGCTGGCACGGTTCGGTGTGCGGCGAGGCTCGGCGTCTGGGCTGCTTCTGCGCACGCGAGCTCGGCGACTCTGTTTCTGCGCGCGAACAAGGGAGCGACGATCTCGGCGAGATGGCGCGATTCCGGCGACGTTGGAGCTTCTACACGGACGAATCCATCTCGGCTATTTTGCACGAGAACATCGCACACACACAAATTACGCCCGACTCGGCGGAACACTCAAAATCGGAGCGCGGGTGACGGAATTGGGGAGAAAAAGAAGAAGAAGAAGAAGAAGAAAAGGAAAGCTTACGGGAGGAACGAGCGGCGAGAGAGCTCCGCGGGTGGAGTCGGCGAGGAGCAAAACACGAAGCACGCCCAGTGCCGGTCGAAGGAAGGATCGCGAAGACGAAGGAGAAGAGAAGAAATGAAGAAGGAAGCTCGGGCGAAATTTTTCCTTTTAAACCAAAACTCAGCCGAACAAGCTTATATAGATGCTGGCGCATTTAGAAGCACAAGAGCGCTCAGTGGCTCGATTGGGCAGCGACGCTTGCCTAGCTTCCTACGCGGCCCTGGCTCGAATTTCACTCGACGCGCTATTTAATTCCCTATTTATTTTTACCTTTTTCCAAGCCCAAATGTCTTCACCAAAATTCCCGATCCTATTCAAATTGACTCATAATTTTTCCGGCAATTAACAATTACATAACCGGCCCTGTCGGCCCGACCAAAATTACCAAAATGCCCCTGGGCCTCCCGGGATGAAATTTCCGGGCCGTTACACTTATTAAGAAGTGTCAACTAAAAAGATTAGATGTGCGATATAATGATTGCAGAAAAGTATCATCTAAAGTGTTTGTGATACTTTTATGCAATTATCATATCTGTGTTTCGTAGGATGATCATCCCACTCCATTTTAGAGTAACCAACTCTCAAAGAAAGAAACTCCTTCGAAAGATGATATATCTCTTCTTCTCAATAGTCATGCCACTAAAAAAGCTCCTAACTCTCCTATCTAAAGGTTTCCCACGAAGCATTCAGTTATAGCAAAGAAGTCATACCATGAAAGAGTGGGGGAGATAAAGACTTGTCATGTTAGGTTAGAGACGTCAATCCACGTAAATATGGTCAAACACCAAAATTTCAATCACCTAGGGTATTGCATATAAATTAATTTGATTAATAAAAAATAATAAATTGGAAATTATTTTTGTAAAATTTTTGTTATACAGACGATTCCATCGCGCTCAATTCATGCTCCTACTTTCTATTTCCAAAAACTAGCATGAGAGCTTTGGCTCAGGGTGATTGTTGTTGTTGGAATCTTTTTACTGATGGTTTTTCATTGGATGAATATTAAATTATTATTATTTTTTCCTTGAGATTTTTTGTTTGACATTAGAATTTTTATGAAAAATTAGATCTTTTGTAAACCCAAACAATTGAGTATAGGAAAATTTTTATACAATTTTTTTTCTTCAAATTATTGCAATTTAGAATTGGCCAAAAGGTGAAGAACATTGCGAAGAACCCGAAGAAAACCAAGGTAGGGGAAACACCAAAAGGAGGGGCACCCGCTCGGGGTGAGGCGCCATTGGCCGCGACAAGTAGCTGCGGCAAGACCCTCTACTAGGTTGCGAGTGAGACCTTTTTGTGTGGATATTTGGCTTATGCCAAAAGGACCCCACCAACAGTCATCTTTGTGATTTTTTCCTAGAATTTCTTTTTTACAAAAATTATTTGGGTAGGAAAACTAATTTCTTTTAATAATTGAAATATTTTTTTATCTTATAAAACTTGATATTTTTGGAAATATATCTTGAGATTCAATTATGGTTAATATTTGTAAGAAATATGGGTAACCATAAATATTTAAAAGATAGTCAAATAAAGATTGTAAAATTAAATCAATTATCTTTGAAAGATTTTTTAAGAGATAATTTAAGAAACCTTTAATTTGTAGTTTATTTTAAATATTAAAATATTTAAAGGGGTTTGTTCTTACCCAATCAAAATTTCTAGAAGATCGAAGAAGTGAAGACCAAGATTATTCTTCGAGAATATCTTAGTATATGTCGGAATTTAATTTCCTAAAAATAAGTAAAATATTAAATCGGTCAATAACATGTTTATTTATATATTGCCTTATGCATGTCTAGATTGTTCTATATAGCATGTCATGTAGATTTAAAATCTCATTATAGGTTAAAAAGATTCATACGTCCTAAATATGTATTCAATATATTAAATATAATTTAAGAATTGGATTCCATATTTAGGATTGTTCAGAATGTAGTTCTTACAAATAAATAATAGTTTTTTATTTATTTATTATGCTGAATGTATGGATTATATATTTGAAAAATGGTTTTTCAAAATAGAACAAAAAAATGTTCATTTTAAATCTGCTATAAATATGAATATATTCTTTTAAAATTGTTTAAAGTAAGGAAGAGCCTAATAATCCATAAAAGATGATAAAATTAATAGGACTAATTGCCATCACTTATACTTTAGTTAATAGGATTAATTAAAGAGCAATGTGATTTTGTAAGAATTGGTTGGAAGGAAGCCCTGCCTAAAGAAGGTTCTGCTGAAGGATAGAGGTATTTAAGATGATGGTAATTTACAAAACACCTGGGAACTGAAACAATCAAGAATTATAGATTAGTGTGTGCATACTCCTATAATGTGATTAGTTTTATAGTAAAAACTTGGCAATGCACATTAAAAATCGATCTAACCAATATAGGTAAAAGATTAGAACTTGGATGAACAAGACTAACCTAGTTCATTTGAGTGGGATGGAACCCTTATTTCTAAAATAGATAATGGGAGAAGGATTGATGTGAACTGATCCTGCAATCTCCATCAAGAACTTGCATCGTGAGATCATAGTGGGGCAACATGTCAACAGTTTGAGTAGACCCTCCTCGGTGTGTGTCCATTAGGGTCAATAACAGGCGAGTTTCGTGAAAAGCTAGGTAAGACTGTGATCTTGATCGGTACTTTAATTATCATTGGAAGACACTTACAGAGAGAGATTATCATATTCGAATTTATGGGCTACACTATCAAGGTATTGGTTAAGGAGTTAGCCAAATCCTAGATTAAAAAAAAAAATTGTATCTAGAACCATAGGGATAAGGGTTATCCTGGTATTGAGTTTTGGTTGAGAAGAGTACCAAGCTAGGAGGAGCACTTGACCTATCATGTTGGCAGGAATAGTTCCAGCCTTTGTTTCCCCTCGGTAGTGACGACACTTGTTTTAAACCTTTGTAGTCGTACCATGACATTAATAATACACAATTGAAGGGTTTTATGTGAATTTAACTTGAAATTTTTTTTAAATCATTTTTATGCCAAAACCTATGAATGACATTTTAAATGGCGATCAAACTGAAATGTTCTTTTGCTTATTTTTAGCACAACGTCTAAATCTGTAACATTGATTTTAGTTGCTAGATCAGAAAGAAAAAGAAATTAAAAATAGAGGGAATAAAACTTTCAAAGAATATATATGTGTTTGTATAGTAAAATAAAAGGTGAAACAAAATAAATAAAAAAGAAGAAGCTTCCGTCAGAAGTTTGTAAAAAGTTAAAAATAAAGAAAAAGGAAAAACAAACTAATGGTAGTAAATATCTTAATGTGTGGTTGTCATGAACCCACTTGCGACGCTGGTGTTGAACTAATTTACAACCAAACAATGAAACCATTGCGCCACTAACCCATTCGGTAACCCACACACATTCTAAAACTACACAAAATAATATCATGTATATTTATATAATAATAAAAATATTGATTAAAGAAAATGAATGATTTTTTTTTAAGGAAAGAAAAGAGAAGGAAGGGAAAGACAAAACCCACATTTTCAACCATAAAGGAAGAGAGGGAAGGAAAGCTAGAGCGAGAGGGAGCTTAAGGAAGGAGGGTTTGGGATGACCATGGATGTTTTATGAAGAATTCTCAAGACTACATTTGGGTAAGCTCTTATCAACTATTTTCTAAAGTGAAACTGTAACGACCCAACTTCCTAAAATACCTAATTGGGTGTTACATGTGCATGCATTCGAAATCCACAAAACCCATTTAATAACCACATGCATTTTTCCAATAAAAACCTCATGAAACATGAAAAAAAACAGTACTGGTAGCTGCTTTAGAGATGCTGAGAGTCTTTCTTGAGATGTTTGGATAGTAGTAGTCTCAGGTAAAGCATGATGCTCTCCGAGCCATTCCTAATGCTAAGACAAGTCAGGAATGTAAGTGACGGAGCATGTACTCTAGATGATAACATGGATGAAATGAATGAGGACGTTATAGAGGAATTTGATCAGGTAAGTTTTATTCTTGAGACGATACCGAGTAGCTTCTTACAATTTAAAAGCAATATTGTTATGAATAAGGTTGCCTTTAACCTTGGTACTCTTCTTAATGAACTTCAAAACTTTGAGTCCATTGTGAAAATCTCGGGAAAAGAAGGGGAGGAAAATGTTGTCATCAAGAAAAAGAGTCCTCGAACCACGAGTTCAAGGACCAAGCCTAAAGGTCGGACATTTAAGGTAAGTTCTAAAAAAGAAAGACCTAGTGGGAGCAAGAATAAGTGCTATGCTTCAAAGAAAGTCAAGGCTGAGAAGGATTGAAAATGTTTCCATTTTTAAAAGTATGGTCATTGGAAAATGAATTTTCATGAGTACAAAGGAATGAAGAAAGATATAGAAGGTAAATCTCATTTACTGGTTCAAGAGTTTTGTTTTGTGGAAGAATTATCCACTAGTTAGATATTAGATTCGAGTGTCACTAATCATGTTTGTTCTTCATTTAAGGAAATGTACTCTTGGGAACAACTAGAACTTGAGCAGATAACCTTGAAGGTGGGAGACCAATGAAGTTGTTTTGGCAACAACTGTTGGAAGTGTCAAATTATTTTTCACAACTCTTTTTTAGTATTAGAGAATTTGTTGTTGGTTCCTGGAATTAAGACAAATCTAGTTTCAATTTCTTGGCTTGTAGAACAATTTTATTCAATAAGTTTTAATAGGAACTCAATTTCTATCTCAAAGAATGACTTGGAGCTTTGTTTAGCAATTAACTTAAATAACTTGTATATGCTCAAACCTAGGATTTGTAAGATACTTCTAAATACTCAATTATTTTTAAAAAAAATCAAATAATAGAACAACACAAATGATAAAGAATTCTCCTGAATCCAAAATATATCTTTGGCATCTAAGGTTGGGTCACATAAATTTCAATAAGATTGAAAGGTTAGTAAAGATAGTTCTTTAACTGGGTTAGAGATTGACACTTTACTATTATGTGAATCTTTCATAAAAGGTTATGAGGTGTTCATTGGTCGGTCACAGTAAGTTTTTAGAGAAAATCGATGCCAACCACCGATTTATCGCTTAACATCGATTTTCAATGTCTGGAATATGGTTGGAAACGCCGACCGATTAAACATAAGGTTAGTCTGTCCGTTTCGTTGATTTTTATAAAGTTGGAAGAAAATAATGAAAAAAAAGAAAGTAATAAAAGGAAAGAAAATACATGAAAGAAAGGAAGGGAAGTACATAAATCAGAGAAAACAAAATGAAGAAGAAAGGGAGATGGAAGAAAGATAAACAAAGAAGAAAGGGAGATAGATGAAAGAGAGAAAGAGAAGAGGGAACTCGAGAATACAAAGAAAAAGAAAAAAAAAATTGTTTTATGTTTTTTTTTTAAACAAAAATTGTTCACTACTACAAAAAAGGGTTTATATGACACTTATGTGAAATAAAATTTAAGAGGGAGAAGCAATTGAAGGGTAATAAATAAAAACACGTGTTTTATGACACTTTATTAGAATCATCTAGCAATTAGAAATTAAAATAAAATTATCATTACAAAAAAGTGTTATAAATTAAAAAAGTGTGTTTTGTGACACTTTTGTAGAATCATAAATTTTTTAAACTAACTTAGAAAAATAAGTATAATTTTGATATTTTTAAACATTATATATATATATATATATATATATATATTGAGTTTAACCTTATATATTTTGTTACAATTATCTTTTTAACCACTTCTAAATTATAATTTTTATAATAATTAACTCGCTAATTTTGTTTTATATATATATATTATGAAATTGATTTTGTGGTCTTTTGACCTTTTTAAAAAAAACTGATTTTGTGACAAAATTTAGTCTATGACAATAGTCATAGAAAAATGAATTTTTAAAAGATATTTTATATGAAATTATGACAATTTTAAAATTTTCATAAAAAGATTATGTAATGCCCCAAGTTTTTGTAAAAAAAAAAAGAAAAAAAGAAAAAGGGGAGGATTTACTCTTATTTAAGTTTAAGAGAAAAATAAACAATTGGGGTTTTATGGATTATTTGAAAAGCCCATGGAATATTAAAAAATAATTTAAAAAAATGGGGGCTTTAGTTTTAAAGGAAAGAAAAAAAAAACCAATTAAACCCATTTTCTTCTTTTCTTTTTCTTCTTTCTTCTTTCTTCTTCTTCTTTCTTCTCTTTCCCTCATCACAAACCCTAGCCCCCTTCACCCTCAAGCAGCCGCACTCCTGCACAGATCGAGCCCACGCTCGCGATCCCACCTCCCCGATGCCGCCGCAACACACCTTCTCCCATCCTCGCGAGCAACCTCTGAACAACCCCCCCTCGCTCGCCAACAACCGCGGTTCAACGTCATGCTCGTGGTTTAGCCGCCTCGCACGTCCGTTGCGCCTTGTTAGTGTGGTGTTGTCGTGATTTATCACTTGGGTAAGTTCGCAACCTCGATCTCATGTCTAATTGAAGGTTGTTTCGAGTTTGGTTGTTGTTTGGGTCTTGTTATTATGCTGATTTTGAAGTGTTCTTCATGGTAGGGCTCGGTTTCGTTTCGATTTCAATCCTCGCTTTGCTGGACAGCTGTGTTCAAGTTCGAGTTTGGGTAAGTTGGTGGCTATTTTTATGAAATTAAAGTGTTCTTGGTGTTCTTGGATTTTGGGCATGTCGAGACTGATTCGTTTAGGTGTTTTGTGTTATATTTTTAGGCATGTCGACCAAGATTCTCCCTATCAATATATACTTCCTCCATGTCTTCTTCTTATAAACCCTCAAATATTCTCTAATTCTCTTTGTGTTTTGTGTTTAATTGTTTTTCTGGTTTTTTCTACCTTGTGATCAACTTTCTTTGTCGATCATTAAAGTGGGGGTCTACTTTTGTGTGTCTAAAAAATAAAAAAGGAAGAAAAAAAAATTATGAAAAAGAAGAAACCTTGGCTAGGAAAGAAAAATCAGGAATTTGTTTGTTGCTTGAAATGCTACTAGGTTTGTGTAACGGCCCGGAAATTTCATCCCGGTCTTCCCGGGTTGCCCAGGGGCATTTTGGTAATTTGGTCGGGCCGACAGGGCCGGTTATGTCTTTTCTAATTGCCGAAAAAATTATGAGATGATTTGAATGGGATCGGGAAGCTTGGTGAAGGTATTTGGGCTTGGTACAATGCAAAAAGAAATAGGGAATTAAATAGCGCGTCGAGTGAAATTCGAACTAGGGTCGCTTGGGAAGCTAGTCAAATGGCCTTGCCACTTGAGCCACCAAGCACTTTTGTTATTCTAAACGCGCCATCTTCTTCTTATGCGTGTTTTCTCCTGCCTTTGGTTTAAAAGCCAGCTCGCCGAGCCTTCTTCCCCATTTCTTCTTCTTCCTTCGCGATTTTTCTCCCCGACCGACCGAGCTTCTCCTTCGCAATTTCTCTCTCGCCGACCTCAATTCGCCCAGCTCTTTCTCTCAAATCCGAAGCCAATTCCCGAGCAGCTGGTAAGTTTCTCTTTCTCTTCTTCTCCTTCTCGTTTCCGTCGACCCCTTTTCCCCTATTTCTGGATTTCCATTTTCCGGCCGAGTTGAAGTGAGTTGTTGGGTGGTTTTTGTGCAGCTTGTGTAGGGGAGTTCAACCATCAACCAATCGCTCGTCGAATCTCGCCATTCCGCCCGAATTCGAAGTTTCTTCTCCATCGCGCGCAGAAGCCGTGTCGCGTGCCCTGTCGCAGCCCAGCCCGCCGAGCCACCCGGCGCATCGAATAGCGCCAGCGCGCGCGTCCTCGCCCCAGCGCCGTGTCGCGTGCCTTGTTGCCGAGCCGAGCCGAGCAGCGCCGAGCCAAGTGAGAGCCGAGCCGAGCCTATTTATTTTATTTTATTTTATTTTATTTAATTTAGATATTGTGTGTAATTGTGTTGTGCTTGTTAGGTTCCCGGTAGCTAGTTCGAGATCGTTCGCAGCCTAGGTTTTCGTGTAATCGTCCCCGACCAAGGTAAGGATTTCTTACCGGAGTTGTGTGGACCTGCGATATTATATGTGATTCTTTGATTGATTGCTTGTTTGTGTTTATTGACATGTGTTGCTAAGTGCTCTAATCTGAATTCCGATTGACATGATTTTCTGGTTAATTCTCATGTTAATCCATGCTAGGTTGTTCCTTTACGGCATGCTCGTATACATTCTTGCTTCGTAGTATCATGCTAGGTTCGTTGTATTCTTATTGAGCACGTATTGGATTTCATTGACTTGTTTGCTGAATGCTAAGGCAGGTTAGAGTGGCAGGTAGATAGCATCATCCGGGCCGGGTGCATAACGAACCTTGCATCCACGACAGGGTGAGATGGAGCTCCGCCCTGATCCCGTTAGGGAATAGCTAACCCTAACAGCTGGCCCCGCAATCTTGGGTGAGGGTGGCAGACTGTTAAATGCCCCAACGGTCGGGATGATGACTTGGCATTGCCTCGTCCCCGGCAGTCGGCACGTCCTCAGCGTATTCGGCCGTAGCCCCTGATTGCCACCTGTTAAGGTAAGGACGGCTTCCTAGTGTAAGCCTACCACGACCCGTTCCTTAGCCCTAGGTGCGGTGGTTCAGGCTGACATAGTTTACGTGTCTAGGTCTCACACCCCTATGTCAGTGACACCGATCCAAAGAATTAGTTAGGCGTGGTGGCTGGACATAGGCAGCTTGCCTCTAGACCCGGCACCCCCCATAGTCTGCAGTAGCGCGCGGTGCATGCTTACGCTCATTACAGAGCAGACCGGAGAGCTCCTTGGGATCTTGAGCTAGTGTACCTTTCATTCGACAGTAGACAAGCTGAGGCCGGGACTTGTTTCTCGTATAGGGCGTATTGTGTGAAGGATTGTGTGGAGAATTATTCCGGACTAAGACCCTGAGTTGGCATCCGAGGTCCAAATATGGACTCAAGCTATGTGCTCTATTATGTGTTTATACTCATAGCTTGCTTTCACTCATCTAGATGACCATGTATATCGTATTGTACCCCGGTTGGGGATTCTTACTGAGTAATTCGTTACTCACCCTTATTATTGTGGTTTTTCCATAGGTAACCGAGTTGCGAGACAGGATGGCTGAAGGAGGAGCTGTGATCATGGGGCCCAGTCATCAAACTTTGATTTTGTGTTATGACTCTTTATGTTTTATTTCCCCTGAATGCATATAGCCGGGCACGGAGCCCTAGGATGTTTTCTAAATGTTTTGTGGATTCCAACATGGTTGTACCTGAACAGGTTTTGAAGGATTTTAATAAATCTCTGATCAGAGTAAACTTTGGAAATGTATTTATCTTGGAACAGGTTCTTGGAAACAGGGACAGGTTTCAGGAAAATTGTCCGGGCTTTGAACTGAATGATTGAATGTTTTGTTTTTAATTGGAATCCGAAATCATGTTTGTATGATGTCCTTGTACTTTGAATGCATGCATTGGGGTAAGGGCCCATTTAGTGCCCCATTCGGGTCGGGTCCTTACAGTTTGAAAGCTTTGGTTAGTTTTATTCAAACATGTACTGTTCTTAGATTTTATTTTCCTTTTATTGTATTTTTAAAAGACAACTACATTTTCAATAATTTAGCATTGAGGAACAAGTTATTAGTTGTGCTCATTTGATAGGTGCTACTCATCATATTCATGATGACACATTAGTAATGCATTAAACAATTATGGTTTTAATAGCTTTTAGTTTTTTTTTTCTCCTATTATTCTCAATATGCTTTTCTATCTTCATTTTGAATGAATTTCACCATAAAGAAGTTTAAAGGCAATGTTTGATACTCATGCAATAAATGTTTTTCATTTTCATTTTTATGTCGTTTCTTCTTGTTAATTTATAGGTGTTGCACTTGTGGCCATTAAGTGAACAAGGGATGAAGCTGCATGCAAATTTTCATTTTTTTTTTTCTATGCTCCCCCTTATTGCAGTTGCTATATATAAATTCTACCTTTCTTTTTGGCTTTGTAACTCTAGAAAGCTCAGGTTCTTTTGCTAGTTTGCCAAGGTAAATCAAGTAAAATATCATTGTACATTTAAGTTTACATGCAAGTCTCAATGTTTCTAGAAAATTATGGTTTCTTCCATTGTTTGATCTCCTCTACTCCTTTCTTTTATAGAATGCATACTTTGCCATATATTTTGGTAAGTTGGAGTGATATTTGGACTTGGCGTTCAATGTAAGACTTGCATATCGACCGAGCAAATTTCAAGGTAGCACATAATTATGTAGTCTTTTGCTAACTCTTCTTATATATTCTTTCTAAGAATTGTGTTTATGCTTATATAAATATGTGTTTGTCATTTAAAGTGGAGAGGGTTGAAATGATTTTCGGTTTTTTAGGCTTAATTGTTTGACATAAGACTTGGCTTCTTATTCCAAGTTATTCCATGTATGCAATGTTATTATTCCAAGTTATGTGCGCTGCACACTAATATATGGATTTTAACTTGATGGGATGTTACATTTTCTTTCCATTTTGTGGAGTTTTTTTTCTTCATTGAGCTCTAATAACTCTTAACTCTTAAGTGCAGAGATATTATTTTTCTCTTACAGTTTTTATTTATTTATTTAAAGCCTCACTAATGTTTTTCTTTGCATATCTATGTGTTTTGTTTTGTTAAACGTTTACTAATTATACGTTTCCCTTGTTTACTAGTAGATTGAAAGTACTACCCTCTTTTGCTCTCGACCTCTAGATGATGACAAACCCTACTATACTAGCTAACATAAAAGAGCAATCAGTTCCTGGCTAGTCATACATTCTTAACATAACACACATAACCTAGCATGGTACTACGAACTTAAACAGGAATCATAATCATGCTGGAAGAACAAACCTAGCATGACACTAACATGTACAAACAGGCAAACATGCTAGTAAGAGATCAAACATAAGCTTGCTATCACTAACATGCTCATAACAGTAAACAAGCATACAAAGCATATCATGATAATATCGCAGGGTCCACACAACCACGGTAAGAAATCCTTACCTGGTTCAAGCAAGAAAGCAAACACAACAATATCAACGACCCTCGAGTTGCAAAGTTAACCCGAATAACCTAGGCAATCAATAAAGTCAACCTAATTAAAATCAGCAGCTAAAACATCTAAGGGTCCAAAAAGCAAAGGCTCAAGAATTACCAACCGAGAAGGCACTAGGACTCGGCCCAAGCGCTCGACAAGACAGAGCTCACGGCAAGGCTATGTGCGGCAGCAAGTAGGCAGACAGACGTGCAGGCGGCAGCAAACTGCGAGGCTGTACGGGTGAGGGTTGCCGGTTGCGTGCGGGTCGCAGCGGCGAAACAGCAGCGCTGGGGCGACGTGGCTGGCCACGGGCGAGATGAGGCGCTGCTGCGGCGCTACAACTACGCACGGGCGCACGAAGGGCTGGGCGAGGCGGCGCTGCTGCAGCGTGCTGGGCGAGGCGGCGCGAGCGAACGAACGGCAGGGGCGTGGAGGAGCTGGGCTGCGATCGAGCGAAGGGATAGGCACGGACGCATGGGCGCGAAGGCAAGGCGAGGGCTGCTGCGCGAGCGAACCAACAGCGATAACGAAGTCTTCTGCTGCGAGTCTTTGGTTGGACGCGTCGACGGGTGGCTCGGCGATCTGGTGGGCTTAGTCGCGCGACGACTAGGGGCTGCTCTCGGCTGGGCAAAACAACACACACACACACACACACACCATCAATTAGAGCTTGGCCAAGTGCGAAGGGACAATGTCCGACCAAGGAAGAAGGAGAAGAAAAGGAAAAGGGGGTCTTACCTCTCAGTTCTTGGCTCGGGTTCTTGGAGAATCGGCAAGGAGAAGATGACTTCTTGAAAATTGTGCGGCAACTCTAGAGAGGAAAACGACGATTCTTTCCTATTTAAAATACAATTAGGTTTGGCTATTTTCCTTCCCTGGGCTTTCCCCCTTCGAGTCCCAATTGAAACAATCTTTTCTCTTAATTAAACTCATTTAATCCCAAGCCTTCAAATCCCTTTTAGGTCAAAGGTTCAAATCCTAATGGAAGCACTTTAATTCCTTTTAAATTCACAATTTCCCGAATAACGTCCAAGCTTCCAAACTACCAACACAACCTCTTGGGTCTTGCAACCAACAACTGTCAAGCCTCGACAAAAGACAGGAATAGCCCTGGAATCCTGAAAATCCACAAACCCTGACCAGGGAGCAAAATGACCAAAATACCCCTAACGGTTAAAATAGCTCTAACGGCCCAACCGAACAACCGAATAATGAACCGGAAGTATCTGAAGAACCGGAACAGAAAATTGGGCCATTACAATACTCCCGACTTTTAAGACTTTCACCCCCGAAAGTCCTAAGACTGAAATAGCTCTGTTTAATGAGTCCTCATCTCATCCTCTAACTCCCAAGTAGCTTTCTCTGCCCTCTAATTTCTCCATTGAACCTTTACTAGGTTAATCTCTCTATTACGCAAAGTCTTGCGCTCCCCAGCTAAAATCTGCACAAGCTTGTCCTCGAAGCTCAAATCTTTATTCAGCTCTAAAGGCTCATGATCTACCACATGTGTTGGGTCCGCCACGTACTACCTCAACATGAAAACGTGGAACACATTATGGACTGCTGCCAACGATGGGGGCAATGCCAACCGGTAAGCCACTGTACCAATCCGCTCTAGAATCTTAAAAGGCCCTACAAACCTAGGGCTCAGTTTACCTCGCTTAACAAACCTTAACACACCACGCATCGGTGCTACCTTCAGGAAAATATGTTGACCAACCTCGAACTCCAAATCCCTACGCCTAACATCGGCGTAACGTTTCTGCCTACTCTGAGTTGTCAACATGCGAGCCCTGATCTTCTGCACTGCGTCATTCGTCATCTGAAGTAACTCGGGACCCAAAACCTGTCTATCACCAACCTCCTCCCAGAACACTGGGGATCTACATCGCTTACCACACAAAGCCTCGAATGAAGCCATTTGAATAATCGACTGATAACTATTATTGTACGCGAACTCCATCAAATACAGGTACTAGTCCCAACTGCCTGGAAAGTCTAATACACAGGCTCTCAACATATCTTCAAGAATCTGATTCACCATCTCAGTCTGACCATTTGTCTAAGGGTGAAAAGTAGTGTTGAAACTACACTCGGTTCCCAAACCCTTATGGAGCGCTCTCTAGAAGCGGGAAGTGAATCGCGAATCCCGACCTGACGCTATTTTCGCTGGTAACCCATGGTACCAAACGATCTGCTCTAAGAATAACTGTGCCCACTGTTCCACGGTGTAAGTAATCCTACCCGAAATAAAGTGTGCACTCTTAGTCAGCCGGTCCACTACTACCCAGATCTGAGTAAACCCTATCGGTGTCCTCGGTAACCCAGAGATATAGTCCATGGTAATCTCATCCCACTTCCACTGTGGAACACTCAACGGCTGCAACAATCTTGCCGGCTTCTGTCTAGGAGCCTTCACTTACTGACAGGTGAGCACCGGCTAACAAACTCAACTATATCACGCTTCATACCCATCCACCAAAACGTCTGCTTGATATCCTGATACATCTTGGTACCTTCTGGCTGCCAAGTTAAAGAGGAACTATGAGCCTCGGTAAGCAACTAGGCTCAAATCCCTGCGTCGTCTAGAACGCACAACCGACCTCTATATCTCAAGCCTCCGTCTGGTGCTACGACAAAACCAAAGTCGCCATCAGCCTCAACTCTCTCGAGCAATCTTTTCAACTTGGGATCACTTAGGTGGCTGTCAATGATCCTCTACTTAAGCGACGGCTGAACTGATAACTAGGCTACCCTGATGGTAACCTCTCCCAACAAAATTGCAATACTGGCTCGCTCAAACTCTTTTCGCAAATCAACCAAAGAGCTTATCAAAGCTGCGGAATGTGACGTCTTCCTACTCAGAGCGTCAGCCACAACATTGGCCTGTCCGGGGTGATACAAGATCTCACAATCGTAATCCTTTACTAACTCGAGCCACCTTCTCTGCCTCATATTCAACTCCTTCTTAGTGAAGAAATACTTAAGGCTCTGGTGGTCCACGAATAACTGAATCTTTTCACCATACAAATAGTGCCTCCAAATCTTTAGGGCAAAAACAACTACTGCCAACTTCATATCATGAGTCGGATAGTTCTTCTCATAAGGCTTCAACTGCCGGGAAGCATAAGCTATCACCTTCCCATGCTGCATCAACACACAGCCTAAACCATACTTGGAAGCATCACTATAGACTACGAAACAACCAAGTTCCCCTAAGGACTCTAAGTCCAACTACGTGATGAATAATAATGCAATAGTAAGAAGACACGATAGAGTGCCGGCAGCTCCCATGATCATGCAACTCCCACCGCTAACCGTCCTGGTGCTGTCCCAAGTTACATAGTGGAAAAACCACAGAAATAAGGGTGAGTACAAACATACTCAGTAAGAATCCCCAACCGGGGTACAATACGATATATCAGTCATCTAGCACCCTAGTATACATGCAAACAGTTACCAACACAGAACATAGCTCAATGAGCTTTCAGGGCAAATCCGGAATCCTCGAAAGTCTTCCTACTTTCGGCCTAATGATCAGTTCTTCTAACCAATCCCAAGACATCCTCGAGGGTCTTTCTCCCTCGGCCAACTGACCAACTCAAAAGCTGATCCTAAACAGATGTCTGACACCCTCGAGGGTCTTTCTCCCTCGGCCAAATGATCGGCTCAAAAACCGATCCCAACTTAGGTGTCCCCGAGGGCCTCCTACCCTCGGCTAGCTAATACTTGACTAACGGGAGAGTACCTAGAGTCTGGCTCAAAACTAGAACGAAAGTGGTGTACTCACGAACATTAGCCTAGGGGAGCTCTCCGAACTGGCACTAACGCGTGTGCGCGCACACTTCAAGCAAGAAAGCAAACACAACAATATCAACGACCCTCGAGCTGCAAAGTGAACCCGAATAACCTAGGCAATCAAAAGTCAACCTAATTAAAATCAACAGCTAAAACATCTAAGGGTCCAAAAGAGCAAAGGCTCAGGAATTACCAACCGAGAAGGCACTAGGACTCGGCTCAAGCCCTCGGCATGACTGGGTTCACGGCAAGGCTACGCGTGGCTGCAAGCAGGCAGGAAGACATGCAGGCGTGCGGGCGGCAGCAAACAGCGAGGCTATGCGAGAGAGGGCTGCCGGTTGTGTGCGGGTCGCAGTGTGAAACAACAACGCTGGGACGACGCGGCTGGTTGCTGGCGAGATGAGGCGCTGCTGCGGCACTAAGGCTAGGCAAGAGCGTGCAAAGGGCTGGGCGAGGCGGCGCTGCTGTGGCGTGCTGGGGGTGTCCTCGCGTAGCTTCGTTGGAGCGAGTCGGGCGCCTGGGTACGAGTGAGTGAACGGTAGGGGCGTGGGCGAGCTGGGCTGCGATAGAGCGAAGGGCTAGGCACGGACGCCCGGGCGCGAAGGCGAGGTGAGGGCTGCGGCGCGAGCAAACCAACGGTAGAAGCTAGGCGGTGCTGCGGGTGCGGGCTGGACACCAACGGGATGGCTGGTTGCGGCGTTGGGGCTGGCGACAGCATGCGGGCGAGGCAGGGCTAGGCGACGAGGCTGCTGCTCGGCGATGCGGCTGGGCTTGGTGCGGCGACCAGGGGCTACTCTCGGCAAGGTAGAAAAAACACACACACCATTGATTAGAGCTTGGCAAAGCGCGAAGGGACAATGTCCAACCCAGGAAGAAGAAGAAGAAAAGGATAAGGGGGTCTTACCTCTCGGTTCTTGGCTCGAGTTCTTGGAGAATCGACAAGGAGAATATGAGTTCTTGAAAATTGTGCTGCAACTCTAGGGAGGAAAACAACGATTCTTTCATATTCTTTAGCTGGAAAACAAATCCTCTAGGGAGGAAAACAACGATTCTTCCAGCTAAAGCAATCTTTTCTCTTAAATTAAACTCATTTAATCCCAAGCCTCCAAATCCCCTTTAGGTCAAGGGTTCAAATCTTGATGGAAGCACTTTAATTCCTTTTAAATTCATAATTTCCCGAATAACCTCGAGGCTTCCAAACTACCAACAACTGTCAAGCCTAGAAAAAAGACAGGAATAGCCCTGGAATCCTGAAAATCCACAAACCCTGACAAGGGAACAAAATGACCAAAATACCCTTAAGGGTTAAAATAGCTCTAACGGCCCAACCGAACAACCGAATAATGAACCGGAAGTACCTGAAGAACCGGAACTGAAAACTGGGCCGTTACAATCTTGCTATCGATTTCCTTTCTTTGAATTGATAGGATGACTTCAAAGATCAAGGTTGAGCGCTATGATGGAAAATGAGACTTTGGTTTATAGGTGATCAAAATTCTTGCGGTCCTCTGACAACAAAAAAGTGAACTATGCCATCATTGAAAAGAAGAATATTCCTGAAAGCGTAACGAATCATAAACTTTCGAAAATGGATTAAGATCGCACATAGTGTGATAATTCTCCACTTGTTGGATTTCATTAATGTCAAGTAAGAGGAGAGAAAACGACATCAACTCTATGGAGCAAGCTCAAAACTACATACCAAACGGCTTTGATATTAAGTGAGATCTATCTTAAATCTAGATTATTTAGTTTTAAATAAAAGCATGAAGGAAAACCTGTATGTCTTTCATAAAATCATTTATGAAATGGAAAACATTAGTGAAATCTTTTCTGATGAGAATCATGTTATTGTATTAGTTAATGCATTACCTGAAGCTTATAATGATGTTAAGTCCACTATGAAATTTGGTAGGGATTCATTAACTTGTAATATGGTGCTTGCTGCTATTAAAGTAAAAGAACAAGAATTAAGAGAAAATAAAAAGACGAATTCTGAGTCTTTATTTGTTAGAGGTAGAAGTACTAGTAAACATAATGGAAATAATAACACCAAGAAAAATGGGAAAAGTAAGAGTAGGTCTAAATCAAGGGGGCATAAAAATGATTCTAAAAAAATGCTATAATTACCAAAAGTAGGCCACATTAGAAGATTTTGTCCCGACCTTAAAAATAAATTTGGTGGTGGTAATGGAAAAGGAGAGTCTAGTGGTGTAAATATTAGTGAGGAGTATAATGAAGCACTAATGGTTAGCACAACTAGTAATGAAGGAGCTTGGATCTTAGATTCGAGTTGTTCTTTCCATATGCACCTAATAAAGAATGGTTTTGTAACTTCTAAACCGGTGTAGGGGTAAGGTCATGTTAGGTAACTGCCAATCATGTGAAGTAGAAGGTCAAAGGTTAATTAGGCTAAAACTTCATGATGGTAGTATTAAGTATCTTAATGATGTTAAGTATGTGGCTAAGGTAAAAAGAAACTTAATATCACTAAGTATGCTAGATAAGCTAGGATACACTATAAAGTTAGAGAGAGGTGTATTAAAAATCATGGAAGACATTTGTATAGTAATGAAGGGCTACTCGAATGATACACTTTATTCACTTGAAGGTTCAACTATTGTAGGGTCTAGTGACCTCGTAAAAGAAAATGATAATACTAAATTTACTCTTGATAATTTAAAATTGTCATAAAAAAGATAACATGACATTTTTTAAAATTATAAAATTGAATATATTCTATTTATTTATTCATAAATTTATTTTATATTAATTACATTTAAGCCTATCAATTAAAAAATGACAATATTTAAATTTGTAAATAATTATGTATTTATAAGATAATATTACAATCCTCATAGATGTCACGCTTACTTCATTGATCACGGTTCAAATAAAGTCATATAAAAAGTAACCAATATATAAAATTTGTAAATTACAATTAATAATTCATAAACGAACACTAGTAGAAATTTCCCTATAGATGGCGGGATAAAAAGAGGAGGTTTAAAAAACACGGATGAAAGATGGCGGGCCTGAGAATTGGTGGCGGGCGAAATTGGGCCCGCCTTCTTTATTTTTTGGTGGCGGGCCCAAGCCCGCTGTTGAAAGCTTTTGGTGGCGAGCAAGGCCCGCCCGCCACCTTTTCTATTTGGAGGCGGGCCTGGGCCTTTTGGGCCCGCCTTCTTTAGCTTTTGGTGGCGGGCCCAAGCCCGCCTCAGAAGGGATTTGGTGGAGGGCATGGGCCGCCCGCCACCTTTTTTTTTTCCTCCTTTTTCTTTTCCTTTCTTTCCTTTTCTCTCTCTACCCGAGCCATTTTTACCCTTTTCTCTCTTTTCTTCTCTTCAACCAAACCCTACCCTCACGCCGCCACCGCCACATCTCCAGTCATTTCCCGGCCATTTTCCGACCATCAACGCCGCCGGCACCGCCACTTGGTTTCCCTTTCTCAAATTTGTGTATTTCCTCCCCAAAAACTAGGTAATTTCTAGTCCATTTTCATTTTCTAAAGAAAGAGTTTTTTTTTTCAAGGAAATTTTTCATGGATGCATTTTTGTAATCTTTCCATATATGTTTCAAATTTGTTCATTTGTGCTTCAAATCTCATATATGTCTCAAATTTGTGATAATGTGCTTCAAATCTCATCTATGTCTCAATTTTGTGATAATGTGCTTCAAATCTCATCTATGTCTCAAGATGTGCTTCAAATTTGTTTGTTTCATATATGAACATTTTTTATATAATTTAAGAAACTTTTGTTTCCAAAGTTAGTTTAAGAAACTTAAATTTTCATTGTGCCTTTTATATTAGTTTAGTTTTGTATTATTAATGCATGATGAAAAATCTTTCCATGCATGTGTTGGGTGTTGAGATAGCATATAAACAATGCAATATGAGTGAGATGTGTGACTCAACTTTACCTTTTTGGAAAAAATTTGTAGGTTAAGTTTCTCTAATTGACTAGAATTACTAGAATGACTATGGATAAGTCATGGATGTTTAAGGATCGAATGTCACCGGAATACGGATTGGGTGTTGAGATATTTATAAACAATGCCATAAGACATTCGAAAAGATTGAATGTCGTTTGTTGTCCATGTTTGAAATGTGTGAATGCCAAGTACCAAAATGCGAATGTAATAAGAGACCATTTATTTTGTAATGGTATCGATCAAAGTTATAACACATGGATTTGGCATGGAGAATCAGTTTCAAGAAAAAGAAATAGTGAAAGTGTTCCAATAGATCAAGTTGTAGATGAGAATGTGGATGACCCGGATGACCCAATAGGGATGTTTGAGGCTGCACAAAATTATTTTAACGACAAATCCTCTTTATTTGAGGAAGCATTAGAGGATGCCAAGAAACCATTGTACCCAAATTGTAAAGATTTTACCAAGATATCAACACTAATTAAGCTTTATAATTTGAAAGCAAAGTATGGGTGGAGTGATAAAAGTTTCTCAGAGCTGTTAGAATTATTGAGTATGTTGTTGCCTAGTCCTAATGAAATTCCGATATCCGCCTATTATGCTAAAAAGATTTTAAGTACCTTAGGGATGAAGTATGAAAAGATCCACGCATGCATCAATGATTGTTGTTTGTATCGAAAAGAACTTGTCGATGCAGAACTGTGTCCTACTTGTAGAATATCGAGATGGAAGGTTAAGAAGAATAAGAAAGAAGGAGTGAAAAATATTCCAGCAAAAGTCATGTGGTATTTCTCTCCTATTCCAAGATTTCAACGAATGTTTCGAAGTAAAGAAACTGCGAGATTGTTGACGTGGCATGCTACGGACCGGCAGCGAGATGGGTGCATACGACATCCAGCCGACACAATTTCATGGAAAGAAATAGATGAAAGGTGGTATGATTTCAGTGGAGAAACGAGAAACCTTCGCCTAGCCCTATCAACAGATGGAGTTAATCCACATGGTGACCAAAGTACTAGATATAGCTGTTGGCCAATTATGTTGGTTACTTACAATCTACCTCCTATGGTTGTGCATGAAGCGTAAATTCTTAATGTTAAATTCATTAATCTCAGGACCCAAACAACCTGGAAATGACATAGATGTTTATTTAGCTCCGTTAGTCGACGATCTTAAGATGTTATGGAACACGGGCATTCAATGTTTTGATGCCCATCGACAAGAACACTTCACGCTCAAAGTTATTTTGTTGTGGACCATTAATGATTTTCCAGCATATGGTAACCGGTGTGGGTGTACTACAAAAGGTTATAAAGCATGTCCTATTTGTGGAGACAAAACATCATCAATTTATTTACCTAGCGGAAAAAAGAATGTGTATCTCGGACATCGAAAATATTTACCAATCGAGCACTCATTTAGAAGACAGAAAAAAGCATTTAATGGAGAACAAGAATATGGAATACACCCTGAACCTCTAAGTGGTGAAGAGATTCTTGCACAATTGAATAGTCTTCAATTTACGTATGGCAAAGGACAACAACCTCTGAGAATCTTATTGGAAGAAGAAATCGATCTTTTTCGAATTGGAGTATTGGAAGTATTTTCACGTGCGACATTGTTTAGATGTCATGCACATTGAGAAAAATGTTTGTTCGAATATTATCGGAACTCTACTTCATATTCCTGAAAAAAAAAAAGATGGAATAAAAACTCGCGAAGACTTAGCTAAATTAAGACCTGAGTTAGCCCCAATTAAGAATTTAGATAAAAAGACATTTCAGCCTCCAGCATGTTACACACTATCTAGAAAAGAGAAGATGAGTGTGTGTAAAAGCTTATCTGAACTTAAAGTGCCTGACGGTTATTCATCCAACATAAGTAAATTAGTTTAAACTACTTGATTTGAAACTTTACGGGCTTAAATCGCATGACCATCACGTTTTGATGCAACAATTGCTACCTGTAGCAATTCGGGGTGTTTTGCCTAAACACGTTAGATATGCGATCATTCGGTTATGTTTCTTTTTCAAAGCTATATGTAGTAAGTCGATCGATTCATCTAAGTTGAAGGGATTGCAAGATGATGTAGTGATCACTTTATGCCTATTAGAAAAGTACTTTCCACCAGCATTTTTCACAATCATGGTTCACCTTGTGGTACATCTTGTAAGAGAGATTGAATTTTGTGGACCAGTTTATTTGAGGTGGATGTATCCATTTGAAAGGTATATGAAAGTTTTGAAAGGTTATGTTCGAAATAGAAATCGTCCAGACGGATGCATTGGAGAAAATTATATATTGGAAGAGTCGATAGAGTTTTGTTTTGAATTCTTACAAGGAGTTGAATCAGTAGGGTTGCGAACATCGAACAAAATGATAGATTCAAATATCGATCGACCATTATCTGCCTCCAATTATAAAACACCAACTAAAGATATGATTGATCAAGCACATATGTATATACTTCATAATGTAGATGAAGTGCTTCCATATATAGATCAACACATGGAAATGTTGTCTAAAGTGAATCCTACTAAGTCTAAAAATAAAAAATGGCTTCAAGATGAACATAATCGTACCTTTAGCAGTTGGTTGAGTGAACGTGTTGGGTTGGCTATAGGATTTCGAATACATTCTATATCATCTACATTAAGGTGGATATCACATGGATCTCGTTCAGAAGTTACCACTTATGAAAGTTATATGGTTAATGGTATTCAATATCATACAAAAAAATGCGATGATCTTAGAAGTGTGCAAAACAGTGGAGTTATGATAACAGCTCAAACTATGCAAATTTCTAGTTCGAAAGACAAAAATCCAATCATGTCAGACATGACCTTTTATGGCATAGTATAAGAAATTTGGGAGCTTGATTACAATAGTTTCCAAGTCGTCTTATTCAAATGTGATTGGGTTGAAAACAATGGTGGAATTAAAGTAGACGACATGGGATTTACGACCATAGACCTTAATCGCATTGGACATAAATCTGACTCCTTCATTTTAGCCACTCAAGCCAAACAAGTATTCTACATAAAAGATCCAATTAACCCTCGTTGGTCAGTGGTGCTAATGCCTTCACAGAGAATAGTTGTAGAACACGGTCATGATGAAGTTGATATTGGCCAAGATTGTGGGTATGGAATCATAGAATCCCTACCTAATATTGTTGATGATGACTCAGACACCTATGTTAGAATTGATTGTGATGGTATATGGATTAATAAATAGGTTTGTGATATTATTTTTGTGATTATCTAACTCATATTTTGTATACAATCTTTTCTATTTGTAATTAACATAAATTCTTTCTTATGCAGGTTTACATTATGTCTCAATCGGATAGCGATCATGCCGATGATGTTCCCAATGCCAGACGGACTTCTCGAAACCGAAATACCAGAGGAGTTACAGTATTACACGAGCTTGCTCAAGACCGGATGGCGGGGAGGCGTCACCTTTGTACAATACAACTCAATGGGCCAAGATATCGGTGAGTCTTCAACCAAGTTGCGTAGTTATATTGGTATGTGTGTTAGGGCCAAAATACCTATCACATACGAAGATTGGTATGCTGTGTAACGGCCCAGTTTTCTATTCCGGTTCTCGAGGTGCTTTCGGTTCAGATTCAGTGGTTCGGTTGGGCCGTTAGAGCTGTTTTGACCCTTAGGGGTATTTTGGTCTTTTGGCTCTCCGTGCAGGATTTGTGGTTTTTCAGGCTTCGAGGTAGCTCCTGCCTTTGTCGAGGCTGGTTTGTTATTGCTGGCGAGTCCCGAGATGTTTGGGCTAGTCTGTAAGGGACCGACCCGAATGGGGCACTAAATGGGCCCTTATCCCAATGCATGCATTCAAAGTAAAGGACATTTAAACAGACATGATTTCGGATTCCAATTAAAACAAAAACATTCAAAATAACCCCTTTAAAAACTAGACAATTTCCGTGGAACCTGTCCCTGTTTCCAAGCACTGTTCCAAGATAAATACATTTCCAAAGTTTACTACGATCGAGAGATTTACTAAAAGCCATTCAAAACACATTCGAGATACAAAATCTTTGGAATCCACAAATATTTACAAAACGTCCCGGGGCTCGTGCCCGACTACATGCATTCGGGGAAAACAAAACACACGAGTCATAATACAAAAATCGAGTTGGAAAGCTGGGCCCCATGATCACGGCTCCTCCTTGGAGCATCTGTCGCGCACCACGATTACCGTGGAAAACCACGAGAATAAGGGTGAGTAACGAATTACTCAAGAAGAATCCCCAACCGGGGTACAATACGATATACATGGTCATCTCGATGAGCGTATGCAAGCTATGAATATAAACACGAGAATAGAACACATAGCTTAGCCCACACTTGGGCCTCGGATGCCAACTCGGGGGTCTTAGTTGGAGTAATATCATCACACGATCCAATACATGAGTCGCCCTATACGAGAAACAAGTCCCGGCCTCGGCTTGTCATCGTCGACGAAAGGTACACGGCTCACAATCCCGAGGAGCTCTCGATCGGTATTTGTAATGAGCGTAAGCATGCACCGCGTGCTACTGCGAACTATGGGGGTTGCGGAGTGCGGAGGCAAGGCGCCCATATCCGATCACCACGCCTAACTAAATCTTTGGATCGGTGTCACTGACATAGGGGTGTGAGACCTGGACACGTAAACTATGTCAGCCTGAACCACCGCACTTGGGGCCAAGGAATGGTCGTGGTAGGCTTACACCAGGAAGCCGTCCTTGCCTTAACAGGTGGCAATCAGGGGCTACTGCCAAACATGCTGAGGACATGCGCGTTTGCGGGGGCGAGGCAATGCCAAGTCATCATCCCGACCGTTGGGGCATTAACAACTGCCACCCTCACCCAAGATTGCAGGGCCTACCGCTCGGGTTAGCTAATCCCTCACGGGGTCCAGGGACGGAATGACTTGCTCGACGTCCCTACCATGGATGCAAGGTGCTTTATGCATCAGGCCCGGATGATGCTATCTACCTGCAACTCTAACCTGCCCTAGCAAACAGCAAACAATTCCATAAAATCCAATACGTGCTCAATAAGAATACAACGAGCCTAGCATGATACTACGAAGCAAGGAATAGATACGAGCATGCTAGAAGGGAACAACCTAGCATGGATTAACATGAGAATTAATCAGGACAACATGCTAATCGGGAATTCAGAATTGAGTACCTAGCTATACATGTCAATAAAAACAAACAAGCAATCAATCAGCAATCACATATAATATCGCTGGGTCCATACAACTCGGTAAGAAATCCTTACCTTGGTAGGGGGACGATTTGACACGAAATCCTAAATTGCGAACGAACCCGAACTAGCTCACGAGAACCTATCAATCACAACAAAAATCACACAATAGGCCTAAATATAATAAAATAAATGAGGCTCGGCTCGGGGGAGCAACTCACGAGGCACGCAGCGAACGCACGAACGAGCCGATTGCACGAACGAGAGGCGGCAATAGGGCTTCTTTGGCGTGGCTGGGCGCGTGGTCTGGGCGCGGCTGCGCGAGGAGGGGGCGGCCCTGGCGCGACGACGAACGCAGGAGCGATGCAAGGGCGCGGACGACACGGCGCTTGCGGCGAGGCGCGCGCGCGCGCACGGTTCGATGCGCGCGGCGAGGCTCGGCGGTTGGGCTGCATACATGCGAGCGGCGGCGGCAGCGGCGAGCGAGGCGATTGGAGGGAAGCGAATTCGAGCGATTGTGGAGGATTCGACGGCCGATCCGTTGATGGACGAACTCCCTTACACTAGCTACACAAAATCTACAAGAAGCTCACCGTCTCGTGACAAGTAAACGCAGCGAAACCAAAAACAGGGGAAATGAATTGGAAGGAGAAGAAGAAAGAAGAAACTTACCGGTGTTGGGCGATCGGCGAGGGAGCTCCGGCGAGGGTGAGGAGTTGCAGTCGGTAAAGGGGAAAGGAGAAAGAAATCGCGAGGGAGAAGTGAGTCGGTCGGAGGAAAAATCGCGAAGGAAGAAGAGAAATGGGGAAACTTTCGGGCGAGCTCAGCCTTTATACCAAAGGAAGAAGAAACACACATACATATTAGGTCGCACGCTAAGATTACCAAGAGCGTCTGGTAGCTCAAGTGGCAAGGCCACCCGTCTAGCTTCCCAAGTTGCCCTAGTTCGAAACTCACTCGACGCGCTATTTAATTTCCCTTTTCTTTTTACTTTTTACCAAGCCCAAACATCTTCACAAGGCTTCCCGATCCCATTCAAATCAACTAATAATTTTTTCGGCAATTAGCCAAGGCATAACCGTCCCTGTCGGCCCGACCAAATTACCAAAATGCCCCTAGACCTCCCGGGAAGACCGGGATGAAATTTCCGGGCCGTTACAATACTCCCCCCTTATAAGACTTTCGTCCTCGAAAGTCACTTAAGATTGGAACAGCTCGAGATACTGCAATCTCATCTCATCCTCCCGCTCCCAAGTGGCTTCCTCTGAACTCTGACTCCTCCATTGAACTTTTACCAACCGGATTTCACGATTACGCAGTGTCTTTATCTCAAAAGCAAGAATCCCCACTGGCTTTTCCTCGAAGCTCAAATCCTCATTCAGCTGCAAAGGCTCAAAATCCACAATGTGCGACGGGTCCAAACGCATCTTGTCTCAACATCGAAACATGGAAAACACTGTGAACAGCTGACAATGACGGAGGCAAGGCTAATCGATAAGCAACCTTGCCGATCCTCCCCAGAATCTCAAACGGACCAACAAAACGGGGACTCAGCTTTCCACGCTTGCCAAACCTCAAAACACCTCCCATCGGTGCGACCTTTAGGAATACATGTTGGCCAACCTCAAACTCCAAATTCCGGCGCCGAACATCTGCATAACTCTTCTGTCTGCTCTGAGCTGTCAACATACAAGCTCTAATCTTCTGCACGGCACCATTGGTCAACTGCAGCAACTCAGGACCTAAAACCTGCCTATCACCAACCTCTTCCCGAACACGGGAGATCGGCAGCGCTTACCATACAAAGCCTCGAATGGAGCCATCCAGATCGTCGATGATAATCGTTGTTATATGCAAACTCCATCGGATACAAATCTTTGGTCCCAAGCGCCGGAAATCCAACACACAAGCCCGCAACATATCTTCGAGAATCTGGTTCACCCTCTCAGTTTGTCCATCGGTCTGAGGGTGAAAAGCTTTGTTGAAGCGCGCACTCGGTGCCTAAACCTTACGGGCGCTCTCGAAGCGAGAAGTGAACCTCGAATCACGGTCGATCGATCCTCACGGGCACACCGTGATAGCGAATGATCTGCTCCAAAAACAAGCTGCGCCCACTTGTTCCACGGTATAAGTGTCTCTACAGGGAATGAAGTGTGCGCTCTTAATCAATTGATCGACTATCACCCAAATCGATAGAACTTCCTCGGAGTCCTCGGCAACCCGAAATAAAGTCCATGGAGATCTCTTCCCATTTCCACCGAGGTACACTCGTGTTTGCAATAACCGGGTTTGGTCTGCTGGGTGCCTTCACTTGGCGACAAGTGAGACATCGTCGGCCGACAAACTCCGCAACATCTCTTTTCATACCCATCCACGAGAATGTCGCTTTAGATCTCGATACATCTTGGTACCCCGGGGTGCCAAGCAAAAAGCAGAGAACTGTGGGCCTCGAGAGCAACTGCTTGCAATCTCGCAACATCCGGAACACACAACCGGCCTCTCTGTACGTCATCCCAGCATGCGGTGAATATACAAAGTCAAAATCTCCATCAGCACTAACTCTGTCAAATAATCTTTTAAGTGCGGGTCACTCGGTGACTATCAATAATTATTTGTCTAATCGATGGTGGGTATCCAATTGAGCCACTCTGGCGATAACCTCACCTAACAACACTGCAATCTCGGCCGGCTCGAACTCTCTCCGTAATCTGGGTTGGGAGCTTAACAACACGCGCGAGTGCGACGTCTTCCTACTCGAGCATCGGCTACAACATTGGCTTTACCGGATGGTACAGAATCTACATGGTCATAATCTTTCACTAACTCTAACCATCTCCTCTGTCTCATATTCAACTCCTTACGAGTAAGCAGATACTTGAGGCTCGGTGATCGGTAAACATCGGATCCGCTCACCATACAGGTAATGCCTCCAAATCTTGATTGCAAACACCATCTTTGCCAACTCCATATCATGAGTCGGATAGTTACGCTCATATGGCTTGGTGACGGGAAGCATAAGCAATGACCTTCCGTCTTTGCATCAACACACAACCCAACCCGAACTTGGAAGCATCGGCTGTAAACCACGAAACCACTGTCCCTTCCGGATTGCCAACAACGATGCTAAAGTCAAAGCTGGCTGGCAGCAGGCAAAGCTCTCATCACACCTACCGTCCCAAACAAACTCGACACCCTTCCTCGTCGGACGAGTGAGGGGCGAGGCTATGGCGGAAAAGTCCTTAACAAACCGACGGTAGTAACACGCGAGCCAGAAAAGCTGCGTATCTCGTGGCGAAGTCGGCACTGGCCCACGAACTCACGACCTCAATCTTTGCAGGATCAACAGCTATACCATCTCTCGAGACTACGTGACCTAAGAAGGCCACTTGTTCCAACCAGAACTCACATTTGGAAAATTTCGCATAAAGCTGGTTTTCCCTCAAGGCTGTCAACACTTTCCTCAAATGCTCTGCATGATCCTTCCTGGTCCTTGAATAGATCAGAATATCGTCAATGAACACGATGACGAAGCTGCCCAAAAATGCTTTGAACACCCTATCCATCATGTCCATGAACACTGCTGGTGCATTCGTCAATCCAAACGACATGACCCCAAACTCGTAGTGCCCATATCTAGACCTGAACGTTGTCTTAGGAATGTCGGCGTCCCTAATTCGCAACTGATGATACCCGGATCTCAAATCTATCTTAGAGAACACGGAAGCTCCCTGAAGCTGATCGAACAAATCATCGATACGGGGCAACGGATACTTATTCTTCACTGTCACCTTATTAAGTTCACGATAGTCAATGCATAGGCGCATCGAACCATCCTTTTTCTTCACAAACAACACTGGCGCTCCCCATGGGGACACACTCGGACGAATGAATCCTCGATCTAACATCTCCTGCAGCTGAACCTTCAGTTCCTTTAGCTCGGCTGGCGCCATACGATACGGAGCCTTCGAGATAGGGAGGGTCTCTAGCTCGAGCTCAATTGTGAAGTCAACCTCTCTCTTCGGGGGCAACCCCGGTAACTCCTCAGGAAACACATCAGCAAACTCTCGCACAACCGGCACTTGATCAATAGTCAGTGAGGGACGGCTCTCTCCGGACAATTTGGCTAGGTAGCCCCAAGCTCCATGAGCTAGCAAACGACGAGCTTTCACGGTGACACCATCGGCGGGCAAACTCCACCACTGAACTCCACGAAACTTGAAGTCGGGCCGACCGTGGCTTTGAACACTACTTCCTTCCGGTGGCAGTCAATCAATGCGTGGTTAGCGGCTAACCACTCCATACCAAGAATCACATCAAAACCACTCATGGGTAGAACTATGAGCGTAGCTACCAGCAATTCCCCGGATATCTCGATCCGGCCATCCTTAACCTTATCTTTTGCTAACATATTAACTCCCGAAGGAGTTGCAACAGACAATTCAAAACCTAGAGGCTCTAATCTCAACCTAGCATGCTCAAGAAACAAAGCGGATACAAGCGAGTGCGTAGGGCAGTCAAACAAGACAAATGCACAATGATCCAAAACAAGAAGCGTACCTGCCACTGCGGCATCTGCACACTCAGCCTCCTGACGGTTCGTAGCGAACACCCGGCTCTGCTGCTGCTGCACAGGCTGAACTGCCATAGCTGGCTGATCACAAGAACGGATCATATGCCCCTCCTTTCCACATCGGAAACACCGTCTGGGCCCGATCTGACAAGCTCCGAAGTGGACTCTTCCACAAGTGACACAGGCGGGAATCTGCCTAGGACCGCCCTGCTGGCGAGGCTCGAACTGGGCCGGAATCCTACGCTGATCCCGGACAGGAATCGCCCTTGGCGACGGCCGCGCCTCCTCGAACTCAAACCTCCTCTTCTACCCCCTACTGGTGGGACGGGGGCGCTGCACACGAGGCGGCGCCGATCCGCTCAACAGGATACTTTCCATTGTAAATAGTGG
This sequence comes from Sicyos edulis, assembly GCA_036507275.1. Classification (NCBI taxonomy): domain Eukaryota; kingdom Viridiplantae; phylum Streptophyta; class Magnoliopsida; order Cucurbitales; family Cucurbitaceae; genus Sicyos; species Sicyos edulis. Next base: position 23,905,106 of record CM071856.1, read on the forward strand.
CCAGCTGAACAGCTTTAGCATAAGTGATAGGGGCCAGAGCCCTGACATCCTGAGACACACCCTGCCTCAGACCAGAAATGAACTTCCGAATTTTCAACTCAGGGGTTGCTATCAGCTGCGGAGCAAAATAGCCATACTCCGAAAACTTCCTCTCGTACTCCTCTATAGAATCAGAACCCTGCTGCAGATTCTGGAAAAGCGCTACCATCTTCTCTTGAGCCTCATCGCTAATGTACTTGGCTTTAAATTCTGTCTTGAAGAACTCCCAGGTAGCAGGTGGAGACCCAGCTGGTCTCTCACTCAGGGTGGACTCCCACCACCATCTAGCTACGCCCCCTAACACATGGGCTGCACACCTCGGCCTCTGCACATCGGGGCACACCATAATCAGGAAGGTGTACTCCAAATGGGCAATCCATCTGGCTGCTGCTAAAGCATCACCTGTGGCGTCAAACTTATCAGGGTTCCATTTTACGAAATCCTTCAACCATTTACCAAGCTCATCGGCACCTTCCGCCACTTCGCCTCCAAAGGCTGCTGGCTCTGCGGAGGCTGGGAAGTCTTCTTTGCGCCTCTTTGAACCAAGCGAGTGTTTGCTCGATCTGAGCTCGGGACTCTTCCATTTGCGCGCACGCCAACAAAGCACAGGTCTACGCCTCTGGCCACTCAACAGTCGACCACCATTAACCTCATAGAATTAGCAAATGCTGCCCAAGAGCGATCTCGCGGCGCCACGATCGCCTCAATGTCTACTCTGGGCTCAACGGGAGCTACGAGGCGAGAATGCTATCGATCTCGGCTTGGGGCGATGTCCTGCGGTGTCGATTCGATCACGACACCTCGGCCTCCACTCGGGCGTCCTCTTGGCGCGCGTAAGCGGCATCTTTGGCGATTTACACCCAAACCAATAACGAGTGAGAAACTCGCTCGTCTCGCTCTACAATACTACACAAGGCATACACTAGATGGACAGTATTGTAAATTCTTAACCCTTTTTCTCAACAACAAATTGTAAACTTAGGCGTGCACTGATGACCGCCGGAGTGCTAGTGATCATGGGAAAACGACCTACAACAACGAGGTCATACTACGAGAATTTATGACTCACGAGCTCGATACCAACCGTAAGGGACCGACCGAATGAGGCACTAAATGGGCCCTTATCCCAATGCATGCATTCAAAGTAAAGGACATTTAAGCAGACATGATTTTGGATTCCAATTAAAAAGCGAAAACATTCAAAATAACCCCTTTAAAAACTAGACAATTTTCTGGAACTGTCCCTGTTTCCAAGCACTGTTCCAAGATAAATACATTTCCAAAGTTTACTCATCGATCGAGATTTACTAAAAGCCATTCAAAACTCTGACAGATACAAAATGCTGGAATCCACAAATATTTACAAAACATCCTAGGGCTCGTGCGTCATTACATGCATTCAGGGGAAAACAAAACACACGAGAGTCATAATACAAAAATCGAGTTGGAAGAGTGGGCCCCATGATCACGGCTCCTCCTTGGGCATCATCGTCGCGCACCACGATTACTCGTGGAAAACCACGAGAATAAGGGTGAGTAACGAATTACTCGGTAAGAATCCCCAAGCGGGGTACAATCACGATATACATGGTCATCTCGATGAGCGTATGCAAGCTATGAATATAAACACAGAATAGAACACATAGCTTAGCCCACACTTGGGCCTCGGATGCCAACTCGGTCTTAGTCGGAGTAATATCATCCACGATCCAATACATGAGTCGCCTATACGAGAAACAAGTCCCGGCCTCGGCACATATCTGTCGACGAAAGGTACAGCTGGCTCACAATCCGAGGAGCTCTCGGTCGCCGGCGTGAATGATGGCGTAAGCATGCACCGCGTGCTCTGCAGAACTATGAAGGGTTGCGGAGTGCGGAGGCAAAGCTGCCCATATCCGATCACCACGCCTAACTAAATCTTTGGATCGGTGTCATCGACATAGGGGTGTGAGACACGGACACGTAAACTATGTCGGCTGAACCACACTTTGAGGCCAAGGAGCGGTCTGGTAGGCTTATACCAGAAGCCGCCGTCCTTGCCTTGCAGTGGTCAATCGTGGCTCTTGCCAAACATGCCGAGGACATGCTGTTTGCTGGGGCGAGGCAATGACAAGTCATCATCCCGACCTTTGGGGCATTAACAATTGCCACCCTCACCCAAGATTGCGGGCCTACTGGCGCTCGGGTTAGCTAATCCCTCACGGGGTTCGGGGCGGAATGACTTGCTCGGCGTCCCCCGCCATGGATGCAAGGTACTTTATGCATCGGGCCGGATGATGGTATCTACCGCAACTCTAACCCGCCCTAGCAAGCGACAAACAATTCTATAAAATCCAATACGTGCTCAATAAGAATACAACGAGCCTAGCATGATACTACGAAGCAAGGAAGCAGATACGAGCATGCTAGAAGGGAACAACCTAGCATGGATTAACATGAGAATTGTCAGAACAACATGCTAATCGGGAATTGAGAATTGAGTACCTAGCTATACATGTCAATAAACACAAACAAGCAATCAATCGGCAATCACATATAATATCGCGAGGTCCACACAACTCGGTAAGAAATCCTTACCTTGGTGGGGACGATTTGACACGAAATCCAAAATTGCGAACGAACCCGAACTAGCTACCGAGAACCTATCAATCACAACAAAAATCACACAATAGGCCTAAATATAATAAAATAAATGAGGCTCAGCTCGGGAGCAACTCACGAGGCAAGACGAATGCACGAACGAGCCGATTGCACGAACGGGGCAGCAATAGGGTTTGCTGGGCGCACTGGGGCGCGATGTTGGGCGCGTGGGCGCGCGGGCTGCGCTCGCGAGGGCGCTGGCTGTGCGCGACGGGCGCGCGGGAGATGCAAGTGCGCGGACGACACGGCGCTTGGGCGAGGGCGCGCGCGCTGGCACGCGGCTTTCGATGTCGCGGGCGAGGCTCGTGGTGCTGGTCGTCTCACGCGAGCGGCGGCGAACGAGGGGCGAGCGAGGGGCGATTGGAGGGAAGCGAATTCGAGCGATTGGGGAGGATTCGACGGCCGATTCCTTGATGGACGAACTACCCTACACTAGCTACACAAAATCCACAAGAAGCTCGCCGTCTCGTAAAACGGCGAAACCAAAAACAGGGGAAATGAATTGGAAGGAGAAGAAGAAAGAAGGAACTTACCGGTGTTGGGCGATCGGCGAGGGAGCTCCGGCGAGGGTGAGGAGTTGCAGTCGGTCGAGGTTAAAGGAGAAAGAAATCGCGAGGGAGAAGTGAGTCGGTCGGAGGAAAAATCGCGAAGGAAGAAGAGAAATGGGGAAACTTTCGGGCGAGCTCAGCCTTTATACCAAAGTAAGAAGAAACACACATAAATATTAGGTCGCACGCTAAGATTACCAAGAGCGTCTGGTAGCTCAAGTGGCAAGGCCACCCGTCTAGCTTCCCAAGCCGCTCTAGTTCGAAACTCACTCGACGCGTTATTTAATTTCCCTTTTCTTTTTACTTTTTACCAAGCCCAAACATCTTCACAAGGCTTCCCGATCCCATTCAAATCATCTAATAATTTTTCCGGCAATTAGCCAAGGCATAACCGGCCCTGTCGGCCCGACCAAATTACCAAAATGCCCCTGGACCTCCCGGGAAGACCGGGATGAAATTTCCGGGCCGTTACATAGTCGTTTGGGAGTTCGGTTGTGATTTGGGTTTTGGGCAAAGTGTTGGTTGGTTGTGTGCTTCCTTTGGGATTTGAGCCCGGGCCCTTGGTGTTGATTTGGGAGTTAGATTTTAGTGAGTTTTATTTATTGAGAGAGGTTGCTTCAGCCGGGTCTCGAAGGAGGAAGCCGGAAAATGGGATTTTTAAGGATAAAAGTGGATAAGGATGGATTTCGGATAAAATCCTTATTTTTCCTTTTATTTCCCATTTTCCTTTTTCTTTTCCAAATTCATTTTCTTTTCTTTTATTTTTTTGTCCAAATTCACTTTCTCTCTCTTTCTCTCTCTCTCTCTCTCTCCCGAGCACCCGGCCGAGCGGTAGCCCGCCCACCACCGGTCGGTCGGCCTTGTCGCCGTCGCTGACACTAGCGGCCGAGACGCCCGGATCGCGGCAATGAGAGAAGCCCGTCGCCAATGACCGAAGTTCGTGACGTCATCGCACCAGTCCGCTTCGAGCGCCGCCGCGTCGACGTCGTCGCACCAGATCCGCCCGAGCAGCAGCGCCGTCGCTCGTGTCGCCAGATCTCGCGCCTCGCCCTCGCTCGATCTTGTTCGCGCCGTGCTGTCCATGCCGAGCCGCGCCACGTCGCCCAGTGCCAAGCTCGCCGTGTCGCGCCAAGACGCTCGGCGCCCGTGCACCCAGTAGCGTGTCAAGCCGCCGCGCGCGTCGCGCTCCAGCGCCCGCGCCAAAGCACTGACCTGCCGCTGCGCCAACGCGCGCCAGCCCCCCAGCAATTTGTCTCGCCCGTGCAACCGACTCGTTCGTGTGTCCGTCGCGCCTCGTGAGTTGCTCCCGAGCTGAGCCCTGTTTGTTTTATTATATTTGGGCCTTTTGATTGTAATTATTGTTGTTTTTGTTAGGTTCTCGCTAGCTAGCTCGGGTTCGATCGCAGCTTAGGTTTCTTGTGTTTAGAGGTCTTCCAGCCAGGTAAGGATTTCTTACCGAAGTTGTGTGGACCATGCGATATATTATGTGATTGCTGATTGTATGCTTGTTTGTGTTTATCGACATGTTTGGTGATAAGTGCTCTATTCTGAATTCCCGACTGGCATGATTTCCTGTGTTGTTTCTCATGTTAGTCCATGCTAGGTTGTTCCTTTCTAGCATGCTCGTATCTGTCCTTGCTTCGTAGTATCATGCTAGGTTCGTTGTATTCTTATTGAGCACGTATTGGATGATATTGCTTGTTTCTTTGATTGCTAAGGCGAGTTAGAGTTGCGGGTAGATAGCATCATCCGGGCGGGTGCATAACGTACCTTGCACCCCGACGGGGACGTATGAGATGGAGCTCGCCCGATCCCGTTAGGAATAGCTAACCCTAACGGTGGCCCCGCAATCTTGGGTGAGGTGGCGGACTATTAAATGCCCCAGCGGTCGGGATGATGACTTGGCATTGCCTCGCCCCGGCGATCGGCCGCACGTCCTCGGCGTGTTCGGCCGTAGCCCTTGATTGCCACTGTTAAGGTAAGGGCGGCTTCACGGTGTAAGCCTACCACGACCCGTTCCTTAGACCCAGTGCGGTGGTTCAGGTGACATAGTTCACGTGTCGAGTCTCACACCCTATGTCGGTGACACCGATCCGAGATTTAGTTAGGCGTGGTATTGGACATGGGCGGCTTGCCTCTAGACCGGCGCACCCCCATAGTTCTGCGATAGCACGCGGTGCATGTTTACGCTCATTCTGGCGCCGACCGGAGAGCTCCTCGGGATCTTGAGCTAGTGCACCTTTCGTCGACCGTAGACAGGCTGAGGCCGGGACTTGTTTCTCGTATAGGGCGACTTGTGTGATGTGTTGTGTGGTGAGTTTTCCGGACTAAGACCCTGAGTTGGCATCCGAGGCCCAAGTGTGGGCTAAGCTATGTGCTCTATTCTGTGTTTATATTCATAGCTTGCATACGCTCATCGAGATGACCATGTAAATCGTATTGTACCCGGTTGGGGGATTCTACTTGAGTAATTCGTTACTCACCCTTATTATGTGGTTTTCCACAGGTAACCATGGTGCGAGACAGGATGGCTGGAGGAGGAGCTGTGATCATGGAAACCCGTTGTTCAACTCTGAGTCTTATGTTTATTTTTATGATTTAAGTGTCCTCTAAATGGATGTAGTTGGGCACGGAGCCCTAGGGTGTTTTCTGAATGTATTTCCGGATTCTAGCATTGTTGTAACTATTGCAAAGCTTGTATGTTTTAAATAAATCTCTTATCAGAGTATGTTTTGGAAATGTATTTGTCTTGGAACAGGTGCTTGGAAACAGGGACAGGTTTCAAGAATTTATGTTGATTTTTAAATGGATGTTTTCATGTTTTAGTTTTTACTTAGAATCCAAACACCATCTTGCAAATTTTCTGTAGATTTGTATGAATGCATTGAGGTAATGGCCTATTTAGAACCCCATTTGGGTCGGGTCGTTACATGCTGTTCCTGATGCACTAAAAGAGTTGATCTGGGATTCTATAGAGGTAACTACATATCATCTAAATTTCATTATGTATTTCAATACTAAATTATTAATCTAACTTATTCTATTGTTAGCAGATGACGTTTCAAGTTGATCCTATGTGCAAACATAATGCCATGATGTGTATGTCGACGGCGTTCCGAACGTTTAGATACAATCTAAACAAGAAGTACGTTCAACCATTTCTAGACCAACCCGAGAGATTAAGAACACCACCAACTAAATACACTGCGATCACACAAAAGCAATGGGATCAATTTGTAGACATCAGATTGTCAGAAAACTTCAAGGTAACTATTTTTTTATGAGTGTAATGTCTATAACCTTCAATATATTCATATAATTATATGTTATACAGAAAGAAAGTGATGAGAAAAAAGCATTGCAAGCTAAACAAAAGTATCATCATTGTACGGCTCGAAAGGGATATGCTCAACTCGGTCATGAACTAGTAAGAAACTATCTACCCTAAGAATTTATGTTTCCACGCACGTATTTTCTACTTTACTAAATCTCATGTGCTGTTAATTTTAATTGTAGCATATAGATATCAAAAGTAATCCCTCAGGCCGTGCTGAATTATGGAAAGCAGCTCGAAAGGGAAAGAATAAAGAGTACGTTGATGGAGACACAATTGAAACGGTCGAGAAAATTGTAAGTTGTTGTTTCATTTCTTTTGTATATTGTTTGGGTTCAACTCTTTGAATGTGAATCTAAAATATTTTTTCAACAGGATAACTTGGAACGTACAAATGAAGGTCAAGATATTTTGGCTGAAGCATTGGGAACGTCGAACATCGGGCGTGTAAAGGAGTGGTCGCTTTGTAACTCCATCAATTTTCTTTAAGATATCTCATCCGAAGTCGAAGATGGGTGAACGACCAACTCAGCCAGACACTCAAGTAGATTTCTCTCAACGATTTAACTCTCCGTGTGAGGGAAGCAATAGAGATGGCATCAGGGAAGAAAATCAAATTCTTCAAGGGGTCGACATCGTTGAAGAACAAATTGATCATCCTAATGATGTCCCAGTTGATTTTGGAAGAGTAAGTATTATATTATTGAACTTTAATAATATAGTTGAATCATTGTATGTTAATTATGATTTTATTTTCTTTTTTTAAAGGGTACGACATGTAAACTAGCCGTTGAACACGGAGGTGACATTGTTGCCATTGGTAGATTGTATGAATCGAGCAACCTATCTGATAGGATACATGGTATGCCTTTGGGGAAATTCAATGTGCATGTCACGATCGATTTGATACTTGAAGGCAACGAGGACCTATACTTGCCCATCCCTTTAAACGAGGAGATGCAATACCTCAGACAAGCTTGGAACACTTTCGTGCCATGGCCAAAATCATTAATTAAGACACATACTACAACAACGGAGGTATATATATATATAATCATACATTATAATAATTTAATATGTAACACATTTATTTTACTAATAATCGAAAATGTTTATTGTCAGCCATCTAAACCCAAAAAAATGACTACTAAGAAGTCTATATCACTACTAGTAAGAAGACGATTTTGATTCGCAATCCCATCAATCAAACACGACCATTCCAATCATGATCAAGCTAGTGCGTAACTACGCTAGAGATCAACTCGGGTGTTGGTGGACTAGTACGTATCCCACTTACCATAACCGGTTTTCTTCCGATTGTTATATTGCACAAGACGAGATTTTGGAATATTGTAATATGGAAGAAATTGGATATACTTCCATACTTTGTTACATCGGGTAAGTAAACTATTTTCTTCCTCAAATATTATATTCGCATACCACTTTAATAACGTTTCCATATTTTATTTGATTTACATATGGGAAATTTGCGATAAAAGATCTTGGCTAACTACATACTAGTAGACGGTGGCGATTTTGCAATGGTTTCGGATTTAAACAAAATCTAAAAGAACGAGTTGAACGTGTAGTTGATAAGTTCAAAGACGTTGGTTGATATGAATCGTGAATATTTTTTCCCTTCAATACCGGGTATGTGTTCTACATTTTGGATTTTTAATACTTATGATTATGTTTATATCAAACTCAATATTGGTTAATTAATTTCTATAGACACCATTGGATTTTGGTCGTCATCATTCTTGCGGAAAATAAGGCGTACATTTTCAACTCGTTGGGCGAAAATCCGGTCCATGAGAGTTTATACCAAATCATAACTTCGTAAGTTTCTAAATAGAAAACTTTTGGACTTTGAATTTATATTTAATCATCCTAATGTTTAGAATTATTAATATAGTGCTTACCGAGTTTGGCATTTAAGACACAATTTGAGGTCGAAACAATTATATTGGAAATGGGTGAAGGTAAAGTTAAATCAAATTCGTTTGTTTATAGTCTTTTTTTTTTGTGATGCTGATCAATTATCGTTTACTAAGTATATGTAACTATTTTTTCCCCTAGTGCCCTCAACAAATTGGATCAATAGTATGTGGATTTTACGTCCAAATATTCATACGGAAGATGATATACAACACATCCACGCACGTATTGAGACTTGTAAGTTTTATTTACATGTTAAATAGCATCATATAGAACATATACTAATTTGGTGTTTTTATTTATGTCTTAATACTTTGTAGTTCAAGACTGGCCCAAATACATTCACTCAAGCAGATATTGATGAGGTACGAGTTGAATGGGCAGAGTACATAGGTAGACATATGATAGAAAATTAAAGTTTATGTATGGAGAAATGAATTAGTTGTAGTTTAAATGTTAATTGAATAGCTAGATGCATGTAATTCGATTCTGGAAGGACAAAAGTCTCATTTGGTGTGTACTGGATTTTTCATTATGTTCATATACAGGTGGAGAGTTTTGTTATATAACAGGTGAAATTTTTTGGGATCGCATTATTGCCCCGTCATGCTGCCGAAATTTCGTGTGCATATCTATTATTGTGTTAAGAACACATGCATATATGTTTAGAAGTTAGAATTCCATATAAGTTAGTGTGTGGGTGATTGATTTCGTTAAAAACTAGAGTTTAATAGGGGATTGGATAGTTATTTAGAAAGTTTAGAATTGACTGTCTCTATATTCCCTTTTTTTTATAAAGTATAATAACTTTTAATGGCGGGCGCAATATATAGCATTTTTAATAAATTATAGCTATAGTGTCTTTTAATGGCGGGCACTGCATTTTTCTGATCTTTTTATTTTTTTTATAAATATAATGTCTTAAAAACAGCCCGAACCCCTTTTGTTGGGGGTTTTAAAAAAAAAAAAATTAAAGGTGGCGGGCATGAATGCCCGCCATAAAAAAGTTTAATGGCGGGCACGAATGCCCGCCTTTGAACAGTTTTAATGGCGGGCAAGGCCCGCCTTTGTATTGGTGCATATTGGTGGCGGGCGTGCCCGCCATCTTTTCCCTGCCCGCCACCGAAACGTTACGATGACAGGGGCATTGATGGCGGGCTTTTGCCCGCCATCTATATTGGAAATTCTACTAGTGGAAAGAAAAAAAATATTTTAACAACTTATAGATAAATGTAGACAGAAACGATCACCTTGAACAAAGGACCTACAAAATGTAGCAGTAAAACTTGAATTAGAAATCACAATTGTTCATCCAATATGTTTTTTAATCATATTGACAACACCTATTATATTTTTCAATCAAAACAACTTCGTCAAAATTTGAATCATAAACGCACAAAAACAAACTTCTATAAGTCACTTAATCTCTTACAAGAAGATGAAACATAAATAGGTGCAAGAAAAATTACTTGAGTTAAATTTCTAATAGCAGTTTGAGCTTTATATGATCAAAGCCAAAAAAAATCATAATCCCTAAAAGAATAATAATTTGTACCTGTATAGAAACTGAAACTTGGTCAGATGTCAATACTCTTTGTTCTTCTTCCTCCTTACTTCCTTTTTATTCGTGTGATTCTTCTGAATCCTAGAGATGAAAACCGAAGAATGAAATGCCATTAGTGTTGTCTCTGAAAAAATAAAGATAAAAATGAGTATACAAAATTAAATGTGATTAGTGTATAAAGATGAATCAATTAATCATCACTCACCTAGTATTATAAGATAATACAAAGAAACTCAAACTCAAAACCCACAAAAAATCGTTAAAAGTAAAAAAAGAATGAATTAAAAACCAGCCCAATTTCAATTATTTGCAGATAGCTTATAGGTTCACTCTAAATCTCCATAACCACCTACAAATAATAAGTTAACGAAAAATTGGTATACTAAATATAATTGGAGAACAACATCATTGAACATTAGTTCAATCATTGAGCATTAGTTTAAAGAAGTGAAGCATGAGGATGACTTCCAACTTTCAATTGAGAAAGAAAATACATGGAAGGAAAAGTGAACGAAAACTTCTTATGCACAAAGAAGTTCCAATTGTTAGCAAATAAGTTCAATCAGGGGAGAATGAGCAGTCGTGCATGACTTCCAAATTCTATTTTAAAGAACTCAAATTCTATTTTAAGAAACTCATGTTAACAAACAAGTTCTATGTAAGCATTGGACAGTGGATATTAGTTGCATATTTCAATAAGGCTAAAGAGAAGATGAAAATAAGGTTAATGTGTACCTGGAACAACTTCCACTTTGAGCCTCCCCTGCAAAACTCACATCACTAAATCACAGTAACAACAAAGTTAATTCATGTCAAAGTTAAGGGGAAAAAATAAATAATAAAAACCCAAAAAGGAAAGTGAAGAACTATCAACAAAAAGTTGGATATTATTTGAATTGAAACCAATTCTTTTTATTCACTTCACCATAAAAAAAGACTTAATCAACTAAATAGTCGAGATGTCAAGAAGAGGATTGCCCATTCCCAACTCCCAAGAATATCTTCACGTACGCCACGGATGTAAGAAAGCTAAAGAAAAAAGAGACTAGCATAAATTTGAAAGCAAGATTCAGATCCAAAAAGAATGAAATAAATATATTTATCAACAAATATTTTTCTAAGCAACACAAAGCATCAAGTTAAAAACATAAAGAAAACATAAATTCAGACATTATTATTTACCGACAAACTTATTCAATTGAAAGATAAGAGTAAAAAGGTATATCTATAAAGCCACATACCATGTAATTGGTTGATGAAAATAACTTTTGTCCATGTTGAAGTGAAAACTTTCAAGCTAATATTTAAAAAAAAAAAAAAAAAAAAAAATCAATGGCTTAAAATTGTAAAACTAGAAACCTTAAAAGAACATATGTTTACTTGTTGAGGTTTAAATACCGCTTTGTATGTTATGTACGAAATTAGGGATATATTCTTGCAACAAATGTAACCAGTATGGTATTTTATTCTCTAACAAAACTAATTAGAAACCTAAATAGATGAATCCTTAAACTTGATTTCTTTTTATTTCTTATTGGGAATCGTGTATGAAAAAATGGGATATCAAAGAGATGGTTATTTTTAACCATCTCATAAAACCAAGTGATATACGTAGGACTTTGACAATCTCTCATTGATTTCATAAGCATTTAATTCCCGACTCTATCTACGCAAACCAAAAGGAAAATCGTTCCATGAATGATCCAAACAATATAAACTCAGTCACAAAAATATCAATATGACAAGTTCCCAACTTTTAATTTTCAACTTTATTTATTAAGGCACTCTAGCACTCTTACCCTTCATAACCATAATTCTATTTTCAGAAACTTCACTCAGCACTTCGACCTTTCATCACCATAATTCTTTCGTTGTGGCGTTGCGCATCATAGAACTTACAAAACAAGAAGTATATTCTTAATCTCCTTGCTTGGCAAAACACAACAGTTCAAAAGTAAAATTAATTAAGACTGTCACTAAAGTTATGCTTCTTTGGTGGAAAAAACCATATGAATATTATTTTCTTACTTTAATAATCTATACATGTTGTCCATCAAACTCAAGTGAAATATAATAAGCATGCAAGTGAGATTTAGAATAAAATTAAACCACAAGTTACTTCTATGTGAAAGTATGCAAAATCATAAGTTAAGTTTACTACTGGACGGAAAAAATAATAATAAATACCTCATCACTCTTTAGAAGCTTCATAAGAGAGTGGTCCACTACAAGCTCTATTTACCTCAAATTATTCTTCAAATTCTTGGTATAAATACCTAAATTAGGAGTGGAATTAAAATATTAAAAACAAAAAAAATAACTTTTCTTCATGAGTGCATCAAAACTCTTCGAAACAAAGTGTTGTATAATTGCCTAAATAAGCAATCACACAAATCGGAATAGCATTGGAAAGAAAAAGGAGATAGAACTAGGAAAACTTGCGATACAAGTTACACCACGCAAATTGGATTCCTAGGACAAACCAAATTCAATCTAAGATAAAGATTTCACCACTTAGCTTGAATAAGGGACCTTAAAACACCATTCAATGGGCCAAAGTTGAAATAGCAAAGGAAATTCTTAGTTTTCTCCAAAAGCAAGAGATAAACAAAGTTGGAATGTATTTGCATAAAACTTGAATATCATTTCTCAAGAATAGAAGACCCTTAAATAGGGCTTCTCAAGTCTAACAATAAAAATTACAACAACCAAACTAGTTTCCTACTAATTAGAAACCACTATAAATAAATAAACAATATTTAGGAAGGTAGTTCCACCACCCTAAAGAATAGGACTTTCTATGTTGGATTTAACTACCCATTACGAATTTGTCAAATAAATTAAAATAGCAAAAAACATAAGAAATAAAAAAAATGATTTGGAAAAGGTTTGTTTTGCTTGGAAATTGAGTTGCATGGCAAGCTAAGTTTCTGAACATGCTTGGACTAATCGGGTTGTTTCCTTGAGGTTCCTCTTTGGACAGCCTCTTTAAGTTTGAGTTTGGGTCGGTACCACTTGTTTAGGTCTTTTGGCTGCAGCTCAAGGAGCACTATTTTGGATTGTTTTGTACTATTGAACAGGTAAGGATTCTCTACTCAGGTTGTGTGGACCATGCACAGGGCAAAACTCATCACGCTGCTTTATGTATTAATGTTAGATATGGATATAACCTGATGTTGCATTATTAGTTTCTGAGTTGTGGGTTTTGGATTGTTGTTGATATGGGTGTAGTATGTGTATTTGTTATAATTGTTCTGCATGTTGTGCTTCGGGATTATGGGGTCCTGAGGTGCCATATTTTTATGTTACTTTAAATGTTAAATATGATATGTATGCTTAGTATCTTGGGATTATGGGGTGCTGGGGTGCGATCTTAAGTGTTAATTTTATCTGTTTATCCTTCTGTGAAAAACATGCTAGGATTATGGGTTCTTAGCATGTTGGGTCTTAGCATGTTACTCGTTCTGTTGCGTGTTCTTGGCTTTTTTGGTTTATGTGTGAGCTGGTGATGACGTGTGCTGGTATGTAGCTAGTCCTGATCTTGTAATGAGTTGTATCCTGTTAGGGTAACTATATAAGAGTATTGAACATGTTTGGTGATCTGTTAGGACTGAGCTGACAAACATTTGTAATAGAACTCCTAGTTGACATGATCTAGAGGTTGTAGAGACACGACGTATTGTTGTCTCATTGGGTCGGTGTCGTTGAGGATTTTAATCCCACGCCTGATAGCTGGGGATGTGATGTAACATGCCGCCTCCGGCGATGCCTATTTTATGGCCCTATAGGCGGACCCTGATCATAGTGTACGCCTGCTATGGGAGGGTCTTAGCTTGGGGTGATAGGTGTGAGCATGCTGACTCGGATCGCTGGTGAGGGCCTCTAGGACCGTGACTCAATGGACACCTTTCTTCGAGTTGTTAGGCATGTCGACCTGGACCAGGTCAGTACTGTGTAGGCCTACATCTGACTGGTTTCCAGCACCATGCGGTGTATGCATACACGTGCCGGTTGTCAGGTAGATGGCTCACTTTAACCGGTGTCGTCAGTACACCCGTAGAGGAAAGTTGAGTTTGAGCTAGATAGTCGTGTAACGAACCTCATGACCAGTCATATTATCTAGAACATGTGAGTGTCTCAAGGGCCTCACATGGGAGTTATGTAACGAATCTCATAACCTGTTATATTCTTGCATTAGGTGAGTGTCTCAAGGGCCTCACAAGAAAGTTGTGTAACGTACTTCATAACCTGTTTTATTGTTAAAGTTAGGTGAGTGTCTTAAGGGCCTCACAAGCGAGTCATGCAACGAACTTCATGACCAGGTAAAAAGGCTAGTATGAGCTAAGAGTATGTGGATTGATTGAGAAAGACATGTAACGAAACTCATGGTCAGTTGGTAAACTTTGTTGAGATAAGAGTAGATATGTATTGCTAGCATGTTGAGTTCTACTTTGTGCATTGTACCTCTGTTGGGGAGTTCTTACTGAGTATTCTTTTATACTCACCCTTTCTGTGGTTATTTTCTTTCCACGGGTATTCAGAGACACTACCGAGATGGTTAGCTGGGAGGTGTTGAAGTGATTATGGGTGGAGCCGCTGCATTGTCTTTGAGTTATTGATAGGATAGATACTTCTTTCTTTAGTTGCATGCAATTGTTCAAACTCCCGTTATTTCTATTAATTCTTGGCATGGGTGGCATTATTTGTAATTAACTGATTATTTATTTGAAACCTTTTATAAACACCTTGGCCAAGGGTTTGTCACTTATTATTTATTTTGAAATAAAATTCAAACATGAGCAGTTATTTAAGGTTTGAAATTCGAAATTGCATTGATTTGAAACTGTTTTTAGTTAGCATGACATAGGAAATGTAGTTTAAATTTACGGGTCCTTATAAGCACTGATTCTAATGCAACTGATATGTTTACAAAAGCTTTACCTTTTGACAAATTTGATCTTTGCATGAGAATGTTGAATATGAGTGATGGGTACGTAGTTTTTATTTTCTATGTATTGCTTGATGTATGTTTGGTGTTGTTATGCTTGCCTAGTTAAAGTATATGCCAAGGTGGAAATTGTTAAAATATGGCCTAGACTTTAATTAGGATTCCATTTAATTAAACATCACTAAAATGTATCGAGATTAATTATTAATACATAGTTAATGAAAGAACCAATTTTGTTTAAGTGATTAAAACAAACTTGAGAATTAGTTTAGTGTGGCCACTTCATTTAAACCATGTACACTCATTTTGTTCACTATAAATATATTGGCATGCATCCAAATTTCAATTAAGCATTGTTGATCAAAGTTCCTAAAATTGAGAGATTAGTTTTCATTTTTCTAAGTTTGTTTGGCAATTAGAAAAATCAAGAGTTTTCAAATTAAGGGAGGTTGTTTGAGAAAAAATAGGAAGAAAAAGGAGAAGGGCATTTTGGGTTTGGTAAGGAAGAGAGAGAAAAAGAGGGAGCAAATTTTTCTCCCCCATTTTTCTCATCACGCCACAAGAGGGGCAACGTGTGTTTCGTCGGCGACGGAGCTCCAATGCTCCATCAGCGGAGCGTCCTCTTCCACCAACTACCATCATCCTCCGTCTAGAAGCAGCCTCCATTAAAACCCATTTGTGGCTTCCATTTTTGGTTCAAGAAAGTGAGTTTTTTATGATTTCTCTTGAAGATTCAACTTGGGGTTTTGTTGGAAAGTCTTACAAAGTTGAAGAGCATCAAAAGAGAAGGTGATTCTTGGAGAAAAATGCTACAATCTTGTAGTTCTCTTCAAATCCTAAGCAAGGTGGTGTCCAAATTTCTTTCTCCTACCTTATGGAAATTTGGTTCTCTAGTTTAGAACTCTCAATGTAATAGGGATTGACATTGTAGTTTATGTTTACTTATGTAATCTTGAATATTGAAACTTTAATCTCTAATAATATTGTCTCTTGGTCGAGCGTTTATCGCTCGGGAATAGTGGAGTAGGACGTATGTACCGAACCACTATACATTGTTGTGTAAATTTCTCTATTTTCTATCCTTTTACTCACTTTTTGAATGTTTCTTCATGGTTGGAAATTTTTTTCAGCCTTATTAATTGTTTTGTTCGACAATGTTTTAGTCCCGAAATCAAAGAAACAATCATGTATGCTTAGGATAGGTCCTCGGTGAATACTAGTTCGATATTAACATTATTCATTAAAAAAAATTCTCCCAAATAGATGAGTTGATCAAGTTTCTAAGACTCTCTTTAATAACTAGGTCAACGATGATGCTGTGAAAGCATCTTGATTTTAAACCAAAAAAAAAAAATCCAAGTAGGCCTTCATAGTTATATGTTACATTGTTTGATCTTATTGTCATTTAATTATAAGTGAAGATGAAATAATTATATTATTCTTAATCTAACCAATCAATAATGAATTAGCGGCTTCAATTACGACTATAGCATATTCTGTTGGGTATATCCTTTGCCAGAAACTCCCTAGTTCCTTCTTCTCCAACTTGCAGAGTCCGTTGAATGATGTTTTTTTTGTTTTGTTTTGTTTTTTTTTTCTTTTCTAAAATGATTGAATGAAGCTTATAGGTTTGGAGACTCCATTAGAATACGAATGTTAAAACTTCAATTAATTATATGTGAAAATTACTTTAGACATTGTTTAATAACACCATTTAGGTCTCGTTGCCAAACCATTCGATATTATTTCTAAAATTGTTATGGAAACAAATTATACAGTTTTTCTACTTAATAGTTATTTTTAATTGTTATTCGCTTTGTGCTCATAACTTACAAAAACTAGATCAAAATTTGAAAGCTAATATATATATACGGGATTTAATTTCAAGAATAATAGAAAAAAATTTAAAATAGTTCTATCAATGTCAAAATTAAAATAAAAAAAAAGAATGATAAAATAGGAGCGGTCATAATGGAATTACAAAAACATCTCAAAGTTTAATGATTTCAATCCATTACACTAATTGAAGATAATCATGACACTCAATAAAAATACGGGTTAAAAGACTATTGAGAACATGATGTACAATGTAATAAGTATCTAAAATGTTGGGATGCAAATAAAGTTTTTTTTTAATACAAGTTGCGGAGAAGGGGAGTACAAATACCGATTTTATGGATCGAACCTATGATCGTGGAGTGAAAATGGATTAACACCAAACTAGATAACCATCTCTATTGGTATGAGACTTTTTGGGTGGAACCAAAAACAAAGTCATAAGGATGTATACCTATATTAACGTGGAGATTTGAGTAGGATTGTCATTCTTATAAATGTCATTGTATTGCAGAAACTTCTTTATAAAATCTATTTATTATTCTTGATTAGTTATATTAACTTTATAAATGTCATTGTATTTGAGAAACTTCTTTATAAAATCTATTTATTACACTTGATTAGTTATATTAACTTCAATTCGTGTCACAGATTGAAGTTACTACCTATAGTATAATGATTGAAGTCACAAGTCTATTAAGCAATCAGAATTCTATTGATTGAAACCACTAAGTCTTCAATCAAGCCATTCAACCCACTTTAATTTAAACTTATGTAGTCATTGACTGACTACATAAAGTTTTAAGGTAAAAAACAATCAACATCTAAATTTTTTATTGAACTCAATAATGTAATTAACAAACTGGTTTAAGCCTAATCAATAGTTTTGTATCTCAATTTTTAAAATTCGATAGTTTATGACTTTTTTTTTTATTGTTGAAATTTTCTGTCATTTGCAATCTCTAATATAGATTGCTCTTGGCAATTGAAGTTCTTGATTCAAGTCGATTGATTAAAGTCAATCAATGATATGAATTTAATGATTGAAGTAAGTAGTAACAAGGATTCGATCTTAAAATAAAGTATTTTATAAAAGATTATAAAATAATAATAATAATTTTAATTCATAAAAAGGAAACTTACGACATTAGTCAAATTTAGAAAATAATTATAAATATGATCATTTTTTTTAAAAAAATAGCAACCATAATCATAGTAATAATAATATTGTATTAGTGCGATATCGTTTGTGCCTGACATTAAAAGTCACTATCACTTTATTAAAAAAAAATGGGCATTTGTGGTCCGTCATCATTTGTGCCCAACATTAAAGGTCATTATATTTTATAAAAAAAAATTGTTAATGATATGAATATCTAGTACTTTGGTCACCGTGTAGATTGACTTCATCCATTAATAGGGCTAGACTAAAGTTCTTCGTTTCTAAACTAACATCAACAACTTTTTGTCTATTTGTTTCTATGAGAGTGTGTCGGCTAGATGTCGTATATACATAATGACCTGACGGTCTGTAGCATGTGACGTCGATAATCTCAAAGTTTCTTTACTTCAAAACTTTTATTCAAATCTTGGAATAAGAGACAAATACCACATGAGTTTTGTTTGAATATTTTTCACTCATTTCATATTCTTCTTAACCTTCCATCTTGATGATCCATAGATAAGAGATAATTCAGCAACAAATTTACAGTCATTGATGCATGCATGAACTGTTTCATAATTCATTCTTAAAGTGCTTAAAATCTTTTTCGTATAATACTCGAAAGAATTTCATGAACTAGGTAATAAAATGCTCAATAGTAAAGTCATTCCAAACCGAGAGCTTTGTTTGACCAAAGCATATTAAGGCAAGAAGTAACATCCTCCAAGGTTTATGGTACTCGGTTATGGGCTGCCATTGAAGGTTCTAAACAATCTTTCTTCAATG
Organism: Sicyos edulis; assembly: GCA_036507275.1. Taxonomy (NCBI): domain Eukaryota; kingdom Viridiplantae; phylum Streptophyta; class Magnoliopsida; order Cucurbitales; family Cucurbitaceae; genus Sicyos; species Sicyos edulis. The sequence continues at coordinate 23,923,901 of CM071856.1, forward strand.
TCCCTATAAGTGACGAAGCTTTCATTTTTGTCAGGCTAACAACTTTAGTAATAAAACGAGTATCTTTTCCTTGTACACATTTTGTGAAAAAATGTTGTATTTTTATCTCCCTCATCCAAACATTGAGATTTATATCTCTGCTTTAAATTTTAATTTTCCTCAATGATCAAAGTGTTTGGGCTGACTTTTAAGCTTGATTCTATTGTCAACATCAGAAGAGTCAATAGTGCCATTTTGCTCCTTAAAGTCAATATCTCGATGTCTTAATAATATAGATTTGATTCTTTTAAAAAATAATAATAAGAATATGGATTTGATTTTATTACTTGAAATGATATATATATATATATATATATATATATATATATATATATATATATATATATATATATATATATATTGGCATGTATTACTTGATAATTTAAGGCATTATGGATCAGGTATATTTGTACAAGGAGTGGACTTTAATAGAAATAAAAATGGCTGAAAAGTCAACTAAATATAAAACATATTTGTATAAACTTTCATATTTCGATCATTTAACTAAGAAAATTGCATTTTGGCCTTTGTTCATGTTATTTAAGTGATGGATGATGTGAGTTCAAATATAAGTACTTATTAAGATGCTTTACTCATTTGAACAAAGATTAGGTAGAGGATAAGTGTCAGGTTCGAGTAATTGTTTTATTTCTTAATTTGAACTCAAGTCAATTAGATTATTTTATGAAAAAACCCTAACACAATTTGTTAATATATAATGTATTTTGTCTTTGACTTTAATGGATGTCCAAATGTTGCTTCGATGCATATGATTCAAGCCTTTTATAAATCAAACAAAAATATGGAATAAAATTGGAAATTATCCCGTTTGTCTCAAATTCAAATCAACATACAAAAAATTGGTGAAGTTTCCCTTTGCCGTCCAAAACCACACTTAATACTTAAAATATGTTTTCTCTCATAATTTCTCACACAATCATGTCTTTGTTTATTATTATTTTTATTTTATAATTGGTAAATTGAAGCTTTGTCCACTGTATATTTCGAGTTATTGAGATGACTTGGAACTATGATTAGTAAATTGAAATTTTGTCCCACTATATATTTATCCATTTTAATTAGGTCACATATGCAATAATAGAGTTGAAGGGTATACTGGATATAAACTCTCTTAAAACCTAGTTTCATTTAATTAGCATTTTGTATTCTATATCTCGAAATTAATAAAAAAAATAATTATGTATTCTATATCTCGAAATTAATAAAAACATTTTGTATTCTATATCTCGAAATTAATAAAACGGTTCTCATCATTGTTTGTGGACATAACTATTCATCGTCAGTGAAATCTTAGTATTTTGTCTCACATTCTTTACTTTTTTTTTTTCTTTGATTGTTGTTGTAATTTCATAAATACAACTTTTTTTCTAAGTATTTCATTCGTGAATTTTGACTCTAAAACTTCGATAGGAGCATATATTTTGAATATTACAAGTCTCTATCAACAAGACATTTCCGGAGAGAAACTCCCACAAACATGTCTATTCTCTTCAAATTTCTTTCCATCTTTCTCAAAGCTCTAAAATTTTAAATATTCTAACAAAAGAAAAACAAACAAACTTCCATAATACATTATTCTTAATGAAATTACCTTATAATTTCTGGCGTGATAGCGATCTTAACATTATATAACTTCGATTCTTTCCTTCTTGTCTCCTATATAATTGCTCAAAGACAAAGCTTCTTGCTAGCTTCTTCTAAATCATGTAAAGAATTTGGTTTTATCCCAACTATTAAATATTATGTCTCGCCCACTTTGCATCATATATTTCTTAGGGTTTCTCCTACTGAGCGGCTCATCATCCAAAAGCGATGACGAATTACGATGCTCGGTTGACGACAACTCGAAAAGAGTTCTCAACATCGGAGTTATTGCTGATAATAGCTCAAGGGTCGGAAGAGAACACATCATAGGCATTCAAATAGCTGCCAAAGATTATCGTTTTTCTTCATGTGATCATAAGGTGCAACTCCACCTTGCCGATTCACCTGAGGACTCCGCTCGGGTAACCGCCACCGGTAAGATCTATCATCCAATCTAACCAATATTAATTCGAGAGAAAATTACATTACATTTTTTTTTTAGTACATAGTGGGGGAAGGGGGACCAACAAACCCTATATAGAGGGCACAACTACTTTCAAATAATATGAGAGCCAAATAGACAAGATAACCAATTGCGCGCCACTGACCCTCGGTCATTACAATAGTCGGTCATTGTTCAACTATATATCATAGGAAACCCAAAAAACAAATGATGTCAAAAGTTACTCTATACCCTTAAATTTTGGATGTTGCATCAATTAAAACTCAAAATTAGTAGTTGTACCAATTTCCACTATTTATTAGATTTAATTTGAAAAATATTAGTTCAAAGATATACAAATTTATATTTGGTATCAACTAAAGTTCCATAAATGTATCAATTTAAACTCTTCATTTGAAAATTGTCCATGTTATCAATTCTCACTAATGTGTAGTTCTTAAAAAATTTATTCCTTAACTTGGTAACCGCTCATACATTTTAAGTAAAAGATTTATATAATCGATACGTCTGCGTACATGCAACTAACATGTTTCAACAAAATCTAAAAGTGGGTGTAAATTGACAAAGTTTGGAAGAACACAATTATTAGTTTATAATATTAATTCATACGTGTAAACTAACATGTTTCAACAAAATCTAAAAGTTGGTGTAAATTAACAAAGTTTGAAACAATACAATTATTAGTTTAGGATATTAATTCATATGCCCCAAAATTTTAAGAGTATAAATTGGTTTTACCTTATTCATTTTTGTTTCTTTTTATTTGAGATATTTGAGATGAGATTGGAATCAATAACCTCATGGTTAGTGAGTCATACAAAATGTTAGGGAGCTATGTTCCTTTTTAGCCATATTCATATTTTTTCTAAGAACACCTTTGATTTTTTTTATTTTTGTAATAGGTTTGGATTTAATAACCAACAAGGAAGTGAAAGCCATGTTTGGAACATTGACAAAGGAGGAGGCATCTATAATCTTTCAGCTAAGCAAAACCCCCACCAATATCCCAACAATATCATTATCCTTAGCTTCCTTAGTACCACCATGGAAGCAAAATCAAATATCATCATTTATTCAAATGTCCAACGACATCACCCACGAAATGCAATGCATATCAGCCACAATTGCCAATTTCCAATGGCGAAAACTCACCGTAATTTACCAAAAACACGAAAACGACTTCACAACCAATATGGCAGTTCTTAAACTCCTCTCCGATTCACTTGAACGAGTCAACTCGAAAATTGAATCCCACCTCGGTTTCTCTTCCTCCGATCCCGAGTCACTGATCGAAGAAAAGCTCATGACTTTAAGCAGCAACAGCAATAGGGTGTTTGTTTTGGTGCAATCTTCAAAGGAATTGGCCACCCTTTTGTTCAAAAAAGCTACAAAATTGAACATGATGACAAATGGGTACGTGTGGATTGTTGGGGACCAAATAGCAAACCTTTTAGACTCTTTATATTCATCCACTTTCAACAACTTGCAAGGAGTTATTGGGTGTAAGGTTTACTTTGAAGAGAATACAAGTTCTTTCAAGGAATTTAGGACCAAATTTAGAAGGAGTTACATGTCTGAGTTCCCCGAAGACGAAGGGCAAGGCGATCCGAGTATCTTTGCGGTTCGAGCTTACGATGCGTACTGGGCCGTTGCGTCGGCTTTGGATGAGTTGGAAGAAAAATCAATTGGGAAAAACTGGCCTAGGGAAGTTTTGAAAAGTGAATTTCAAGGTTTGAGTGGGAAGGTTTGCTTCAAAAATGGAATGCTGTCAATTTTACCTATTTTTCAAATTGTTAATGTTTTTGGAAGAAGCTATAAAGAGATTGCATTTTGGTCCCCGGAGTTTGGGTTTTTTGATAAGTTGCCTCAGCAAAAGACCTTAAATGCAAGTGCTGGAAATGGTACTGTGGATTTATCCAGCTTAGTCTTTTGGCCAGGTTTGTGGAATCTTTAAAATTCTTTATGCTTCATACACACCTTTGGATGATTTTAAGCATATTCCTAAAGAAGAGAATGATGCCATTATTTGCATAAGAATCAACAACCAAACAATTAAAAAATCAGTGTTGAATATATAATTTAGTTGTTTGATAAGTTTCAATTTAATCTTATTCAATTATAGTTGGGAATTTGTGGTGCATAGTCCAATATCACAAAATAATTGCATATCTAGGTAAATTTGAAAATATTTGCATGTATAGTAAAAAATATGGTATGATTAATACTCATTTATATAACATAATTTAGGGTAATAATACAATATTATATATTATTAATATAATATTATGTATTATTAATACAATATTATAGGTTATTAGTATCTTGTATATTAATAATACTATATAATGAATATTAATTATACCTTTTTTTATGATTTTTATTTATTTATTATTATTATTATTATTATTATTGGCCTAATATTATAAATATTTTTCTAATTTGACCTCTCCCTAAAAACAAACCCTGGTTTTTCTCATGAATGTTAAAATTGGATAAGAATAAACTTGTGTGACTTAAATCTCATGTTTTTATTAAACGAGGGACTTTTTTTTTTTGTTGAGGAAAAAACAAGGGACTTAATATCGTATCTAAATACTATAAAAAAAAACACATAAATAAAAGGGATTCATGACTCATAAACTAATTACAAGCACATTTGGTGACTTTTTTCAAATATTGAACCGACCATTAAAAAAGAGTATCAATGACACTTGAAAAAAAAAAATTATTATTCAATCTTTCATGATATTTTTCTATTGTCAACAACAAATTAATTACTCTATTGGCATTAATAAATTGTCACCTTCAAATTTTCTATGATAACTTTATCATCGTCAATAAAAGACTCCAATATTTTACTTTTTTGTCAAGATATAGATATTAACAGCAATGAATAACCTTCATTAATAAATTGTTTATATTGACATTGTGTTGTCCAAAAAATGCCGGTAAACTTCCCTTTAATTTGTCTATGCCCCATCATTAAAACTTCATAAATTTAATTTACAAATAAAAATATTAATATATATATATATATAAGTGGCTCGAATGATGTTAGACTTACAAATTGTAGGGTTTCTCTCTGCATTCATGTGTAGGAAAACTTTCCATAAACATTAATAATAAGAAAACTTATTTGACTAGTAAGTCTAGAAAATAATTAAAGATATAATCATGTAAAAGAAAATTAACAAAGGTAATCATTGGTATTAATGAATATTATCATTTTTTTTTATATGAATAAGAGTATATAAGGTACATTGCGCTTCACTTTGCCGATTTCCTTATATGTATCATATAAAAGAAAAAGATATGCTACATTGCTTCTTTCCCGGGTATTAATGAACGTTTATAATAAAGATATTAATGATTATGGATGCAAATAGTTCATAATTTAACTACGTTTATAATTATTTTATGAAATGATTCCATCCAACACATTTTTCCTTAATAACATCATGTGTTCTAAATCATGTCTAAAAATTTTAAAATGACAAAGAAATTACTGTTGATGAGACAGGGAATTCGAAAACAGCTCCAAAGGGATGGGATTTTAGTTACAGAGACAAAGCATTAAAGATTGGTGTTCCAACAACAGCTGCTTTCAAGGAGTTCGTACAAGTGAACTACAACCACACAGACGGGCCTCATATTTCTGGCTTCTCCATTAGCGTATTTCAAGCAGTTGCAAGCAATTTACCTTATTTTTTACCCTACGATTTTATCCCTTTCAATGGTTCTTACGACACTTTGCTGCAAAAAGTCTACACCAAGGTAATAATAATAGAACTTTGAACCATTCATCTTTTAACCATGAAATTATACATCATGTTACTTAAATTCATTTCTTGTTAGTGTTTTTAATAAATTTTTAAATTTTTAAACGTATATTATGTCTAAACTTTAAACTTCAATTTTATGTCAAATATAGCATATTCAGTACTTGTAAAAAAATAACATATATTCACTATTGTGTCGAATAAAACATTAAATTTTGAATTTTGAATTCAATTAGTTTACTAATATAAAAAAAAAAAATGTTGAATAAGTGCACAAAATTGCCTTATTAGTTATAAAATAATAGAAAGTCTAGGTCTGTTTGACAATCATATAGTTCCTTTTTTAAAAATAAATAAGTCCTTTTTTTTAAAAGAAAAAAAATAACTCTTTAAAAACTAGTTTTGTCTACGAATTTTCTTGTTTCTCATAAACTCTTTTACCTGTGTTTTAAATCTAACTTTAAATAGTTTTCAAGATTTTGTTTTTATTTTTAAAATTTGACAAACAATTGTTAAAGGTCTTAAGAAAGATGAAACCAATAGGACAAATGAAGAAATAAAACCAGCACAATTTTGCAAAATCTTATATTAACGATCTTGGAGATTCCATTCTCCTTGCTCTCATATATTATCAAAATAATCATAATAACAAATGATTATGTGATTAAGAGATTATTGAGATAGTTTTAAAATCCAATAATTTAATTCACACCATGTTAAAATTTCTTTCAAATCATACAAAAAGGTTTGGAAAATGGCAGGAGTTTGATTTAGCAGTGGGAGATTTTGGGATATTTGGAGATCGATTTCGATACGTGGATTTTTCGGAGCCATACGTGGATAATGCGGCGGTGATGATCGTGAAGGAGAAGCCATTGAAATGGACTCGATTATGGCTTTTCATGAGAGCTTTCACAGCAGAAATGTGGCTCATTATGCTTTCCATGCATATTTTTGTTAGCTCTTCCATTTGGCTCATTGAACGTAATCACAACGATGCATTGAAGGGACTTGGAAACATGCTTTGGTTCTCCGTTTCTGTCATTTTCTATGTTCACAGTAAGTAATTTATTTATTATCTTTCCAACTTCTTTCAAAAGAATTCGAGATAAACTATAAATTTGGTCTCACTATAAGAATATCGCCGGTGTTCACGATTCCCCTAAACTGAACAGTAAGGAGAACTCGATAATCCTGATCCAGATCAGGAGTCTAAGCCTAGATCATTACCATGCATAAAATATGAAACTCGATAATCTTGGATATAGTTTCATATAATAAGTACTTTAATAAATAAATTAACGTCGTTCGAAAGTTTTGAAGATAAGTAAGGGTATCCAAGTAAAAACAAAATACAAACACAGTTCATAAATTCCATAAGCAATACATGCTCTAAATAGTTCATGCAAAAGTAAACAAAAAGTAGAAATAAAGACATCAAAATAAATGTACTAGTATCCCGTGGTCATCGTGAGTGTAGTCAGCCATCCCCATAAAGCCCTTTATACATATGGGGCAAATCCACAGTGGAAAGGGTCAATTTTGAAATTTACTAAGGATCCCTAACTTGGGATCAGACATGAATACAACAAAGAAGAACAGAAAGCACATACACAAGAATCCATATCATCATGCTCATCTCAATCAAGCATCACAATAACTCAATCAAATATCATCAATATCTCAATCAATGAGTACTCGAACCAAAACTCATGAGCACCAGGCCAAGTGACCACGCTCGTGGCCTGAACCATGGGCAATGTAATGACCAAATCTATTAGAGGTGGATCTCAACATAATCTAAATCTAGCCTGCTAATTAAAAAAAAATAATATTTGCCTCACCAAACAAAGACCAGTAATGATCATTTGGTAATCACTCCAATGACCCGACAACGGTGATGACTATTCTTTTAATAACCTCGACAACCAAAAAATTTGACAACCATCATTGATGATCAACTCAACTGTTGGAAGCATGTTATAAACACTCACAAAACAAAGAATCGAACAAGGAATATTTGACAATATAATTATCTTGTATAGAAAAACTCTTTTTGAATAACTACGAACTTGGTTTACACTTTTATCTCAATCTCACTTCTCTTTTATTTGATGCTTTATGCTCTTTTCTTGATACTTGATATTTCAACTCATACAAAACATTCTATTTATAGGATTATATGGAAAGATCTAGAACTATAACACACACATCTAGATCTATAACTTTTTTAAATTACTTGTAACTTACTTCACTTTATTACATGCATACTCTCATTTTTACTCAAAAATATTAAAATGTGAAACTTCCATTTATTTAATTTCTTAACTGGATTTTCCAAACTTAAAACCATGTTTAACTTTCAACACCAGCAACCTAACCACGATGTTGACCACACTAGCGGTCACCTTGAATATTATTGCTGATGAACAACGAACGACTTTTCTCTGCAACCCAAACCACCCTAGAATCACTATTGGCAGCCACCTTCGAACCAAGTCTCTCGGCAATGCGAACACTCCCAACAACTCGACCACTTTCCCGTCTGAACTTACCATCAACTAACAGAATTCTCCTAATATAAATATGTGAAAGGAAAATTGATTTGTATAGTCAATTACAAAGAGTTACTGTCATTGAACAAACAGGAGAACCAGTGAAGAACGGGTTGGCAAGAATGGTGTTGGGGCCGTGGCTATTCGCGATTCTTATAGTAACAGCAAGTTTCACGGCCAGTCTCTCATCCATGATGACAATCTCGAGGTCTCAGCCATCGTTTTTAGACATTGAGACGCTGAAGCTGAAAAATGCAACAGTGGGGTGCAACAAAAACTCAGTTATGGTAAGGTTTTTGTCACAAGTGCTGCTCATTTCCCCACAGAAAATCAAGCAAATAGAGTCGGTGGATAAGTTCCCAGAGGCCTTGGAAAAGGGAGAGATTCAAGCGGCTTTCTTCTCCGGTCCCCATGCCAAAGTGTTCCTCGCTAAACACTGCAAACATTACACCAAAGCCACCATTTTCAAGCTCGTCGGCATGGGTTTTGTAAGCCTTCTCCCCCTCACTCATCATATCTTCACAACTAGTGTGTTTTATTTTCTTTATTACATTTTTTTTTAAGAAATATCGATTTTATTTGAGAGTGTGGACATTCATTTCAAAATCTACTGGTAACGAGAATGAGAGTAATAGTTCGTCTATCTTATATTGTTAGAAGTTTCACTATTTCGGATGTGGAATTCTTAACAATTTTTAGAAAAAACTCATTTTATTTAAAATTCCAATTATTGTGGTTAGGAAATTTAAATGGTGAGAAATTAAGAATAATAATTTTCAACAACGAAAAACAAAAATAAGTTGTAGACAAAAAATGTATAAAGCCAAATAAGAACTGCATATGATGTAAAATAGATAGTATTAAACTATTTTTAGTATTGAGGAAGACAATGATAGAGCTAATATATCTTACTTGAGTCTTTTTTCTTTCTTGGAGAATTCTTAACTTAGTCTTATTCAAACAATTTGTGTTGTAATTGTAAAAAAGTATTAGGAAGCAGATGGTAAATAGGATAAGTTATTACTTCAATTTCTTGTACTTTGTAGTTCACTCAAATGTCTCTAGGATAAGTTTAAAACTTACTTTTTCAAAGTCCATTCAATATAAAAATATTTCTAAAATATGTAGAATTATTATTATTTTTTTTTTTTAGTTTTATAACAATTAGTAGAGAGGCCATTCAAATCTTTGACTTCTTAGTTAATATACCAATAGTGTTATGTTTTAAAAGTAAAAACTAATTAAAAATTTGTACTACATAATAATTTTAAATTTTATTAAACATGCAAAATTGGATCGAAGAAATTAAAACTAATATCAAAATAGAATAACTAAAATAATAGTTTAACCTAAACTAAGAAAATATTAAACTCATTTAATCTTTCTTAATATTGTAGACGTTGTGAGATTATGTATGTTTTTTCTTTCTGTTGACAGGCTTTTCCAAAAGGGTCTCCCCTGACAGTCGATATATCGGCCTCTATCGCCGAGCTGATCGAAAGAAGAGAACTGCCAGACTTAGAGTCGACACTGCTATCTACCTTCAACTGCTCGTTGAACGACAAGGACGTGGACGGGTCAGGTTTAGGACCCGAACCCTTCGCCGGCCTTTTTCTAATTGCAGGTTCCATGGCTTTGGCTGCAGTTCTATTCACCGCGGGCCGTTTTGCAGTGATGAAGTTGGGTTGGATCGAACATAACCCCACAACAACCAGAACCCAAATCCCCAATTAGAGATCACAGAATAAATATCTACTTTGACTATTTCTTTTTTGTTTATGATTTGAGTAATTAATCTTACACTTCATTTTAGTTCAACGGTATATGAGAGTGGAGTTCAAATGGCTAATGTTGAACTAAGGTTATCTGTATTTTTTTTATTCTTTTTTTTTTTTTAATCTAGAATAATTCTAAGAATCTTTGTTTATGTATGTATCCTTGATGTTGTAATTTGATGTACTGAATGAAATAATTTTGAATGATACAATTTTTGTTTTCTTTGTAAAATATGTGATGAAGTTTATTACTTAGCAATTTCAAGTGAAAATATGATGTGTTAGTTAAGAAACCTCCTACAATTGATTTCTTAATCAATTTATCTATGAAGAACTATGACTAATTAAGTCAACAGAGTTTTAAATACAACTCACTTGTGTTTGAAGAAAAATAAAATATAACTCACTTTTAATTTCATTTAGTTTGAAAATGAAAGAAGAAAAAGGGAGAGAGAGTAAGTTGTGTGACTTCTCATGTAAAGCCCTCGAAGGTTCTTTCTTTAAACCTTTTCAATAAATTAACATCACTTAATGCTCAGTGGATGTAGACCAAAATTGGTTGAACTACAACTCTTGTGCTGATTCTTCTTCTCTTTCTTTGTCCATTGAAGAATCTTGAGAAAAAAAAAAACTCAAGGATTTGATGATTGCAAGGCCTGCAATCAAGGTTTTTTCGAGTTGAGGATTTCTTTTCTTTTCATCTACGTAGATGGAACTCAACTTCTGTCACTGTAGGGTACCATCTACGACGACAAAACTTTCATTATGTTGTCGAATAGTATAGTCTATGCCGACAGAACTCAACTTCTAGCGTCGTAGGGTACGATTTACGACGAAGAAACACAACTTTCATCGTTTTAGGGGTATCACTTACGATGACGAAACTCAAGATTCCTCGGCCAGGGTACAATCTACCGCAATGAAAGCGAACAACGTCGGCATACATCATTGTATTCTCAAAATTTTCCCCCAAAAATGAAAAAATTGGAAAATTTTAAGTTCTAGGTTTACAAACAATTTTCATCGTCTTAGGGTACCATCTAAGCAACGAAGCAACAAACATTGGAATACATCTTTCATAGATATGTCAAAGATGAATGAAAGTTGTGGCTAGTCTAAATAGTTCATTTTCTAAATTATTTGGCTCTGTCTATCCTTCAGCAAAGATAGCCACTCTAATAGTTAAGACTACCTAACAATGACAAAATATTGGCTCCGTTCGAGAATCTATTTTTCTTGTAGTGTCTTTAACTTTTTTTATAGTTATTTTTGTAAATAATGATAAGAAAAAAACAAAACTATAAAATAACGCACAAACTTTTCACTTCCTTGACTGGAGAGACAAGATACTAAAAAATTCTCTAAAACACTTTTCTCTATTTCTCTATCTCTTTCTCAATAACTTTCTCTTGTTTGCTCTATTTTTCACAATGAAGTTAGCATCCTATTTATACCCCTATTACAATACTTGGTCTCCCAAGCTTTTCAATTTTTTGTTTTTCATTTATCAAAAACACTTCCCACTAATTCCTAAATTAAGGATTCACTAATTCCTTAATTAGCTCCATAATTGAAGACTCATTAATTCATTAATTATAGCATTATTTACAACATGTAAACATATTAAAATTACATTAAAGTTTATCCAACAAAACTCCTCCAAAAACTTATATGCTTCTACCATCTGTCATGTTAATCATCTTCTTCAATTTCTCAAACAAAACTTTCGGTAACGGTTTTGTGAAAATATCCAATAAAGATATACTTCTTGCTCTTGTCTTTGAGTTTTGTTCTTCATTAATCTGATACGCGTGCATAAGCCACACTACCGAACACTTTGAGATACAAAATTTTTGGCTTTTTTTTCTCCATGTTTCTTGTGGTGTCTAATCACCTAACTTCACATGTGGACATCGATTTTGCACATAAATTGTTCACTACTCTGCTTCCGCCAAAAATTCATTTGGCATTCTTTGCTCTTGAGCATTGCTCAAAGCATGTCAAGAATTCCTGTCCCACCATTTTGTTTAGGAGTGTATGATGTAGTTAGAAATTGTCTTATGCCTTGCTCCTCGCAATACTCCATGAAAGCCGTTGAAGTATATTCCCCACCTCTATCAGATTGCAAATCTTTGATCTGTCTTCCAATGTCCTTCTCCACCTTCACTCTGAATCTTTTAAATGCTTCGAATCATTCTGATTTTTCTTTCAAAAAATAAGCACAAGTTTTCCCCGAGTTGATAAAAGAAACGAAGTACTTTTTACCGTTTAATGATCTGAGGGTAATTGGTCTGCATATGTCGATATGAATCATCTCGAGCGGTTGCTTCACCCGATGTTCCGCTTTCTTCTAAAACGAGGTTTTTGCATGCTTGCTAAGCACGCATTCTTCACAAAACTTCCCTCGTAGTCCATGTCAGGTAGCATGTGCACCATATCCTTCTTCGCTAACTCTTTTAGTCCACCATGAGTAGTAGGTGACCAAAACAAAGATGTTAAAGCGATGTCTTGTCTTCGAAATTGACGCGCAAACATTTTTTTCGTAGGCTTCTCAAATTTAGTTTATACATACAATTTCTTCTCATTTCGACTGGAGCGATTAAATGCTCTTGCTTGTCCTTTAAGTGTAACAGGCAATCTTTCAAAAATATCGAAAAACCCTTTTTTGTGAGTTTTCCCAAACTCAAAATATTCTTTTTGAGCTTTGGCTCATAATAGAAATCTTGGATCGACCCTATTAAGCCATTCTTTTGCAAGTAGGAAATCGTACCTTTGCCTTTGACCTCCACCTTTGACGCATCGCTAAAAGATACATGACCATTTTCAATCTTTTGCATCTCATTGAACATATACTTGTGATTGCACATATGATTGCTTGCCCCTGAGTTGAGATACCACAAAGTTTCATTATTGACGTTGCCTTCTTTATGCGCCATTAAGAGAAGACCTTCATTCACTTCATCTTCTAATGCTAAGTTAGTTGTTTCTTCAACTCTTTTTTCGCTCGGCAATCTCTTGCAAAATGCCCAACTTTTTCGCAATTATAACATTTATCATCACTCGCGTAGTGCTCATACCTATAACATTTATAATAGAACAGTTTTAACTCTAACACCTAAAACACTACAACAAAATAGAGTTTCAAAGAGAAGAAACAAAACAATATTAGACATAGTTTAATCAACGATGAGTTATATGCTATAATGTCAACTCGTTTGGGGATATGCATTGGTGATTGCATAATACATTTAGACACGGTTCCCTCAGAAAGTGTCTCAGAGACACTTTATGAATTGTGGAAATGTCATAAAGTTAGTTTACAACATTTTAGGATTTAAGGATGTCCAAAACAGGTAAAAGAATATAAATCCAAAGAAACTTGAACCTCGTTTGAAAGTATAGATATTTGTATGTTATCCCAAGAAAAGAAGATTTGGGTAAAAAAGATTTGTTGATAGACAATCAACCAGAGATCTTGATAGTTCATCATAAAAATAATAGAAAAAATAGAAAACGGGATGTACTAGCTCCTGAGAAATTTTTGTCTCCACTCTCTTCCTATTCTCCCCTAATGGGAGGCTCCCCATCCCGTTTTTGTGAGAGAAGATAAGACTGATAGAAATAGTAGGCAGCTATTGGGCTGAATCCACAACTGCACCCATCAACACAGTCCACAAACTCTAAGCCCATCAATAAACAAAAAAAAAAAAAAAAAAAAGTAGTGACAAAGAAAGAGATAACGCATAACAACTAACAAGAAAAAAAAACAGCATCATATGATTGGTTCATTTCTCATTCCCCAAAACCTTGAGAGCTCTATCAATGGCGGTTTCACTTTCATCAGTCACTGCCAGAGCCACATCCTTCCATCTCCACCCCTCTTTCCCATCTTCATCCTTCATTTCCAACACCTTTCACATTCCCTCAAAACACTCCTTTCGCTCAACCTCAATAATAGCTCAAGCCCAATCTCCGCCTCGCCAAACATGGCTCCCGGGCCTCGACCCGCCGCCTCATCTCGACGGGACCCTCGCCGGAGATTTCGGGTTCGACCCACTTGGGCTCGGCCAAGACCCGCCCAGCTTGAAGTGGTTCGTCCAAGCCGAGCTCGTCCATTGTCGCTTCGCCATGCTCGGCGTCTCGGGAATTCTTCTCACCGATGTCTGTAACCAATCCTTAATGAATTCTGGGTTTATTTTTTCTTCATCTTATCTTGTTTGTTTGTGGCAGTTGCTTCGTGTGACAGGAATCAGTGAATTGCCTGTTTGGTACAATGCGGGTGCTGTGGAATATGGCTTCACCAACAAACAAACGCTCTTCATTGTTCAGCTGCTCTTGATGGGGTCTCATCTCTTCCTTTTAATCTTTGACTTCATGTGTGTGGCTGTATTCATTCCTTCTGCTTTTGTAGGTTTGTGGAAACCAAAAGGTATATGGATTTCAAAAGCCCTGGATCTCAAGCACAATCAGGAACTTTCTTTGGATTGGAATCTGCTTTCGAAGGTCTCGAACCCGGGTAATGTATATGTCAATTAATTTTAACTCATTTCGGTTTAACGAATTCATTCGCGACATCTTAGTAATGTCAATCTGAATAGAATTCAACTAGATACAAACATTATGAGGTGTTTGGATGAATGATTAGAATGACTAATTATTTTGATTGATTAGAAATTAAAGTTGTAGTAATGCCTCGTTCGGATGTGAATTTTTGTTGAGTTGCGTCCAATGATTTATTTGGATGTGGATTTTGGTAGAGGGTTACAGAAAAGGTTTTAAAGTAATGAATTATTTTTTAGTGATTAGAAATGAAAGATTGTTTTGAATGAATATTTTTTATTGGTTATTATAGCTCGTCTGGATATAATTTTTTGGAGAGGTGGGGTAAAAATCATTTGCAATACCTCTGTTAAATACTAAAAGCAAACACCTTTAGAGGTTTATAGGTTTATTTTATGGTCTTTTGATTACTGTACCAACCAGTAGAGAGAAATCTGAACTTTATATTATAATTGAAAGGAGGAATAGTTGTTATTTCCTCTTGAACTTACTTCATGAATTAAACTCTCTTGTGGATTAACTTGCAGGTACCCTGGAGGTCCCCTGCTGAATCCTCTTGGCCTGGCTAAAGATATCAAGAATGCCCATCAATGGAAGCTCAAGGAGATTAAGAATGGTTAAGTTTTCCACTCACATTTTTAAATTTTCATTTTCCCCTTCTGCTCGGACTAAGCTTCGCTTTCTCGAATTACAGGACGCCTTGCGATGGTAGCCATGCTTGGGATCTTTGTGCAAGCCTATGTGACTCAAACAGGGCCAATAGATAACCTCTTGGAACACCTTTCTAATCCATGGCACAAGACTATTATCCAGACCCTCTCAAGCTCAAGTCCTTGAAGTTAGCAAAATATAAGCTGTAAATTCTGATATTTGCTCTGTAGGCTCCAACAGAGCAACAATGAGCCACTGGAAAGAATTTGTAAGATAAAAATGGTGCATATGAAACAACGAATGACCTTGTAATTTGATTTGATAAATACATGACAGAATTTTCCCGAGATCGGTACTTCGTTTCACACTGTTGCCGAATTCAAAAAAGAGATAAAATGAAAGACCACTTGCCTGCATATCTTCTAACTACAAAGATAAAAACCACTGATTCTCTTGCACACAAAATATTCATCAAGAACATAGTTCCAAGAACTCACATCACATGAAGGGAAGGATGAAGTTTGTATGATATTTATGGTTTTCTTTGGTAATGTTCTATCAAAAGTGTAAATATACAAGAATGATGATGAAATCAAATTTGAAGTGCAGTTGATGAATATTTGCTTATGGCTGTAAGAATTCTCTCTTTATCTCTGGTGGGAAATGCTTCTAATAAAACCCCATCTTTATAAAAATGGAACAGTGGCACTGCCTGCAACCATCAATTTTCAACATTAGTAATAAAACATAAAACAGAACACTCTTCATTCATTTTTCATAGCTCATTCTATTTGGAAAATCGAAAATTAAGTACGTGAATGAAGCAATCTTAGGCCCCGTTTGATAATCATTTTATTTTTTGTTTTTTTGTTTATGAAATTTAAGCTTATTTCTATTCAAATTTCCTACCATATGCTTCATCTTTCCTACAATGTATCCATCTTTCCTTAAGAAAGTAGGAGAATACTAACCAAATTTTTAAAACATAAACAAGTTTTTGGAAGCTACTTTTTTTTGTTTACAAATTTTAGTTTTGTTTATTAAAATATAGGTAAGATGTAGATATCCAAATAAGGAAAAATGTATAGTAAGGTAGTTGTTGTAGGCTTAAATTTCATAAACAAAAAACGAAAAACAAAATGGTTATCAAACGGGGCCTTAGTAATCCAAAAGTAGTTTAAATTTGGTTAAATACTATTTTGGTCCTTAGACTCATTCTATTTTGATTCTCAAACTTTCAAAAGTCAAATTTTGGTCTCCAAACTTTCAAGTTTGTTCCATTTCCTTGAATTTCTAAATTTGTTTCATTTTGTATAAAATTATTAGCATGGTTGAACCAATTTCAATACATATTAACTTCAAATTTATTATGGGAACCAATTTTAAACTTCTTTTTTTTAGTTTAAAGATTAAATTGGAATAAATTTACAAGTTGATGAATTTAAATTTGACTTTTGAAAATTTAGGATTTTTTTTTTTTTGATTACATATTAGGGGAGGAGGGACAAATACCGATAACCTGTGACGCTGGTATTAAAATGGTTTACAACCAAACAATGAAACCATTGAGTCACTGATCTATTCAGTTGAAAATTTAGGAACTAAAATGGAATCAACTTTAAGATTTAGGACCAAAATGGTATTTTAACATTCAGAATTTTATAGCCGTAATTGAAAGTGGAAAGGTTATTTTATCTCTCTAATTGAAAGTGGAAAAGTTTGATTGTTTTATTGTTTGGTCGTAGACCAGTTCAATACCAACGTCACAGGTTCGATCCCGAGAATCGGTGTTTGATCCCCTCCCTCAATATGTACTCAAAAAAAAAAAAAAGTTTCTTGACCTAAATACAAATAACTATAAATTAGTATCTTATTCCAGACTTGAACACAAACAGAAAGCACATATGTTTTTCTGAAATTATTTTTTAAAGATCTGCTTTTAGAATTAATTGCTCTTTAGAAGCGATCTCTCATAGATGAACAAAGAAGCTCTTTTCTTCTCACACATTTATATATCATATTGATTCTGGACACAACTTCACAAGAACTGAACAAGCTTCTTTTTCCACTTTCCCCCAAACTTCCTTAATCAAGTTTCAGATTAGTTTGAAAATATCTAAGAGATCTAATCACAAAAGCCAAAGATTCCCCAACAAACCAAAAGTTTCAAATAATTGATACGGGAAAAGAAACATACCTTGATCCTTAGTCGCTCAGCAACCTCAGATTGTTCATCATATTCATCAACAACCTAAGGACACATAAAGCATTCAGTGGCAGAGTGAATTTCATGTTCCCAACAAAAAAACACTTTTCTTGTTATGAAATCAGAAACAACAATCAACAAAAAAAACAGTAAAACAAACGTGAAAGAAAGCACACAGATATTTAAGTGGTTCACTAACAATTTGTTAGCTACCTTTAAAGGTAGAGGAGAGAACCGTTTTATTAAAGAAAATATGCCATACAAAATGTCGATCAGGCACTGCAAGATCCCGACTAAATAATCGTAGGTCATCGCATATCTCATTATTTCTTAAATACAAACTCACATTATGCTTTAAGAAGATAACCGGAGCCAGTTGATCCCCAGAGCCTCTGCACAATTTAGCAAAGCCTTGTTCTATATACTTGCAGCTCCCACAAGATGTTCGATAAAAGTCCACAACCACCAAAGCACCACTCTCCTTTGCCTTATCCACAATGCCAGTGAACTCTTCATCCGTCTTGAACTCCCTCACACAGTCAACCGGGCAAAGATCATCATCTTCATCAGACAACTCCCCCGCATTCCCACCGCCGACTCCGATTCCTCTCTTGGACAACAATTTATGCCTCATACTCACACATGGCAGAGCTAATCCAACATGCCCCCTTTCGGAAAGAATCGAAACGGGGGTTCGGGATTGGAGTTCTTCATTTGAGTTTAATCCAATAAAAGTGAGTGAGGATCTGCATTGCAGTAGGTTCTGGTTCTGGTTCTGCCTGGGAATTGTAACATATAAATGTTGCATTCAATTCAATTATGATTTAACGTATAAATGTTGCAAGAAACGATGGAGCAGTGGGTTGTTACCTTTGGGTGGGAAGAAGAGTAGAGAAGGAGCGGACAAGTAGAAAATCAGAGGACTCCAACATTATCTTCTTCCTTTGTTTCCCATTCATTCATTTCTTTTCCTTTTTCGTTGGAGGCTTTGTGGATATGGTCATGGGATCTTCAATTAGCCCAATTTCAACTTTTTTGAAGCCCAATATTGAAAGAATGGGTACCAAAGTTTATCATTTTTGTCCAATACAATGTATAGGGGGTTGGTTTCAACTCCACCATAAACACACACATTTTCTGACATCAACAGAGACTGCCTTAACCAATCAAAGTTAGCTTAGGAGATAAGACTGATATAAAGTTATCAAAAAAAAAAAAAAAAAAACCGTCTCTTACACGGTGGCAACAACACATTTTGAGAAGAGGGGAATTTGGGTGCAGTCAGGACTACATCCCACCTATGAAGTCACAGTGTCACACACACATTTTAATATTTTTATTAAAAAAAAACAGAAAAAAAAGAAGAGAAAAGTGGGCTGAGATGTGTGGCACCAAAGGTGCAACATTTGTTGATTTCATGGGTGGGGTGCAACTCTGGCTGCACATAAATTCCCCTCTTTTCCTAAATTCCCTTCTTTTGAGAAGGTGTTTGGATGAGTGATTGAATACAATCATGGTTAATAGTTGTAAAGAATGATTATTAATAACTTATTTAGGAGAGAGATATTACTTTTTAATAAGATGACATTTATAAATCTTTTAAGGGAAATTGTATAACTAGACCACATTAAAAAAATATTTGCAAATATAGGCGCTCAAATTTTTTTTTGCAAAGTTAATTTTTTTTATTAAAATTCGTAATTATTAATTTTCCATTAATACCATTTTGCCCTTTATCACATTTAATACTAAATTTTTGAATTAAACACTCATTTAAAACATACTTCTCATCATTTTCAAACCTACCATATTTAATTGTCAACCCTTTTAATGCAAAATATTTTAATTCCTTTTCTGATTTATCTCCCATCTTTCTTCGTTTTCCTTTTCCATTTCACTTTTCTTCCTCAATTCTCCATTCTTCCATTTTCGTTTCTTCAATTTCATTCATTCTCTCTTTTCACATTCCAGCCACCACGTAAAACATAAATTTCGTCGGCCACAAAGTTCCGATCGGACGGTATAATTATACGAGTTCAGTCATCTTCTTTCAATAATCTTTGTTTTTCACAGTATTTGTATTACGTTTTTGTTTCTTATCTATCACCATTAGTAGGTTACTGTTCATTTTCAGTATAGTCGTGATTCGATATGTCTCAGATTGTTCAGTACGGTATGTTTTATTCCTATTTATGTCATTTTTGTACATTTAATTCATTTATATTTCAGTCTTTAGAATGTAAAAAATCATGTTTAAAAATGTAGTAAAATCATATGTAGAACAGTAGTATCTTTGTACTTTCCAATTAATATTGTGGTATAATTGACTGTATACACATCTACAAAAATGTATAATTGAGTATATACCGTACATCTTTTCCTTATAGGTTCATCAATTATTCCATTTGAAATTGCATACAATATTCTTTACAATGTCAATATTTCTATTTAGAAATGTATTAAAATCATATGTAAAATAGTATTATTTACGTACTAAAATGTCCAAGTTTTGGTATACTTAAGTATTATCTACTTTAGTTTTCCATGTACCGTTATAATATTGTATAAACTATACAAAACTCTATATGTTTCATTATTTAATTCTACATATTGTATAACTTACATGGTACATTTATGGTCTATTATTCATTCATATTCATGTCTAATACATTTTTCGTACTCATATTACTATTCAGTACATTTCCATTATGCAATACGGTATTGTGTATACATGTATATTATACGACTTATAATATAGAATAATATTGTTTGGACATTGTTGTAATACTATACAACTTTTCCTTATAGGTTCAACAAGTATCCCAATCTATATTGCACATAATAGTCGGTAGGATGAAAATGAGATGTAACATAATCATGAAGTAGCTGAAAAGCGTCACATAAATATTGAAGAAGACATTCACATGATTTTACATTACAATTTTTTTTTTATGCCTAACGCTTTCAGTTTCAATTTTGTAATACGTGAGACCTTTTTTATTTATTATTGATCTCATTTTGAATAGTAATTTTGTGTGAAGTTGTTCCAACAGTATGAGTCTCTATCAATTCACAAGTATTACGTATGTTATTTCCCAATGTTTTATTATACGGTATTGTACATTCAAAAGTTTATACATTCAAAATTACTTGTTCGCTGTCGTAAACATATTAAATCACACTACAAGTATCCATATCAGCAAATTAAACACTTTTTTTAAAAAAAACACAAATTTTTAAAATACAGTATGGTACATAATATATTATAGTTGCACTGTATATACCAAGTTATTTGAATACTGTGTGGTTATCAAACGTGTTCTGATTTCAATCAACGAAATTGAACGTTCAACGACTCATACGTTTTATTTATAAATAAAGGGGATTTTGCATGTATAACAAAAAAGGGCAAAATATTTCCATCTATGGCACATAATCAAAATTAATTCATTTGTAGTAGAAAATTCAAATTGAGTTCTATCACTGTTTGAGTTCTATTAGTGATAGAATTCAATCAATGATAAACTCATTCTATCACTGCTTGAGTTTTTTATCGGTGATAGAAATTCAAATTTAAGTTTTATCACTAGTTGAGTGATAAAAATCAATGTACTAGATGAATTATTTTAAAAATTCTGCTGCAAATATAATACTAGAGGTAGAATATGCTGTTAATGGTAAATTCTCATAAATAAAACTACCAGAATCAAATAACATGTACATTACTAACTATACTGTATGTTAAATCACAACAATACCTCTAACAATATATTGTTGTCACTTTCGTCATGCAATTAATGCACCATAAATTGACGGTTTTCTGGTTTGGAATGTGAGATCATTTTCATTTATTAAAATTTTCCTTCCTCAATGAAAAACTAATAATTTGATTATTATTTTTGAAAATTATAAGGTATTTAAAAAGAAAGATGAAACGCCTCTAATAAATGTAATTTCGGAGGATATGCTTTTTCACAATTAATGTCCTTAAATTTGCGCTTTGTGGTTTGGAATGTGGGATGGTTTTCCTTTTTTGAAATTTTCCTTCCAAAATTAAAAAAAAAAAACCACCAATTGAGGGTATGATTGTAATTCATTATTTTCAGATTTTATAATGTATTAAAATAAAATTTAATTTTGCTAATATTTGCATAGATTCCTATCTTTGCAAATATTTTCCAAATAAGGTCTATTTATGAAAAAAAATCTATAATAATTTTACTTTATTAATTTGTTATTTTAAATTCTAAATTATTTTTATCTTTGGTGTTTCTTTAAAAATATTGCTTCTATTATTTTTATTTTTCATTTTTATTTTTAAATTTAATTCATTTAAGTCTTTTTTTTGTGAAAATACCTTTTATCTAATGATATAAAGTTGTTGAAAATTAATAATATATTCAGTAGTTGTAAAAATAAATATAGTTGATTTTTTAACAAAAAAAAATTAAAAATAAAATTAATTGAAATGACAAAATTTATGTTTAAAATATTTTTTTGAATACAAAAAATATATATTTAAAATATGATATTATGCAAATAAGAATAATTTTCAACTAACTAGTTTAAAATATTTATAAAAAAAAGGGTCCCTAATCCGTCTTTAGACTTTTATTTTTATTCTATTAAGGTCCAATTTTCATCCATAAACATTTTTTAATTTTTTTTTAAAATAGTCTAGAGTAAAAATAGATTTAATGGCAAAAAAAAAAACACCACTGATATGAATCACAACGTAAACCAACATTTTTCATTCAACCTACTCAAAGGAAGCTTCATTTTACATGTGGATGGTTACGAAACCTTGAAAAAATGGTTATAAAACATTCAATTTTCGGATTTATGATCATTTATATTTAATTTCATTTTTAAACATTTCATTTATGTGTTTTTAGGTTACATTTGTATTAATGGTTGTTATAATATTTAAGCACTTGTGAGTTACAACCTTTAAGATGACAATATGCTACTTGGGGGTTTATTGGAGGCTATAAATAGACAAGCTTATATGTTGTAAAAGGAGGTGGAAGTCAAAGTTGAATGAAATCTCATATTTGAGTGTAAGCATGCTTGTTTTGTGTTCTTGTGTTTAGAATACATGTTTAGAACTTTCAATCTAGTCTGATCAATTAGGTTGTGGAGAGTTCGAAATCTTTAAGTTAGGAACGTAGTTCTCCTATCTTCTTGATTATTGATCAATTATCAAGTAAAATCCATTAACTTTTTTGGGATTGTTTTATCATCCGTTAAGGGGAATTCTCTAACTTAATTAAAGGGTTTTCCTTATCAACCATCATCTTCTTAGTTTTGGGCTCGGCTATGTGTGAACATAAGGCACAAGTTCTTGCATCAGGTTGAAAAATAAATTGTTGTTAAAACCTTTTGACTAAACAATATCCGTCAAATAATGCACAATAATTTAGATAAGATTTATCTAATAGAATCAGTAGCTAAGAACAAATTAAAACCCAAATTTAAAGTGGTTTGATCACATGTGATCAACTCCACTAGTCATTTATTTTTCAGTGATATACAAACTTTAATGGCCTCTCACATCAAAGCTCAGTAATTTCCTTCCTCTTGACCAATGCAAACAAGAAGTTTCATAAGGTTCTCTTACAACCTTTCACTGGTTTAGTAACACAACATTATCTCACACACTAAAGCTTCGAGAAACTCTCTGTAAACAGCTTCTCAGGGAAACTATTGTCTCCGTGTTGTAATGAAAGTTAAAAAATACAGCAGTTGGGCCCACACTTACACGTGAGAAAAATAGAAATACAAAGGTCTATAGTCTTTTTCGAAAATGCAGATTAATTAAATAAATATAATAATTTATCAAAATATAACCGTTTACAACCTTGAAAGGGTAAGAGATTATGAAAACAGATGGAGCTAAGTTAGTTCAGTAAATAAATGAATAAGATTGTATTAATGTATTACAATGAGAGTCTTGTCATGAGACTAACATATTATGTATGTTTTTTTCGACTTAACTTTTGTTTGCCTAAATATGATAGCATTTTTGGGAGGAATGACCTCTTCTTTTTCTTTTCTGGCTTGGATCCTGAAAACGTCTCGGCTCTACCCAAGTTTGTTGGTGTCTGCTCCATTACAATTGGTTTTTGTCCTTGGGGTGTACGAGGATCTGCTTGTTCACTAGTTGTTGGTTCTTTTACCTCAACGCTTGTCGTTGGGCTTGTTGTTGGAATTGCTGCTACTTGGCCAGATTCATTAGATGGCGTCTGCTCGTTTACGATCGGTTCTCGTTTTTCGGGAGCAGGAGAATCTGCTTGTTCACCAGGCATTGGTTCTTTTACCTCATCGCTTGTCCTCGAGATTGTTGTAGGAATTCCTACTACTTGGTCTGATTCATTGGTCGGTGTCTGCACCTTTGTGATTGGTTCTTGTTCTTGGGGAGCAGAATAATCTGCTTGTTCACCAGTTGTTGGTTCTTTTACCTCAACACTTGGCTTTAGGCTTGTTGTAGGAGTTGATACTACTTTGTCAGATTCATTTGTTGGTGTCTGCTCGTTTGTGATTGGTTCTTGTTCTTGGGGAGTAGAAGAATCTACTTGTTCACCAGTTGTTTCTTTTACATCATTGCTTGCCCTCGGGCTTGTTGGAATTGCTACTACTTTTTCAGATTCTTTCGCATTCCTTTGTTGTTCTTGTTCTGCTCTCCATATTCTTAATTCTTGTTCTACTGCTAATTTTCCTTCCTCGGCCTCCCTCGCCTTTTCCGTTGCAGCTTTCAGTGCTTCCTGTCTAGCAACTAGTTCACGACTAGCTTCTTCCAGCATTTCTTGACTTTTCGCCTCGGATTCCTTAGCAACCTCAATTTGAGAAATTGCTTTAGTCATCTTCATGCTGGCCTGCTCCTCGGCCTCGCGGGCACGTTCGCTGAGTTCATTGTATTCATCTAGTGAAATAGTTACTGTGGTTTTTGGATCTTCCTTCACAGTCTCTTGTAGTGCTTTGATTGCTGATAATGCTAACATTTTTGAAGCATTGGAAGCCTCAACTTCCTTCTGAGCTGCAAGTATTCTACTCTCCATTGCTATTGATTCTGCCTTTGCTTGCGCTGCTTCTATCTTTGCCTTCTGCAGCTCATCACGAGCCATCTGCGCAAGTGACTTCGCCCGATCCGCCTCCTCTGCTGCCTGCTTCAATTGATTGGTCAGGTCGACTTTTACGGTCTCTTGAACGACAACAATTTTGGACACATTCTGATATATTTCAGCTTCAAGTGATGCGGCTGCATCAGAATCCATGCCTTCTCTCTTCTTGGTGGTGGCCAGAATAGATTTCTCCTCTTCAAGCACTGATTTTAGTGATGTAAAAGCCATCTTCAAGCAATCTGCGTCAGCAATTGCTTTCTCTATGTTGAGCTTCACTTCTTCCAATTCCTTCTGTAGTATAGTTGAATTTGTTTTCTTCTGCGTTTCGGAAAAGTCGCCTTGGAAGTGTAGTTCATCGCTTATCTCCTCCGCTAGTGTCGATTCCATGTAAGCGATCATTTCGGCTTTCAAATCCATTAACAAAGCTGAGGCAGTATTAACTTTCAATTTAAGATCTTCATTTGACAGAATTTGCAAATTTAATCTACAAAGCTCCACTTCTGCATCATCTAGCTCTTTCTTCCATTTGAAACAATCTTGCTCTTTGGCCACAGCTGCAACCATCGTTTTCTCTTCTTCTTCTAAATGAGCAGCTTGGGAAGACTCCAATAATTCCTTTAAATTTAACAGCTCTGTGGTCAGCTCCATTATTGCCTTCTCACTCTCCTTCGATGCAGCAAGAGCATCATCAGCATTTTTCACAGCAGAATCTCTCTCATATACAATCGAAGTAAATTCGGCACGAAGTACTTCCAATTGTTCTTTAACGGATTTCAGTTCCGAAACTGCAGCAGCATGCTCGGCCATGGTCATCTCTAGCTGTGCCTTGGCTAGAGCATCATCATTCTCCTTAATGGCTTCTTGCTCCATCTCCTCCAGTCTAAGCTTGGCAAGTTCTGAATCTTGTTTCGCTTGTTGCTCTTCGGATTGTGCAGTCTCTAGAGCAAGCTTTAGTTCTTCTATGCGTTGTTTCATGTTTTCGAGCTCATTCAACACATGGAACTCTGCCTCCACAGCTTCCACTGACTTCTTCCTACACTGAAGAATTTCCTCCTGCACCTCCCCAAGTGTTTTCTCCATTGGCATACTTCTCTGCAGAATTGGGAAACAGTCTATATTTCAATCTCCATAGAAATATTAAACGATCCTTATGTTAAGAAACATGCCTTAATGTTACGCAATATGCTAGTCAGTCCATAGCCAATAAGAACAAATTCAATCATCTTTCTTAATGCACTGAAAAATCTCTGATTTCTTAAGAAACATATGGCAATGAAAAGTAACAAAATACATAAGAACAAATTCAATCCTCTTTACTCATCTATCCCAACAATAAGACAGGTGTCTGAGGGGCAACCCAATGGTTGAGACTACAGACTCAAAGACATGTTTCCTTGAGAGATCTTTGGTTCAAGGCTACTGGCGAGCACTTGAACAAGAATACCCTCCGATGTATTCTTGTGCCACACCCTAGGGACGAGCCAGTTGTGCCTCAGGTATAGGAGAGTTAAACTCCGATTTTTCAGTTTTCAAAAGTAGAAAACCAAAAGACAGATCCAAAATGTGCATAAAATGATCCAAAATTTCACTCTATGCATAGAAAAAAAACAAAGGGCAAGTAAAGCTAGCCAAAAGCATAATTAAATACCTCCATCATAGAATGAACTCGACGAGATTTCCAATCAACAATTCCTCCAAATTTAGAGACAGCTGATTTTACAGATTCAATAGGTGCCTTAGTTTCAATAAAGCCTCTACTTAAACCACCATGGTTGAGACTTTTGGAAGAAACAAGTCCCCCTCTCACGTTATTGTTCATTCCCTGCAGCAAAACACATTGATCAACAAGAACATTCTCAACATCATTGTTCCAAAAATCAAACATTTAGAAGAGAAACACAGAAGGTACAGCGACTTTGTTGCGATCGTGAACATTAACTTCCGGAATAGCAGAAGGTGGATCATTGGTAGCAAAGAATTTAGGGCTTTCAGAATATATTACTCCATTTGCAACAGGAGCAGAATATTTAACTCCATGAGCAACAGGACTTGTTGGAGTTCCACTTTCAAAATCAATCTTTGCATTGTAAGCCATTACAGTAGTGGGAGATTCACTTCCAGATCCTGTCATTTTTAAATCATGTGTTTCTCCCTTGGAGTTACTTGTTGAGTTGAATTGCCATCATTGAAGGTTAAAGCTAAATCCCACATTGTAGAAAGCAAATCAGGAAATAAAAATCAGAACCCATTGTAACAAATTCTTCAAAATCCACAACAAACAAGCAAGTAGATAGGAATTCACATTCGAAATCGAAATTATTTTCATCGAAGTTCTCTAAGGTGAAAATATTCAATGAACTAGTCCTACCCAATTTGGCTTAACTTCGCTCCACTATAGCAGGGTAGAATAATTAATGTCACAAATGAGTCTCGAACTTGAGACCTAAAGGAGAGCATACCTTTAAAACTCAAACCTTCGATCACAGTATCGGACAAATTGTTCATACATTTATAGAATCAGAAATGAAGAAACCTGGTAACAAGAGAAGTAGCACATTTGTGTAACCAATGATTTAGAGGTCATGAGTTTGAATATCCTAGCCATGGTTGTAGCTCAAAGAAAATTAGAAACGTACTTCATATGTAATGAGATTATAATTTGAGAGACAATAACTTACAAACATGAACGAATTGAAAGGCAATGCCTCTGAACAGTCAAAACGCTGTATAGAATTGAAATGAGGGAGAAGAAAAGCGTACCAAAGAGGAAAAGTGGAATTGAAAATGAAAATGAAAATGAAAATGGGTGAATGAGAAGTGGAAATTTAAAAGAAAAGGAAAATTGAAAACTAAGAATAGAAAATATAAAAATGGGAGGTCCTCTTCCATTTCTCATGGACATTATCCATTACAGCCTCTCAGCCCCTCTCTGTTTTGTTTTTTTTTTAGATTAAGATTACAAATTTATGCAATCAATTATTCCACCTATCATGGGTTTTTCTAAATTTGGTTTATACTATATTATTATCTTTTCTTTTTTGTTTTATCATCGATTTCATCTTCTGAATTTTTGGTATTAAAAAAGAAAAAAATCTTTGAGTTTTTGATTCAGCCTTACTGGTTGTTCGCATTATCGTTGGTAAAAAGTGAGCTGGATTTTTTTGGTTGTAAGGAATTATTGAAGTTGAAAGAAATATGAGTTTAGAAGTTAAAGAGTAAAAAATTTTGAGTTCTTATGGTTGAAACCGTGAGTCAAGTGTGAGTTTAAGATTGTAGCTGCCGTTTGAAGGTTCCCAGTTCTTCGGTTAATAACAGCTTCCTATTTTTGCATATTTTACAAAACGTTGGATATATGTGTCTTCTTCAAACTTACCCTAAAATATGCGATGCTTCCGCAATATATTTAAACCAAATATCGTTTTTTAGTGAGCATAACTTGTGTAAGTATATACAATCTTGTTGTAGCAAGTTTTAATATCTAACAGGTTATCTTCATAGAGAGATTTGAATGTCTTTTAAGATTGATGAGTTGTGAGTTCAAAACACAAACTAACAAATCTAACATGCAAAAGTAAATCCGAATTGTTAACTCAAGATTTGACAAATAATATTACAAACAAAATATAACTAATAAACCATTTAAAGATGAGAATATTATCAGTTAGATTAAGGAATGCAATATGCATCAATTACTACGGCATAAAGTGTATGGATAAGAAGTGAATCTTGCTTTACTTAAACTATTGATTCCTCTTGGAATTACGGCATGTAAGTGAAACTAAGTCAACATCACTAATAAGAATGTTATCTCTAACAATTCCTCAAACAGTAAGCACAACTTACTTAATCTAATGAGTCCAATGCAAGCCGACTCTACTAAAGTTCTCGCGAAATGGTGAATGAAGCTAATACAAATGGATGATCAGTCGAAATGCATTAATGTAATTCAACGTGCATACTTAATTCAACATCTCTCTACCTCATGCTTACGCAATCGAAATCGTATCTTCCTTAATCCTACCGAAATTGTTTTAGCTTATAACAAAGTCAATCATCTTCATTGGAAACGCAAAAACAGAGTTCAAAACAAGAAGTTCATTGTTTGGAATCCAATCAAATTCCAATTTGATTCACAATCAGTAATTACAAATCACAAAAACAACTAAAAGGAGAAACAAAGAAGAAATAGAGTAGAAGTCTGGAATGTTGATCAAATAACGAGCAATTGCGAATCCGAGTCCAATACAAGCCGACTCTATTAAATTCCTCGTGGAAGGGTGAATGAAGGCGAAAATCACTATTAGCAAACAAAAGTGTGATACCTCAACGACATTCATTAGTATATAACGACTAAGAGGTCATGAATTTGAAACTTCTACTATTAATTAAAACTCAAAAAATAATGTAGTTTGGTTGATGAAACTTTCTTGATCTTTGAAAAGATATTATTATTGCCTCCAAGTGTACCAAAACTAAATTCTTTAAGATTATGATTTTGCCTCTATCATTTGAAATTGAAAAGTTTCTTCTTATTTATTATTTTTTTTTTGTAATTCTGATAACAATAAAGAATCTATTACGACAAAGATGTTGGCTTTTTGACCATCTCAAATTAATTAATTTTAACTAATTAATTAATTAATATTTTGATCATAACAAACTTGAAATTTATTTACTTACAAATTTAATTGTTTTGAAGTATCCATTACGTAGAGATTGAAATAATAATTTAAACACATTTTGAATTACTTAAATTGAAGTTGAAATGAAAAAGTTGCGGCCTAAACGAGTTGTAATGGTAAATCTCGATGTGACGACGTAGCAAAAATTGGTTGATCCAAGAGTGACATTTGGAGCCTTGGATATTTGACACATGTGACTTTTGTGTGTTTTAAAAAGTCAAAGTAAAAGAAAAAGGGAAATGAAAATAAAAATGAAAAAGTGCATTATTATGGCCCCGTTTGATAACCATTTTGTTTTTTGTTTTTTGTTTATGAAATTTAAGCTTATTTCTATTCAAATTTCCTATCATGTGCTTCATCTTTCCAACAATATATTCATCTTTCCTTAAGAAAGTAGGAGAATACTAACCAAATTTAAAAAACATAAACAAGTTTTTGGAAGCTACTTTTTTTTGTTTACAAATTTTGGTTTTGTTTATTAAAATATAGGTAAGATGTAGATATCCAAATAAGGAAATAATGTATAGTAAGGTAGTTGTTGTAGGCTTAAATTTCATAAACAAAAAATAAAAAATAAAATGGTTATCAAACGGGGCCTATATTATTATTTGATTATGTGTCCAACAGTAACTTTCTTAAAATGGAAATAAAGTTATATGTTGTTTGTCTAAATGCAACTTTTTGAATATTATATTATTATAATACATTGTGTCTAACAGTAATTTTTTGAATATTATAATATTATTATGCTTTGTGTTTAACGATAACTTTTTGAATATTATAATATTATTATATTTTGTGTCTAACGATAACTTTGCATTTTCATATCTATTTAAGCTTCATCTTCTCCACCAAATGAAGATACAAAGTTCCATATTTCTCAATCCTCCAAATTAAAAAAAGTCTTCATTGTTGCTCTTCCCAAGCTTTCAATTTTCATCTTATTCTTGAGAGAGAAATTATTATAGAGTGAGGATTTGATTTGTGAGAGTTAAATTTGTAAATCCGCTCTTTGAGAGAGTTTGCTCATCTTGATCTTACATTTCCAAATCATTATATGGTTTTCTCTTGATCTCGAGCCATAGAAAAGATCGGGTTTGTTCTTGCTCCCTCAAAAAGAACGTTGTAACGGTTCAACTCTAAGCCGTGGAAAGAGTTTTCATTGTTTTAGTGGAATACCCAAGAGGAGCTTGGGGAGTGGAGTAGGTGCGCCGAACCACTATAAATTCACGATGTCAATTTCTCTAACTCTTTCCTATTTATTGTTCTTATATGTTTATTTTGGTTGGTATAAATTTTATCTTGACATATTTGTTTTTATCAATCTTAATATTAGAATTAAATAGGGTGTTTGAAATTAGTTTTTGGTAATTTCCTATTTAATTTGCATAATATTCTTGGTTGATATTATTGCTTAGTAAAAAGTATATACTTTAACTTGTTAACTTGTTTACTTGGGTCCTCATTCGGAAAAAGTTTTATTAAAAGTTTAGAAAACTCTATTCACCCCCTTCTAGGGTTGTCATACTGATCCAACAATTGGTATAAGAGCGATTGCTCTTTGGATAAAAATATTTATCAAATACTATTTTGATACTTTTGGTTTTATTCTTATTAATCTTTTGAAAAATTATTTTAAAAGTTTAATTGCTAAGAGCTATGACAACTTTAAATTTTGAAAGTGAATACAATTATTAGACCTCATTTCTTTGATGGTTTAACTATCATAATATAAGATTTCTCATGTTAAAAAAGCAACAATAATATTGAACTATAAGTATAATACTAGCACATTTAGATCTAACATGATATTGTATAATAATTGGAATTATATGATGAACAATGTAATCATAAGCTTGAAAAAAATAGAGAGTCACATGAATAATCAAAATGTGTGCCTAATTTTAGAAATACTAGACATGTGCATTCAAAATTTAAATTTATACCAACATGTCATTATTGTGAAGTTAAAGGTCATATTAGGCCAAATTGCTTTAAATTGAAAAATATTCCAAGAAAGAATACCTTTGTGAAAAATGATGTGCAAAATTATTTTGTTAAAAAGAAATTTATGTCAAATGTTGTTTGTTATTCTTGAGGCAAAATTGGTCATAAATTCAATACTTGTTATTTGCTAAAATTAAATGTTAAAAGTGTTGGACTTAATTTGAAATGGGTTCCAAAATTTATGCTTACTAACATTGAAGGACCCAAGAAATGGGTACCAAAATCCTTTGATTGAACTTTCTTTATAGGTGTAACTTTCAAGAAGCAATTGGTTGCTTGAACTTCAAATTTGAATTTAATTCAATTGGAGTAACAATTTTGGCTTGCTTGAAACCAATAAAGGAAAAGTTGCTTAGTTTGGTAACTTATTTTTAAAATTTGGAGATAAGTATTCTTGTTGGTATCTATTATGGAAACTATATCTCATGAATGATTTAAATGTTTGAAATTGATTTCATTATTTTTTATTGATTATTGGGTTAAATGTCTTTAGTTAAAATGAAGATATTTTTTACATTTATTCATATTGCTTATTTTAGATAAATTGGGTTATTTATCTTTAAATGTTGTGGCCAATTATTTTCAAACTTATTCAAAATTTCTAATATCGTATTATTTTAATTATTGATACCATGAGAAAATATTGAATATCTATTTATGGTATTATTATGATTTTTGGTTGATTGAACATATAATTCTTGAGAAATCTTATATTATGATAGTTATTGAAATGTGCTATTATTTTGATTGAGAGTACTAATAGCTTTATTATACTTATAGTTCAATATTATTGTTGCTTTTTTAACATGAGCTATATTTTATGTTTTGATGATATTTGCTCTCTTTAAATTTTTGTTGCCTTAGAAATCATTGTATATTTGTTTGGCTTTTGTCTCATTACATGAAGCATGTTATTGATGGAAGTTTATTTTTATTACTTGTCTACTTTAATAATGTGCTTCCTATTTTTTAGCTTGAGAAGAGTTGTAGAACCCTTTTTCATAGGGGGAGATTTTATGGAATTGATCTATATTTTCGAACTGCATAAGCATTTTATTTGAACTTGATATTTTTTTCTTGAATGAGATTTTTATTTGAAAATTTATAAATGGATTATTGTGTGATAGTTTGAAGTACATAATTTTACTTTTATTTTGTGTAAATTATTGTTCTTGAATTTACTCAAATAGTTTTATCTTCTCGGTACTTATTGTTTTATAATTAGAAGAAGATTATTTATTTTAGGGGGAGTAATACTTTATATGATAGCTTTGATTCTCCTCATAATACTATTTTTGGTGATTACTCTGTTAGATATTTTCTAACACAAAAAATTAAATTGTGATTAATAAATTTAATCACATGTAGTGGAAGCGTAATTAAAAATAAAACGTATACCTCCAGCCATTGTTTTGGTAACCGAGACATGAAGGCCAATGTATACCTCAAACTGCAACACGAGCACAACAACAAATACATCGGCCACAGAGTTCTTGGTTCTTCTAAACCCTCACTCTTCCTAATTCAAATGGTGTGGTTTATTAATGGAAAAGTGGGCATAGAAGACCAAAAACTTAAAAGAACAAAATGACAGAAGAGTTCTGTAAAAACTCTCTATAATTCTCTCTAATGTGTTCTAAAAAAATCTATCGATTATTTTCTCTACCATTAACAGAAAATAAATCGATAAAAAAATAGTGGGAAGTTACAAAGCGAGTGAGGTGGGGTGATTTCCTAAAAACATGGACCACTTAATAAATAATTATACTTAAATAAAAAAACTAATTATAATTTTTCCAACTTCTTGTGCATATTGTTAATCTTTTTTAAAGGGGCTGTTATTGGTTTTGGATTATTTGTTTTTTTCAAAAAATGATTCTTTTAAAAATCCATTAATACTTATGTACCCTCTATAATTAATTTATGTGCATGTGTTTTTTTTGTCCTTTATTAAGGGGGAGTATTACATTGATTTCAAAAGAGGGAGAAATTAGTGATTATTTAAAAATGGGAAAATGTTTAGTTAAAATCATCTCTATATTAGTTTTCTTATTTTTTCTTTTTGTTTGATTCCAAAAGGAGGAGAGATTATAAGAAAAATGAAAGTATACTGATATTTTGTATGTGTGTTGATTGTGCATATAGCTTACATCGTATATCAAACACCACTTTGAATTCGTTTTTTTGTATAGTTTGTCATCATAAAAAAGAGGAGATTGTTGGCTTTTTGGTCATCTCAAATTAATTAATTTTAACTAATTAACTAATTAATATTTTGATCATAACAAACTTGAAATTTATTTACTAACAAATTTAAACACATTATTATGTAGAGATTGAAATAACAATTTAAACACATTTTGAATTACTTAAATTGAAGATGAAACGAAAAAGTTTCGGCCTAAACGAGTTTTAATGTTAAATATCGATGTGATGACGTAGCAAAAATTGGTTAATCTAAGAGCGACATGTGGAGCCTTGGATATTTGACACATGTGACTTTTGTGTGTTTTAAAAAGTCAAAGTAAAAGAAAAAGGGAAATGAAAATAAAAATGAAAGACTGCATTATTATATTATTATTTGATTATGTGTCTAACGGTAACTTTTTTAAAATGAAAATAAAATTATATGTTGTTTGTCTAAATGCAACTTTTTGGATATTACATTATTATAATACATTGTGTCTAATGGTAACTTTTTGAATATTATAATATTATTCTGCTTTGTGTCTAACGGTAACTTTTTGAATATTATAATATTATTATGTTTCATGTCTAACGGTAATTTTGCCTTTCCATGTATTTAAGCTTCATCTTCTCCACCAAATGAAGATACCAAGTTCCATATTTCTCAATCCTCCAAATTAAAGAAGTCTTCATTGTTGCTCTCCCCAAGCTTTCAATTTTCTTCTTATTCTTGAGAGGGAAATTATTGTATTGTGAGGATTTGATTTGTGAGAGTTAAATTTGTAAATCCACCATTTGAGAGAGTTTGCTCATCTTGATCTTACATTTCCAAATCATTATAAGGTTTTCTCTTAATCCATAAAAAGAGAGATTGTAATGGTTTGATCTTGAGTCGTGGAAAAGATCGGGTTTGTTCTTGCTCCCACAAAAAAAACGTTGTAACGGTTTAACTCTAAACCGTGGAAAGAGTTTTCATTGTTTTAGTGGAATACCCAAAATGAGCTTGGGGAGTGGAGTAGGTGCGCCGAACCACTATAAATTCACGGTGTCAATTTCTCTAACTCTTTCCTATTTATTGTTCTTATATGTTTATTTTGGTCGGTATAATTTTATCTTGACATATTTTTTTATCAATCTTAATATTAGTATTAAATAGGGTGTTTGAAATTAATTTTTGATAATTTCCTATTTAATTTGAATAATATTCTTGGTTAATTTGATTGCTTAGTAAAAAGTATGTTAATTTGATTAATTAGGTCCTCATTCGGAAAATGTTTTATAAAAGTTTAGAAAACTCTATTCACCACCTCTAGGGTTGTCATACCGATCCAACAAAAGAAATGCTGGAAAAATCAATTTTATTTCGCACACTGAATTAGTATAGCCAAAAGGAATTTATACAAGTCTAAGTAACGTTACTAACCAGTCTAACTAGTTGATCTAACCTTTTTCAAAAAAAAAAAAAAAAAAAAAAAAAAAAAAAAAAAAAAAAACTAGTTGATCTAACTGAACCAACCTAAAAAAAAACTATGGTTCATTAAGAATACATAAACCAAATCATCCTAATGGAAAAATACAAATCATTTAACTAATACAACCACATATTATTTTGTTGAAGTGCTTCCATTTCTTCTTTCATAGCTGCATGCCACTGTGGGATCGTTATGGCCTTTTTATAGCTTTAAGGATCTTCTGTCTTGGCCACCAAAGAATTGTATTTGTATTTAGATGGCACCGTCTTGGTAGAGGCAGCTAGTTGTGAATCTAAACTTAGATTGGCTGCTAGTTTAGTTCTTGTGATCATTGGATGAGTTGACTGACTTGAGGAACATGGTAAATCAACAAATAGTTCCTTGCTAATATCAGGAAGACACGAAGAATTAGTGATTGGGATGGGTTGTAAATCCTGTGTTGTTGCTACATTTTGAGGATGGTTAAACATTTCCCCGTCTACACTAGAAGAAGGACAGTTGGATATGGGAAGTGTTTGATTAATTGTGATTGCGGTATCTTCAAATCTAGCATGATTAAAATATTGGTCGTCCTCAACTAGAATAGGCACAATATCATCAATTTGAGTAGGATTGGTGGTTTGTTCTTCATTTGTTGCAATAGGTTCTGGATAGGAATTGAGCATTTCATTTGTAGTAGAAATTTGATGTTTTTTATTTACTTCTATGACAGGATGAGGTGCATCACATGTTGACCTCTGAATGTTGCTATTTGGCTTTGAATATTGTGTGACTTGTGCATTTGTTGACTCATTATCCATACCTGCAAAATCAGTAGTAACAAGAGGTCTAATTGGCTCTTGCTTGGTGTTAGATATAGGAATATGAAACGAAAAACATTCTTCATAAAAAAACATGTCTTGAAATGTAAACTTTATTTGAAAGAGGGTCAAGACATCTAAAACCTTTATGAATATTGCTACTGTATCCTATAAATACACATGGAAATGTGCGTTTTGAGAATTTGTTATGCCCATAATTTCTAAGATATGAAAAGCATTTGCAACCAAAGATTCTTATGTGATTATATGTAGGCTCTTTCTTGTACAACCTTGAATAAGGAGTTTTCAAGTTTATAGTATTTGATGGCATGATATTAATTAAATACACTGCCGTAAAAAACCTATGTACCCATACTTTGAAGGAACATTGGATTGAAAAAGAAGACTAAGACCTATTTCTACGATGTGTCTATGTTTTCTCTCAGCAACACCATTTTGTTGTGGAGTATAAGGACAAGATAATTGATGATGAATGCCATGATCTTCTAAGTGTTTTCTTAAGACATTAGATGTAAACTCTCCCCCTCCATCAGTTTGTCGAATTTTTATTTTTCTTTCAAACTCATTTTATACTTGCATTTGAAACTTTACAAAGCTTGAAAAAAAATGAGATTTCTTTTTCAAGGGAACTAGCCAGGTAAAGCGAGAATGATCATCAATAAAGCATGCATAATATTTAAATTGTTGACAAGAAAGAATAGGAGCAGGACCCCACAAGTCACAATAAATTTTATCAAGGCAATGAGAACTTATTTTGTCATTTAAAGAAAATGAAAGCTTACAACTTTTACTTAGCTGACAACTTTCACATATAAGACTTTCCTTCTTCCAATTTGAAACAGTGATGTGATTGTTGTCACACAAATGCTTTAAAAATCTATCATTAAGATGTCACAAAATAAGAGGAATTGTTGGTTTAGTTAAGCCATATTGATGTCATATTGAATAAGAGGAATTGTTTTTAGTAATAACAGTGAGCACTTGAGGTGTAATTTGAATGTCTTCAAGAGCATAGAGACCGCCTCTTTCATGTCCTTTAGCAAGTACCTGTCCCTGTTGGTTCTTAATCACAAACTTGTTAGTAGAAAACTCAATCAAGCAATCATTGTCGCGTGTTAATTGACTAATTGAAAGAAGATTTTTCTTTATTTTAGGTACTACTAATGTTTTATTTAGTATAAGTTCGCCGGTGTTTGTATGGAATGTGGTGTTTCCTATATGTGTTATATTTAATCCTTCTCCATTTCCAACACATATTTTTTCATGTCCTTCATAAGGTAAGAAAGAAGATATATTACCTGGATCTTGTACTATGTGAGAAGAGGCTCAGAGTCGGCATAAAATGTTGGATCCTTAATTTCTTGAAGATTGAATGCCACTAAAGCTTTGGGAATATCCTTGGATTGGAACGAGTGATCAAAACGATTCTAACACTCAAGGGCAGTGTGATTTAAAATCATTTGAATTCATTTGCTTGTTGTTGGAGCTAATTTTTGGAGCAGAATTGTTGGTATGCTGTAAATTTCTTTGAAAAAAATGATTGGTTGTGATGAAATCTACGCCCTCTAGAAGAGAAAGATTGTCCTCGACGACCTCTGCCTTTGCCATGGCGAGAGTAGAATGCTTGATTTATGTTTGGCATTATAGACTTGATCTCTTCTTCTTCTATAATGAGTTGTTGATCATATGCTTTTAAGCTAAGCACAAATTGATTATAAGATGGATAGGTCGGCTTGGATAACATTGCAGTTCGAAATTCTTTGTATTTGATTCCAAGTCCTCTGGCCAAGTGAAAAACCATTTCGACGTCGTCCAAAGGTTATTTCATTGCTGCAAGTTTATCACAAAACCCTTTAAATTTCTTTATATAATCATCTAGAGACATGTTACCTTTCTTTACGTTGACGAGAGCTTTGTTTAAATGTATCTATCGTTTTCCTAATTCATGGTGCACATCCTCACTACTGGTCCCCAAAAGCCAAGTGGTGAGAAGACCATTGTTGTTGAGCCCTGTGCTGTATTGTGGATTGATTACTCATACACCCTCAACCCCTTTTAGTTTCTCTTCAGTTGGACATCCTTCCTGCAAGTGTTCTTCAAGCCCTAAATTTCTTATCAATGGCAAGACTTGAGACTTTCAAATAAGGTAGTTTGAAAATTTTAGTTTGATGGATATGACACTGGTGCATTGGTGGAAAATTTGTATTGAGAGGGAAGTTTCTGTCTTGGCCATGAGAATAATTTGATCCTTGACTTTCACCAAAATTTT
This sequence comes from Sicyos edulis, assembly GCA_036507275.1. Taxonomy (NCBI): domain Eukaryota; kingdom Viridiplantae; phylum Streptophyta; class Magnoliopsida; order Cucurbitales; family Cucurbitaceae; genus Sicyos; species Sicyos edulis. The sequence goes on from CM071856.1 coordinate 23,962,093, forward strand.
TCCTTCTGTATAGGCTGATATCATAAAATGAAATAAAAAGAATTGGATTGATCAAGAGAAATATCTAATTCTCATTCACTTTAAAATGTGTTTTTTTTGTGTGTCTAAACTCATTACAACGGAATGTATTTATACAATACAAAAGGAAAGAGGGGAGGAATATGTTAAATATTATGGCCCCAAGAGATCTTAGGCCCAAAGTAGATCAAAGCCCAAAAGAAGATTCTAGAGCTCACTTGGTTTATCCTAGTTGTTGAAAGAAATCTCTAGAACTTCAATTTGTCAAAAAATATCTAGACATTCTTATCCAATGTGATGTGTTGGCAAAATCATGGCCACATATTTTACTTGATCACCAAGTAAAAATGTGGACCATTGGATCATACTTGGAGCCCAAGCTTATGAGTACTATAAATAGGTTATGCCAGTTAGCAAACCATCCCAAATCATCTCAAGACTTCCCACATCTAAAAGTGAGGTTGTGAGATAAAATAGAGTGTTTCCCCTTGTAAGAAAGCTTATTGTTTCTTTGTAGAGAGAAGGTTTGTAACTCCTATTTTATAATAAAGCTTTTCTATCCTGCCCGTGGTTTTTACCCTAATTTGTTTAGGGGTTTTCCACGTAAAATCACTGTGCCATTCTTTCTCTTCTTCCTCTTCATTATTATTGTAATTTTCAATCTCTTTTTTAGCTTCGACTCTGCTCTATTCGTGTAAACAATTATAACAAGTGGTATCAGAGCCAGGTTTCTTGGTGTAAATATCTACTTATCGTATGCTCTGTGGTTGCCACTAAAAGTGGATCCTCCACATCAGAAAATAAGCTAGATACTTTCACCTTTGTTGTTGAAAATAAATAAGAAAATGAAAGAACTCAAGAATTGAGGTGTTTGACAACCAAAAGATAAGTTTTGAGAGAATGAATTGAATAATTTGTTGAACATTCTCAAGACATTATATAGTACTCTAGAGCTTAACAAAGTCAAAAGACTAGGAGTTATAACAATAAAGAAACCAAATGTTCAGACTTGATCAATTCTTTGACACTCCTCCTTTGATCAAGGATTGCAGACTCCCAATTGTTCTCTGATAGTGTTGAATTTATCTATTGGAAGAGCTTTGGTGAAAATATCAGCCAATTGATCTTGAGTTCTGCAATGTACTAGAGTTATTTGACCCTTTTGTTGAATTTCTCTAACAAAGAATAATTTGATGTCGAAATGTTTGGTTTTTCCATGAAAGATGGGATTTCTTGATATCGAAATTGCATCTTGATTATCAACAAATATCTTAGTAGCTTCATCTGTCTCTACTCGTATGTCCACCAGCAATTTCTTTAGCCATAAGACTTGATTTACTGCAGCTTCGGCTGCTACAAATTCTGCTTCTGTAGTGGATTGCGTTACTGAATTGTGTTTTCTTGAGCACCAAGAGAATATACCTGAGCTAAAGCTAACACAGTACCCAGTTGTGCTTCTCTTATCATCAACTGATCCTCCCTAATCACTGTCAGAGTAGCCGACAAGATTAAATTCTTGATTCTTCTTAAATCTTATCCCATAATCAGTTGTACCCTTGATGTACCTTAGCAGTCTTTTTGCTGCTGACAAATAAAGCTCACTTGCACAATGCATAAACTGTGAGAGAAGACTTACAGCAAATTGAATGTCTGGTCGTGTGCTGATAAATACATCAAACACCCAACTAGACTTCGATAGAGTTTCTCTTCAACTTTTTCAGTCTCATCCTCTTTCATTAGCTTTTCTTTTTTATTCATTGGAGTGCTCATGGCCTTGCAACTTTCCATATGGAACTTCTTCAGAATTTCTTTGGCATACTTATGTTGACTGATGAAGATTTCATTTGTTCCTTGTTTGATTTCTAAGCCAAGAAAGTAGGTCATGAGACCAAGATCAGTCATCTAAAAAACCTTCTTCATTTTACTCTTGAATTCTTCAATCATCTCAGTGTTGTTGCCAGTTACAAATAGGTCATCAACATATAGAGTTGCTTCAGAAAGACTTTTCTTGAATCTCAAACTTGATAAATGATCATCGATCCTACTATACCAAGCTCTAGGTGCTTGTTTGAGACCATAGAGTGCCTTTTTAAGCAAGTAGACTTTGTCTTCTTCTCCTTTTACCTCAAATCCACAAGGTTGCTCAACGTAAATTTCCTCCTCTAGAACTCCGTTGAGAAATGCAGACTTAACATCTAATTGATGTATTTTCCAACAATTTTGAGCTGAAATTGCTAACAACATCCTAATGGTGTCAAGCCTAGCAACTGGGGTAAAAGTATCTGAGTAGTCAATACCAAAGATTTGAGCATAGCCTTTCACAACTAGCCTGGCCTTATGCTTATTGATAGAACCATTTGCATTGAGTTTGGTTCTGTAAACCCACCTTACTCCAATTATGTTCTTCCCTGGTGGCCTGTCGACCATTACCCAAGTTTCATTCTTTCTTATCATGTGCAGCTCCTCCTCCATCGCTTTCCTCCATTTATCATCTTCAAGAGCTTCTTCGACATCAGCAGGTTCACATAGAGCTACATTGCACCTTTGATAGATGTCAGCCAGCGATTTTGTTCCTCTAGTTGGAATCTCATCGTCTTTTATCTCTTCCAACTGTTCTTCATAAGAAGGATTGTTTATAATTTGAGGCATGCTTCTTGAATTTGAATTTTCCCAACTCCAAATTTCAGACTCACTAAAGTGAACATCTCTCGAAATTGATATTTTCTTAGTTTGAGGATGGTATACTTTGTAAGCCTTTGAAGTAGAGCTATACCCTACAAAGATACTTGGAGTGGCCTTCTTATCCAATTTATCTCTTTTCTAATGAGGGATATGGACATAGCATACATAACCGAACACTTTAAGAAAATTAAGTGAAGGTTTGTGACCATACCATGCTTCAAATGGAGTCTGGTTCCTCAAAACTCTTGTTGGAAGCCTATTCTGAATGAACACTGCTGTGTTGGAAGCCTCTGCCCAAAATTCCTTTGGTAACTTCATCTCAGGGAGCATACATCTTACCATATCCATAACTAACCTATTTCTTCTCTCGCTCACTCCATTTTGTTGGGGTGTGTAAGGAGTAGTGAGCTGGTGCTTGATTCCTGCCTTATGCAAAAAGACTTGAATGTTGTCGAATTGTATTCTGTTCCATTGTCTGTCTTTCAAGTTTGAAGATTACAACTACTCTGATTTTCCACCAAGTTCTTGAATTTCCAGAATACCTCAGGAACCTCTGACTTGAGCTTCAAAAAATAGATCCAACACATTCATGAGAAATCGTCAATGAATAGGATGAAATAACGACTATCTTGCAAGGAGGGAGTTTTATGAGGTCCAGCCACATCTGAATGCACAAGTTGTAGCATCTTCGTGGCTCTCCAAGTTGACTTTGGAAAGGGTTTTCTACTCATTTTTCCAAACTTACATGCACTACAGTCTTGGATTGTAGTGGTAAGTTCTGGTAGACCTTTTGATAGATCTTTCTTCTTCAACTCTATCATTCTTGGGAGGTAGCAATGACCTAGCCTTTTGTGCCAAGTTTTTGTTTCACTTGACTGAGTAAGATATGTTGTAGTTACCTCCTCAGCTGGGTTGAATGTGACACGTTTACCTTTCATTCGAACTTTTATAATTTCTTCTCCAGATTCGTAGTAAACATGACAATAATTGTTCTCAAATGTAATTTTAAGCCCTTTTTCAACCAGTTGCCCTACACTTAATAGGTTCTGGTCTATGTCTGGAACATAAAGAACATCAGATATGATCTTGGTACCTGTTTTGGTTGTTAAGGCAACGGTACCTTTTCCTTTCACATCAAGAAAGCCACCATCTCCAATTTTGACTTTGTTGGCTACAGTAGCGTCTAGGTCCTTGAATAGGGACCTGTTGTAGATCATATGGTTTGTGCACCCGCTGTCAATCAACCAGTTTTCAGTGATGTTACTTGTCGAGTAACATTGTGCTACAAAGATTTGATCATCCTCTTCACTTTCATGGTCTGCAACTTGAGCTTCTTGTTTCTGAAACTTGCATATTGCTGCCTCATGACCCAACTGGTTGCACTTATTGCATTTTGCATCAGGTCTTCTCTAACATTTGAAGGGAGAATGTCCTTTCTTTCCACAATGTACACAGGGTGGAAAGACTTTCTTCTAAACTTTTCCTTTGCTAGAACTCTCATGAATTCCTTGTACTTGTTTTTTATTGTTGAACTTCTTCTTGACTGAAGCTTGATACTTTGCTGCCAAGGCTCCTTCAACTCCACTTTCTTCTCTCATAAGTCTTCTCTGCTCTTGAGCCTGTAGAGAGTACAATAACTCTGACAAAGTGATTGTTGATAGATCCATTGTATTCTCCAGAGTTGTAAGAGATGTTTCATACCTCTCAGGTATTGTGACTAGTATTTTTTTACTAATCGATTATCAGGGAAGTCTGTCCCAAGTAACCTGATTTTTTTTGCTATATTTAGCAATTTATCAGAGTACTCCTTGATGGTTTCTGATTCATTCATCATTTGTGACTCAAACTCTCGAATGAGATTGAGGACTTACATTCTCTTGGTCTTCTCATTTCCTGAATATTGAGTCTTCAAGTAATCCCAAATAGCTTTTGCTGACTTAAGACCCATTTTTCTGGTGAAGATAGATGTGGATACTGCAGCAAAAAGGCAAGCTTTTGCCTTAAACTTCCTCGTCTTTCTCTCCTTATGAGTTTTCATTTGTGCTACAGTAGGATTATTGGGTAGTTCACCCAATTCATAATCCTCTTTTATAGCTTCCCAAAGGTCTAGAGCATCTAGGTATTCCTCCATCCTTATTGTCCAAGTTTGATAATTGTCACCATAAAAAATAGGTGGTGCAAGATGTGGAATGCTTGATTGTCCTTCCATTAGGTCCCTTAAGAATAATTTTGCTCTGATACCAGTTGTTGAAAATAAATAAGAAAATGAAAGAACTCAAGAATGGAGGTGTTTGACAACCAAAAGATAAGTTTTTAGAGAATGAATTGAATAATTTGTTGAACATTCTCAAGCATTAAATAGTACTCTAGAGCTTAACAAAGTCAAAAGACTAGGAATTATAACAATAAAGAAACCAAATGTTCAGACTTGATCAATTCTTTGACAGTTGATAGGTACGTGGATTGTGGATTGTTTACTGTTCGTGGTAGAAGCAATGGTGGCAAGGTTCGAGATTGAAAAGTTCAACGGGACCAATTTCTCGTTGTGAAAGATGAAGATGAAGGCTATCTTGTAAAAAGATAATAGTCTTGCAGCCATAAGCAAGAGGCCGACGGACATCACAGATGATAATAAGTGGAATGAGATGGACGTGAATGCTATTGCAAATTTACATCTAGCACTAGCAGATGTAGTTTTGTCAAGCATAGAGGAGAAGAAAACTGCACTGGAGATTTGGGAACATCTCACCAAGCTGTACGAGGCCAAGTCACTTCACACCAAGATTTTCCTTAAAAGAAAACTGTATACTCTTCGAATGTTAGAATCTACTTCAATGACGGAGCACATGAGCACGTTGAATACTCTATTTTCTCAACTCACGTCGTTGGGTTATAAAATAGATTCAAATGAACGTGCTGAAATTCTACTTCAAAGTCTCCTGATTCATATGATCAACTTGTCATTAACCTGACAAATAATATTCTGACCAACTGTCTAAATTTTGATGATATTGGAGCTGCTGTCCTTGAAGAAAAAAATCGGCGTAAGAACAGAGAAGACAAGTTGGCAAGCTCACAACAAACAGAGGCTCTAGTGGTGACAAGAGGGAGATCAATGGAACGTGGCTTCAGTGGGAGCCAAAATCAAGGAAGGTCAAAATCAAGAAGTAAGAAGAGCATGAAGTACTACCATTGTGGCAAGAAAGGACATATGAAGAAGGATTGTTGGAATCTAAACAAAAAGGATTCCAATCCTCAAGAAAATGTAGCAAACACCACAAATGAAGGTGATGTTTTATCTTGTGAAGCAGCGAAACTATCAAAGGCGAAAAGAGTTTGGGCGATGTATGGTTCATAGACTCAAGAGCGACTTACCACATGACCTCACACCGAGAATGGTTTCATCATTATGAACCTATCTCAGGAGGGTCTGTGCTCAGCTGCAATGATCATGCCTTGAAGATTGTCGGTATTGGAACTATCAAGTTGAAGTTCCATGATAATACTGTCCGCACAATTCAACATGTGCGACATGTAGAAGGCATGAAAACGAACTTGCTTTCATTAGGTCAGCTTGATGACCTTGATTGCAAAGCTGTGGTGGAGAAATGAGTCATGAAAGTGATTCGAGGAGCGCTGTTACTTATGAAAGGAGAAAAGGTTGACAACAACTTGTACATGCTGATGGGAGAGACTTTGCAAGAGGGAGAGGCGTCGGTTGCCTCAAGTAGTTCAAGTGAACAACTTTCAATGATGTGGCATCAGAGACTTGGACACATGTCAAAGCAAGGAATTAAAGTTCTTGCAGAGCAAAATCTACTTCATAGGCTCTCTAAGGTGTCTCTACCTTTGTGTGAGCATTGCGTTACAAGTAAGCAACACAGATTAAAGTTCAACACATCGAATTCTAGAAGCAAAAATATTCTAGACTTGGTTCATTCTGATGTATGGCAAGCACCGGTTACATCCTTGGGAGGAGCAAGGTACTTTGTGTCCTTTATCGACGACTACTCTAGGAGGTGTTGGGTGTATCCCATCAAGAAGAAGGCAGATGTATGTTTGGTCTTCAAAGTATTCAAAGCACAAGTTGAACTACAGTCAGAAAAAAGATCAAGTGTTTGCGGACAGATAATGGAGGAGAATATACAAGCAATGAGTTTGCAGAATTCTGTAATCAACAAGGCATTAAAATGCAGTCCACTACTGCCTACATTCCTCAACAAAATGGAGTGGCAGAGCGGATGAACAGAACCTTGTTAGAAAGAACAAGAGCAATGTTAGGAGCTGCAGGCTTGGACAAATCATTCTGGGCAGAAGCAGTCAATACCGCCTGTTATGTAGTGAATCGTGCTTCATCAACTGCCATTGAGTTGAAGACTCCAATGCAGATGTGCACTGGAAAGCCTGTTGATTATTCAAACCTCCATATATTCGGATGTCCAGTATATGTGATGTATAATACCCAAGAAACTACAAAACTGGATCCAAAATCCAGAAGATGTTTATTCTTAGGGTACACTGATGGTGTGAAAGGGTATCACCTGTGGGATCCCACTTCCCACAAGGTCATCATCAGCATGGATGTGATCTACATGGAAGATAAGAAACAGATAGCAAATGATAGCACTGTCAATGAAAGCTCAGAGACTACAACAGGACATGTGGAGAAAGAATATGAAGATGACCACTCTGAAGCTGAACTAACACACGAGATACAAGATCCAGTTGAGTCACAAGAGACTCGTCGTTCTATCTGAACGACAAAACCACCCAGTTGGCAGTCTGATTATATTATGGAGATTAACATTGCATATTGTCTTCTAACCGAGGATGGAGAGCCATTAACATTCCAAGAGGCAATGACTAGTTCAGATGTTGCTCAGTGGATGATAGCTATGCATGAAGAAATGGAAGCTCTTCATAAGAACAAGACTTGGGAACTTGTAACGCTACCACGGGGAAGAAACCCCATTGGCATCAAATGGGTATAAAAGATCAAACACAACAATGTTGATCAAGTGGAGCAGTATCGTGCAAGATTGGTGGTAAAAGGATATGCTCAGAAAAAAGGTATCGACTTCAATGAAATATTTTCTCCAGTAGTTCGACTTACTACTGTTAGAATAGTCCTAGCAATGTGTGCTGCATTTGATTTACATCTGGAGCAGTTAGATGTAAAAACTGCAGTTCTCCATGGTCATCTTGAAGAAGAAATCTATATGCTCCAACCAGAAGGTTTTGAAGAACAAGGCAAAGAGACCTTGGTTTGTAAGCTGAACAAATCTCTGTATGGTCTCAAACAGGCGCCGAGATGTTGGTACAAGAGATTTGATTCCTTCATCATGAGCCTTTAATACAACAGACTTAATGCAGACTCTTGTGCATATTTCAAGAGGTTTGGTGAAAAAGATTTTATTATCTTGTTGTTGTATGTTGACGACATGTTGGTAGCAGGCCCCAACAAAGATTATATTGAAGAATTAAACGCTCAGTTGGCTAGGGAGTTTGAAATGAAAGACTTGGGACCAGCAAACAAGATTCTGGGCATGCAAATTCACCGAGACAGAATTAATAGAAAGATTTGGCTATCTCAAAGGAACTATTTGAAGAAGGTCTTGCGACGCTTCAACATGGAAAACTGTAAGCCAATTTCTACCCCTCTTTCTATTAATTTTAAATTATCCTCTAGTATGTGCCCTAGCAGTGAAACAGAGAGGATAGAAATGTCTCGAGTACCGTATGCATCAGTAGTGGGAAGTTTAATGTTCGCCATGATTTGTACCAGAACAAACATTGCACATGCAGTGGGAGTAGTCAGTCGGTACATGGCGAATCCTGGTAAGAGAGCATTGGAATGCTGTAAAAAGAATCCTTAGATACATTAAAGGATTGATAGATGTTGCATTATGTTATGGCGGATCAGACTTTATTGTCAGAGGATACGTTGACTCAGATTATGCAGGTGATCTTGATAAAAGAAAATCCACCACCGGATATGTGTTCACTCTTGCTAGCGGAGCTGTAAGCTGGGTTTCAAAACTGAAATCGGTTGTGGCTACGTCAACAACAAAAGCAGAGTATGTTGCGGCTACACAAGCTAGTAAAGAGGCGGTATGGTTAAAAATGCTGATGGATGAACTCGGGCACGAGCAGAATAATATTTCATTGTTTTGTGACAGTCAGAGTGCCTTGTATCTTGTAAGGAATCCAGCTTTTCATTCCAAGTCAAAACATATTCGAGTGCAGTACCACTTTGTTCGTGAGAAAGTGGAGGAAGGAACAGTGGATATGCAGAAAATTCATACGAAAGAAAACCTAGCAGATTATCTGACCAAGGCAGTTAATGCTGACAAGTTTGACTGGTGTCGATCCGAGAATGGCATAGTAGAAACATAAGCAACATGGAGATGGCAAGGAAGAAAGAAAGGTGTGGAGATTTATTGATGGATCAATCAAATCTCCAAGTGGGAGATTGTTAAATATTATGGCCCCAAGAGATCTTAGGCCCAAAGTAGACCAAAGTCCAAAAGAAGGTTCTAGAGCTCACTTGGTTTATCCTAGTTGTTGAAAGAAATCTCTAAAACTTCTATTTGTAAAAAAATATCTAGACATTCTTATCCAATGTGATATGTTGGCAAAATCATGGCCACATATTTTACTTGATCACCAAGTAAAAATGTGGACCATTGGATTATACTTGGAGCCCAAGCTTATGAGTACTATAAATAGGTTATGCCATTTGTTGGCAAACCATCCCAAGACTTCCCACATCTAAAAGTGAGGTCGTGAGATAAAATAGAGAGTGTTTCTCCTTGTAAGAAAGCTTATTGTTTCTTTGTAGAGAGAAGGTTTGTAACTCATATTTTATAATAAAACTTTTCTATCCTTACCTGTGGTTTTTACCCTAATTTGTTTAGGGGTTTTCCACATAAAATTACTGTGTCATTCTTTCTCTTCTTCCTTTTCATTATTATTGTAATTTTCAATCTCTTTTTAAGCTGCGACTCTGTTCTATTCGTGTAAACAATTATAACAGAATAATACAAATTTCCCAACGGTCCTTTTTCTGTATAAAGAAAGTATATCAAGTTTCATAAATATGGAATTATGCACCCATGAATTGTGGTGATTGATATATGGGATTGTGCACCATGAATTATAAAGGAAATTTTGCATAATTCCCTTCATTTTTGTATCAATGCATTGACCATGATGGAGGAGAGATTAGGTGGTGATTGAGATTTCATCAATTAAGGCATTTAACTAATATGGTGATTGTGCTAGCTAACTTGGTGTTTTTATCAATTTAATGTAATATAAACAAAGTTGTTATATAAATTAAAATTATATTAATATATATTTGTAAGGACATTCTTGGAACATTATGCCAATTTATGTCATCTTAAATAGAATTCTCACATAACAAACATAGTTATCCAATAAATTATTACTACAAAATAAAAATGGTAATTTAAGAAAGTCATACATTTGTAATTCTAAATATAAGATTCCGAATATTAAGGGGCTGTTTGGTGGGGGTATTAACTTAATCCCCCTAATTGTTGTTTGGTGGAAGATTTAAAGGGGTTGTTTGGTGGGGGTATTAACTTAATCCAGATTAAGTTAATCCCCCTAATTGTTGTTTGGTGGAAGATTTAAAATAATTCAGATTATTTTTAAATGAAATCTGGATTTCTACAGTAAACACTGTAGAAATCCGAGTAAATGCGGCTTCTCACCTTACGAATTCTCTCTCGATTTACGATTTCTCTCTCCTTCTTGGTTTGCGATTTCTTTCTCTCTCGTTCTCTCTCTTTTGCGATCGATTCCTCTTCAATTTCTCTGATTTCTCGTTCGATTGAAGTTAGACTCTTCAATTTCTTCTACATTTATAAGATTCTACTTTCCTTTACATGTTTATTGACTACCGATTTGCCTAGATTTAGGGTTTTGATAATTTTCGTTCATGTTCTTCTTCGGGATCTTTCAACCTACATCTTCTTTGTGGTTTTTTTTGTAGATCTGACCCCCACCGCCGGAATGTTTGATCTTCTTGTCGCCGATGTAGCTTCATCTACTGTTGCATGCGTCGTTTGCGACCTCCATTTGAGTTTAGAAGTTGTCAATCGACAACCTGATTCGACACGGTAGGAAGTCCAGGTTTCGGCTTGGAGGGGGAGCAGATCCAGGTAAGTTTTCTAACCCTCCCCAGTCGATGATGAGAGCCACTGAAAAAAAAAAAAAAATTTCGTTTTGTGTTCATCCGATCTTATCTCTGTGTTTGATATCTTGAGTTGTGATTTTTTTTTAAAACCAAATGTTATCAGTTCTTTCACTGATCTTCTCCCTGTTTTGATATTTGTTGATTTTTTTTAAAATTTTTATTTTATGAAAGTAAATGTTATCTTTCTTTCAACTCCTTACCATTAATTTTGTTCCTGGTATACATTTATTCGTGGTGTGATTTATCAGTTCTTTCACTGATCTTCTCCCTGTTTTAAATCTCAACAACCAAATTAATGGTGCGATTTTTTTTCGTGCTCTTCTCTTCATGAATTTATTCCTATTTCTAATCATGAGATATGTTGAAAGATTTCGTAGTAATTTGATGGTAAGGGATAACTTATTGCTCTTCACCTACTAGTCATCTGATTTTCCCCTATATATATCATTCCTTACCTTTGCTAAATTTCTCACCCTCTTCGTGCTGAAACAAGTGTATGTATTAGCTCTCTGTTTTGGTTCATGAGTCTGTTTTATCATTCTTGATCTATATATAGTTCATGTATTGTTCATCACCTATATTGTTTGAGATTGTATTATCTTCTTGTTTCATCCATGTCTTTAACTCATGTAAGAAAACAAACTTGCATATGTATTGAATTTATACTTCATTTTTTTTAATTGTTGAATTCATTGTGCTTGTTTTTCTATATTTACATGTCCTAGATTCATCACCTAACATTGTTCTAGATTCACAAGCTAATGCATACTTTTGTCTACATATATATTGATTATAAAATTATCTGTTTTTATTACTTTCAATTCATTGTGTTCATCATTCTATTTTTAAATGTTGTTAATATGCTCTTTTTATTTATGTATTTTCCATCACCTAATATCGTTCTTAGATTCCTTAGCTTGAGTTATTCCTTTCTCTGCATGTGTATTGACCATTTACTTCTATGCCTTATTTTCATCCATAGCTTGTTTTCATCATTCTGGTTTAACATCGACTACTACAAAAAGCTCATTCCATGACTATAATTTATAGTCATAAACACCTTCCATGACTAAAATCAAGAGTCATTGTATCCGCTGTCACGGAAGGTTCAACCATGACACTATAGTAAAAGTGTCATGGTAGAATTAATAATGACACTATATTATAGTCATAGATGAACCATTAATGACACATATACTGAGTCATTGATGAAGTAATTACGACAATTTAAAAGTGTCATCATATTACCAGTTATGACATTTTATTATAGTCACAGTTAATTTATTAATGACACATATACATAGTCATGATTGAGTCATTTATGACATCTTATTTTAGTCATAGTTGAACCATTAATGACACATATATATAATCATTGAAGAAGTATTAACGACATGTTAATATTGTCATTTTAGCTTATATATTGACACTTTTTTATAGTCATCAATTTATGTAATATAACTATTTATTTATGTCAATTTATTAGTTTCATGATACTTTTTTATGTCTATTTACAACCTGTTTTGTTTGTGTATATTTATTGTCAAAAAAGATTTATACTGTGCAACCCAGAAATCTTATTCAACAAATATTATTGCATATATGACTAAATAATTTGTACATTACACTTGAACATAAAAAAAATCAATATCAATAAACTTATAATTCTTAAAATATCTACAAGGAGTTTGAAAACTAGAAAATTTACAATATAACAAAGAAGCATGCATATGGTCTGTTATCCCTCGAAATATACGGGGTCTGTAGATGCAAATGTTCCTCACCTTGAACAACATACCTGCACAATATAGTAATAAAGTTTTAAATTAGAAATTGTAATAGAGAATATAAATATATAATATAGAAAAGTTAAAGCTATAAAGAGATTTACGAGAATTATCGCAACGTTCTTAAATCCTAAAACTGAATAAATCCAAATTTTTGGTAAAAGAAGCAATGTCTAAGTTCAAATCTAAACGTGATTGAAATAGAAATCAGTTGTAGTTGCAAAAATGAACAAAAAAGATAAAGAAAGGAAAAAACAAAGAGTTGGGGTTTAAGTTAACTTGAACGTTCAAGGAAAAAGATGAACGACCTCTCAAACTTGAAGTTTTTGGTGAAGTCGATCCACTTTCGATCCATCTCGTCTTCCCTTTCCCTACATGTCGAAAGCGCCTATTTAAAGATATATGTAAACAAGTAAAGCTTATCAATCAACCATGAACATATAAACCAACTGAATTAAAAAATTTGACAAAACTTCTTAACATAAAACACATGGAGATAAACTATTCATTTAAACTATTAGTAAGTACGAACAAAGCATGAGAATAACCAATAAGAGAATCATAGGGTCTAGAAGAAGCGACCAAAACCCAAGAATATTCCAAATACCAATATTTATCATGTACATAAAAACTAAAGACTCTCTCAAAGAAAAGCTAGTGCAGCAAACTAGAATCTACATTTTCAAAATTTAAAATGTTTATCAGATACACTAACATTCCAAAACAATACTAGCTTGTAGCTTCATGCTTTTAATAAATTACTAAGAAGAAAAATGTGATTAATAAATTACTAAGAAGAAAAATGCAACCATTTCATCGATAAAATGCATTTACATCTAAATAAAGGCAGTGAAAAAAAAAGCTCAAGCATCTTTGTTCATCTTAGGAAAAGTTTAGTTAAAAAAATGTCCAATCCATTCAAGTGTTTATATTTGGGTTGAGTGATTGGAATCAGACATCGAAAAACCTTAATTCATGCAACATAAACTAGGACATGAGCAGAACAAAGACCCCAAAAAAATTAAATTTAATAATGGAAACATGTGGAGCAATTGGATTTGGAAAAAAAGGCTAAAAACAATGACCGGAGTTGAGTGATTGGAATCTGAAGTCTGAAAACCCCGAGCAAGTGTTGAAAACTCAGTGATCTACTTTGAAAAAGACAACCATCCTAATTTTAGTTCAAAATGATTTTATAAATTTACTTGTTACAACAATCAAACTCTACCTGGAACTCACTTGTATAGTTGGATGGATTGATAATTGGGGGCAGTCAGATTTAACCCACTCATACCACTAATTAAAAATATATTTCCTTGAGCTTATGCTCCACAAGTCTTTTTTTATATGACCATTTCTATTTCTTTGGTTGCTTTAATTTTCTAAAATTCTAGGCAGAACATAAAAAAAAAAGTTGTTCTATTTTTCTAAGACTCTAAGCTACATAAAGTGAGCTTTTGCCAGCAATCAACAATCGTGAAACGAAGAAGAACAAAAATAAAGAAACAAAGAAAAGAATACAATAAATGCAAAAGAAGAAGAAATAAGAACACACATAAATTTACATAGTTCACTAATTCTTTGGTGGGTGGCAGATATGAATGGTACATATAAACCAAGTGTTTAATTGCAACACTCACAAAACTTTAGAGAGGTAATTGATCAAATTAGAAGTTTATGAGGGTAGTTGTTACAAACCACATAGTTTAGGCCTTAGGGGTGGTTTGTACAGTTTTCCCTAGATTTTAAGCACATGTGAAATGATGAAAAATGTACCAAAATTCACATTTTTTATAGACAATAAGAAGAGAAAAGAAAATAAAGCTACACATACCATGCGACTAAAGTGCGAGCAATCCTCTCTCACCACAGTTAAAATGATGCGGTGATCCCTGCAAAAAAATTTAATCAAATTGGAACTCATTTTACAAGTAATATAATCAATAACAAAGTGGAGTAAAACTACTTAAATTCATGATTGTCCATTACGAGAAGCAATAAAATAATTGAATCAACAGCTACAGGCCAGGGTACAAATCATCAACCATACCATGGTATATTTTCATCGACAACAACAAATGGGTTATTCCATAGCAGTTGGCTTTCCTCATTATTTTTCAATCGATATTAAAAAGATGTCCAAACGGAAGAGAAAAAACTAAGATTAGTAGAAGTGCAACAAAATGTTACTTGGTGATTTTTAAAGAAGTTTAAATCTTCAAGACTTTTGGTTCATTTAGGTGAAAAGAAACTAAAAAGTTATGTGAAGATCAAATGAAGTTTAGGATCTTCTTGAGAAGCTAATTTGAAAAGGTGATGGCGAGTGATGGATGAGAACTTAGGTTTGCTGAGGATACATAAAAGCGCCTTAAACGGTGGCGAAGGGCTGGAAAAGGCCTTCTATGGCACCAAAGTCAGCCACTACCCACCGTGCCCACACCCGGAGTGGTGAGCAATGGAAGATACAAGAGTGTTTGGCACGGGGTTTTGGCCCTCCCAAATGGGAACAAGAGATCACTTGCTTCGTTTTACAACCCATCAATGGAAGCCACAATAGCTCCTGTGACTTAGGTGGTGGATAAAGCAAACCAGGATGAGGCGAAAGAAGGATATCCTAAGTTTGTGTTCGGAGACTACATGTCGATTTATGTAGACCGAAGTTCCTCCCAAAGGAACCAAGGTTTCAAGTTTGTCGGGCGGTGTGAGGGGCACGAATCAAAAGGAGATCTTGTTACACATTCACTCTCTTGATGGCCTTTCATTCAAGGATTTTCATGTGGTAGTGACGATATTCGAATAATACAACTGTTTCTTTCTACTCCTTTTCTCCCCACGAAAACAAAATAAAGAAAAGAACCACTCTTCCGCTTGGGGTTGTGTGTGTTTGTGTTTTTAATTTGCTACTGTTGGTATGTTGTGGAAGGTTTCCAAAGGACCCATATTTAGTGTTCTTTTCCAATATTGCATTTCGTTTCTAAAGAGTGAATAGTATTTTGTTATTTCTTAAATGCATGTATACAAATTCTACATATGCATGCCAACTAGAGCATAGTTCAATAAATTAAGGCTTTATAACCTCGATCTAAATATTAGAGGTTCAAATTCTCACCCTACATAAATAAATAGGCATACAATGCATATATACACACCATGTATCTAACTGTTAGACCTCCAGTCATGCATACATATGCTAGGAGGAATATGAAATATGCTGAAAAGGAAAAGGCATTGCCTCCTATTACTCAAGAAAATCATAACCCCATTCTATCCAACTATATCCACTTGCATAATGTTTAACTTTGTCTTGAAATCATATTCATATTAACATGCTAGTACACATATTCAAAAGCAACATCATTAATTTTAAAAAAATGAAACAAAAATAATTGGGAGGAAATAGAACTTAAACAAAGAATAGAGAGTCATTCGTTTTTATTTTATTTTAGTACCTCTATAAACCCATTGCCATCTGGATCAAGACCTTGAATGATAAAGATGGGAGGGATTCAATTTCTTCTTTAATATTTTTCAATTTGTTTGCAGAAGTAGTCCATTCCAATACAATCTTCACCTCTTCCAGTGAGATCTTATTGTCATCATCCTTATCACAATGCACCTTAATCCAAAATCAAATTTGAATCCTCAAACCAATTAGCAATATCCAAAAGCTTAAGTAAATGAGTTCATGTGAATTTTTAGATGATACAAACAAAAATCTTACAAGTGGAAGAAAATCTCAAGCCTGAAATCCAAATAATTGCTTATCAATTCTTCACAAAACTCAGTCAATTGTTTCAGAGTGATCCCTTTGGCGACCTCTAATGTTTTTCTCTTAGACAATACATCAAACAGTTCATCGGCAAAGTCCTTGGAGTTCACATCCATCCCTAAAACATAAATTTCTTCAATATTAGAAAACAAATGAAGATTAATTCCACTGAGAGAAAAAAAAGATTCACCAATTGCTAAACTACAAATTAATTCAATGTCTTTAAAAAATTGGCCTAAAATTAATGGAAAAAATGGTGTCCATACATTAAATTGCAGATATGGTATCAACTACTACAGAGACAAGCTCAAATTTTATGAAAGTAATAAACAGTGGAGAGGGGAGAAGAAAAGTTGTGCAAACTTGCACTGGAGCCATTAGAAAACAATTATCAAATTGACTCTTTGTAACCATTGTTTTAAAAAATGAGAAAGAAAGTGAAAATAACGAGTAAAAGAGAGTGAAAATAACAACTTAAAAAGAGAAAGAGAGTTCTAAACTAAAACAAAAGTTGAATTAGATGCAGAAAGCAAACATTACCAAATTGGTTTTGGAAATTTGTGTGTAATCATCAACAAGAGATTCAACGAAGAGAAAACCGTTAGAAACTTAATTCATCAAAAAAACAACAACAACAACAAGAATCTAACATTTAGAAACTTAATTCGTAAAAAAAAATTGAAAAACTAACTTGAAAGGAAGAGAAAACCAAAGAGGCGATTTTAGGCGTTCTGGTCCGAATGAAAACCAAATGATGACATTTTGGTCCGAAAGAAAGTAGCGACGCGTTACGTGTTCGACCTCTTATTGGAGTTAGTCGGAAACGAAAACCACCGACAGCGACTTCGCTTTTCCGATGTATTTTGCGAAGAAGAGAGGGGTGAGCAATGGGTTTGTGCGCACAAGATAGGTTTAGGAAATTTTTTTTATTTGTTTTAATTTTTTTTTTAAACTTTTTAATAACTTATAAACTCTATGAATATTTAGAAAACAACAACGTCATTTCCAGCTCGAACACATGACCTAATTTATTTTTTATGACTCTAAAATATAATCATAGATTTAAAAAAAATAAAAAACGCACGTTTTGCCCTTTTATGACTCTTTTCCCTTTTTTTTTTACAAAATTGAGAAAACAAGGTGTCATGGTATGTCAAATTTCTAGTAGTGATCCCCATGTACAAGTGATACTCCTTCATGTGTATTGACCATCTGCTTCTTATGTTTGCCTTTTCTTCTATACTTGTAAAAAATATTTTCGAAGTGGCTAGCATTTGATCTCTAATGAGACATGATAATTGCTTCTATATTCCTGAGACTGGGTTCTTTTAGGTAAATTTTAATTTAGATCAATATATTGTTTGCATTCAATTTGATCTAACTATCATTTTATTATTCACCTTTTCAGGTCTAACCTTCAACGCCAATTACGACCTCTGAGGTTCGACATAGTAAATTATGTTTGGTTTTATACATTTGTGCTATTATGTTCTAGCTAGAATTATGTCCTTGTTATGCAATTTGAACTTTTGTAAATAGGACATTGAACTTTTGTTTAATTTTAAGTATTGAGATTTTAATTGACATATATTAGATAGTTATTTCACTATTGTTTATATCCTATTACTAGGGACTATAATCATATGAACATTATTCACTTGGATTTTATATTAAATTTTTGTTTACTATGCTTGATATGTTTTTTATCCATTTTATGTTGCATTAAACCTATTTGTATTATGTTTTTTTCTCATTTATATTTGTACTTGTTTCATGTTTTCACTATTGAAATAAACAATATGATCAAATTTTAAATTTCAAGTGTAGCCTAAAATTATGAAACATTTGATTTTGGATAGTTAACTTTAAAGAGAGAAAAAAAATTATTGAATAATTAAATTATGCTTACATTGATTGATATTTGAAATTTAAATAATTCAGTATTAAAATAAAATTAACCATCCATTGTAACCATTAAAATCAACTTTTTTGAAACGACATCCATTTTAACCATTAAAATTAACTTTTTTTAAAAAATAAAAGCTTAATCTCTATCTCACTAAAAAAACATAGGAAAGTCAATATTATTTTAAAAAATGAACTCTTTTTGAAGATAAAATTACTTCAATTTTATGTACACCATTCGTTTCAAGATAAAATGAACATCTTTTTTCGAGAAAAAACTGGCTTAATCCCTATTTCATGAAAGAAAATAAAATTGCAAAGACAATAATTTTTTTTTCAATAAGTTCAATTTTATTTATAGATAAAAGTTGAACGACATCAATTTTTTAAAAATTTTGTATATGAAGAAAAAATTTGTAGTTGACTGACATCAATTTTAACTATTAAAATGAAATTCTTTTTTAAGGAAAAAAAAACTTTATTTATTTGAAGAAATAATAAATATAGCAAAGTCAATATTATTTGAAGAAAGGACATCAATTTCAATATTAAAATGAGCTCTTTCTGAAGGAAACAATATATATCTATCCCAAGAAAAAAGAATTACCAAAGAAATTACTTTTTTTATAAAACAAAATAACTTCAAATTTATCTATACTATTGGTTTGAAGTTAAAATTAACAATTTTTTTTTAGATTTAATGTGATTCTGACTGACATTTTTCTTCGAACTATTTTTTAGATAATGGATCCCGATAAAACTATAGCAGTTTTAACAATACTCTACACATGGCAGAACCAGTTTCTTCTTCTTGCGAATCTTTAAATGAACTACAACCCTAGGACCAAAAACTATAGCTCTTTCTTTAGACACCATTTTCGCCAAATGACCTTTTTCTCGATGATAAGACAAAGCAATTTAGCTTGTCGTGACACAACTAGAATGAATCGTAGCTGCTTTGAAACTTTGTGCGACATGCTAAGGACCCACGGTGGTCTTCGAGGTACGGATTACATCGACGTGGAGGAAATGGTAGCCATGTTTCAACATATCATGGCTCATGATGTTAAGAACCGTGTCGTTCGAAGAATATTTACAAGATCCGGTGAAACAGTGTCGCGACACTTTCAATCTGTCCTTACTGCTGTTATTCGTTGTCATGACATTTTGTTCAAGAAACCCGAACCTATCCAACCATCATGCACCGATAGTAGATGGAAGTGGTTTGAGGAACCATTATTTTACCTTTATAAAATAGAGTCCTTGTAGGAACCGAATTTCATATCTTCCTTCGAACTATGCAAAATTGTCTAGGTGCATTGGATGGTACTCATATAGAGTTACAAGTCCCAGTTGAAATTCGTGCCTCCTTTAGAAATAGGAAGGGTATCATCACAACGAACGTTCTTGCTGTATGCGCTCCAAGCGGAGAGTTCATATACGTACTAGCTGGGTGGGAGGGATCAGCTGCTGACTCTAGAGTTCTTAGGGATGCTTTATCTCGTAACAATGGATTTCAAGTCCCTCATGGTAATTAAGGACTAAAAGAAAATGCTACTTTCACTTATAGTGAATGTATAATAACCTAGTGTTTATTGATCCAGGATACTATTACCTTTGTGATGCGGGTTATCCAAATGCTGATGGATTCCTAGCTCCCTATAGAGGTGAACGTTATCATCTATCGGATTGGAGGGGTAGCAATCCACCATGGAATCCAAGAGAGTTTTTTAATAAGGCACACTCCTCGACACGAAATATAATAGAAAGAGCGTTCGGTGCATTAAAAAATCATTGGGCTATTCTGCGACACAAGTCTTACTATCCTTCAAAAGTGCAAGTGAAGATCATAACAGCTTGTTGTCTCCTACATAATTTAATATGTAGGGAGATGGGCTCTACGATTGGTTTAGAGATATTAGGGGAGAACGATGCTACACTATACCAAGAGGATATGGACGATACCCCAACGATTAATTTCGTCGAGACATTGCCTCTTTGGACTGCATTTCGAGATTCCATGGCCCAAAGAATGTTTGACACAGCCCAAAACTAGTAGGAATTAGACTTATAATTTTTTTTTAGTGACTATAACTTTTATGAATCATGAATGACATAATATGACTTTTATGGGAAATGATACTTGTCTTGTATTATATAATGAACGATACTAAATGAATGGTATTCCTTACTCTTTATCTCTTATGTACAACTTCCTTGTAGCAACATGGCTGCGATAGGGAGAAACATTCGACACAGTTGGACAACAATTGAAGATAGTACTTTAGTCCAATCACTAATCGAACTTGTACAAGAGGGGGGGTGGAGATCAGATAATGGTACTTTTAGGAATAAGTACCATAATGAACTACTTCGACTAATGCACCTAAAACTACCTGGATGTCCAATTACATCTACCACTGTGATTGACACTAGAGTGAAGAATCTGAAACGACAATACCAAGCTATTGCCGAGATGCTGGGCAATACTTGTAGTGGATTCGGTTGGAATGATAAATACAAGTGCATTGAAGTGGAGCCAACTGTTTTCGACAATTGGGTTCAGGTATTAAAGAATAGTTATAATATAAAAAAATGAAATTTCAATTTATTTACGAATCGCATGTTCTTAATTTTTTCAGACACACCCAAATGCAAAAGGTCTCAACAACAAGCCTTTTCCACATTACGATGACTTGGCTTATATTTTCGGAAAGGATAGAGCATGCGGGTCAATATCTCAGTCTGCTAGAGATATTGCAGAAGAAGATTCGAATGCAGAG
This sequence comes from Sicyos edulis, assembly GCA_036507275.1. Lineage (NCBI taxonomy): Eukaryota > Viridiplantae > Streptophyta > Magnoliopsida > Cucurbitales > Cucurbitaceae > Sicyos > Sicyos edulis. The sequence continues at coordinate 23,983,261 of CM071856.1, forward strand.
GTCGGTGAGGTGGGCGGTTCCCAAGAATATTACATACCTGAGATTCCTGTTGCTGAAGAAGAAGACCCAAATACCCCCAACAAGTAGAGTAGGTAGACCGTCATCCTCTTCCGTGGGAGAGAAGAGAAAAAAGGTCTAAGAAAAGCAGGAAATGCTTGAGGTGTTGCGTGCCGGCATGAACATGTAGTACGAGCAAATCGTGAGGATTTCTGATTGGCCTGTCACAACCCTACAAGTGACAAAGGAGGATAATAAATCTACAAGAGCCGAAGTCACTACAATACTTCAGAAATTATCACCGCCATTAACCAGTCCACAACGGGTTGAACTGATGAACATCCTTTTAAAGGATCTCGACGAAGCTTCTGCTTTTCTTGAAGTCCCTGAAAATGATCGGGCCAGGTACTATGATTATCTATTGAACAGACCCAGATGATGACCTTCTCTATCCCTTTTTTGACGTCGATGGTTGCCTAGAAGATGACCCCACTTCTTATTTTAATTAAAGGACAAAAAAGTTTTTTTTTTTGTTCAACCATCGATTACTTATTGTACGAAGTCGAGTTGCTTTATATTTCCTTTTTTATTATGCAATGAACGTTAATGCATATTTCCTATTTTATTATAAATGGAATGTTAATTCCTTTAATTTATTGCCTACACTTTAAATTTTAATGACAAATAAATAAACATAAACTCTTTGTTTAGATTATGGAGCATCGAACGAATTTAATAGTATGGAAGATATTGTATACGTGGCAAATACAAATGAGGGATGATGTTGGAGCTGCTCGCACTAGAGCGATAATGGACGAGTCTTCAACTGAATGGTCATACTTTCGAGATTTAATGGCGGAACGAATGTTTACTAAATGGAAAACCTCATTAAATGAGTGAATGATCTTATTATTATCTCTTATTTGGTTGAACTGATATTTAATGTATTATGTCTAAATTATAATTTGGCTATCAAATGAATATTATGTTGTCACAATTTAAAATGAATGTCATTTTATATATTGCAATAGAAACAACTAAAATAATATTCAAAGCAAACTCATATTAACAAAATTAAGTTTAGAAACTCATATTAACTTAATATTCGTATCAAACACAGCTTAACTTAATACCCAGCTTAACTTAATACTCAGCTTAACTTAATCCCTGCACCAAACAGCAGTCAGCTTGACTTAATCCAGCTTAACTTAATCTATCTACCAAACACAGATTAACTTAATCCTCAGCTTAACTTAATACCCAGCTTAACTTAATACCTCTTAACTTAATCTTAATCCATGCACCAAACACCCCCTAAAATATTTCAGTTATCCTACCAAAAAGCTCGTGTACGTTTCTAATTTTGGAATCTATATACACTCTCATTCCCAGTACACTTAACTTTTTTACGGTAGACTTTGGTTTTTTCTTGATTGGTTCCCAACACCGCATTTAATTCTTGCTACAATATGGGGCTGTTTATTTACCGTTTTAAGTAGGAGTTAGGTTGATTTATTAATTCATCATCGAAAACCTACATCCAAACGAATTTTTATCAACTCCTCTTCAATTTTACTTTCGAAAATAACTCTAATTTCTATCCATTTATTTTTAATCATTCATTTATAACTACTCAATTATTTATAACCACTCATTTTTAATCATTCATTTCCAACCAATCAAAATAACTTATTTTTAACCACTCATTTTTAATCATTTCGTTCCAATCAATCAAAATAACTTATTTTTAACAACTCATTTTTAATCATTCCTTTCCAATCAATCAAAATAACTTATTTTTAACCACTCATTTTTAATCATTTCTTTTTTTTAACTACTAAAAATAACTACTCATTTTAATTCTACATCCAAACAAGTTTTGAGTATAACTCCTCTACATAATAACTATATTCAAACGAGTTTTTGGCACAACTGTCAATTTTTAATTTATCAATATAACTCCTTAACCTAAAAACTACCTAAATATGTCAAACAAACACCCCTATAAGTTTTGACCGAATAAGCCAAAGCGCGCAGATAAATGTACATAACATAAAACTTCATCCTTTGGTTTAACATTCACAGATTCCAAATGCTTTTCCTCTATACAAAAGCCTACCAAAGCATACGGAATCCTATCAATTAAAACAAAAATTTCATCCCCTTCCATCGTCTTCTCGTTCCATGGGGAACTCGAAAAGTATACGCTACATCCGAGTCTTGGTTCCGCTGACAGAAGAGGAACTCGCTAACGTTTTTAAGAGCCACGACCGAGATGGTGACGGAAAGCTGACAAAGGAGGAGTTGAAGCAAGCCTTCAAATATCTTGGCTCGCGCTTCAGCTCCTTCAGAGTCAAAGAAGCCCTACGTTTTGCCGATACCAACGGTGACGGAGTCATCAGCATGCATGAGATGAAAAATCTTATTCACTATGCCCAAACTTGTAAATATTATATATCTTAGTTAAAACTATGCATATGTTTTCTCAAACGAATATGTTAAATTAGTTATTGTTTATGCTTCATGTGTGTATTATTGTGTATTTAAATTAGTGATAAACAAAATTGGTTGAAATTAAAACCTCCAACATCTAGGAAAAATTGTAAAATAATATTTTGTCCTTTAAATTGGTGGGTACTCTTTCTTTCTTTTTTTCTTTTTTTATTATTTATTTAATTTTAAATTTTTCTTTAATAGAAACAAGAAGTAGCAAAAATCTCAAGAAGGAGAGAGTATTATTATCAGAGGAATAACACTATTATAAATTTGTCAAGCTAATACTTTTATTTTATTTGGCAATCCACACTTCAACAAAGTATTCCACCATTTCGAAATTTTCTTCTCAAACGACTCGAAGATTGCAAGTTAAGACATGAGCTAACTTAACTGTAAAAAAACCCTATAAACAATGTTAATTAATGGTGGCTTTAAATGATATTTATTACTATATTTGATTTTGAATATATTTTTTATAGAAAATTTTCTCAATTGTAGCCGCAACTTAGTATATTTTATTTTGAATAATCCTAACAAAATGTTCTATAAACTATGTGATTTTGAATAATCCTAACAAAATGTTCTATAAACTATGCAAATGATGGCTTACACGATGTTTTGTTGATAGTGTATCCATTCGATATCTCGATCTAATGATCTCGATGATAAAACTAGTTCACAATAGAAAATTATATTATACTTTGATTTGAACTCGTGATATAGATCATGTTTAACATGTATAGATATTTCCTACTAAAATATAGTACCAATTATTTACAGCCAAAATTTATATTTTTTAACATCACATCAAAATTTACTGCCAGGACATTAACTTTAGACTTCGTAAATTAATTCTGCAGCTCGAATATAACCCTTTAAAATTACCAACTTTTTCAAATTCTCTATAGAAAAAAGGGGCGAACAGCTTATATTTTGACAAATTTTTATTCATTTTGGATGCTTCAATAAAGGCATTTTTGGCAATGTTTTACATATTTATCTCTTCCTTTATGCACGTGTGAGTCGTGGGCCCAAGTTTATGTATTTGGTGAGAAGAGTGATATGTGAAATAAATTTTCAAGACCCACTTTTTCGCCTGGGTAGGGTATTGGTTTTTGAGAGAATTTATGTGAGAAGCTTGTGCATTTTGAAGGTTGTATATTAGTGATTAATGAAAAGTGTACATCTTATTTGATCGAACCAATATAAATTTGGTATTTTTTATTACTCTCATTTGTTTTACTTTAATTCTATAACTATTATATTTTATTTTCATGTACACATTTTGATGAGATTTATATTGGTGTAGTTTTGATGGTATATTGAGGGCAACCATTTTTTAGAACTAATTTTTGAACCTTTGGTATCAAGAGGCGTAATTTTAAAATAGAAAAGCATCTTTAATGTGATATTTATTTTTTCTCTACTTTGTTCGATAATATCGACCGAATTCGGGCGAAAGTTTTGATGGAAGATGATATTTTTTATTAAGGTATTTTTTTTCTATAGAAGAAGAAGACAGAACTATTTATGCACATTAAAAAGTTTGGAAGGCCGTAAATAATCATATGTCACTTATAAAACATGGAGTTGATCAAACGTAATCTTGTTTTACCTTGCTCGTAAAGATGTTTTCAACATATTATATAAGCATCTGTTGTAAACCATTTAAGGTGTATAAAACTACATCTTCGGATTCAATCTAGACATTAGTCCAACCTATTTATTTATTACCGTTTAGGGTAAATTGGTTAAAAGTATAGTAAAGGTTTGGATAAGTATAATAGGATTATTCTTGGTATGAATAACATAGATGAGAAGATTTTATAGGAAGAAAGTGCTATTATACTCTTAAATTTGTTTCTAGAGTTTAATAATGGAGTCAAAATAATCATTAAACATACGAGAAATAGTCTCTCGATTAATCAATGGTTTGAGGTTTAGAGGCTTGGAGATGAGAAAAGGAAGTGGGATGGAAAGTGAAGCAATGTATGTAAGAGTGTTGTGAATTAAGGTTCTACTGCTCCAGCACAAGCTTCATGTGAATCATTTACTTTTCTCTTGGGGATTGGAGAGACAATGCACACAACAATTTCTCTAAAAGCATTTTCCTTTATTTCTCAATTATTTTCTCTATAAATCTCTACAATTTTTCCTTTCTTCACTCTCTTTTACTCTACAATTGTCTCTACGATTCACAATGAAGGAACACTCTATTTATAGCCTATTATAAACTTGGCCTCCAAGTTCTTACCATAAGTATTTCCCACTAATTGATAAATCAAGAATCTAATAATTCTTTAATTATTTTCCTAAATTGACAACTCATTAATTCCTTAATTGTCTCCTCACTAATTTCTCAATTACAACAATTAACAATATTAATAAAATTGTATTAAAGTTTAATCCAACAAAACTCCTCCATAAACTTAAATGCTTTCGCCATCTGCCATGCCAATCATCTTCTTGAATACTTTTAGCAACGACTTTAAAAATATCCATAACTTGATCCTTGCTCGCTTAAACGACTTCCAATGAGAATAAACCAACTCCTCCATGAACCAATTAACAATGCCAACGCTTAATACGACATATGTTCTCGCAACAGAAGGAAATACTTCATCATAGTGGACTCTTCATTTCTGCTTATATCTCTTTCCAACAGGTCGTGCTTTGTCCCACTTTATCTTCCCTTGCACATTCATCTTCTTCAAAAATACCCACTTTAACACCGATCGACTGACTTGCATCAGGCAATTCTGTCAGCTTCCATGTATCATTGCACTCTATCGCATTAATCTCTTCATCCATTGCGGTTTGCCACTTCTTCTCTTGCACTGCTTCCTCTAAACTAATGCTTTCTGCATCTGCTAAAAGACAAACAAGATGCAACTTATTTGTCGCATCATACAATTCTTGCAAACTCCACATTCTGGGTTGTTGCAGTTCTTCTTCTTCTTCTTCTTCTACTTCAGTTATTTCAGACTCTCTTAGCATACCTATTGATGCAACAACTGGTAATTCTCCAAATTTGATGCTGACTTCCATTGAATTGTTCCAATCCCATTCATTTTTTTCATTTACTCGCACATCGTGACTCACCATCGCCTTCTTGCTTATTTGGTTAAGTTGCTTGTCCCATTTTGATCTTTCATCATAACTAATAAACAGATACTTTCTTGCTCTTATCTCGAGCTTCGTTCTTTGCTGATTAGGTACGTGTGCATAAGCCACACTACCAACACTTCTACAATTCTCACATTCCATGACACCTTTTCCCTTTCAATTTGGTACAGGATGGAAAAAGTTGTCATAAAAGCCAAAAAAACGCGTATTTGGCTAGAGATGATGAAAATTTAAAATTTTATGAAACTTTGACTCTATTTTATAGTCATGAAATAATATTAAATTGTAAAGTTATTTTATCACTTAAAAAACACCGATTTTTTTTATGGGTTTCAGAGAGGAAATTAATTTCATTTCTCTCCCAAAAAAACCCTCACTCTCCTCCTATGGAAATGGTTGCACCCACCTTCGGCGAGTGGTTCTCTTTTTCGATGCGCCGTCTACGCTTTCTTCTTTACTTTCTATTTTTGCATACCTACTTCAGAATCCTTCTCCTCCGCAATCCCAAACAACACACACATGAACCAACATGGTACGATATGGTTGTTCTTCTATTTCATTTCTTGTTGGGTCTTGCATTCTATAGCTCATGAATCATGATTGGTTTATTTCTTAGCATAATATGTATGAATGAATTATTAGTAGCTGTCAACCTCATCTATTTCTTACTTCTTTAAAAAATAAAATTATTTTCCTACCTTTTTACCTGTTTGTAAGAAGGCCCTGTTCAAGATTGCTGACTAATCTTATTAATACAAAGAAGCTACTACAATTTTATTTATTGCTCTGTATACTGGTGTATTAAGAAAGTTGATCGAATTTTCTAATGATGACGAAAAATTGAAGATAAAACATGCTAATTTTGTTTGTGTTCTATACGAGTGAATAGAAAAAGTGAAAATAAAAAAATGATTGAAATTACTAATATGGATGAAGATTCAAAATAAACATGATAGTGTTTGGTGAGGTTTAGGGTTTGTGCATTGTTCTCCCTTCTCCTCCATTGTTTATGTGAGTAATGGAAATTGACTCTTAGGTTCGACAGTGAATTAAGGATATTCCTGAACCACTATATATGTAACGTCCCAGTTTTCCAGACCGATTTCCCAGGTTCTTTCGGTTTGATATTTGGTTGTTCAGTTTAACCCTTAATGGCATTTTGGTCATTTTGCCCTAAGGGCTGACTATGTGGATAATTAGAACTCTAGGGTTGTTTCTGTCTTTTGCTGAAACTTGGTCGGTTGTTGGATGCAAGTTCCAAGAGTTTATGTTGTTCGTTCGGAAGTTTGGAGGTGGTTCGTTTAAATGTAAAATTAAAGGATTTAAATGTGCTTCGGTTGGGATTCGAACCCTTGACCCGTAAGGGAGTTGGAGGCTTGGAATTAAAGGGAATTAATTAAGAGATAATTGGTGTTTCAATTAGGACTCGAAGAGGGATGGCCAGGATTTTTAATCGACCAAAAGCCAAGAGAGTTTCCGTACGTTTTATCCTTCCCTTTTCCCCAAGTTGCCGAATTCTTCTTTAGCCTTCACCATTCTTGCCGAATCCATCATCCCTTCCCAAAGCTTGCTTGCTGATCCTCTTCCTACAATTGCCGACTCCATCTTTTCCTTCCATTCGTTTTGCTCACCTCCTTACCAATCCTCTAAGAAGCCAAGACCAAGAATTCGTGAGGTAAGTTCCTCTTCCCTAGCCGTGCTCTTCAAGTGTTGATTGGCTGTTCTCCCTAACCGAGTATAGCTTTTCTCCTTCTTGCAGCTCAAGCGGAGACACTTGGAGAAGCCCTAGTGATAGCCGAACACCCTTGCTCCATTCTTGATCTTGATCTAGATCTTGATCAAGCCCTATCTGAACCCTTGGTGGAGCCTTTGGTTGCAGAACTCACTCCCTCATCTTCCTAGTCGAGAGGCACTTCAACCCTAGTGCAAGAAACCTCAAGCAGCAAGCCAAGCTTGTGAAGCTAGCCCCTAGCAGCCGAGACCACCCTTGCAGTCGAGCTTCTTCATGCCGAGGTGAGTCCATCTAGCCCTAGCCGAGAGCAAAGACTACCTTGTTTTGAAAGAGTTGTTTACCTCTTGACCGAGACTAAGTGGTTTTTGTGTATATTGTTCTGGTGATGCCCTAGCCGAATTCAAGAACTTCTGGGAGGAGGCCGAGAATACCTAAGACAAGAACTTCATTGGTCAACTCCAAAGTGCTTGGCCGAGAGCACTAGTGTGGCTTGTCCGGTAACTTCTCAGATTTCCTTATCTTAGTTTCTAGTTTAGTTTAGCTAGCTAGGTTGATTGATATGCTTATGTATAATGTTGTTAGGTTGCGTGGGATACTGCAGCTCAGGAGCTTTGTCCTGTTTGTTTTCTTGCTTGTTCCAGGTAAGGATTTCTTATCGGGCTTGTGTGGACCTTGCGATGTATCGTGATTGTGACTTGTATGCATGTTGATTGTTATGAGCATGTTAGTGGATAGAACTGCTTATCGATTGATCTCTGCTAGCATGTTTACCTTTGTTTCTACATGTTAGTGCCATGCTAGGTTTGTCCTTCCAGCATGTTCTGTGATTCCTGCTTTAAGATTGAAGTATCATGCTAGGTTATGTGTTTATATTATTGAGCATGTTTGTTTAGCCAGGAATTGTTGTTTCGAAATCTTAGATAGAACTGTTAGGATTTTCATCATCTAGAGGCTGACAGCGGACATAACGTACTTTGTCCCCACAGGTCGGGATCCAGTGCGAAGCATAACGTACTTTGCTTCCACCCCAACAGCCGATGCGGATTAGCTCCCTCATCGGCATAAGCCTAGTTTGTAGCCTGCTAGAGCTGAACCCAGCCAACGGTGTAAGCCTACCTTGGCTGGTTCTTAGCTTCAGGTCGGTGGTACAGGCTGCTACAGATGAGTTTCGAGGGCCTCGCACTACTATAGTTCAGTGACACCTCTTCTGAGTCTTTAGGCATGCGTACCTAGATCGCGTAGTTTGTCCCTAGGCCTCCCTCCACATTTGGCCGGTTTGTAGTAGCATGCGGTGTGCGCGCACACGCGTTAGTCGCCGGTTCGGAGAGCTCCTCCGGGCTAATGTTTGTGAGTACACCACTTTCGTTTCAGTTTAGAGCCAGACTTCGGGTACTCTCCCGTTAGTTAAGTATTAGCTAGCCGAGGGTAAGAGGCCTTCGAGGACACCTATTTTGGTATCGATTTTTTAGCTGATCATTTGGCCGAGGGAGAAAGACGCTCGAGGGTGTCTGACATCTATTTTGGGATCAGCTTTTGAGTTGGTCATTTGGCGAAGTGAGAAAGGCCCTCGAGGATGTCTTTGGGATTCGATAGGAGAGTCAATCATTAGGCTGAAAGTAGGAGACTTCCGAGGTATCCAGACTTGCTCCGTTAGCTTGTTGAGCAATATCTGTGTTGGTAACTATTTGCATGTATACGAGGATGCTAGATGACTGATGTATCGTATTGTACCCTGGTTGGGGATTCTTACTGAGTATGTTTGTACTCACCCTTATTCCTGTGGTTTTTCCACCAGGTAACTTGGGACAGCACCGAGACGGCTAGCGGAGCGACTGATCATGGGAGCTGCTGACACTCTGTCTTTCTTTTGCGTTTATATTATTCAGCATGTAGATGGACATGGAGTCCATAGGGAAAACTTGCTTATTTGATGTTTAAAATTATTTGAATGTTTTGCTAAATACTGGCCAGGACTTGTTTTACTTTACTAGCTTTTGTTTATGGAAATTGATTGAAAGAGTTTTAATGTTCCGTGCTATTGTTGTTTTGCAAAGTTTTTAATTGGTACTTGAACTGATTTAAGTAATGGATACATGCATGCTGAGTGAGAACTTAGGTTTAGGACCATATTTTGGGTCGGGTTCTTACAATATATCTTGTCTCCTCCTTGTCCATTTACTTAATTATGTTTATCTTGTTTATTGATTTCTTATCAGGCATATTTGTGTTAAACATACTCGCATTTTGTTTGTGCTTTACACTAGCGAATATGAAAAGTGAAAAGACAAAGTTGATTGAAATTACTAATATGGATGGAGATAGAAGATAAAACTTGATAGCCCTTCATTTGTTTATGATCACCCTACTATCTTATTTCACTACAACAAACTCTTATTAGACAAAATTGAAATTTCAACCTTACAAATCCTCCTTTTCCATTAGTAATTTATAGACCAAATTAGTAATTTAATTATAAATATTTTTTATAGTTGATTATTATTGTAACGGCCCGGAAAATTCATCCCGGCCTTCCCGGGAGGCCCAGGGGCATTTTGGTAATTTTGGGTCGGGCCAGTTTTGAAATTTAAAATTGCCAGAATAATTACGAGTCAATTTGAATGGGATCGGGATTTTTGGTGAAGGCGTTTGGGCTTGGGAAGGAGCAAAAATAATTAGGGAATTAAATAGCGCGTCGGCGGGGAATCGAACAGGGCCGTGTGTCGCATGCTAGGCGGAGGGCACACCAGCCGAGCCACCGCGCGCGTTTGTTAATCTACGCGCGCGTTCTATTATTTAAGCCTGCTCGTCCCCTGTTTTGCTTTAAAAGGCAGCTCGCCCGACTTCGCCCCACCTTTCTTCTTCTTCTTCCTCGCGATCACCCCGACCGACGAGTGGCTTTTCTCGCGAATTCTTCTTCCCCACGCCGACCTCGACTCGCGGAGCTCCTCGCCGCTCGTCTCCCTCCGGTAAGCTTTCCTTTCTCTTCTCTTCTCTTTTCCTTCTCCTCCGAATCCATTTCTTCTCCCCTAGTGTCGTTCCGTTCATCGGCCGAGTTGAGGCGATTTGAAGTATGGGTTTTGTGCGGCTAGTGTAGGGAGTTCTTCTTCAAGAAATCGGCCGTCGAATCCTCCTCGATCGCTCGAATTCGAGCTTCCTTTCCATCGCCTGTTCGCTCTGTTGGCCGCCGACGCTGTGTGAGCAGCGACCCACCGCCGAGCCACGCGCACTTCGTCCCGAGCTCGCGCGCGTCGTCTCACCTCCGACCTCGTGTCGCGTTGCATCGCGGCGCCAGACGAGCCACGCTCTGTTCGCCCTGCATCGCGCGCGCATGCGCGCGGCATCCATCGCGCGGCGTCCGCGCCCAGCGTGAGCACCCAACGCGCCACGCGCCATTTCTGCGCCTTGGCGCGCCTTCGAGCCCCGTTGCTTTGCCCGTTCGTGCAATCGGCTCGTTAAATGCGTTCGTCGTGCCTTGTGAGTTGCTCCCAGTGAGCCTCATTTATTTTATTGTATTTAGGCCTATTGTGTGATTTTTGTGTTGATTGATAGGTTCCGGTAGCTAGATCGAGATTGTTCGCGACTTAGGATTTCGTGCCAAAGCAAACCCCCGACCAAGGTAAGGATTTCTTACCGGGGTTGTGTGGACCCTGCGATATTATATGTGATTGTTGATTGATTGCTTGTTTGTGATTATTGACATGTGTAGCTAGGTGCTTCAATCTGAATTCCCGGTTAGCATGATTTCTTGGTTAATTCTCATGTTAATCCATGCTAGGTTGTTCCTTTCTGGCATGCTCGTATCATTCTTTGCTTCGTAGTATCATGCTAGGCTCGTTGTATTCTTTACCGAGCACGTATCGGATTTTATGGAATTGTTTCTTTGTTTGCTAGAGGCGAGTTAGAATTGCGGGTAGATAGCATCATCGGGCCCGATGCATAAAGAACCTTGCATCCATGGCAGGGACGTCGAGCAAGTCATTCCGTCCCTAGACCCCGTGAGGGATTTGCTAACCCGAGCGGTAGGCCCTGCAATCTTGGGTGAGGGTGGCAGACTGTTAAATGCCCCAACGGTCGGGATGATGACTTGGCATTGCCTCGCCCCCGACGGTGGCATGTCCTCGGCATGTTTGGCAGTAGCCCCTGATTGCCACCTGTTAAGGCAAGGACGGCTTCCTGGTGTAAGCCTACCACGACCGTTTCTTGGCCCCAGGTGCGGTGGTTCAGGCTGACATAGTTTACGTGTCCAGGTCTCACACCCCTATGTCAGTGACACCGATCCAAAGATTAGTTAGGCGTGGTATTTGGATATGGGCGCTTGCCTTGGACCACAGCAACCCCATAGTCTGCAGTAGCACGCGCGGTGCATGCTTACGCTCATTACTGGCGCGATTGGAGAGCTCCTCGGGATTGTGAGCAGTGTACCTTTTGTCGACGATGAGCAGCCTGAGGCCGGGACTTGTTTCTCGTATAGGGCGACTTATGTATTGGGGTGTGTGATGATTTTATTAGGACTAAGCCACCGAGAGTTGGCATCCGAGGCCCAAGTGTGGGCTAAGCTATGTGCTCTATTCGTGTTATATTCATAGCTTGCATACGCTCATCGAGATGACCATGTATATCGTATTGTACCCGGTTGGGGATTCTTCTTGAGTAATTCGTTACTCACCCTTATTCTGCGTGGTTTTCCACAGTGTAATCGTGGTGCGCGTGACCGGATGCACGAAGGAGGAGCTGTGATCATGGGCCCAGTCTTCCAACTCGATTTTTGTATTATGACTCTCGTGTGTTTTTGTTTTCCCTGAATGCATGTAGCGGGCACGAAGCCCTAGGATGTTTGTAAATATTTGTGGATTCCAGCATGGTGTATCTCGAACAGGTTTTGAATGGCTTTTAGTAAATCTCGATCGAGTAAACTTTGGAAATGTTTTTTATCTGGAGCAGTGCTTGGAAACAGGGATGAGTTTCAGGAAAATGTCTAGTTTTTAAAGGGGTTATCTTGAATGTTTTGTTTTAATTGGAATCCGAAATCATGTCTGTTTAAATGTCCTTTACTTTGAATGCATGCATTGGGGTAAGGGCCCATTTAGTGCCCCATTCGGGTCGGTCCCTTACAATTATTTTGATCTTAATAATTCTTATAGACATGGATTTACTTAGCAATGCCAATGAGACTTCTTGCATAAGTGAATGAGCTGGAACATAGCGTCGTGGTTATTAAGGTTAGATTCTCATACTATTAGATTTTCATTCTTTGTCTGCCTTTATGGACCCCATTTTGCTTCCAGCAAAGGAAGCTTTGAACCATGATATCAATATTCAGCCAAATTTTCAATCCTATACACAGTCAGAATTATCAATGGTGTGTGTTCTTATAAATTCTTCATATTTTTTCAGTCACCTTCAATACTAGTCATCATTATATCTTAACTCTTATAACATAATTCTTGTTATTATCACATTGGAAATAGACCAAGTTAATTAATTTAATAAATGTTTGAAATATTGTTAAGTAGATTATTGCATCAAGCCACTATACAACGACATGCAACTTATTGTTTGAGCCTTTGATAGAGTTGCTAGCATATGAAAAAGATAGTCTCCTCAGCTACTAATATTGGTCAATACTTATTCGTTTTTTTTTTAACATTGACTAATGTCACGAGACACACCGTCTAACCCTATGACATGACCTACCAATACAACTTGTTGACCTTTTGTGTGGTTTTAACTTAGGCCATTTTTTTTATTCAAAACATTCTGAGAACAAGAAAGAAACTATAGAGATGAGCTTTTAGGAAATTATTTTATTTAGGTCAAGATTATGCAAAATACATGTGTCCTGATGCACGTGTACTTTTGATGTCATTTACAAAGGATTCTATTCACGACTGTGTTTTTCCTTAGGTACAAATTGTTAAGTCAGATCTCTAAGTTTTTAAATTATTAAGTTATTAAAGATCACTTGTGCTCTATAGCTTGACTTTTACATTCCATCTAATCTTTGACTTTAGGTAATTTATTATTAAGCTTTGATTTACTACTAAAGGACATCCTTTATTATTGAAAAGATTGTAGTTGTTTGCCTTAAGATGTGGTCATCATTTGTCTATCACTGTTAATTATTTGACTAAATCAATCATCTTAGCTTTTGGCTTCATCCATTAAGTTTTTTTTTTCTTGATTAGTTATTTATATTTTCTTTTACAAAAATGCCTTACTAAATTCTTTTTATGTTGGACTATTGATTTATTGAGCTAATTGCATAAGTTTGTTTTTTTAATATGAGATACTAATAGAAATCAAACATTAATCTTTACTCATATTTTTTGGATTTTTTTTTTTTTGGCTGATGGGACTTAGGACTGAGTTACCCAATTGAGAAAACTTGCAAATAGACTGTAATAGTGACCAAACTTACGAAAAAGAAGAATTCAAGAGAAATGGTAACAAAGGTTTAGTTAAGAGTTCCTCTATTATCTTCTTAACTCGTTGATCTTAAAAGAACAGCCAATAAGCCTTGTTTTATATTGATTTTTGCAGGAAAATCAAGAGACAAACAGAATTTGAAAGGTCTACTACAATATCATAGATATTTTGAATGCACCAAAGGAAGAAAACCAGAAAAATACATATTAAATTTTTTTTCCCACAAGAAGCAGACAAAGAGCTTGATTTTAAAGTAAAAGGAGACCAACGGTAACCTGAAAATCTGGAGAAAAAAGAGCTATTTTTAAGCAAAACCCATAGACCTACGTAATAAACAAAACACCCCAAGTGAGGTAACTTTTGTCCTTTGAGATATGAACATTAAATTTCAAGATTTATGGCTGCTGCAAATGTACTCCTTCTTAGCTGTAGATAGTGTTTTTGTCTTAATTATTGCTAATGTAGGATTGTTGTTGTTGTACTCTTCTTGGCTGCCATATTGTCCTTTTGATTGTTAAGAACATTGGAAGTCACACACTTTTTTCTTCTTTTTTTTTTCACTGCTTTCAGATCTCTTATGTTATTCCTTGGGCTGGAAAAAGTAGGATAGGCTTTTGATTTTTCATGAAGATTTGGTAGGTTTGCTTGTTTTAGATGAAGGTAAGAACAAAGGGAACATAGATGATGATTTGCCTAAGGAGTCAAAATTGGTGACAACGTCGACAGTGACAATATTGGCCAAAACGATTGAAGAGAGGCACAACAATAATTTCTCAATGCCCTTTTTGACCATTAAGTCAACTACGATGAAGATACGAGATGAGTCGTTTGATCCACTGTCTTAGTTAGGTGTATGTATTGACTTTAAATTAATGGAAATGGTTGATATTGTTTGTAAACAAGGTAAAAACTATAATATTGACTACAAATTTATCATATATTCAAATTTATTGTCCAGTTTGATGTAGTAGAAATTGTAATATGTTATGAAAGATAACCATCCAACTAGACGATAGAGCTTAGTTTTGGCATTGTTTGGTAGCAAGTCTTTTTTGTGTAGTAGAAATTTCACCATCTAATTTCTTGTTTTAGTTGACTCTATTTTTCTTACTTGGTGTAACTGTTGTAGTTGAACTTGTACCAAATTCCTATTCCTTTAGATTGTCTTTATGGATTTTATGTCTTGTTTTCATTCTTTATGATTTTGAGCTTGTTGTAGGTGTAATCGAATAAGCCGACTGCAGATATGATTGAGAAAACTAAGGGAAGGAAAGAAGAGGTAGTCAGCTGAGAGTACACCATCAATCTACACAAGCTCTTTCTTTCTTATTTATAAATCATTCCTCGCTATTAACTGGTGAACACTGCTGGTGAATTTGATCTCTAGCTACGTTTTGATGTTTGCCCAATACTTGTTTTGAGATTTACCGATTCTTATGTTTTGAAATTAATATCTTTATTATGGAATATTTTTTTCTCTCATGATTTTAGTTATTGTGTGTATGATCCATATATATTAATTATGAAAATTCTATAAGATTGAAGCTTTTGGTATATGATAGATCTTATCGTGTAATTACTTTAAGAAGACGAGTCGGATGGAGAGTCAAAGAATGGGATGAGTGGAGCTCAGAAATTTGGAATCGCTATAGAAATGGAGCTCAAATTCTCCCTTTTACATGAAAGTTAACTTCATAATTTCGTGGATTGTTTTAGTCCCAAAAGGCAAATATTCCTTATGAACTTGTTAATAGTTTTTTACCTAATGTGCCTCATCCATCAGTCTTTGATTTATTAGATATATATGAGTTACTTTTATGAGTGTTAAGTATCTGATATTCAGTTAAAGTCTGTGAGTGTGTAAAGTATTTAACCACGTTTAGATGTATATGTAAGTTGCTTTATATTCTCTATTACAACTTCTAATTCAAAGCATTATTACTACATTGTACAGGTACTTTGTTCAATCAGAGCATCAATTACATCTACAGTTATCGTACAGCTTATCAATCCACTTATACTTCGCACAAGGGATAGCAGACCATGCTTCTTTGTTATATTGGGAACTTTCTAGTTTCAACCCCTTGTAGACATTTTAAGAATTATAAATTTATTGATATTCAAGTGTAATGTACAAATTATTTAGTCACATATGAAATAATATTTATTGAATAAGACTTGTGGGATGCATATTATAAATATTTCTTGATAAGTTGTAGATAGACATAAAAAAGTGTCATGAAAATTAATAAATTAACAAGAATAAATATAATAGTCATATTACATGAATTGAAGACTATAAAAAAATGTCAATATATAAGCTATAATGACAATATTAACGTGTCATTAATAATTTTTCAATGATTATATATATGTGTCATTAATGGTTCAATCATGACTAAAATAAAATGTAATAAATAGCTCAACCATAACTATGTATATGTGTCATTAATGGATCAATCGTGACTATAATAAAATGTCATAACAGGTTTTACGATGACACTTGTAAATTGTCGTTACTACTTCATCAATGATTTTGTATATGTGTCATTAATGGTTCATCTATGACTATAATAGAGTGTCATAATTTATTCTACCATGACACTTTTACTATAATGTCATGGTTGAACCTTTCGTGACAGCGGATACAATGACTCTTGATTTTAGTCATGGAAGATATTCATGACTATAAATTATAGTTGTGGAATGTGATTTTTCTAGTAGTGCAAACACAATAAGATGCGAAACTGTCGGCTTTCGTCCGCTCCATGCCTCTTGCGGTGCTTTATCATCTAGCTTCGCATGTGGACATCGATTTTGCATATAAACTGCGCATTGCATCGCTTCTGCCCAAAATTTCTTTGGCATCCTTTTTCTTTTGAACATTGCTCGAACCATATCAAGAATGGTTTTGTTCTTCCTTTCGGTCACACCATTCTGTTGAGGAGTGTGTGATGTGGTTAGAAATCGCCTTATGCCTTGCTCCTCGCAATACTTCCTAAACGCCGTTGAAGTATATTCTCCACCTTTGTCAGATCGCACAACTTTGATCCATCTACAAGTTTCATTTTCCACCCTCACTTTGAATCTTCTAAATGCCTTGAATGTCTCTGCTTTTTCTTTCAAAAAATAAACCAAAGTTTTCCATGAGAAATCATCAATAAAATTAATGACATACCTTTTACCGCTGAACAATACAAGGATAATTGGCCCACATATATCCGTATGAATCATCTCGACCTCTTGCTTCACTCGATACTCTGCTTTCTTCTGAAACGAGGTTCTCGCATGCTTGCCGAGCACACATTCTTTATAAAACTTTCCATCATAGTCCATCTCAGGTAGCCCTTGCACCATATTCTTCTTCACTAACGTTTTTAGTCCACCATGATGTAGATGACCAAAACGAAGATGCCACAATGTTGCGTTATCTTCTACATCCACTCACAAACACTTTTCTCGTATGCTTCTTAACTTGAATCTATACATGAGATTTCTTCCCATCTAAACTCTCGTGACTAAACGCTCTTTCTTGTCCCTAAAATGTAACAACTGCTCTTTAAAAAAATACAGAATAACCCTTCTCTGTGAGTTGCCCCAAACTCAAATTTTTTTTTTTGAGATCTGGTACATAATAAACATCCTGGATTGATCCTATCAAGCCATCCTTTTGCACTAAAGAAATTGTAAATTTGCCTTTTACCTTTACTTTTGATGCATCGTAAAAAAACCATGACCATCTTCAATTATTCGCATCTCTTTGAACAGATGCTCGTGTCCTCACATATGGTTGCTTGCCCTCGATTCAACAACACAATATCATTATTGTCGACTCCTTCTTTATGCGCTATCAAAAGAACACCTTCATTCGCATTATTTTCTACTGCTAAGTTGCTTGTTTCTTCAACCCTTTTATCCCCACGACAATCTCTCACAAAATGCCATTCTTCATTACAATTCTTGCATTTGTCTAAATAACAATCACTCGCATAGTGACCATACTTGTGACACTTGTAGCATTCAATATTTGACTAATTCGATCTACCGATTTTTCCTAGATGGCGTCCTCTTGAGTGCGAATTCGCTTGACTCATATGACCCTTCTTCACATCATAAATGTCGCTTTGACTACTGCGATCATATCCGCGACCTCCACTGGTGCAACCTATGCCCTGAAATTGTTTAGAATAAAGTACCTTTTCATCTTCGTTTGACGTCTTGGTTTTAAGCGCTTGCTCCAGCGTTTCCTCTTTCTTCTTGCTCTGACGCTGATCGTGTACCTCAAGAGAACCAGCAAGCTCGTCAACAATGAGTGTTATAAGGTCCTTTGACTCCTCTATCACGCACACCACATTCTCGAAATTATTTGTCAATGATCTCAAAAATCTTTCCACAATTTGCGCATCCATTAGCTTTTCGCCATTGCGATTTAGTTGATTCACCACCGCCTACACACGTGTGATGTAGTTAGATACGCTTTCTGAATCCTTCATCTTTATGCTCTCCAACTCACCACGAAGAGTTTGGAGACGCACTTGCTTCACTCGGTCGGCTCCTTTGAACACTTTCTCTAAACTATCCCATGCTTCTTGTGAAGTAGTTACACTTGCAATCTTCTAAAAACACGATTCTTTAACTACTCAGAACAACATGAACAATGTTGTTTTATCCTTCGAACACGTCTCTTACAACTTTTTAGTTTGAATTGTCGTATAATCTGCAGTATCCTCTGGTTCTATAAAACCTGCTTCGAAACTTCCCATGTATCATGAGATCCAAGAAGAGTTTTTTCATCTAGATGCTCCAATTCTCGTAATTCGCATCATCAATAGTGGTAGCAATATTCTACCCGTCACGTTCGCTACCGGCTCTGATACAAATTTGTAAAATTTGAATTCAAATAACAAAAATAATAATAAAGACAATTAACAATCTGAAAGCTTTTCGCTTTGGGATTGGATAGATAATGCACACAACAATTTCTCTAAAAACACTTTCCTTTATTTCTCAATTACTTTCTTTATAACTCTTTACAAATTTTCCTCTCTTCACACCCTCTTTTACTCTACTATTGTCTCTACAATTCACAATGAAGGTACACTCTATTTATTATAAACTTGGTCTCCAAGTTCTTACCATAATTATTTCCCACTAATTGCTAAATCAATAATCTACTAATTCCTTAATTAGTCTACTAAATTGACACCGTATTAATTTATTAATTGTCTACCCACTAATTCCTCAATTACAATAATTTTTTCTTATCACGTCAATTACCACAATTAACTATATTAATAAAATTACATTAAAGTTTATTCCAACAAATCTAAACCTAATTTGAATATGACAAACTTACATAAGAGCCCAAATCAAATTTATGGTTGACTAGTCCTTACCTTTTATCGCTAACGAACTAATGGTTCTCCACAAACTTTCTCAAAAAATTTCAAAAAGTCTTCCATTCTATGACTTGGTTAAAGTTTGATCAATGTGGTGTGAGTCTCTCTTTAAAGTTGAGAGAGAATTTTAGAGAGGATGCATTAATTGAACAAAGTGTCATATTTACTGCGTTTCATAATTGTTTTTTTGTTAATGAAAAATAGTTCATTTATTTAAATTATATTCAAATAAATTAGACCTAGGATTGTATAATGATTAATGTATCATATATATCAATAAAACCTATATTTAATATTTGATTCTCAAATCGAATGGATCATTGGCACAATGGTTTGATTGTTTGGTTGTAAACTAGTTCGAAGCCGAGAATCGATATTTGTCCCGCTCTCCCAATATATGTATTAAAAAAAAAACCTATCTTTAATATTTATTTGATAAGTATTAAAAATTAATATATTGTATATTAATTAATTTATTGATGTTTATCCAATAAATATTAATAATCAATACACCAATGCATACTACCAAGTTTTATGTATGTATACATTTTTTTTATATGTAGTTTTATGTATCTTATACATTAAACTAACTAATCTCTCCAAAAAAATCAACATATATAGTTTTCTAGGGAGTAGCTTGAGAATTTTCTGAATAAGTTCCAACAAATCAAGATTAATTCAATTATACTCTTTAAGCAAATTAAATCGTCATTCATTAACTTCGCATAAACTTATTCCACTAAAGACTCAGTTTAACTTTCAAACACCGTAGGACAAGTTATTTTAGTGGATATATAATCAATAGTTTGTAAGTTGGTTCTTCATGAGTGTTCACAAATTATAGTTGGATTTAAAGTATGTTTAACTCCTAAAATTACATCTTATTCTTAAGTCTTATTGATTCTTCTAATGAATAAAGTGTTTTTGATCCAACATGTATTCTTTCTAGGCGATGAAAGATGGGTATCATTTTTTCAGTCCTAAAATAAGTACGAGAATAACTCATCTACTTTCCCCATAATAGAAATAAGTAAAATTCATCTCTTATCAAATTATGTTCTCACCACCCTACTATGACAATCTTCAACCTAGGAGGCTTATTGAATTGTTCTTATCGGTTATTCTCTCCCAACAACCATTACATTTACAAGTATTATATAATTAACCAAAAAGATGTGTGGCATATTGCTTCCGTTGATTAGTTGTACCATATAATTTTTCCAGAAAAACTCTCCTACACATGGATATATAGAGGAGTCCTACAATTTGATGATGTTTGATGATGTGGCACCATTGGTGCCACAAAAATTCTTTTATATTTTATTTTTTTCATTTATGAGATGATTTTTTGTGGCATCCAATGGTGCCACATACTCAAAGTATAAGGCTTCCCTACACATGGATGTGTAGGGGAGTTTTACTCTAATTTCATGGTCATGCATTTGATCCAAAAAAAATTCATCTTATATCAGAATAGTAGTAATTACATATTTACAATTTTATACAATTAATATGTTTTTTATATTCTTTTTTCTCAAATATCTTAATTTGTTTTATTGCAAAATCTATTCGAAATTTATTTATTTCTTTTTAATTTTCTCTTACTCCTTCTCCCTTCATTTTCCATTTTATGGTGCTCTTTATTACTTGTTTTTTTACCGTTTTTTTTTCCAATTTCTCTTCCTCTCTCCCAGTTACTAAAATTTTATTTTTTCTGAAATTTTTTGTCTTCTTTCTCGATTAATTCCATCCAAATCTGGTGGATTATATATCTGATTAATTTTCATCAACTCTTTTTGGGTAATGTTCGTTATTTGTCTCTTGTAAAACTAACCCTTGAATACTTGTATTAATAGCCTTAGGTTATTAATCAATCAACATCTTGTAAAGACTTTCATATTCTTAGTTTCAAAATGATATCCGAATGCACCAGGTGTGACCTAAACTCATCTTCCTACCGAAGGTCAGTGGTGCATTTGATTATCTTGTTTGGTATTAATCCATTTCCGCTCTACGGTCACGAGTTCGAGCACGGAAATCGATATTCGATTCTCATATTATTTGAGGGCAGTTGTGTCCGGGTTGTTGGTCCTCCTTCTTTCAATTTGTACTCAAAGAGAAAAAAAAAAAGAAGCTAAACTCATCTTCCTCGTATCTTGCACGTGTTTTCTTTTTGAGGTATTGAAATAAGCCTTTCTTCTTTGATTGAATGCGACACCTAGACATCCTTCTGGTAAAAATCGATGTAAGGGAGAGAACTTAAAGACCATTACATTTTTGCATCATAGTGATACCACAAATCTTGTACAAGTCTTAGAATTACTCACAACGACAACTTCGTGACATAGAGCGAATCGATGCTCATTGCGCTATCAATCAAAATTAATCTAGGATACGTAGATGACTCGATTCAGAGTCCAACAAGAGAAGAACTTCATGCCCTTTAGACAAGGAATAGTCATAAGGTTATTGTTTGGATCGTGAATTTCGTCTCAAAAGGTATTTCATCCCCTTATCATCTTTATTGATTCAACAAAGGTGATATGGCTGGATTTGAAAGATTTGTTTCAAAAGGAAAATGGGCAAGAAAATCTTTCATTCTAAAAAGGAGTTTGATATCCATTATGAAAACAATAATATCAATCAGAGAAAAAAAATATATAAAAAAAGAAGACACAAAATTTACGTAGTTCACTAATGTTTTATTAAGGAGACGGAGAAAATACCAAATTTTAATCATGTGAGTTAGGGTTTAATTCGAGTTTATATAGTACAGTTCTAATTAAACCCTATTAGTGATAAGGTTCAATTACATAAAAACCTATATACGGAAATAAAAACTTGATTACATATTTCGTTCAGGCTTTAGGAGCATTTCCCTCGAACCCCCACCAAACAATTCAAGCATATTTCAACAATATCTTTTAGGAAAAAATCAAGATTCAATGACTACCTATTGTTTAAAGATCAAATCGTTGTGAGATGAGTACACATCATATATATCGAGTTGTTCCGGTGGAATGTGAAACTGTTAGGGGTCGAAGCATGCAACTGAAGAAATCATACTGTTCAAATACTTAATGATTGTTGTGGAACGGATGCGACACACAATTTTAAATAAAATGATTGTTAAAGAAGAATGATGACGTGGCTTGTGCAGAGTTTCGCCCAAGCGAAACTTCAACTTCTTAAGCGAAATGTGTGTTCCCCAAAGGTTGTGCAAGTATACACAGTCTTTGTTGTAGTAAGTTTTAATGTAAGTAAAGGTCATCTCCACAGGGAATAGTGATTAGTGTCATGTTTAAGCGAAATCAAGAGTCAGGGTAACGAGTGAAAGTTGTTGTAATGGAGTTTAACTAAGCGAACTAAATGCAAAAATGAAATGAAGCGAAATACATCGGAAGGGAATAAGACATTTTCGAAGAGTTTCGCTTCCGCGAAACTATTTAAAGCTAAGATGCAACAACTGAAAGCTTTCTCTTCCACTCTCTCGAGTCTTAGAGGCTGGCTCTCTCGAGCTCTTGGTTTAGTTCTTTCGAACTTAAACACTGCTAAAGCGAAGCAACACAGCATTAGGCTAACCTTATCTCTAAGTGTTCATTTTAGATGCACGTAAACTCATCTCTGAGCAAATTAGCGAACCTAATGTTATACTTCAGCTCCAAGCGACAAAGCTTGCTTCACGATCCTGACAATGTTGGACTGCCCTGCGATCGCATTTCAGACGATTGACTGCTTTATCTGACATTTGTCGGTTGTCAGGGCATATTCTTTCGCGGGATCCTTCGCTGGAGCGAAGGCTCTTCATGTTTAGACTCTGTTGTCGTGTTATCTGAGTCATGCTTGGCTGGGCTGATGTTCGCTCTCTCGAACTCCTTCTTGTGGGCATTTAGTTTCGCTCCATCGGGAATGCTGCAGAAAAACTAGAAAGTATCAATTCTTTATAAAACATACAACTTTGCACACATTCAAGCACATTTTGCTGCAACGAACCATTAAAATGCATCATAATCAGAAAACTAAAGGATGTTTCGTTTAAGCGACATTTAAGTATGATGGGGCGAAATTCAATATTAAATTAATTAAATATTAGCAAATTCTTATAAAAATATATTCTTTTAACCTACTTTAACTCTCAATTCTTGAGAGTTATCAATGATCTTCTTAAAGAGATTCATTAAGAATTTTTCACATTCAAGATCTCAAATTTTAGTTATGAACCCAATACAAATTACTAATGAGCAAAACAGTTTCACTTATGGTTCAAGTTCTCATTCTGTGACATTAGCAAATACACACTTAACCACTTCAAAGAAAACAACACAACAAATTAATTACAACAAAGGAAAAGAACCTCAGCCTGTATGTAAACATTATGGACTTCAAGTTCATACAATTGATGAGTGCTACATGATACATAACTATAACTCAACCAATGTCAATAACAATAAACTATTAATGGTACTTAAGATAGATTAAACTGAACAATGTAGCAACAAATAATGTTCAGAGTGATCCTCTCCAACATTTTCATGACATCTTAAATTTGTTGTAAATAAAACTAGCTGGAATTAAGATAGATAGTGAGACAATTTTTATATCCACTCAACATATAACAGGTATTGTACATAGTTATAGCTTTTTTTAACGATAAATGGATACTTGGATTATAGAGTTACAACCTATAAATATGTCATAATTATAAAAGCACTTTATTGTTGAATAAATTTGGAGCTAATTAAGGAATTAGTAGATCCTTAATTAAGAAACTATTGGGAAAAGTTCTTGGTAAATGAAAAGCCAAAATTGGAAAAGTCTTTGAGACCAATAGGACTATAAATATAGGATGCTCACTTCATTGTGAAAACTAGAGCAAGAAAACAAATAGAGAAAGAAGAGAAGTTGAGAACTAAAGAAATAGTTTGTAGAGAAATTTTGAGTGTCTTGCCTCTCTAGTCACGAAGCAAAAGCTTGTGTGATTGTTTTATTGTTTTGTTATTCGCTTGTCTTTTTTAACAAATTGGTATCAGAGCATTACAAGTTGGTATGAGAGCCAATGGTGAACTTGACGGATCAAATGCCACTGTCATGATTAACGAAAGCGAATTACGAAAATTTGAGCGTTCAGATGAAAGCTCTTCTCGGTTCTCATGATGCATGGAAAGTGGTCGATTGAGGTTTTGAAGAAACAACAAATACCATAGGTTATACGACGAATCAAACCAAAGCATTGAAAAAGATGCTATCAAAAGATAAAATGACATTATATATGATTTTCCAAGCCGTTGATGAGTCGAGCTTTGAGAAGATTGCGAGTGCAACAACTTCAAAAGAATCGTGGGACACTTTAGAAAATGTGTTCAAAGGAGCCGACTAAGTCAAGCAACTACGTCTCCAAACTCTTCTTGGTGAGTTGGAGAGCATGAAGATCAAAGAAACAACCAATCCTGACACTTTCGACATGCAAAGCTGAATATGTTGTAGCAAGATGAAGCTAAAGCAACTTTGTGCATCTGTGATTCAAGTTGACAACAAATTAATTAGCAATTGAGTTAGCAAAGAATCTAGTGAATCATGAAAGAAGCAAACATATTGATGTTTGCTTTCACTTTATCTAAGATGTAGTGAAGGAAGAAAGTGTGAAACTGAAGCATGTGGTGATTCAAGATCAAATTGAAGATATTTTCACAAAACCGTTACCGAAGGTGTTGTTTGACAAATTCAAGAAGATGATTTGCATGGTGGATGGTAGAAGTATTTAAGTTTATGGGGGAGTTTTGTTGAATAAACTTTAATGAAAATTTATTGTTTTGTTTTAAATATAATTAGTTTGTATTTTATTAAGGAATCAATAAGTTGTCAATTTATGATCTAATTAAGGAATTAGTGGATCCTTAAATGACCAATTAGTGGGACATGAACTTGGAGACCAAGTTGTAATAGGGCTATAAATATATGACAAATTCATTGTGATATGTAGAGAAACGAAGAAAAGTTGTAGAGAAATAAAAGTGGTTATGGAGAAAGTTGTGTGTCTTATCTCTCTAATCACAAAAGTGAAAATTTTGCGCGTTTGTTCCTATTTGCATTTAGCTTTTAAAAATTGGTATCAGAGCGCGATACTTATCAAAAACAAGTTCTCAACTACAACAATACCCACATGTTTTTAAGATATACATAAGGTATGAATGGATTCAAACTTATGAACTTGCAAGACAATAGCATTTCTGTTTCATTGGATATTGTATTCCATGAATTAATTTTCCCTTTTCAAAATAAAGATCCATCAAAAGTCTTGTCTGGCTATATTACCTATCAAATTATTTAAAATTCTTATGCAGTACCATTAGTATTTGATGTAGATTCACCAGAAAAAGACCTCATCAACACTAAAGTCAAACTAGATTCATTAGAAGGTACATTTAAGAATCATCAACACCCAAATAAGGGGTCAATGACCCTTCTACATCAACATCCAATACTTACGAAAAGTGCTTAAATGATGGGCCTAAAAAAAGTTTCTTAACCAATCAGTAAGTTGCCAATGTTGAAAGATCCATTCGACAAACAGATACATGAAAACAACTTTGTGATAGTATCCTGAGCCTCTGGCCTCTAAGAAGGATGAGCCAAAACAAAGAAAACCTATTATCTCTGCAAGATTACCATTGCAACCTTAGAATAGAAAAGCCATCTATCTGTGTAAGACATCTATTGGAGCATTGTCTATCTTAAGATACACTTGCCTCTAGGTTTCAAAACTTGTCTTTGAAAGTGTCCCTTCACTCAAAACCAAATAGCTATAAAGAAGCAACAGAATCAATAGAATAGAATCAAGGCAAGAAGTTGAAACTAAAGGTCAAGGAGTAAAATGATACGATCCGCCCTTGACATTTTAGGAATATTAGTATTTATTAATTATTAGTTAATTGCTATTTTAAATGTATTGGGCTTGGGCCTATTATTAGTCTTTTATTAAGTAGGTCAAATTAGGGTTTAGGGCTATAAATAGGAGTTGTTAGGTCATTGTCAATGAGGCATTGAATTATCGTCTTTGTACTTGGCTCTTTGAGAGATCCTCTCGAGAGATTATCGTAGTTTAATAATATTTGTGGTAGATTCTATCATTTTGGTATCAGAGCCGTTTACCGATCCGAGAATGGTCTCGACTAAGATGGAAACAAGGATGCAAGGTTGGGAAGAAAGCTCGACCGAATTGTCCAAGAAACAACGAGAAACGGAAGTAAGGCTAGACTCATTGGAAGAACGATTAGGGCAAAAGATTGACTCGAAGTTCGAACAACAAGATGCGAAACTTAACTCACAAATCGAACAAATAAATCAGAATATTCAGATTTTGTTAGAACGCATTCCGGGGCTGCCGATTATCGAATCAAACCAAGAAGCCAAGGGGAAAGGAACCGCAAGTGAAAACCAAGGGGAAGGAAACGTCGTCGGGCCAGAGTTGGTTAGGGCTGCAGCGGCGGCAGAGGAGGATGGCGGCGAGGGGTGTAAGGGACCGACCCAAATGGGGCACTAAATGGGCCCTTATCCCAATGCATGCATTCAAAGTAAAGGACATTTAACAGACATGATTTCGGATTCCAATTAAAACAAAAACATTCAAAATAACTCCTTTAAAAACTAGACAATTTCCCTGGAACCTGTCCCTGTTTCCAAGCACCTGTTCCAAGATAAATACATTTCCAAAGTTTACTCGATCAGAGAGATTTACTAAAAGCCATTCAAAACACTGTTCGGATACAAAATCTTTGGAATCCACAAATATTTACAAACATCCTAGGGCTCGTGCCCGACTACATGCATCGGGGGAAAGCGAAACACACGAGAGTCATAATACAAAACTCGAGTTGGAAGAGCTGGGCCCCATGATCACGGCTCCTCCTTGGGCATCTGTCGCGCACCACGATTACATGTGGAAAACCACAGAATAAGGGTGAGTAACGAATTACTCATAAAAATCCCCAACAGGGGGTACAATACGATATACATGGTCATCTCGATGAGCGTATGCAAGCTATGAATATAAAACAGAATAGAGCACATAGCTTAGCCCATACTTGGGCCTCGGATGCCAACTAGGGTCTTAGTAGGAAATAATATCACCACACATCCAATATATAAGTCGCCCTATACGAGAAACGAGTCCCGGTCTCGGCACTGCTCTCATCGTCGACGAAAGGTACAGCGGCTCACAATCCCGAGGAGCTCTCGATCGGCCTTTGTAATGAGCGTAAGCATGCACCGCGTGCTACTGCGCGAACTATGGGGGTTGCGGGTCAGAGGCAAGCTGCCCATATCCGATCACCACGCCTAACTAAATCTTTGGATCGGTGTCAGCGACATAGGGGTGTGAGACACGGACACGTAAACTATGTCGGCTGAACCACCGCACTTTTCAGGCCAAGGGCGGTCGTGGTAGGCTTACACCGAAGCCGTCCTTGCCTTAACAGTGGCAATCGGGGGCTCTTGCCAAACATGCCGAGGACATGCCGGCCTGCTGGGACGAGGCAATGCCAAGTCATCATCCCGACCGTTGGGGCATTAACAATCGCCACCCTCACCCAAGATTGCGGGGCCTACCGCAGGTTAGCTAATCCCTCACGGGGTCGGGGACGGAATGACTTGCTCGGCGTCCCCCGCCATGGATGCAAGGTACTTTATGCATCGGGCCGGATGATGCTATCTACACCAATTCTAACTGCCTAGCAAAGCGACAAACAATTCCATAAAATCCAATACGTGCTCAATAAGAATACAACGAGCCTAGCATGATACTACGAAGCAAGGAACAGATACGAGCATGCTAGAAAGGATCAACCTAGCATGGATTAACATGAGAATTAATCAGGAACAACATGCTAATCGGGAATTCAGAATTGAGTACCTAGCTATACATGTCAATAAACACAAACAAGCAATCAATCAGCAATCACATATAATATCGCAGGGTCCACACAACTCACGTAAGAAATCCTTACCTTGGTCGGGGACGAATACACGGAAACCTAGGCTGCGAACGAACCCGAACTAGCTACCGGGAACCTAACAAGCACAACACAATTACACACAATATCTAAATAAAATAAAATAAAATAATTCGGCTCGGCTCTCACTCGGCTCGGCTCGGCTTGGCTTGGCTCGGCTCGGCTCGGCTTGGCTTGGCTTGGCGGCTCGGCTCGGCAGCAGGACACGCGACGCGGCGCTGGTGCGCGGCTTGGCAACATGGCTCGGCGGCACGGCTCGGCGACAGGAGCACGGACACGCGTGATCGGGCTGCGCCGCACGCAGCGATGCGAGGCGCGAGGCGCGCAGCAGCGGTGTGCGGCGACTCGGCGCAAGATCGCGCGAAGAACAACAGAGCACGAAACAGGGGCGAAGAAGACAACCCAAAATCGAAGCGATCCACGGGGATTTGTGGCGATTCTTCGTTGGAGAACTTCCCTACACTATTGCACACAAACCACCCCAGAAAATCACTTCACCATGGCGTGAAAGCGAAGCCGGAAAAAGGGGGCTCGGAACGAAGAAGAGAAGAAGAAAGGAAGGAAAATTTACCTTCAGCCCGGAAAAGGATCGACCTCAGAGCTGGGGAAGACAACCACGATCGATTCGGAGCTGGAGAAGGCAGAAATCGACGGAGATCGCCAGTCGGTCGAAGGAGAAACAAAGGAGATATCGCGAGGAAGAAGAAGCAGGCGAGCTCGCTTTATATGAAAATCCCATCTGCGCACGGCATATATACCAAATCGCGCACGTAGATTAACAAACACGCCCGATGGCTCATTGGTGGCGCGCTTGCCTAGCCTAGCACGCGACACGTCCCTGGTTCGAATCTCACTCGACGCGCTATTTAATTCCTCATTTAATTTTACTCATTCCCAAGCCCAAATGCCTTCAGCAAAAATCCCGATCCTATTCAAATTGACTCATAATTATTCCGGCAAGTTTCAATTTCAAAACCGGCCCTGTCGGCCAGACCCAAAATTACAAAAATGCCCCTCGGCCTCCTGGGAAGACTGGGATGAAATTTCCGGGCCGTTACAATACTCCCCCCTTATAAGACTTTCGTCCTCGGGATACTGCAATCTCATCTCATCCTCCCGTTCCCAAGTGGCTTCCTCTGAACTCTGACTCCTCCACTGAACCTTTACCAGCCGGATTTCACGATTACGCAGTGTCTTTGTCTCAAAAGCAAGAATCCTCACTGGCTTTTCCTCGAAGCTCAAATCCTCATTCAGCTGCAAAGGCTCAAAGTCAACAATGTGCGATGGATCCGGCACGAACTATCTCAACATCGAAATATGAAAAACACTGTGCACTGCTGACAATGACGGAGGCAAGGCTAATCGATAAGCAACCTTGCCGATCCTCTTCAGAATCTCAAACGGACCAACAGAACGGGGACTCAGCTTCCCACGCTTGCCAAACCTCAAAACACCTCGTATCGGTGCGACCTTCAGGAATACATGTTGGCCAACCTCAAACTCCAAATCCCGACGCGCGAACATCGGCATAACTCTTCATGCGCTCTCCGATTTGTCAACATACGAGCTCTAATCTTCGCGCACGGCACCATTGGTCAAGCGCGCAACTCGGGACCCAAACCACGCCTATCACCAACCTCTTCCCGAACACGGGAGATCGGCAGCGCTTACCATACAAAGCCTCGAATGGAGCCATCAGATAAATCGATCGATAAGCTGTTGTTATATGCAAACTCCATCGAATCTGAGTCATGGTCCCAAGCGCCGGGAAATCCAACACACAAGCCCTCAACATATCTTCGAGAATCTGGTTCACCCTCTCCGTCGTCCATCGATGCGAGGGTGAAAAGTCAGGCGGCCGAAGTTTGCACTCGGTGCCTAAACCCATACGGGCGCTCTCTCGAAGCGAGAAGTGAACCTTGAATCACGGTCGAGATACGATCCTCACGGGCACACCGTGATAGCGAATGATCTGCTCCAAAAACAAGCTGCGCCTTTGTTCCACGGTATAAGTGTCTCTACGGGAATGAAGTGTGCGCTCTTAGTCAATCGATCGACTATCACCCAAATCGAGAGAACTTCCTCGGAGTCCTCGGCAATCCGAAATAAAGTCCATGGAGATCTCTTCCCATTTCCACCGAGGCACACTCGGGTGTTTGCAACAAAGCCCGGGTGGTCTCTCTGCTGGGTGCCTTCACTTGGCGACAAGTGAGACATCGATCGACAAACTCGCAACATCTCTTTTCATACCCATCCACCAGAATGTCTGCTTAAGATCCCGATACATCTTGGTACCTCTGGGGTGCCAAGCAAACAGAGAACTGTGGGCCTCTGAGAGCAACTCTGTTCGCAATCCTGCAACATCCGGAACACACAACCGGCCTCTACCGTCGTCACCACCATGCGGTGAATACACAAAGTCAAAATCTCCATCAGCACTAACTCTGTCAAACAATCTCTTAAGTGCGGGATCACTCAGCTGACTATCAATAATCCGTTGTCAACTGAGCTACTCTGGCAGTAACCTCACCCAACAACGCTGCAATCTCAGCCCGCTCGACCTCTCTCTAATCTGGGTGAGGAACTTAACAACGCCGTGAGTGCGGCGTCTTCCTACTCAAGCATCGGCTACAACATTTGCTTTACCGGATGGTACAAACTCGCATGATCATAATCTTTCACCAACTCTAACCATCTCCTCTGCCTCATATTCGGCTCCTTACGAGAGCAAGCAGATACTTGAGGCTCGGTGATCGGTAAACATCGAATCCGCTCACCATACAGGTAATGCCTCAAAATCTTCAGTGCGAACACCACTGCTGCCATTTCCATATCATGAGTCGAATAGTTCTGCTCATATAGCTTCAGCTGACGGGAAGCATAAGCAATGACCTTCCCGTGCTGCATCAACACACAACCCAACCCGAATTTGGAAGCATCGCGTAAATCACGAAATCACTGTCCCTCTCGGGATGCCAACATCAGTCTTTGAGTCAAACTGCGCTTGAGCCTGGCAAAGCTCTCATCACACTTACTGTTTCAACTAAACTCGACACCCTTCCTCGTCAAACGAGTGAGGGGCGAGGCTATGGCGGAAAAATCCTTAACAAACCGACGGTAGTAACCTGCCAAAACCAGAAAGAAACGGCTCCTACGAGCAGACAACCGAAGGACAGAGAGCTCCACCTACACTCACTGTCTTGCTCCACTAAAGCACAAGATCAAAATCTCACGGGGTAGCAACAGGGGTCCACCACGAACTGAACCTCCAAATACCAACGGGGCAACTCTCAACTTTCCTGGAAACAGGAAAACAACCAACAGGGCTCGAACCATTCGCCCCACGAGCAAAACTGACTTCAAGAAATTTCAATCCACACCTTGGTCAACACCAAGCATCAACTTGTCACCATACCGGAACCAATCCGGACTCTACTCCAAACAAATTTAACTTGCTAGGCTACCAAGACTGCCAGCAATTCCCCCGAGGCTACGAACTACACGACTCTAGCTTGCCAACTGCAACTCACTACTTGGCCTGACTGAGCTCTAGAGAGGCTCTCCACAACCTAGGGTTCTTCGACAACCCTCGACACCCACTGCCAACTAACGGACTAACAACCAACTGCCTGAACAAACAACAACTCCATTTTCCAGCATCATAACCATGCTGGCCAACTCCAACTTATTGGAAACCAAGAGGACCCGAAACGCTACTGAATGCGCCATCCTCCTACTCAGATGTCAACCCCAACATTACTTCTACCCAAGGAAGGATACGAACAGCTCTTTCTCAGTCATGATGATCAACAAGAAGATCCGCCAACCAAGCTTAGGTCCACTTAACAAATCTTACCTAAGCAAAAACCTGATACCACGAGCATGGTATCCTTACCACCTTGCTAAAGCCTTACAACATCCACCTGGAGTCCAACTTTTCCAAGAACGGAGCACCAGATCCCCAAAGCAAACCCTACATGGATCTGAAATTCTCGCCACAGAACGAACCACACAAAACACACTTGTGTGCACAACTCCCAACCTTCCTTTAGGGATCCAAGATTAACAAATGCCTTTCCCAAAAAGCAACACTAGCTCCTGGCCGAGATACAACCAATCAACGAAACACCCAAAGTTCCATCTCCACACGATGCTCGAAGCTGTGGCAACCTTGCTCTACCAAAGCATAACCATGCCAAACCAAACTTACTTTATACCAAGCCTCTACCAAGGGTGCTTACCCATAAGGCATCCAACTCCTCTCACAAGGCATCCTACTCACCTCATAGGCATCCAACTCATGGTCCCTCAGCTGGACCCAACTTGCTTCTACGATGCTCAACACTCCTCAGATTTAGACACTCGAAGGTAGTTGGCCGCACTACCAACCACAAGGATCTCTTGGCCTTAACACTAGCGTGAGATGCACGCGCACTAACACTTACCAACCGCCAACCTGCTTGACTTACTCAACCTCCAGTAACACTGGGAAAAGGCTCCGGCTCCTCTCGAACATCCTTTCGCTTGAAGTCTTTCGATTACCACTGAACTAGCCCTTTTTGCACGACCTACACAGGTGCAACTACCATAAATGGATTCAAGGCTAAAGGAGTACGCTAAACTCCGAACGGCATAGAACCATCTGCTATGCCCATGCCAAACTCGGGCTGAACAGTTTAGTGCCAAAGCGGCACACCAACCAATGCACCTCAAGTGCCACTACTACCAAATCCACATCTTACTACAACGGGGCCAACAAGGTCACAACCTCAAGTGACACGAACTCTGGCTCGACATACAAGGGCTCAACTCCAACAACCATGCCTAAGGCATCTCATCAAGCTAAAGGCTCATAACCTACTCTTGCATCTCCACATGATGCTCAACAAACTCTGGTGGCTCTCTCAACATGCAAGAGCCTAGCCCTACTCTAGGGCTTACCAAAAGAAGAGTGTTCATTTTTTTTTTTTTTTTTTTTTTTTTTTTTTTTTTACCAAACAAGCGAGAAACCACCAACGGATCGATCCAGAGAAGAACCTTGCTGTTGCACCCTTACCCCTGGGGTTACAGCTTCTTGGCTGCAAACAACAACACTTTAAAGAAGCACAAGGATACCTCATCAACCTCCTCGAGGCTACCAACTTTGCAACCACTCTCTGGGCATCCAAATAATCTAACAAGGCTCAGGATCAGCACTTGAGCTACCCAGGCTAGTCCACACGGAGACCTGCTCCACAAACATCCACATGAGCACAACCACAGCTAACTCCTCTCTTGGAGTGGCATTCCAAGGCAAAGCACTTCCACCCTCTCACTAGGGGAAAACCAACAACTGGGCCACAGTTGGCCTATGGGAGTCCAATCTTTACCTCCCTCTGGAACGATGTCCCAGGGCATCCGAATCTACCTGGATACCACAACAAGCCACAACATACATCACACACTACGGGAAGTTGGCATGATGGCGCTCTAAACCCAAACCAATAACGAGTCGAGAACACGCTCGTCTCGCTCCACAACACTACACAAGGCATACACTCGATGATGTGTATTGTAAATTATTAACCCTTTTTCTACAACAAATATTAAACTTAGGCGCACTGATGGTAGCCGGAGTGCTAGTGATCATGGGAAAACGACCTACAACAAAAAGGTCAATATACGAGAATTTATGACTCTGAGCTCGATACCAAGCTGTATGGGACCGACCGAATGGGGCACTAAATGGGCCCTTATCCCAATGCATGCATTCAAAGTAAAGGACATTTAACAGACATGATTTTGGATTCCAATTAAAACAAAAACATTCAAAATAACTCCTTTAAAAACTAGACAATTTCCCTGGAACCTGTCCCTGTTTCCAAGCACCTATTCCAAGATAAATACATTTCCAAAGTTTACTCTGATCAGAGATTTACTAAAAGCCATTCAAAACCTGTTTAGATACAAAATCTTTGGAATCCACAAATATTTACAAACATCCTAGGGCTCCGTGCCCGACTACATGCATTCGGGGAAAACGAAACACACGAGTCATAATACAAAAATCGAGTTGGAAAAGATCGGGCCCCATGATCACGGCTCCTTCTTGGGCATCTGTCGTGCACCACGATTACCGTGGAAAACCACGAATAAGGGTGAGTAACGAATTACTCAGTAAAAATCCCCAACCGGGGTACAATACGATATACATGGTCATCTCGATGAGCGTATGCAAGCTATGAATATAAACACAGAATAGAGCACATAGCTTAGCCCATACTTGGGCCTCGGATGCCAACTAGGGTCTTAGTCCGGAAATAATATCACCACCACGGTCCAATATATAAGTCGCCTATACGAGAAACGAGTCCCGGCCTCACCACATCTCATCGTCGGCGAAAGGTACACTAGCTCACAATCCCGAGGAGCTCTCCGATCGGCGTTGTAATGGCGTAAGCATGCGCGCGTGCTCTGCAGAACTATGGGGTTTGCCGGAGTGAGGAGGCAAGTTGCCCATATCCGATCACCACGCCTAACTAAATCTTTGGATCGGTGTCACCGACATAGGGGTGTGAGACACGGACACGTAAACTATGTCGGCTGAACCACACGCACACCGGGGCCAAGGCGGTCGTGGTAGGCTTACACCGAAGCCGTCCTTGCCTTAACAGTGGCAATCGGGGCTCTTGCCAAACATGCGAGGACATGTCGGCGCCGGGGACGAGGCAATGCCAAGTCATCATCCCGACCGTTGGGGTATTAACAACCGCCACCCTCACCCTAGATTGCGGGGCCTACCGCTTGGGTTAGCTAATCCCTCACGGGGTCGGGGGCGGAATGACTTGCTCGACGTCCCCGCCATGGATGCAAGGTACTTTATGCATCGGCCCGGATGATGCTATCTACCGCAATTCTAACTCGCCCTAGCAAGCGACAAACAATTCCATAAAATCCAATACGTGCTCAATAAGAATACAACGAGCCTAGCATGATACTACGAAGCAAGGAACAGATACGAGCATGCTAGAAAGGATCAACCTAGCATGGATTAACATGAGAATTAATCAGGAACAACATGCTAATCGGGAATTCATAATTCTGTACCTAGCTATACATGTCAATAAACACAAACAAGCAATCAATCAGCAATCACATATAATATCGCAGGGTCCACACAACTCCGGTAAGAAATCCTTACCTTGGTCGGGGACGAATACACGGAAACCTAGGCTGCGAACGAACCCGAACTAGCTACCGGGAACCTAACAAGCACAACACAATTACACACAATATCTAAATTAAATTAAATAAAATAAAATAAAATAATTCGGCTCGGCTCTCACTCGGCTCGGCTCGGCTCGGCTTGGCTCGGCTCGGCTTGGCTTGGCTTGGCGGCTCGGCTCGGCAGTAGGACACGCGACGCGGCGCTGGGCGCAGCTTGGCGACACGGCTCGGCGGCGCGGCGGCGGCGAGCGCCGCGGACACTGGCGCTGAAAGTGCTACACTGAAGCGATGCAGAGAGCGCTGCGAGGGCGCGCGCGGTGTGCGGCGAGACTCGGCGGCAACTTGCAGCGACAACAGAGCACTAAAGCAGGGGCGAAGGAGACAACCCAAAATCGAGCGATCCACGGGGATTCGACGAGCGATTCTTCGTTGGAGAACTTCCCTACACTAGCCGCACACAAACCACCAGAAAATCACTTCACCATGGGCGTGAAATGAAGCCGGAAGAAGGGGCTCAAAGCGAAGAAGAGAAGAAGAAATGAAGGAAAATTTACCTTGGCCGGAAAAGGATCGACCTCGGAGTGTGGGAAGACAACCACGATCGATTCGAGTGGAGAAGGCGAAATCGCGGAGATCGTCGATCGGTCGAAGGAGAAAGCGAAGGAGAAATCGCGAGGAAGAAGAAGCGGGCGAGCTCGCTTTATATGAAAATCCCACTACGCACGGCATATATACCAAATCGCGCGTAGATTAACAAACACGCCCGATGGCTCGGTGGCGGCGCCCCTTGCCTAGCACGCGACACGTCCCTGGTTCGAATCTCACTCGACGCGCTATTTAATTCCTCATTTAATTTTACTCATTCCCAAGCCCAAATGCCTTCAGCAAAAATCCCGATCCTATTCAAATTGACTCATAATTATTCCGGCAAGTTTCAATTTCAAAACCGGCCCTGTCGGCTCGACCCAAAATTACCAAAATGCCCCTGGGCCTCCCAGGAAGACCAGGATGAAATTTCCGGGCCGTTACAAGGGGACCGTGCCGACCAGGAGCAGGGGCGGCAGAGGCGCGGGCGTCGTGGGCTGGAGCTCGATCGCGTGCGCAGGAGGGGACATGGGAAAATAGAGGATGGGGCGTGCGGGTTGCGGACGCGGCGTGGGCTCGGGGCAGGTTGGGGGGGTGCGGCGGGGTCGACGCGAGCTGGGGCGATGGTGGCGTGGGTGACGCGAGCTGGGGCGTGAGCGCGGGCGAGCGGAGCTGGGGCGTGGGGCCTTGTGGGGATTGGCACAGGATGGGTGTCGGGCTGAGTGTGGGCAGGGGCGACGTTGTCGGGCTGGGCGTGGGCAGAGGCGGGCTCGCGGGCGGGCGTGATGCGGGCGTAAGGCCGGGGGGTGAGGGGTGTGGCTCGGGTGCAGGCGGGCCGGATCGGGGTGGGCTGGTCGGACCGGGACAGGTTGGGCGGTCGGGTTTGGACGAGGGCGGAGTTCGAGGGAATTCCAGCGGGAATACTTTCAGCGGGCGAGAGTCGGCCGACGAGGAGAACCTCGACATGACTAGGGAGGAAATGGGTTGTCAGAAGAGAGGAGAGTGCGCTTTGGGATTGATGAGGACCGATGGCGCGCATGGACGGTTGGAACGATCGAGGCCAAAATTGGGTTGACGATTTACCGGGACTGGAGTTCGGCCAAAGGGGAGATCCAAGGGTCGTGGGGAGAGAAAACAGGGTTCTAGAGGAGAGGAGATTGCGCATGGGCTATGATAGGTCGTTGGCGCATGACGGTTGGAACGATAGGGGATGGAATGATATGATAATGTCCGAAATAGGGGACGAGATTTCGGGTGGGGAGGAGAAGAAAGATTTGAGCGGGGAATTCAGAGAGTAGGAGGAAGGGAAGGACTGGGATGTGACAGGAGATTCAGGAAATTGGAGATGTCGATTTTCAAGGGTCTTGCTGACGAGGATCCGGTAGGATGGTTGAGTCGGGTCGAAGCGTTATTTCCTAGTAAACAAGTTGATTTGAATATGAAGGGGTTGAGGCGGCAGGTTATGTTTAGAAGGGGAGGCATTGGAATGGCTACTGATGAGGAGGGCCAGTGCTCCTTTTCGTTCGTGGAACGAATTCAAAGATGGGTTGTTGAGCGTTTCCAACCGGTGGCCCGAGCCAATAAGTATGTCAACTTCATGAGTTTGAAGCAAATAGGAGCGGTGAAGGAATATCGTCGAGCTTTGAGCGCTTTGCTAAGGGAATGCGCGCGATATCGTATGAGTGCATTGGAGGAAGTGGGAAAGTGGGTGAAAGAGGAGATACGGAGAGCGTCGCGTAAACTACGACCGGTGAGCATTGAAGAGAAAATGTTTATGGCCCAAGTGATTGAGGATGATTTTGCTTTTCGGGCTACCTAAAGCGAGGGAAGTACTTACGCAATGATCAAGGCTAAAGCGAGAACGATTGTATCAGAAGCTGGAAGCCGCAGAGATTTTGTCCCACAGGACTACAATCGTTCACCCGACGTCTTGTAAAAAACTCACTGAAGCCGAAATTCGAGCTAGGAAGGACAAAGGGTTATGCTTCCGCTGCGATGAACAATTTTTCCCAGGACATCGTTGTCAGAAGAAGAAGCTCCATAACTTGGATGTGTGGGTCGTTCGGGATGCGCACGAGTGCCGGGATCTTGATGTGTGATTTTTTGCGAAAGCGGGGTGTAGCGGATGGCATCGGAGATGGAACACCTTGAGGACAAGGTGGCTTTTGGGGGGGAAAGTATTGATACGATCCGCCCTTGACATTTTAGGAATATTAGTATTTATTAATTATTAGTTAATTGCTATTTTTAAATGTATTGGGCTTGGGCCTATTATTAGTCTTTTATTAAGTAGGTCAAATTAGGGTTTAGGGCTATAAATAGGAGTTGTTAGGTCATTGTCAATCAGGCATTGAATTATCGTCTTTGTAATTGGCTCTTTGAGAGATCTTCTCGAGAGATTATCGTAGTTTAATAATATTTGTGGTAGATTCTATCATAAAATGACACCTAAGAGATAACTTCATAACCAAAAAGGAAGCAACTAGTTGGGTGTAGATGGATTTACATGACCAAATACTTGGAAATTAAACTATAAAGCAACATGAAACTAGATTTTTGGGTAAATGGTAAACTTAAAAAGACCTTTGCATAAGTGCAAAAAACATGCAACAATATATAAGGGAATTCTCAACATTAACTATTCCTTAAAATTGGCCATTGATTCAATTAGATGTGTTAAAAATGTATTTGTGTGTGTGTTTTATTTAATTATTATTATATTTTTTGCATAGACAATTGAATGAAGAAGTATATATGGACCTAACTCAAGAATATTTGTCTTATGTGGTTGCAAACACTAGTGAGAGATAACCTTTTAAGTTAAATAATTGATATATCTATAAAATAGCTAAAACAAGTTTCTCGATAATGGATTTCCAAAGTTTTCCACAACATTGTTGTCTAGTAATGGTCTCATTTGCTACAACCTGTATTTTGTTACGAATATTAAAGTATGAATTTCTAACCGTTCCCTAAGCCGACTGAGTTTATTTGTATTTGTAACTTTGGGAGAAATTTGGTAAAATTACCCTTAAGAGCTATTTTGCAATTAACTGAGTCTTAAAAGGTATTTATGTGATTCTAAGAGTTTTGGGGCCCAACTTGTAGCTTTGGAAAGATTTGTAAGGTTTAAGGGTTGTTTAACGTAATTATTTAAACCTCATTCATCACAAAATAGAGAGAGCAGTTAGAGAGACAATGAGATCAAGTCTCCCCTTACACCGTCAATTGTCGCTGCCCTCCTCCGCGCACAATGCAATCTCACCCTATCGCCACTTTTTTCATTCACCTATTATTCATCGATCATGAGCCACTAATGAGGCAACCGAACACGATCATTTCCTATTAGACAATGCCATAATGCAAGGCCAATGGCTTTATCATCCACCATCGTGTAGTGTGAGCCTTCGTTCCTTGATAGTCTAGACATGCAACTAGCCACACTTCATGCCATGATTTGGAGTCTGCAACAACTTGTGAGCCACTGCACGCCTCATGTGCCCTGTCGTGCTGCCTTGCATGTGACTACGACATAGGCTGTCACACTACCCAAGCAACCACAAGCCATGTAGCCAGCTTTGTCGCTCATAGTAGTGAAGCCAAGCCTCCACGCACAGTACACATCCCTGCAACGTCCCACACTCCACCATATCGATTCTTGTGTGTATTTCCTTTTTCAAGAACTTGGCTAATTCCTATTTCCTGTGATATTTGTTAGATAATTAATATAGATTTGTGCTTAATTAGTTATATGTTTATAGGTTGTATATATGATAGGTTGCTAGTTGTATCTAGAGATCAACTGAGTAGTTTTTTGTATTATTTTCATGTAAGGATTTCTTTCCTCCAGTTGTGTGGACCTTATACATGTTTGTTTTGACTATATGATATTATATGTACATTTTATCTTTTTTATATGTTGTTGTCTAATTGGTACGTTATTTAGAGTAGTATCATGATAGGATACTCATTATTGACTTTGAACAAGCTTGTGTGGCTTGGATTTGTGTATGGTGTATTGAGATTTGGTGGAGGCCACTAAGGATGCGATGTTGCCGCTTCCAATTTAGATGCCAGGTTTTGCCGCCTCTGTTGGGGATACAATAAATCATGACGCCTCCAATCTGAGGATGCGAGGTTTATATGCCGTCTCTAATGTGGGATGTGAGGGGTTCTATGCTCCCTCTTGTGTTCTGATAGTGCTAAATAATAGCACTATTTGCATTAAATGTAAAAAAGCGCAAGTGAATAGTATAATAAGGAAATTTAGCGCAAATAGTCACTTTATCCGAACACATATGCTAATAGCATCGCATGACGAAATGTTTGCTAATAATGACCTTTAAGACGCAAAATGCGCGTAAAAGCGTGGAAATATGGCTATTAAGTATAAAGATGCTAACATGTCCTATGTTCGCAGGAAGTCGTCGCAAAGAAGGAACGGATGAGTCGTCATAACAGAGAAGGAAAGAGATGATTGACAATCAAATCACAAAATCAAGGGAACAGAACGAAAACAATCGACAAGGAAAATATTCCAAGAGGACGAGGTCTAGAAGAAACCTTGGACAGCTATAAATAGAAGACGAATTGAAGAAGAAGGGTGTGCCAATTTAGAGACAAAGCTACTGATTGATGAACGATCGAGATGTCGAGGTCTCACTGCAGATCCCAACGGCCTCTGTTCATCTGTAGACCTTGAAGAATCGCATACCAACGCGGTGTCATAGATGAAGACGTCATTGGACACAATGGACATTTTCTCTGCTACGCCATAGATAGATATTGTAGCAGTTTATCATTTCATTTGCATTTCCCACTCTATTTTACTGTTTTATTCATCGTTGTCGCTTTCTTGAATTAAATCTACAAGTTCCCTATTCTAGAATTGATCTTCTGTAACTTTTTATGCGTGACTTAATCTTAAGAAAGTAGGGAAGTGAAGTAGTATAAGATTATATCAAAGATCAAATTAAGGTGGAAAAAGAGTAAGAACGGCGGTTGTTTTAATTATCTCGAGTCGACTGACCATCCACTCGAGAATGCTTATCATTGATCTTGGAAAAGAGGATGCTAAGGGTTTAACCTTACTGTAATCACCAGGTAATGCTTAGCCTTAAGTAATTTTTAGAGGGAAGTTAGGAATAACTATCTCACTGGTTACATACGTAAGGCTTGTGCTTAAAAGCAAACCTACAGGCTTTGTTCCTTCAAGTTGTAGTCAAGAACTCTGGGAGGAGGCTTGAAGTTTAGTCCAGTATGTATTCATTTTCTCACGACAACTTAACTTTCCTTAAAGTGATTTTCACTATGAGACTTCTTGTAATAGACAGTCCTATAAACTTAAGAAGCATATTTGATTAAGATAAGCATAAGTGTGGGTGATTGAATTTATAATGTTCTAATTAAATTAAGTATGCGTCAGCTCGCTACCCACGTATGCTAGCCTCCAGTTTACTCGGATAAGGACCCTGGCGGAAGGCCTAAGAGGTTAGGTTAGTATTGTGTGATGTTTCTTTGTGCTAGGCAATGGGAGTTAAAGTTTAACCCCGCTAACGCATGTGAAGCCTCGAGCATAATCATGTGGAACTGAAGTGGAAGTTGAGTTCTGAGTCCATAAATGCATAAGCATTTATGTTGTTAGGTAGCATGATTTCTATATCACCAAGCAACACATCTATGTTCTTTCATAATTTCTCATTAAATGAAGCAAGTTTAGTTTTGCATTAGCGTCAGCATTAGTGTCAGCATTAGCATTAGCATTAGCATTTTATTTATTTGAAACATACCAATATCAACTCTCTCAAAACCCATTCGTGTATTTATATTTTTTACCCTTAATCTGTATCATTGCGCTTCAAATTTCGTGTGGGATCGATAAATCTATATACTTATTATTTGCACAATTCCGACTGCGTATACTTACGCGTAAGTGATTCTGAGTTATACTTAGCTTAAGTTGGCTTGAATTAATTACTATACAATATATTAGCACTAGAATTGCATCGTCATGTTCCCATGTGGTTTACCCCACCTCTGTACATGTTTGAACTGTTAGCTTAGTGGTCGGGTTGTCGAGACCCGCCAAAATAAATATTGACTCTTCTAAATCTAATTTGTAGAATTAGTGGAACTAGGTCGAATCCAAGAGAACTAAGAATTAATTTTTCAATGTTAGTAGATAAATAAAAGGGGGTTTTATAATTTTGGATTGAACAAAAATAAATCAAGCAAACAGTGAACGGAAACTCTAATTCAATGGTTCATTCTAATCTAATTGCAATTTTGATTATAGCTAGCTATAAAAATCAAATAGAATTGATCAAATTTACACTTGAAACTAAAATCACCCTTGAATCAGAAATCGAAATTTAACTATGCATGATTAAAGAGCAATAAAAACTATACATAGAATGGATCATAGAAAATAAAGAAAGGAATTGAAAACAAAACCCAATTTATTGGTGGATTCTTCACTGCTTCTGAAAAATTGTGTTCTGCCTTCCTTCCTCCTCTCCATAATCCCCTGTCTGTTTTCCTCCGGATCTTTTATTTTTTTTCCCTATAAATTTCTTCGGTGCTTGCAATAACGAGGAAAATGCTCCACACTTCCACTTTCTCTTCAACTGCCACAATTCATAATTAAATTAAAAAGGTTAAAAATAAGTAGAAGTGTAAATATATTTTTTCTCTTTTTTTTAAAAAAAAAATCGGCATATTTCATTAATATTTAATAATCAACCACCTAAGTCAACTCAAATACATTTTTCACTTTTTAACTCCATGTTCAATTATAATATAGGGAAATTAAGAACAATAATTGTAATTAATTTAGACTTATCACTTAGGGATCGAGTCATGCGTGTACTTCATGACCCACCTTTTGTGATGTGACTGTTCTGATCGATGGCTAATTACTTGAAGTGTTAGATGTTGTTGGCTGTCATGTGCATATTCTATCCTGGTTGGGGTCCTTACAGAGTACGTTTTTTACTCACCCTTATTTGTGGTTTATCACTCTATGTAAATCGTGGTTTATATCAAGACGTCTGAGTTGAACGAAGCTGTAAGGATCATGGAGGAAGTTTGTTGCATTGTCTTTATTTATTTTATTTGAGTATTGCTGGTTAGTTTTTTTTTTTTTTTTGGTAAGTCCATTTATAGTTTAAAACTATGGCTAGAGGCTCTCCATTATTTGAATTGTTTCAGCTGATTCCAGCTTATTTAATGAATACTTACAACTAATTACAACTGATTAACTGTATTTAATCATGCATGTAATTGAGGTAAGAATCCAAGTCTTGGGTAATTTAAAGTTTCACGTTCTTACATAATTAATCCTTATTTACTTAAGGTGGTGGTGATGATTTCGATGCCCTTGTAGTATTATGTATAGATGATATAGTTATTATAGATACAAAATGTACTAATATCAA
Source organism: Sicyos edulis (assembly GCA_036507275.1). NCBI lineage: Eukaryota > Viridiplantae > Streptophyta > Magnoliopsida > Cucurbitales > Cucurbitaceae > Sicyos > Sicyos edulis. The sequence continues at coordinate 24,026,672 of CM071856.1, forward strand.
TGCTTTGAAGAAGTCTCTAAATAATAAATTTTTTCTCAAAGATCTAGGTGACTTGAAGTTTTTCCTTAGAATTATAATTGGCTCGTTCATGCCAAGGTGCATGTATCTTAGAGGAAGCCCACACTTAACAGAACAGAAAAATCATTGCTAATAAGAGAAAAACTAGAAATTCTACCGAAAATTCATAAATTCATAAATCCTAGAATAAGACTACTAGAATGAATGGATAAGGAACTAAGCAATGCATCTATATATTACAGAATATTTATAGGATCGAAAATTTATTTACGTTACTATTATGCACCCAAACACTACATTTTCGGTGAATGAACTTAGTCAACTTATTTCCAATCCATGTAACGCTCATCATGAAGCATTTCATCATCTCATCAGCTACCTTAAAGTCTCTCCTCGAAAGAGAGTACTTTTGTCACTCATCACCCAAATACCCAATTATCTGATTTTTTAGGTTTAGATTGTGATCTTGTATAGACACACAATGCTCGACGTCAAGATTTTTCGTCTTTTTCGGTGTCTCGTTGATCATAGAAGTTGAAAAAGTAGATTATAATTTTTCGATCTTCTGCATGAGCGAAACATCGAGCCATTGCTCTAGTTACATGTGAACTGCTGTAGTTATCGTATCTATTGCAAGACTTGCTGATGCAACCATCCACTTCATTGATAATCACGCAGTAGTCTACCATGTAGCCAATCCTATTTTTTATGAGAAGAAAAACGAAAAACACATAGAGGTGGACTCCCAATTTATTTAGGATCAAGTGAATTCATGGGCTTTAAAGCTTGTGCCAATTAAAAGTAGTTAACAAGTAACCCATATTTACTTGGGCCGTTAACAAAAGTAAGCTAAATATAGAAAAATGAGTATAGGTGACATTAACAATTTTAACATACTTGACGTTTTAAAGATAAAACGTCAATTAAATTATTTTTAATTGAATAAACGTCAATTAAATGAAAAACACGGAGATGAATTACTTCAATTTTCTAATTGTTTAATGCTAGCATTTAATTGACATTTTTTAAGCATCAATTAGATCACTAATATTATTGACATATCTAGAACGTCAATTATCACGATGAAAAAAAGGGGTTTTTTCATGTATAGCAAAATAGGGTAAAATAATTTCATCAATAGAAAAATTTGAAAAATAATTCATGTATAGCAGAATCTTCAAACGACCTAAGTGAAATGACAAAAAAACCCACACTGACTTAAAGGAAACAACCCACGTCGAAAATAGCCCAACACAGCCTCACGATCTCTGGGTTTTCATATTTTCTTTCCTTGCAATTTCAATCTCCTTCTTTGCGATCTCTGCTCACAATTTCTGCTCACGATCTCTGCTGATTTCAATCACATTGTCTGCTTTTTCATCTCTGCTCAATTCAATCATGCGATTTTCTATCAATTGCCGTTCTTTTTATCACTAAGGGTTCGACACTACAACATTTGCGATTTTCGACTCTCGTCTTCAACTCTCTCTATCAAGCATCTTCAATCTCCTTCTACAATTCGTCTCAATCCAAACTCTTTGTATGTTTTTCACTCTTTGGGTTTTTTTTTACTTCACTGTTCACTCCAACTATAATATCACTTAGGCATAAGTTGTCTATCACTAATACATAGACCTTCTATCACTTAGGCATAAGGCTTCTATCACTTAGGCATAAGCTATCTATCACATATACCCAAGCCTTCTATCACCAATACATAGGTCTTTTATCAGTTAAGCATAAGGCTTCTATCACTTAGGTATAAGTTGTCTATCACCAATACATAGACCTTCTATCACTTAGGCATAAGGTTTCTATCACTTAGGCATAAGCTGTCTATCACTTATACCTAAACCTTCTATCACCAATACATAGGTCTTCTATCACTTAAGCATAAGGCTTATATCACTTAGGCATAAGTTATCTATCACCTATACCTAAGTCTTCTATCACCAATACATAGGTCTTCTATCACTTAAGCATAAGGCTTCTATCACTTAGGTATAAGCTTTCTATCACCAATACATAGACCTTCTATCACTTAGGCATAAGACTTCTATCACTTAGGCATAAGCTATCTATCACCTATACCTAAGCCTTCTATCACTTAGGCATAAACTGTCTATCACCTATACCTAAGCCTTCTATCACCAATACATAGGCTTTCTATCATTTAAGCATAAGGCTTCTATCACTTAGGTATAAGCTGTCTATCACCAATACATAGACCTTCTATCCTTTAGGCATAAGCTGTCTATCACTTATCCCTAAGCCTTCTATCACCAATACATAGGTCTTCTATCACTTAGGTATAAGTTGTCTATCACCAATACATAAACCTTCTATCACTTAGGCATAGGTTGTCTATCACCTATACCTAAGCCTTCTATGACCAATACATAAGCCTTTTATCACTTAGGTAAGAATGACTTTTTTCTTTATTAAATTCTTCAACTGATTGAATTATGTATATAATGATTGAGTTATCAACTCAAATGAAGTTAACTTTTGTGTGTTTCTCAATGCATGCAGGCTGTGAAAAAATATAGACCAAAGGTTGTTGCTGAAAGGATAAAGAGGCAAACTAGGCCTACTAAGAAAACATCGGAGAATGCATCTACAGAGAGGATGGCCAAAATACAAAAGGAAAATAAGAAAGGAAAGTGCAAGAGAGACGAAATTCAAGCTGCAATTCAAGCTATAGACTATCTAGAGAAGAATTCTCCAACAAAGAAGTCTCAAGAGTTATCACCCAAGTCTCCAACAGTTAGACATTCACTAAGATTGCATGTGGAACCTCCATCTTTCAATTTAAAGATCACTCAAATGAATAATGATTGAAAATCTGTTAGCTTTCGATAATTTGAACAATTAGTTTGTATAGTTTGAACAATTAGTCCATTTACTTTTGAACAATTACTTCAAATTGAATTAAATGAAAGCTTTTGTTCTATCAGATTACTTTTGCTCTACTTTTGCTCTGTTATGCCTAAGTGATAGAAGACTTATGCATATGTGATAGAAACTTTGTCAATGAATTATATGAAGATCCAAAATCTCAATGAAACTTTGTCATTGCTCATGTTGATTCCCCTAGCTATCTAGTGATAGTCATGGACTTGATGGTTCCTTGAAGTCTTACATTGGCAGTCGTAGATGGATATTCTATTTTTGTTTTCCATTTACCCTCTCAAACGAGAGTAACATCGATCATTGTCACTAGAGATTGGGTAAGGCCGTACGAAAAATATCATATCCTCTAAGAAACAAAATATAATATGTCTGCATATGTGATAGAAGGTTTATGAATAGGTGATAGAAGGCTTATGCATAGGTGATAGAAGATTTATGCCTAACTGATAGAAAACTTATGCATATGTGATAGAAGGTTTATACATATGTGATAGAAGATTTATGCATAGGTGATAGAAAGTTTATGCCCAAGTGATTGAGTTATCAATCATTTTTGTTTTCGAGTTCAATCAATTTTTGGTTTGGGCTTCTATCACACATATGTTTCATTGTTACTATACACGATTTCTTTCACACATACGCTATACATTATTTCGTTAAGATTTTCTTCAATCATTTCAAAAATACATCATACTTTTCACGATTTTAACCAGTGTATCAATCAGTATGTCTTTTTTTTTTTTTACTTAAACTCAGATTACGTTACTTATTTTGTTTCCTCAATTTCAAGTAATTGCATGTTAATACTACTTCTCTATTTCAATCAATTTTATTCTTTCTTGTTGAATCTATTAGCTTTCCTATAATTGAATCTATTAGTTTGTTAGTGGTTGAATCTATCAGTTTGCTAGTGATTGAATTTATCAGTTTGCTAGTGATTGATAACATCCATGTTTTGCAACTCACTTCAATCAGTTTCCTAGTGATTGAATCTATCAATTTGTTAGTAATTGAATCTATCAGTTTTTGACTGATTGAATCTATCAATTTCTTAGTGATTGAATTTTATTTATTTTTATGTTTCTATTCAATCACTATGTCTTTAATTATTATGTAACTTGAAAATTGATTGACTTCTATCACTTAAAAAATGTATTGACTTCTATTAATAATTCATAACCTTAGAAAGTTATAAACATATTTTGACAATCGAGAATTCGTCATTGGTACAAACTACTTCTTTGGTCGGTGAGACTGAAACAGAGGACGACTGATTAGTATCGGCAACTCTAGGCGAGAATGTGAAAGCAACACATGAAGGTTTCTACAAAAGAGTTCAAGATCAATTATATATATTTTATGTCAGTTGAACTATATTGATTTAAACAATTCAATTTAAATTGATATTATTTAAAATAGTGAATTTCAGGTTGAACTTTGTTAAAATTGGTAGGTGAAGTTTAAAAATATAAATGATAATATTAAGCTAAATATAAGATCAATTTAATAAAATTAGAAGTTAGTAAAATAATTTAAATATAAAATTAGAGTTTGAGTTGCAAAACTGATTCTTCCTCTTATCATTGTGAAAGTGTCGACGTTTGGAATTGAAAAATGGGTAAGTAAATAATGGTTCAAAATTAACCAAAAAATTGGGTTTAATGTTAAAATTGCCGACACCGAGCATGAAAGTTGCAAAGAGAAAAGGGTAGAAATGGAAAAACGGAAACAAATCTCAAAATCTGCTATATATGAAAATATTTTAAGAAAAAAGCTATAATTGTAATAGGTAAAAATTGCCATCCATAGTAAATTCTCATGAAAAAATGTACCCACAATATTTATATAATTTTATTGTAAAACTATTTCTATAAACACGAAGAAGCCCTAAATTTTTTTGTCTCTTCTCCCTAATTTATTTTACTGCCATTTTCTTCTCATTTTTGCAAGCACGAACGCCTACGGCGGCTGGAACTCTCATCAACACCGGCTGAAGAAAAGAGAGGTTTAAGAAGCCGTCGATTAGGGCTTTGGCAGGAGAAGCATTCACCATACTTGCAGTTTTTCCAAGCAGCCAACTTTGTCCCTGTTTTCAGCATCTCCACTGGTTTGCAGGTGAATCCCTTCCTCTTTGCCTTTGAACTCAATTTATATGTTGTATTTTAACTCTTGTAACAATCCATTGTTTTGGGCCTTTACGATTACATGGTTGGAGGGTCACAAGGCCTTGGCGACTTCTGTCACTATTGTCGCTCGATGGAACTATTTGGGATTTCTCATTGCCGGATCTCATGAAGACTGTGAATATTCGACTGCCTATTTACTCCATGGTTAGCTACTTCTTTATTTTCCAAGTCTGAGTGTTGCATTGCGAAAAAGGCTTAAGAAAGTAATTAAATCTAGGTTTTAAAATTATTTGGTCCATTTTCAACTTCTTGTTTGGGAGGGGGATGGGGTGATTTTTATGCTTTTCATTTTCACAATGTTGCTATTATTTACCCCTTGAGTTTGAAACTCAGTAAAATTAGAATTTCTCTGAATTGTGTTTTCTTTTTAGATTAGTGATCCAACTTTCTTTCAGACTCAAATGGTGTCTTGGAGTGCTCAAGCACCACTTTAGAGCATTTATGAAGTGTTGCATGAACATTCATTTTATCAATTGAGTACAAACACAAAATGCTTCATATGTCAAACTATAATGTTTAAGTATTCCATTCATTAAACAACTTTTAAATTTTTTTAGTAATAGTTATGTACTCAAATTCTTTCCTTCGCACCATTTCTGTTGGATGTTTGATGGAATAGGAAATTTTCAGAATAACCTTCTTGATATTATCATTCAAGTTTTAGGTTTGTGGAAAAGTTAAATAGTCCGGGTTTGTGAATGCAACTAATTTAGGAATTTTTCCATCAAGGGATTACTGTTTTCTCTTAAGAAAATAGTAAAATAGGAAAAATTGGCTTTGGATAATCATCTTGGTCCCATTTGATAACCATTTTGTTTCTAGTTCTTAGTTTTTGACAATTAAGCCTACAATAACTACATTATCATATCTTTTTTCTTACTTGGATATACATCTTACCTAAAATTTTAGAAACCAAATCAAAATTTGGAAACAAAAAAAAAGTAGCTTTCAAAAACTTGTTTTTGTTTTTGAAATTTGGATAGCATTCATATACTTTCTTAAGGAAAGATTAATATAATGTAGAAAAGATGGAACACAATATAGGAAACTTGAGCAAAAATAAGCTTAAATTTCAAAAACCCAAAATGGTTATCAAACGGGACCTTTATTTTTCACTTTGGTTTTTTAGAAATTGTAGTTGTTTTCATATTCTTTTTCCTCTCTAGTTTAAAACATCAGTACCAAAACTGAGGAATTTAAAGGAGAATAGATCATCTCTTTAAAGGGGCACATGAATTCTTAAACCATCGTGAGCAAGCTGAACTAGAATTCTTTCCTTGAAAAGAAATATTAAAAAATTGGTTTAGAAGATTCTTGGCCATGTAGTGTTTAAACATTACTCTACACTATTTTATTTTCTTTAGTCTTTTTTAAGAACTTACACAGAAACTTGAGCATTAGGGGAAGTGCTTACTCAAACCATTGGTATCAATAGAAATAAGCCATTGTTATTAAGAACCTTGTTAATTTTTGTTGGTGAAATTGAAATATTCACCTCACAGGACACAGTTTAAACTTGTAATTATGCATCAAGGTTGATTCATTTCGTTTACTGTAAACATATCTTTAAATGTGGTTTGCTTTATGTTGTGTGTGTTTCAATTAAAAGATATAGATTTGAGGTCTTTTGTTCTTTACTGCTTTTTTTTTTTTTTTTTAATTATCTTAGTTTGATTTTGATGCCTTCATTTGGTTTTCTTTATTCTGAGTTTTGTTGTTGTAGTTTTGATGAATTCTTTGATTGCCAGATTTTAGGGTAAGTTGGGAGTGATTATTTTTTTCACTAAATTTTGAGTAGATTTTATGGCAAGAAGTTGTATCACCCATTTGAACTCATTTTGGTTTTAGTGAATTTGTAAGAATTTTCAAGTTAATGTATTTGTTTGTCCTTATACTTTGCCATGTTCTTGCAGGATTTTGTTTCTTGACATTGTACTTTTCTTTGAACCTTTTTCTCTATTGACACTAGGTTCTTTTTTCTTTTTTTTCATGATTTCAATTTTATATGAAATTTATTTTTCCAAATCATAGGCAAAAGTCTTTCCCTTTTAATTTTCTTGTTTCTTGAAGCCAATGTGTAATTTTACTCTAGGTTGATACGAGGATCATAAAATTAAACTGTATATATGAGCTTCCTCATGTATTTCTTATTGAAGTACGATCGAGTTTTGTGACTTATTCTTTATAGGTTGATACGAAGGCTCATATATAGAATCAAAGTTAGATGAAATGCACGCAAACTGAGCTGGATGAAGTACGTGTAGAATGAGATGATTTTCTTACACTCTACAACAGCCAAGTACGTGTAGAATGAGATGATTTTCTTGGACCGTACAACATATGGTTTCTTATTAGTTTGTATGACAGTATTTGGAAGTGTACAAATTTTGAAGATTTGTTTTTTTTTTAATGTATACAATAGTTTTGGAAATAGCTGGTTAATTCAAATGAAGTCGATATGTTATAGTTTTTCAATACATATTTTTTAATTTTGGAACTATAGTTACATTATTTCTTTATGATTTTGGATTATGAAAAACACGAGTACCGACACATATATATTTTTTGTTTTATGCTTATGTCGAAATGTTGAAATTTCAATTTATTATTAAAATTTTGTCTAGTAATATATCATTATGTGTATATCGACAGAATGATCAAAGAACTAGTTAAATGGAGCTAAAATTTAAAATTTAAAACAAAAACTAATTAATATTTATTGACGTTGTGCAAGTGTAGAGAACTAGACCTAACTTAACATTCAAAAGTATCAACTTTATATTTCATTGACACTTATAAATCGTCGACATATATATATTTACTTGACGTTTCGAAACTATTATTGACATTTACAAATCATCAACAAAACACTTCGTTGACGTTCTATAAACGTTGACCAAACCATCACTTGACGTTTATTGTGTGTCAATCACTTTTAATTTTGACAATTTAAACATGTCAATTATATAATTGGATGACGTTTTAGCAAGCATCAACTATAGTGACTTTAGTTGACAGTCGATTCATTGACGCTTTTGAAAGCGTCATCTAGACTATACAGTTGACGTTCTATGCGTGTCAACTAACTCAATTTTTGTAGTAGAGTCATATCAATAAACTTTAGCAAAAGTAATCACCGGCTTTAAATAAAGAGTTTCATTTATAGAAAAAAGACACAAATACCCCTGCTTTAAATTAACATTTTAAAATAAATGTGGATTTTTTCAACTACGATATTTCAGCCTCCTAACAAATCTCCCAAAATCGTAGGGTTTTAAAGAGTTGTTTTTTTTTTTTAATTTGATACAAATTTTTATTTATTTATTTATTTGTAGGTAATTGTTTTGATTTTGTCAAATATACTTAAAAACTTCATGTATTAATAAATAAATACGAGTTTCTAATTTTCAAATAAATAAGTAAATACATTTTTTTAGGAATTGGTGAAATTGAAAAAATATTTACAATTCTAGACAAAAAAATAATAATTAATTAATTAACAATCATAGTCATTGATATCAATAATGGTTAGAATAGATTATCTATTACAATTTCCCATAAATAAATATAAATTTCAAATAAATAAAGATTTATGCATTTTTTTATTTTGTGTTATTTATCATGTTTTGCATAAATACTATATTTTTGTACGTGAGTATAAATAGCTAATTAGTACCATATTTTACAATTAAGATGTATTTATCTCATATATATGAGTATTAATTCATCAAGTTTTATATTTATTTATTTATATTATTTATTAATTATTTAACAATAATTTTGTGAGTATTATAATACACTATTAAAATAATTATAAACACAATCCATTTTAAAAAATAAAAAATGTAGTCATTTGTACAAACGAGTATTATCAAATATTTTCTTGCAGTATAGTATTATTGAGTATTATAATACACTATTAAAACGTATTAATAATTAATACATGTACTAATAAATATTTATGATACAATATTTTTTTTTAGGAAATTATAATACAATATTAATGATTAATACATGTACTAATAAATATTATAATACAATATTAAAGATTAATACAGACATTAATAAATATTTATAATACAGTATTAATTATTAATACAAGCATTAATAAGTATTTATAATATAATATTAGTCATTAATATTGGTATAAATATGGGTCTTAATAAATATTTATAAAACAATATTAATAATTAATACGGATATTAATAAGTATTTATAAATACAGTATTAATGATTAATACGAATATTAATAAGTATTTATAATGCAGTATTAATGATAATACGGTTATTAATAACTAAATATAAATACTTTAAAATTTACCTACATTTTTAATTATTTTGTAAGTAGAACTCATCCATTACAATTTAACTTTTTTAAAACTATTTCTCGAAAAAAAAACTTTTTAAAACTAAAAAATATTGATGAAAATGAATTATGATTTAATTATTCAAATACATTAAAGTGCAAAATATCAATAGTCACATATTAATAAATAAATACGAGTTTTAAATAAATAATGTTTATAGATTATTGTTCTTTTTGTGGTATCTATCATGTTAGGTATAAGGACTACATCATTTTTGTTGGGATATAAATGTCGAATTAATATAGTATTTCGAGTAAGATATTTTTCTCTATTTATAGGCATTTATCTCACATATGTGTATTAATTCATAAACTTGAGATTTATTTGTATTATTTAAAAATATGATTTTTTAATTAAAAAATTTGTGATAATACAATATTAAAAAAATAATCATAATTCTAAACTTTAATACATTAATATTTAGATAGGAATGCTTAATATTGATAAATACATATGAGTTATCATTCAAAATGTTTATATTAATTGAAGTACTTGAATTTCTCAAAAAAAAAACAAAAAATTGAAGTACTTGGCATGTGCGTATATAATGTTTTCAAAATTGGTGAATAATTGAAGGTGGGAAGGAATAAATAACTGTCTTGATAATTATATACAGATATGTTGTAATCTCATTGGGGTAGGATGGTCCTTTAAAAAAATTATTTATTTAATTTAAAACAAATAAATAGTTTTGCAAATACTTTTACATTTGCTTAGAATTGCTAATAGTTTTCTAAAAGTAGTAAATTAGTGCAATTTCCCTATTTACTTTCTATGTTCCAAGTTTTTTTTTTTTAAAAAATACTTTCTATGTTCCAAGTTGAGACTAAGTAACATATATTATCAAACTTCAGGGAGAGTATTAGATTATATAGCAAACTAAAATAGTCATAGTTTCAAAATAATCTTTTGTTACTTATGTTTCCATTTTCTTACTTTGTGCGTCTACGATATAAAATAGTAAATATTCTCATTATTTTACAATTTGTTTTTCATGTTTTCCCCATTGAGGGATATACCTTCGATTAAGGTCAAAGGTTGAATTCCTAACTCCACGCATGTTGTTGTCAAACTAAAAAAGGAAGTTTGAACCGAATGAGTGTAATATGTCAAACAACTTTGAAGGCAAAATTCCATTACTTAGTTTAAAATTCAAACATGCAATATGCTTTCCCTTTCTATAAAAGCCCACAAAACCATACAATCCATTCAACCCAAACAACAATCCCATTCCCTTTCTTCTTTTCTTGTTCAATGGGTAATTCAAAAAGTAAGAGTTATAAACGAGTCCTGGTTCCATTATCAGAGGGGCAACTGGTCAGCATTTTCATGAGCCACGATCAAGACGGGGACGGGAAACTGACGAAGGAGGAGCTAAAGAAAGCGTTCGAGTATCTGGGCTCGCGTTTCAGCTCCTTTAGAGCTAAAGAAGCTCTACGCGCTGCTGATGTCGACGGTGACGGTACCATCAGAATGGATGAGATGAGAAAGCTAATTCAATATGCCCAAAGTTGCAAATATACTCTTTGTTAAAACTATAGAGTACATATGTTGTTGTTTTAACCAACTATGTGGAGTTCTTTCTCTTCAAGGAGGGGAACAAAGTCATTTTGTTAAATTATAAATAAATTTTGTTTGATGTGCTTTTTGCTTTGTGACAATTTCAAAACCTTTAGACTTTTAAAAGTGAGGAATTAATGTTTTAATTGTTATATATTGTGGTTCTAGATCTTTTACACGGAAGTTTTTTGTTGATTGTATATTGGTTTTATCATAATTTTTTTTTATTGAAAATAAAGTAATCTAACTTTGTCTTGGGCTCATTATCTTGGTCCTCGTCTTAATTAAAATGTTTCGATTCGAATATGGCAACGAATATAATTTCATATCAATCAGCTAGATAAAACTCAATGCATTGCATCTCTTCAAAAAAAAAAAAAAAAAACTCAATGCATTGTAAAGTAATATCCTATTCTCCAATACTTAAGATCAATATAATTTTCAATCTATCTCATTTTCCCAAAAATTGAATAGTTAACCATCTCCTTTGATAACCATTTCATTTTTGGTTTTCTGTTTTTTTTTTCTTTTGTAATATTCTAAAAATAGGTTTGTTTGATAAACCATTTTAATTTTTTTTAAAATTTTAAAAATGTTTTTAAAATATTAAATGAATTCTAAAAACTAAAAAAAGTACTTTCAAAAACACTTTTTTGTTTTGGAAAAGCATGAAAAAATCAAGAATAAATAGAAGAAAACTAAAAAAATAATGTAATATCTTAAAACAAAAATAGTTATCATACATGTTTTTTGATTTTTAGTTTTCAAAAATAGAAAACTAAAATGAGTTATCAAATATATACGGTTTTTATTTTTTAAAATAAAAAACCAAAATTCAAAAATAAAAAACTAAAAACGAAAAAACGAAAAACAATGGTTATCAAACGGAGCCTAAGATTTCACTTTTTATACTTTAAACTATTTTTTAAAAATAAAACTTAATAAACGAATCAATTTCTATACAAATTATATCTATTTTGAGAGAAAATTCATATTGGGTTTATTATTAAATTAGGTTTAATAATTCATTGTTCGGTTTTAAAGTGAGATTCTTCACTCTTTTGAAGATTTTATATTGGAAAAGTAATGAAGCCTTGCAATTTTTATAAGAAATGTCGCTATTCCTTTTATTACCAATTTTGTCTGGAAGGCCTCTCGTTATCCCAATTTATTTTGATCAATGACTTTTATATCTAACTGTCAATATTAGTGGCCTAGGCTTTAATTAACAATTGATAGAATATAAATTTTGTAGAATCTCGAATCGTAAATAAAACACAAATAACAATCAATCAAACTTTTTGCTTCGGAATTGGAGAGACAATGAATACAAAAAATTATCTACAAACACGTTTCCTTTATTTCTCAATTACTTTCTCTGCAATTCTCTCTTGATTTCTCACACATTTGTTTTATGGAATGAGTACTCTATTTATAGCCTATTACAAAATTTGGTCTCCAAGTTCTTATCATAACCGTTCCCACTAATTGTCCAAATAAGGTTCTAGTAATTTCTTAATTAGCTCATAAATTGACAAATCATTAATTCCTTAATTGTCTACCCACTAATTCCTTAATTTAAAAATTATTTCAAATACATTAAAATTACATTTAAGTTTATTCAACAAAACTCCCCCTTAAATTTAAATGTTTCTGCCATCAATCATGTCAATCATCTTCTTGAATTTCTTGAACAATATTTTCAGCAACAATTTTGTGAAAATATCCGCAACTTGATCTTGACTTGCAACATGCTTCAATTCTACGCTTCCTTTTTTCACATGATCTCAGATAAAATGAAAATGAACATGAATGTGTTTGCTTCTTTCTTGATTCATTGGATTCTTTGTTAACACGATTGTTGATCTGTTGTCAATTTGAATCACTGTCGCATCAAGTTACTTTAGCTCCATCTTACTCAACAAATTTCTCAACCATATCGCATGACAAATGTACCAAGAAGCTGCAACATATTCAGTTTCGCATGTTAAAAGTATCACGAAGTGCTTTTAGTTTAAATAACCATTTAGTTTATGGGGGTAGAGTTCTCCCTAAGATGCAACATAAAAACCTTTGGTTGCACTGCATATGCTAATACAAAACATGGGAAATTAGACATTAGGGGCCAAGAAGTACATGTTTATTGGATATCCACTTGGACTAAAAGGATATAAGCTATGGTCTCTTGAACCAAGCATTAGTCAAAATGTGATTTTTAATAAAGAAGTAATACCTTGGAAAAATCGTGACACTGATCAAAAGGAACTTTAGCTACACTGGGTAAAAAAAGTTTTAAAGTACAACCTGAGATTAATGAGTCTAGTAAAAACATCACCAGTGAGGCAGGAATCTAATATAATCCCATTCATCATCCTATTGAAAATTTGGATCGGATTGAGAATTCATAGAGTGATGATACTAGTAAAGAGGAGTAGATAGATGAGAGTTATGATCTTGTGCTTACCCTTTAACCTACTCATCAATTGCAAAATTAGAGCTTAGAAGGAGATAGAGTCAGAAGAACTATGAGACCTCCTAATAGATATGAGGATGTTAAGCGTATAGGCTTTTCCCTAAACTATTTTGAAAATAACAAGTTCCCTAAACCTACCACCAACAAACAAGCCTTAAACTCCATTGAATCTAAACTATGGATTTAAGAAATGAAGATAAAAATTAATTCTTTCCATACATGGATATTAGTCAAAAGACCTGATAATCAAAAGATTGTGGACTGCAAATGAACTTTCAAAATAAAGCCACGACGTCAAAACAAATACTCCAATTGAGTTATGTGGACTCTATTTACGTTTCTGACATGGATAGAAGAACATAATTAACGAGATATACTTTTACATTGTTTGGAAACAAAATCAGCTAAAAAAACAAACATGCAAACTGTAGTAGCTTCATCATTCACGAGATATATCACATTGAAACAAAGGTTGTCAAAGAATTGATATGGCTCAAAGGGTTTATCAGTGCTATTTATTCGAGGATTGATTCAATCCATATTCATTGTGGCAATCAGAGCGCCATAAAATTTCAAAAATCTCGTTCATCATAGGTGAACAAAGAACATTAATGTTCGATACCACTATATTCGACAAAGATTGAAGATGGCACAATTTTTCTATAAGAACTGTTAAGAATCACTTTTTTAGATTGCTTTGACTTAGTATTTTTCTGTTAATATTATTGAATAAGTTTTCTTATAGTTAGGAGTTTCATTAGCTCGTTTGTTAGCTGGTTGTTACTAGATTTTTTACTGATTTTTAGAACAATTTGTTTCTACTTTATGTATATATAGAGCATTCTTGCTCTTAATAAATCATCTCCTGATCAATCAATTCAATAGCTCATTCTTTCACTAACAAATTAGAATCAAAGCATTCTTCTAAAGGGACATGTGAGCTTAAAATGGAAGGAGAATTAAGTTTTTCAGCTGTTGCACCACCAGTCTTCGATGGAGACAATTATCAAATATGGGCAGTTCGTATGGAGACTTATCTAGAGGCTTTAGATCTTTGGGAAGCAGTAGAAGAGGATTTTGTGGTCCCTCCACTTCTAGAAAATCCTACTGTGGCACAAATCAAAGCACAGAAGGAAAAGAGGACAAGAAAATCAAAGGCAAAAGCTTGCCTATTTGCAGCTGTATCTCAAATGATCTTCACTCAAATAATGTCCCTCAAAACAGCAAAGGAAATATGGGATTACCTTAAAAGTGAATATGCAGGAGATGAGAGGATTCGTGGAATGAAAGTCCTAAATTTGATTAGGGATTTCGAGTTGCAAAAGATGAAGGAGTCCGAGTCAGTGAAAGAGTACTCTGACAGACTTCTCAACATTGCCAACAAGGTGAGATTGCTTGGTTCTGAGTTAAATGACTCAAGGATTGTTGAAAATCTACTGGTCACTGTTCCAGATAAGTTTGAAGCCACCATTACTACTCTAGAGAACACCAAAGACCTGTCAAAGATCTCTCTTGCAGAGCTCTTGAATGATTTACCAGCATAGGAGCAAATAAGGTCTATGAGGCAAGAAGGGGTGATTGAAGGTGCATTACCTGTCAAGCATAAAGAAAACCAATTGACGAGTGGAAATTCTTCTCGTAATTATCAAAAGATAAAAGAAGGAGGTGCTAAAAAATCCTATCCACCTTGCTGCCACTGTGAGAAGAAAGGTCATCCACCATACAAGTGTTGGAGAAGGCCTGACACCAAAAGCTCCAAATGCAATCAACTTGGACATAAAGTTGTGATTTGCAAAGTCAAAGTTCAGGTAGAAGAAGTAGATGCACAAATAGTTGATCAAGAAGAAGAAGATCAATTGTTTGTGGTCACTAGTTTCTCAAGCAAAGAATCAAGTGACAGCTGGTTGATTGACAGTGGGTGTACAAATCATATGACATATGACAAGGAACTCTTCGAGGAATTAAGAAACACTGAAGTCAAAAGAGTGAGGATTGGAAATGGTGAACACTTGGAAGTCAAGGGAAAAGGCACAGTAGCTATAGCAAGCTATGAAGATACAAAATTTATTTCAGATGTTTTATTTGTACCTAAAATTGATCAAAATCTCTTAAGTGTTGGTCAGTTACTCAATAAAGGCTATAAAGTGTTGTTTGAGAATAAGCAGTGCTTGATTAGAGATGCTAATGGCAAAGACATGTTCAATGTCAAAATGAAAGGAAAAAGCTTTGCTCTAAATTCGATGGAGAAAGAGCAAATGGCCTTTAAATCCAGAATTAGTGCCAATGAAATTTGGCACAAAAGACTTAGGCATTTTCATCATCAAGGATTGCTTCAGATGCAGTCAAAGAAGCTGGTTGAAGGACTTGCTGACATTGATGATGACATGCCTCTTTGTCGTGCTTGTAATTTTTGGAAGCAACATAGGCAACCCTTTTCTAAACAAGCATGGAGAACCTCGAAAAAGCTACAGCTGGTTCATACTGATGTTTGTGGTCCCCAACGAACACCATCATTAAATGGTAATATTTATTACATTGCTTTTATTGATGATTTAACAAGAATGTGTTGAATCTTCTTGTTGAAGCAAAAGTCAGAGGTTTCTCTTGTATTTTGGAAATTCAAAGCCAGAGTTGAGAATGAAAGTGGATGCTTGATTTAGACTATAAGATCTGATAATGGCAAGGAGTATACTTCAGAAACTTTTAACTAGTTTTGTGAAGAGGCTGGAATTGAACATCAATTGACAGCACCATACACTCCTCAACAGCATGGCGTCAGTGAAATGAGGAACAAATTCATAATGGAGATGACGAGATGCATGCTTCATGAGAAGAATCTTCCAAAATGCTTTTGGGGAGAAGCAGCAACCACTGTTGTGTACTTACAAAATCGGATTTCAACAATAGCTGTGAAGGACCTGACACCATTTGAAGTTTGTTATGGTTACAAACCTTCTTTAAAGTTCCTTAAAGTATTTGGGTATCTTTGTTTCACTTACATTCCACAGGTCAAGTGTGATAAGCTTGACAAAAAGGCAGAAGCAGGCATCTTTGTTGGGTATATCACTATATCCAAAGCGTACAGAATTTTTCAACCACACACTAGTCGTGTTATTGTGAGTCAAGATGTTCATTTTGCTGAAAATGAACAATGGAATTGGGAAGACCTGACGAAGATAAATCAAATTTCTAATGCACCAAATAATTTAACCATTGGTAACATGCTAGAAGAATCTGAAGATGAAAGACAAGATGCTTTGGTTGATGATGCAATTGTTAGAGGTACAAGGTTTTTGTCTGATATTTATCAAAGGTGTAATGTAGCTATTTGTGAGCCTACAGGGTTTCATGATGCAAAAAGCAGTCAACATTGGATGGCTGCAATGCAGAAGGAGCTTTTGATGATCGAAAAAGACAAAACCTGGGAGTTGGTCGATCGACCTTTAAACAGGAAGATAATTGGAGTAAGATAGGTGTTCAGAACAAAACTAAATCCTAATGGTTCAGTTAACAAATACAAAGCAAGACTTGTTGTAAAGGAATATGCACAAGTTTTTGGAGTCGACTATTCATAAACATTTGCACCTGTTGCCAGGATTGACACAGTAAGACTGTTGCCAGCTCTTGCTGCTCAAAAGAGTTGGAAAGTGTTCCAATTAGACGTTAAATCTGCATTCTTAAATGGAGTCTTGCAAGAATAAATTTTTGTCTAGCAACCTGAAGGTTTTATAAGCAGAGGCAATGAAGATAAAGTCTACTTGCTTAGAAGGGCTCTATACGGTCTGAAACAGGCTCCACGAGCATGGTACAGTAAAATAGATGATCATTTGGTAGATATTGTCTTTCAAAAAAGTCAATCTGAACTCACACTGTATATCAAGAATGAAGGTACAAATACCTTAATCATTTCTCTTTATGTAGATGACTTATTAATTACAGGAAGCAATTGTGAGCAAATTAACCAGTTCAAACTGGAAATGAAAAAGGTCTTCGAAATAACAAACCTTGGTCTCATGTCATATTTCCTTGGCATTGAGATCAAGAAAAGCCAAGATGAAGTGTTCATATGTCAAAGAAAGTATGCAAAGCAGATACTTAAAAAAATTTAGATGGAAGATTGCAAAGCAATGAATACTCCTATGAATAAAAAAGACAAGCTGATCAAAGATGATGGTTCTGCCAAAGTTATTGAAACTGAGTTCAGAAGTTTGGTAGGTTGTCTGATGTACTTAACAGCAACCAGACCTGACATCTTAAATGTTGTAAGTATTATTTCCAGATTCATGCATTGTCCAAATGAGACTCACATGAGAGTTGCAAAGAGAGTCATCAGATACATCAAGGGGACTTGGAACTATGGAGTGAAGTTCTTAAAACACAAAGAAATGAAACTAATTGGTTTCACTAACAATGATTGGGGTGGCTCAATTGATGACATGAAGAGTACATCTGGTTACTGTTTTTGCCTTGGATCAAACTTGTTCTCTTGGAGCTCAAGAAAGCAAGAAACCGTAGCTCAATCCACTGCCGAGGCAAAACTTATTGTTGCGACAGCCACTGTTAATCAAGCTCTCTGGTTAAGAAAAATTCTCATTGATCTAAACTTAGAGCAAAAACAAAGCACTGAGATACTAGTTGATAACCAAGCCGCCATTGCGATATCCAATAATCTAGTCTTTCATGGAAAAACTAAGCATTTCAACGTCAAGTTATTCTTTGTTCGAGAAGTTCAAAAGAGTGGTGATGTGACTCTTTGTTACTGCAAATCTGAAGATAAAATTGCAGATGTCCTTACCAAACCTTTACCTCTTAGCAAGTTTGAAGATTTTAGGAAAAAACTTGGAGTTTGCGGCATCTAAACAAGGAGGAGTGTTAAGAATCACTTTTTTAGATTGCTTTGACTTAGTATTTTTGTGTTAATATTATTGAATAAGTTTCCTTATAGTTAGGAGTTTAATTAGCTCTTTTGTTAGCTAGTTGTTACCAGATTTTTTACTGATTTTTAGAACAATTTGTTTCTACTTTTATGTATATATATATAGAGCCTTCTCGCTCTTAATAAATCATCTCCTGATCAATCAATTCAATAACTCATTCTTTCACTAACAAGAACTAACCCGACTTATGCATTAACCATAGCCAAAGTAACGTTGCGATTTGCTAAGGTTAGGGTTTGTTTGATGAAAGTTGAGTGTTTTGCTCGACATGTCATTGTGACTTTGTTTTTTTTTTACTTTTTTTTTTGAGCTTTTGTTTAAACATTGTTGGTATCTAATATGCTGGCTATGGGGGAAATCGTTGACTCTTTGACCAATTTACAAGGCTTAAACCACAGTTGAGAGATATTGACTCATCTTGGTCAGCTAACCATGATCATTTTATGACCGTTCTCTATTTCCAACAAATTAGTTAGACTGTTCCCGATTTAGCTTTATTTTTATTTAGACCAATTCATTTACGAAAAATAGTCTTCATCATCTTCATTTTATGTAAAAGAAGAAATTAGTGTTTGTAATTTAGTAATCTAAAATTGAATAAAAGAGAGATTTGAGAGGTGTTGCATAATGAATATAGGTGATCTTCACATAACTACTTAATTTTGTGTGTTATTCTTCTTTTTATCTTTCTTTCTTTCTCATTCGATCTTTCGTTCTCCATTTTGTATTCGATCACTGGTTCATATTAGAGTTTCACGCATTCACTTGATAATCTGCAACAAAAATTGTTATTTTGACAGTTAATGAATGTCATCAAATAAAAAAAAAAGAATTTATTATATCATGAAATCCATATTTACCGTAAATTTTAATTGTCACGAAAATTAAGATGATTGATAATTTATAGGTTGTTACTTATATAACTATAATGACAATTTTAAACTATCATGAATTATGTTGTTTGACGACGAACATAAAATGTAATGATTTAACCTTTACAATGTAACGTGAAAGTTTTAAAATTTAAATACTCTGGTTTATTTATTCATCAATTCATAATAATTTCACCTCATTTAATTTTATTAATGAACATTGGTTAATAAGATGCATAGATTTCAAACTTACTTCCTATGTGTTGGTATTACTTATAAAGTTATTAAATGTAATATTGCAATGGTATGAATCATGTTTTAATACAGTGTACAAGAATGTTAGAGTACTATCTTCTACATGATTAATGTTGTAGTTAATTATCAACAATATAATCGCATGTTTAATTTTGCTTAGAGAAATAAATAAAAAGATGAATTAGAGTAAAATATAATAAATACCCAATAAATGATAAAGAACCATAAGAAGGGAACAAAGAAATTTCTACCATCAAATCACCAATTCAATTAATTAAAATAATTAAGATTAAAATTATCTTTTACGAACCCAAATATCTATGTTATCATTAAAACAAAATTTATACAATTGTTCCCAAAATTTAAAGGTACTGAATTTATAACATTTTTTTTAGACTTGTTGAAAAAATTTCGAAGTTCATTGGTATTTTTAAAATGAAAGTATAATGTTCTTTTTAATCATTTTTATTTCTAAAGTTGCACCGTACTTTCCGGATTTTTCAATGTTCGTTGATATTTTTAAAATGAAAGTTTAATGTTCTTTGGAACCAATTTTTAAGTTTCAGCGTACATTCCGGATTTTTCAAATTTTAATTGTACTTTTTACAAAAACTCAGTCTATGGACATTTTCTAAAAATTAACAAAATATATAACAATTTTTTTTTTTTGGAATAAAAGCATATAAGAGTTGGCCTTTAAAGCATGATTATTTGATCTATATTGTAAAGATTAATTATGTCTTTTTGAAATCATCTAAAGATTAATTGTAAACTTAGTTTATTAGGCCCCACCTTTGATATTTATTTGGTGTTTAAAATTAAAATTTAATTTTACTCAAATGTATTATATTTTCCATCTTTTTAAAAAAAAAATATTTGAATGTTAATCAAATTTTAAAAACAAAAAGAAATTTTTGTAAGTTATTTTTTTGTTCCTAAATTTTTATTTAGTTTTTATAAAAATATATAACAGGTAGATATGCAAGTAAAAAAAAAAATACATGATAAAATAATTGTCGTTGATTTAAATTTCAAAAATAAAAAACTAGAAATAAAATAATTATTAGAAGAGTTCTTAATTTTCCAAATCATGTACCAATGAATTATAGACTATGGGGTTGTTTGTTTGACATATTTAGGTAGGAGTTGGTATTAAGAGTTATTGACTCTTCCTCAAAACCTACATCCAAACGAGTTTTTATTAACTGCTCCTCATTTATACTTTTAAAAATAACTCTCATTTCTAACCATTCATTTTTAATCATTCATTTATAACTACTCAATTATTTCTAACCACTTATTTTTAATCATTCATTTCAAATCAATCAAAATAACTCATTTTTAACCATTCATTTTTAATCATTTTTTTTAACTACTAAAAATAACTACTCATTTTTAAATCTACATCAAAACAAGATTTTGACTCTAATTCCTCTACACAAAAACTACATCCAAACGAGTTTTTGACACAACTTTCAATTTTTAACTCCTCAATATAACTCCTTAACCCAAAAACTACCGAAATATGTCAAACAAACACCCCCTATAGGTATAAGTCGTGTACGGTGTAGTGTTGAATGTTAGACAATAACTTTATTTCAATTTTCGAGTAAAGTTCAAATTTAGACCACAATTTCTTAAAAGTCATAGTCAATATAAGCATTTATTTTAAGCCAAAATTTGATCAGTTTCATTTCAGTAACTTTTGACCACAATTTGTTAAGAAACTATCGTGGCAATATATACGAAATGATTCAAATTTGAATTCAACGACCTACGATTTATTCTAAATACAATAAATACATTCGATAACTTGTGTGACCAACTTAAGTTAATAAGGTTATTGATATTTCTATCTAATAGTTTTGACATAGATTTTTTCCACAAGAAGCCAAGGCATTCATCAAAACAATTAGAAACTCTCAATTCTAATTAAAAGTACACATATTACTAAATTCATCAAAAATTCGTTTTTTTAGAGCAAACGCCTAAATTCGTTACCTTTGTTAGTTCAACAAATACTCAATCCTTTTCTTTCAAATTAAATAATATTAAAGAGAAAACTAAAAAATATTATAAAATCAAATTATCATTTCGAAATATAGATTTATAAAATATAATTCATGAAAAAGAAAAAACTCATGGGAAATATAGTTTGAAAAAATAAATAGAAAAAACCTAAAATAATAAATTTTAAAAAAGTTTAAAAATCTTAGACACATGAAGGTGTATAGGTGAAGTTTTGGATGAGAAATTATTTTGAGTAGTTAAAATTTGAGAGTTATATTCAAAAACTCGTTTAGATATAGATTTTGTATAAATGAGTTAGAGATAATTAACTTGTTTGAATGTTGATTTAAAATGAATATTTTTTTTGAGTTGTTCTAAATGAATGATAGAAATCTGTAGTTAAAAATGAATTATTTTGAAAAATTAAAAATAAATGATTAGAAATGAATGTGGTTGATATTGAAAAGTTATAAATGAATAATTAAAAAAAATAGTTATTCTGAATAATAAAAATATAAAATTATTTTTACAAAAACTTGCTTGAACGTCGTTATAGTGTAGTTCTTTCGAAACATAGTTATATTATAGTTAGTAAATCATTATTCTAAATCCGCTATAGCTTAACATTTTGGGCGAAATGAAATATTCTATAGTTTTCTGTTCACGGTAATATTTTAGAGGTTTTTGGAGCAAAACATTGCATGAATGTGTGAATCTTAAGTTTCACTTCTTTAAAACCCTCATGCTTTTATTTTGCTGCAGCATTCTTGAATTGAAAATGCGCTCAAGTGACGAAGCCTTATAGCAGAATTGGCATTCATGAAAATATCTAAAGGAATGACGAGTCTCAAAGATCGATGTGAGTCCTTTTAATCTCAATCGTCGCTTTTTAACCGCTCTGGCAGAGAGCTACATGCGAGGATTGTGGAGCAAAGAATGTTAGAGGTGGAGAAGGCGCAGCATAATCATGAAGTAGAGAATTGTCGAGAAGCGATCCTCCATGCATTCGATAGATCAAAATTCCTTTTCTTTTTTCGAACATCATTTTCTTAATTCCATCATCTAAAACTTAGCTTAACTAGAGTTTTTTACCCAGAGCTTTGTTCCGATAGCATTAGTTTATCATTTTTCTAGAAGTATCTTAGCTTTTAGCTTTATTTCTAGCCGTTTAGTTAGTTAGCTTTAACTGTGTATCACCAGAGTTGTAGAGTATTGCCAAAGCCAAGCTAGAGAGACTGTTTTAGTGCTTCCGACCAGGCTTTTTCTCTACCTTGTTTCTCCGTTATCTGTTTTGCTTTTATTTTTGCTTGAGCAATGTCTTTTGTTTCATTTGTTGTTTTAAAGTTTTTTTTTACATATAAGTAGTTAAAATTCACCATCAGAAGGAAATAGAGAAGTAGGGTATTTCGCTATAGCAAAAGAGGTTGAGAGATCTTGAACTGTGAATGAATGTTGTTTTAATTCTAAGTACATTTCGTTTAATCAACCATTTATATTTACTTTGTTTCCATTCTGAGAGGAGAGAGATCAAACGACCTTGCATGACATACACTAGGTTTGCTTAGACTTAACTTGCAATTTGAAGAACACTTAGAGATAAGATTTTTACTAGTGTTGTTGGCTTTGTTGATATTAAAGCGCTAGAGCTCGAGAGAGCCTGTGTAAGAGCAAAGCAGTAGTTCGCTTCTCACTTAATTACTTTGTCCCTGCAACGTAATACCTAAAAGCACTAGCTTCCTTCAGATACCTTTTAAACTCTTTAAGTTCATTTCAACCCACTTTGCATCTTTATCATTTCAACTTTTAAATCGATTGTCTATTTTGCTTAAACATTTTATTTTCAACAAAAGTAGTTATAGATCCATCATAACTTTTTTATCCCCTGTTACAATAACTTTTATAATTCAAATTGAGATGAATACGACACGAAAATTACTGTGAGGATGAATTTTACTTACTTTAAAACTTGCTACAACATAATTGTGCTATAATGATTGTAGAAAGGTATCATCTAACGAGTTTTAATGACACTTCATAAGAAGTGTCATCTTAAGGGAATATATGATGTGCGATACAATGGTTGCAAAAAAGTATCATCTAAAGCATTTGTGATACTTTTTAAAAATCATCATACCCCCATTTTGTAGTAGTGTCTATTATTCCTTTGTAGCCATCTGGTTACGAAGCTCAAAGTTCTATTACAGTTCGGACTGATAAATGTTGCGCTAAGCCTTTTACAAATTTTGTAGCAACTATAGATCTTGTGATTATTTCACCATTCAGTAGCGAAGTACAGGTTGGAGACCTATTCGGGTTAGCAGAGTCATAAAAGAGTCATCTAGGACTACCATATAGTGTCAAAAAAGAATCAAACATGACACTAGTCTCATGGAGTGTCATGATAGAACTTTGATACTAGGACTCTTGTTCAAAATCACGTATGAGTGTTATGACTATATTATCATCATTATACGTGTCTTTTTTTAGTAGTGTCTCTATTGAATTCTCTATAAATTTTAGAAATATTTTTATATTTTTCGAATTAATATTATTAGTGTTTTAAATTAAATTCTATTCAATTTTTCTTTAAGTTTATCGAATTAATTTTAAAATTTTTAAAAAGAGTTAAGATTAAATATTGAAAATTTATTGTCTAGTATTTTAATTATTATTCGTTACTTATCCTTCCCTCCATGTTGATAATTTTTTTTTCTTTTTTTTTTATTGAAACAATTTCTTTTCATTCTGTATTTATCTAATTTTTTTCCTTACCTTATTTCTTTGTTTCAGTTATTTAGGTGTCTATATACTAGAGAAATCTTAGCAAATGGCTTCATTTAAAAAAAAAACTATATATTTTGAATATTTAAAAGAACAAAATTATTAAGAGGTTTCTACATTTCTTAACTATTGTAAAAATTACTTTGATCTTAACACATACCACTAAATATCGATGCAGCGGAAGTAAACTAAACTCTAATTATGACAATATGTAATATAAATAAATGAATTAAAGAGAAAAACAATAACGAAAAGCTCTTACGAAGTCCAGATGTAGCCTAAATTCAGGGGCGAAGACAGCAAAAATATTTCATTAGAGTTCCAAATATGAGATTACAAAAGAGCACAAGTAAACACTCACCAAAACCCCAATACATCCAATAATTTGAATTGAGAAAAATTAATTTCTAAATGCAATTAGAAATTAATATAAAAATAATTTAGAATTTATAAAATTATTTTAATTTTTGGTGTGATTTAAAAAGTAAATGCCATATATATATATATACATATATGTGTGTGTGTGTGTATATATATATCAAAGTGGGCAGTTGAAGAAAACAAAAATCCCGATGTTGGAATTTAAGTTTAGCAACACAATAAATCTGCACCTTGATGCTAATTGATTTGAACACCAAATGAAAAACTTTCGCTGTCTTTGCCAACTTTTAATAGTTCATAAATTGTAAACACCAACCAAATTCAAGCAATGCTTGGATTGTTTAGTGGAAGAGATTTATGGATTGCCATTGGTACTGTAACGGGCCGATTTTCAGAGTTCAGTTTCAGGAATTTTTCTGGTTAGTTTATGAGGGTTGGGAGTTTGCTTTGTAAATAAAAATAAAGAGAAATTTATTTAGGCCTTGGTGGGTTTTGAACCCAAGATCTCGTACGTGGAGGTGGTGTAGCTTACAAGAAATTAAAAGAAATTAAAGTGCTTCCATTGGGATTTGAACCTTTGACCTATAGAGGTTTGGAAGCTTGGATTAAATGAGTTTAATAAGAAGAAAAAGGTTGTTCCCGCTAGGAATCGAAGGAGGAAAGCCCAGGGAAGGGAATCGTCTAACCTATTTAGGAAAAGGAAAAGGAATCACCTTCGCGCCCGGTCGCCCACGTGATGCCTCACCACAGCGACATGCACTGCAGCCCCTCGCCTCGCCTTCGCGCCCACGCGCCCGTGCCTAGGCACAAAGACAAAGCAGAAGCAGCTCTTTCGCGCGCTTCAACCGCTGCGTGCGCCTCGCCCAGCCGCATGCAAAGAGCTCGTGTGCCCTCGCTGCTTGCTGCCGCATGCAATGTCGAGCGAGCCTAGTGCCTTCCCGAGTGGTTTTTCTAGTTGACTTTGCAGCTCGAGGGTTGTTTGTTTATGGTGATTTTTTACCGCATATTCCAAGTAAGGATTTCTTACCAGGGTTGAGTGGACCCTACGATTACTTTAATGGCTCGTTGATATCTTGTAATTGTTTATAAGTAGTTTAGTGGATAGGATTCTTGTTTCCGACTTACTGGCATGTTCAATGTCTTGTTCATGTTAGCTCTATGCTAGAGATTTTCTTAGTCTGGCATATCCGTGTTTCATGTTCATATTCTTAGAGACATGCTAGGATTGTGTTGTTGTTGAATATTGCCTGGTCGATCTGTTAGCTTGTGATCCTGAACTTAGGAGACTGTTAGGAGTTACTAGTTTAGGTCTCACATGAGTAAGACCCCGATGGGCACCAGTGCGTTGCTAGTGTATGTAAGTCCCCGATGGACATCATAGTGCAGCTAGGGAGTGTAAGACCCCGATGGGCATCTTTGTGTTTAAGTCGGTATAAGACCCCGATGGGCATCCTTGAGTGCTGGTTGAGTAAGACCCTGATGGGCATCATTGTGTCTAGTATGTGTAAGACCCAGATGGGCATCATCGTGTCCTAGATTGTGTAAGACCCCGATGGGCATCATTATGTCTAGTATGTGTAAGACCCCGATGGGCATCATCGTGTCCTAGATTGTGTAAGACCCCGATGGGCATCACGGTATAAAATCGAATGTAGGTTGTAGTTGTAAGTCTCGATGGGCAGCTCGATAAGTCCTTGAATAGGCAAGTTTTAGGAGTGGTGGTTAGGCTAAACCAAGTTGATTTCTCTGTGCTAGTGTTTGGTTGCATGTATCTGTGTGCTAAATGATTTGTTTTCGTATTATGCCTCGGTTGGGGATTCTTACTGAGCGCCTCGTTGCTCACCCTTACTTTTCCGTGGTTTTCCACCAGGTAACTTGGGACCCAGACTGGATGGCTAGGAGGAGGTTGTTGGATGATCATGGACAGTTGTTACTCTGAGTCTTGTTTGTCCTTTTCTTAACTTTTTATGCATGTAGACAGGACACGGAGCCCTTAAGTGGATTTTGATGTATTTCCAGAGGTTAAAGTATTTTTTTTTGGATTTGTTCTGGATGTTTGAATTTGCAATAAAAAGAAACTCTGGCCAGGGTTGGATTTGATAAATGTTTTTTACAGGTGCTTTGAAACAAGGACAGATCCAAATTCTTGAAAATTTCACTGAAGGTTTTATTGTTTTTAGAGTTTTATAATTCTGCATTTGTGATTTCGAGTTTTATTACATGCATATGAGGTTAGAAACCTAGGTTTAGAACCCTATTCGGGTCGGGTCTTTACAGGTACTAATCTTGCTCACAACAATATCACCTCGACTAATGATCTCATATACAAAATGGTATCAGATATCAATGTACTTTGTCTTCTCAAGAAACATCTGATCTTTTATAAGGAAGATAGACTCTGACTGTCACAAAAGACCCTGGAAATTTTTAGGTCTTCACTGAGTTCACCAAACAGTCCCCTAAACCATATAGCTTCTTTACAAACCTCAGTAATAGCCATATACTCAGCTTCTGTCGTGGATAAAACAACTGTATTCTACAAAGTAGCTTTTCAACTAATAGAAGAACCACCAACTGTAAACACATATCCAGTAAGAGATCTTCTTTTATCAATATCTCGAGCATAATGAGAATCTACATAATCGATCACTTCATCTCTAGTTCTCCCAAAATGCAAACAAACATCAATTGTACCTCGTAAATACCTTAGTATCCATTGAATTGCTTTCCAATGTTCTTTACCTGGATTGCACAAATACCTACAATTTGCACTCACTACGTAGGATAAATCAAGACGGGTACAAACCATTGCATACATTAGCGAACCAACTGCACTAGAATAAGGAACTCGAGTCATATAATCAACATTATCATCTCACTATGGAGATAAAGTAGAAGAGAGTTTAAAATGTGAGGCTAATGGAGTACTTTTTGGCTTGGCATGATACACATTAAACTTGGACGAAACTTTCTGTCCTACCCCTTTCGAATCAAATAACGTTTTCTTGCTTTCCTATCTCTAACAATTTCCATATCTAGAATTTTCTTTACTGCTCCCATGTCTTTCATGTCAAACTCTTCACTGAGCTCTGTTTTGACTTGTCTAATTTCTCTTATATTGTTAGTAGCTATCAACATATCATCGCCATGTAAGACAAAGTACATAAATGACCATCATGATTTTTCTTGAAGTAATCACAGCTATCATAACTACTTCTCTTGAAACCATGTGTAGTTATAAATGAATCAAATTTCTTATACCATTGTCTTGGCGACTATTTTTTACCATATAGAGACTTCTTTAATAAACATACATAGTCTTCCTTTCCTAAAACAACAAAACCCTCTGACTGATGCCTATAAATATCTTCTTCAAGTTGTCTATGTAAAAATGCAGTTTTCACATATAACTACTAAAGTTCAAGATCATGAGTAGCTATAAATGCCAAGCAAAGCATGAATAAAGTTATGTTTAATAATAGAAGAATCGGTATAATCAACACTAGATATTTGACTAAAGCCCTTAGCAACTAACCTTACTTTATATCTGGTTTTCTCAACTCCAAGATCACCTTCCTTTTGTTTAAAAATCTGTTTGCAACGAATAACTTTCTTATTCTAGGGAAGCTTCACAAGATCCCATGTATCATTTTTATGTCGAGATTCAATTTCTCTTGCATTGCAATCATCCACTTATCAGAGTTGTTACAATTTATAGCTTTTGTTAAACATAAACAGTTCTTCACTAGAATCAATATCTTCAGCAACATTTAAAACATAAGCTACTAAATGAGCTTTTTCATATTTCTGTGGAGGTCTAATTTTTCTTCTTGGCCTATCTTTAGCAATAGAAGATTGTGTTGTGCTTTCAAAAGTGAAGCAGTATCACCAATATTAAGTAGCTCAGAAGTAGCACCTGATAAAGAAAGCCAGATATGTTTCCCAAAATACCGACCATTCATCTAGTTATCTACCTTTTTCAATATTTGTTTAATTAAATACTAAAAAATAATCCAGTCACATGAAGGGGCATAATTCCTCCCTAATAATCATTAAATCCACCAAAATACCATCAATTTTATCTTCTTGAATTAGAAAAAAAATCATTAGATAGTTATTTGTGAATTTTAAATCAAAAGATGTTAATATCTCATTATATCATTAATTAATCCTTATGTTTGATAGATTTTGTCAAACAAAATAATATGCACTCCGTTATACCATAATTGCCTGCTCCAAATACTAATGTTCGAGTAATTAACCTTAATGTACATATAATTCATACATACACATGTTATATATTGACTAATGTCAGACATAGTGGATAGAGGTACGTAAATATACATAGTTCTAAATTCCGAAGCCAATGTAATTAACATTCATGTACATATTCAAACATATAAAGTCTATATACTGTTTAATGCGTACACAATACATTCACGTACATAAATAGAATCACGATGCAACTACTATTGTGAATTCAAAGTACAAACTTGTACATAGCCAAACATATAGACTCATTATACATACTACTAGCATACCTACGACAAACATGTACATAAATATACATAATGTAAAATAAAGAAGTGCGTGTATTTTTTTTTTTTTTTTGAGATTAAAGACACGTGTAATTAACACATCCATGTACATATTCAAACACATCATATCTTTAGTTTAAATTTTAGCTTTCTTCAACGTCTAACATATTTGTAAAAAAATTATTAAGGTTTTATCGAAAAATGAACAGTGAAACATGATACATGAAAGCTAAGAATCTCAAGGGGTCTCGTGATGAATAGTATGCATCATTTTTGTTAGCGCTCGAGGAAAAAGAGAGAAATCAAAGAAGTTGGAAATAACACATTTAAACTTCACACTACTCACTCCTACAATTTTGACATTCTATGACAGTTAGTTTAATCCAAAAATTTTAAAAAACATAAAAACTGTCATAAAATATCTAAGAACACGCATATTGTAGAAAAACATATAAATTTTAAGTTGTTGAAGTTTTATGACAGTTATTAATATTTTGATAATTGTCATAAAACAATTGTAATGACATTTTAATGACTGTTATAGAAATTTTTACTTTTAGATAATAACATTTCATATTTTCATA
This sequence comes from Sicyos edulis, assembly GCA_036507275.1. Classification (NCBI taxonomy): domain Eukaryota; kingdom Viridiplantae; phylum Streptophyta; class Magnoliopsida; order Cucurbitales; family Cucurbitaceae; genus Sicyos; species Sicyos edulis. The sequence continues at coordinate 24,056,547 of CM071856.1, forward strand.
AGATTATGAAAATCTTTGAAATTGTCATAGAAAATAAATATTTATAAATTTATAAATTTTATTTTATTTTTTATTAAAATAAAATCTAAAATCTAAAAAAAGAAAAATAAAAAGAAAAAAAATGACCTTTTGAGTTGAAAAAAAGGTCATTAAAATATAAAATCAAGAGATTTTGGTTTGGTTTGTTTCTTTTTTTTAAAAAAGAAAAGAAATATCAAAATCCCTAACACATCCCTTCTTCTTCTTCTTCATTCTTCTTCTTCACCCACCCAACATTGTCGCCGCCGTGTTTCTCCATTACTCGTCGCCGCTCACTCGAGGTCGTCGCCGCACAGACCTACCCGGAGCACTCGTGTTGAGTCGTCTCTACCCGTACGCGCACGCACACCTTGCGCGGACGAGCAGCGAACTCTGTTGCTCAATCCCGCGACAGCAGCAGCTCAGCGTTGCACCAACAGCACGCACCAGACCCCACCGACACCAACCCATGTCCGCGCAGCACCTAGATGACCCCTGCGCACGTGTCCCCTACCTGCGAGTAGCCCCCAATCGCATCCCAGATCTGCCCTAATGGCCGTTCGTGCCACGCCTCGCGACCTGCTAGAATTTTCGCTGGTTTTTCCGGTCTAGTGTGAGTGTGGGTAAGATTTCTAACCTGGTCCCATGATTAATTACGTGTGGGTTCTAGTTTTTGATTAATGGTGGTCCTGGTTGGGTTGTTATTTGGATTTTGTTGATAGGTTGGTCTGTATTCACTACAAGAAAAACATATTTTTCCGACGGATTTTTTCGTCGTAATAGAGTTAAAAATCCGTCGCCATAGCCTATTGCGACGGATAGCCTTCCGTCGCAAGTGGCGTCGGCAAAGCTTATGCCGACGGAGGTAAAGTATCCGTCGCCATAGGTATACTCTCCCGACGAATGGTCTTCCGTCACCGTTAACTGCCTACGACGACGGAGATAATTTCCGTCGGCATAGATGGCCTATTGCGATGGACGTTTATTCCTTCGGAAAAGGATATCTATTGCGACGAAGGTGAATCTCCGTCGGATTAGACAACCTACGACGACGGAGCCTTCCGTTGGCAAAAGTCTCCAGATTGTTTTTTTTTTTTTTTTAAGAATAATGCAAAATTCGGAATAAATTTCCAAATGAACCCATAAACAGTAATTCAATATCCAAAATAAATTCATACATTCAAAAAATTTAACAATGATAAAGTGCCCATATAACATAAAGAAAAAAATCCAAATTCATTCATGTTTACATTTTTAACAATGCTAAAGTTTCCAAAATAAGTTCATACATCCAAAATGTAACCCCAATAACATAATTGCATTCACGTCTTTATCCCAACAACAAAATACCTGAAATAGTAAACAAAACAGATGATTAGAATCTTAAACTTTTATAAGTGAACCTACAACTATAACTTATAAGTTCTACCTTAAAACAACATAAATCTAAAAAACTCTTTAAAAATTTTGGCAGCATAACGACGTATTTTAAATTTACCCAAAAATTTTGAACCTATGAAAACATTTATATATGAACATATGTGGCTATCTTTCTTTGCAGGATAGCCACAATACAATCAAATTCAGCTTATATTTGTATAAAATTGTAAGTATTAGAAAAGTAACTAGCTATTTAGACGAACTATTGACATCATTGAGCTTCTTCAACACCTCCGCTAGTTGTGCTTGCATATCAGATTGCACTTGGGTCAATCTGAGTCACTGATTTTGAAGCGCTTCGTTGTGCGTCGTGAGCGCTACTACCTTCTCCTTCCACTCATGGTTCCCTGTTGATACTCCACTTGTAGTCCCTGAAGTCGAGCTAGACAATTTTCTTTTTTTTCATTTTTCACTTGACAAATAGCACATGCCTTGGATCCCATCTGTGCGCCACCCTAACACATCTTCACATATTTCAGCGTCTGTTAAGGGTGTAGCCCCTTCAATAGTCGATGACTCTCGCAAGTTTATCATCTTCTCCTACAAATAGACAAAGAAGTATTAAGTTAAAAGAAAATTATGCAAGTCATAAATCTTTAGTTACTTTAGGTAAATTAAACGTACGTGAACTTCTTTGGCCTTATCTGTAATAACCCAGCTTATTGGAATTTATTGGTTTAAAAATGATTTGATGGCTTATTTGTATTTTATTTCAAATTGAAGGGCAAATTGGTCATTAAACCATTGATATTTATTGAAAAGTTTCAATCCCTAGGCCTAGAAGTTATCGTTCACGCAGCTACTATTCATCATCTTCTTCACTTTGAGGCTCATTGAAGTTCGACGTTCACCACACGCGTGGGTTCGATTCACCTTGGTTCAAGCAAAGATCGTCGCCGGGTTGTTGCGTGCGAGTCGGCGTGGAGGAGGATCTTCGCGTGTGTGTGGGTGGTCGCGCGGCGTCGGGGTTGTGCTTGCCGAGCGCGCGCGTGTGTGCGCCGAGGAGCGTCGCGAGGGCGTGTAGCGGGTTGGTCGACGAGGTTGCAGCTCGCGTGGAGCGGTCCTCTCGCGGTCGCGGCGCGGCTCGGGCTGTCGATCGCGTGTGTGTGTGTGGGTGGGTGGCGGCGAGCAAGGTGGTGGGTCGTCGGATCGTCGCGCGTGCGCGTGCGCGCCGGGTAGTGCGCGAGCAGGTCGAGCTGCCGCCGTCGCGGGCGTGTGTGTGTAGCGCGCGTGGTTCGTGTGTCCTCGCTGCGGCAGCGTCGTCGCGTGTGAGCTCGTCGCGGTCGTGGGAGGTTTGTTCTAATCGCCAGTGAAACACCGCCGCTTCACGGAGTTCCTCAATGTGAGCTTCCATTGTTGGTGTTTTAAGTTAAAAAGCTTTCCATTGAAGAAGAAGAGGGATGTTTGTTTATGGGTTTAAGGTTATTTTAAATGTGATTTAAGTTGATTTAAATGAGGTTTTGGGTTGTTTGTTTAGTGGGTTAAAGCCACTTAAGTTGAAAAGGAGGTTGTTTGTTTACAAGCTTAAGTTTATTTAAGTTATGGACAAGGCATGCTTGGTTATGGGTTTAAAGTAATTTAAATGAAGGAATAAGGGTTGTTTGTTTGCAAGAGTTATTCTATTTAAAAGAAGAATAAAGGTTGTTTGGCTGCTGGGTTATGTTATTTATGTTGAGATTAAGCTTGTTTGGTTGCAGGATATAAGCTATTCAACTTATGGATAGGTGGTGTTTGTTTGCTGGTTTATAGTTATTTAAATAAGGAATAAAGGTTAGTTGTTTGCAAGTTTAAAGCTATTTAAAATATGGATAAAGAGTGTTTGTTTCCAAGTGAGAGGTTATTTATATGAAGATTAGGGGTTGTTTGGTTGCTAGTTTTAAGATATTCAAGTGAGGGTTTTGTCTTGTTTGGCTATTGGTTTAAAATCATTTAAGTCAGGGATTAAAGATGTTTGTTTATGGAGTTATGGATATTTAATTAATGGTCTAACTTGTTTGGCTAAAGGTGTAAATTTATCTAAGTTGTGGATTAAGGAGAGTTTGCCTATGGGTTTAGTGGTTGTATGACTCGAGTTTAATGGGTGTTTGGCTTGGGTAAAATGAAGAGTTTTGACCCATTGACTTTTATTGACTAGATTTGACTCGAACCATTTTCTGTTCGTCGAGCCGAGTTTGTGAGGCACGTGTAGCCACCGGGTGTCTCCGTGACACGTTTTTCGAGGTTCTTCCCTGTTTGATAAATTCGATATTCTGGATCCAATTTTGATGGTCTAAGGTGCTAGTTTTGACCGGTTTGTTCGTTTCAGGGCTCAGAGTTTTATTTGGCTAGTTGGAGCTTCCAATGGATTCATGGAGGGTAGTTTGTGGATTGGCCAAGGTAAGGGACCCATTACCCCCTTCTCGAGGCCTGTGGCTATTACATGTGTTGGATTGATTGTATTCGATTCACGTGTTTGATGTGGCATAACTGTGTTGTTTGTGCTTGTATTGATTATATCGAGAACATGCAATATATGATTGATATCATGTTAAGGCAAGCATGTAGATTATGTTGATTATATGGATATGCGTGAACTATCTTGTATGTTGATTGATAGGGTCGGTCTTGCATGGCGAGTCCTTATGTCCCATTGGGGCTTGCATGATGTTTGATGCACGGCTTGGTGCTTCGTTTGGGACGCAAACGAGACACGGAGACCGGATAGAGGATACTAGTAAGCGGATGTGCATGGTTTGTGGCCGCACGTTCTCGTGGGGATTTGTGGTCCCTTGCCGTGGGTTCGTGGATGGTTGGCCCCACCAGCTCACGGCCCTGTCGGCATTTTACTAGTAGCCTAGGGTGCTCTCCGGTATGTGGTTGGGTTTGTGGCCCTTTGGTGAGCGTCTTTGGATCCACCTCACCGTGAGCATGAGACTGTGGGATTTGTGGTCCCTTAGCTACCGAGCTTCTCTACTCGCGCAGGATCCTCGCCCGGCGGTATCCCAGATTTCCTTAGAGATTTGTGGTCTCTATTGGCCTTTAGGTCTTTGGTTTGTGGCCTCAGATCGCTCTGCGTGGCGTGGATCTTGGACATGGTTCCTAACCCTTTTCGCCCAGAGCTCGGGTTTTGTGGACCCCTTGATTATGTTGCTATCTTGCATGTTCGTGGTGCTTTTGACTGATGCATGTCTTTACCCCGAGGTGGGGAATCCTTCTTGAGTTGCAAAACTCACCCTTTCCATCGTGGAATCCCACAGTACTACGAGATTGTATCGAGATGGGTGATCGGACGAGTGAAGATGACCATGGGACCCATTGCATTATTCTCGTTTAGAGTCTTCTAAATTTCTTCTTTCTCGCATGAACTATTTAAGGGCGTGATAAATGGAACCTGTTTTATCGAGTTTTTTATGTTTTGACTTTAGGGTACCCTAAGACTGTTTTAATGAATTTCTCTCTTATAACCTTGTTCTTCCGAGTTGTTTTAAAGGAGTTTTGTTTTAAATTTACATGCCCGAGATTGCGAATACTATTTTCATGCATTGTGAGTTAAGGACTTAGGTTTAGACCCTAGTTTGGGTCGGGTCGTTACATTATCATTGATCCATACATCTTCATCGTCATTGCCTTTCTTACAACGAGCATATTTAAACATTTTGACAGCGTCCATTTCTTCTCCTCCAGCATCCTTAACCTCATCAACAATGGCCACGAAGGACTTAGAACCTCCATGATGATTGTATGGCAATTCAGCTCGCGCAGCTTTACCCCTTTCATGTTTCTTTTTCCATTCCTCGATTTCCCATCTATTGCATAGGGATTCCCAATCTTCTATAATTGTGACCCGATGGTAGGGTACAATGCGTTTCTCATTTTCAGGTAAACTCCTAAAATAACATGGTAAGAGTTAAAGTGAAAACTTGCATTGTATACAAATAAGATATTATTCAAAGAAATGTAGGTGGTATAATATACTCGTAGTGTTTGTCCATATGGTGCCTATGTTCCTTCAAAACATTTTTCATCACATTCTCAATACTCTCATTTACCACCAGATTATCCAAATCAAGTTCGAAATGAACCTGTGGTAGTTAAATAAACAATTCACAGTTAGTTAAATTGAATCAAAGTTTATGAATCAAGTGAAGTTCGAACTTCACTTTACCAGAAGTTTTTGCTTGACGAGTTCCTTCAGTTCGTCAGATACCTCAGACCATTCCGATATACATACCGGAAATGATTCTCGTACCACAACCCCGATCTGGTATCTAAGAGTAGTCGCATCTGGCCCTACCGCTTTTTTGTTCTCCGCACTGAATCGAACTTTAACTCGATGTCCATCCCTACGGACTCGTCTATCCAATTTTTCTCCTCTCGAGTGGCCACGCAACTTTCGACTGCTACTACTAGCTGTTACAAATATATTAGTAAAATACTATAAAAGAATAATGAAAATTTGTATGAGTTAGTATTAGTTTTACCTGTAGTATCGCCTCCTGAATCAGCTGTAGCGGGGACGACATCTACATTATCAGTGTCGTCAAAGACTGACGTGGCCCTATTTCGCAAGCCAGCCGGCATATTGATAACCTGCAGATACATCAGTATAATTTGTAAGTGAAAATGATGATAACATAATGCATGCAACTTATATTTGACTTAAAAGAAAAAAGTAAGTAACAACTATGTGTCAGAAGGAGAGTCCTCAAACTGAACATTATCTTCCAAAGTCTCTATTTCCTCATCGTCATCATTAATGAATTGATTATCATCTTCTACTTCATGAATAGTTGACAATTGTTTGTCATTCATTGGTCGGTCCACTATTGTCGGTGCAACATCTGTCCTACACAACGGGTTGTCTTCCAGAGACTCGTCAACTGTATTTCTACCCTCATCTAGAATGATTTCAGCCTGATCAATTTCAAGTTCTCCAATTTGAGGATTTTCCACTTCGGGAACATCCCATAAACTTTTATTCGGTACTAGTTGAACAACTTTCCAAAGTGTTCCATGTTTCGGATCGTCTATATAGAACACTTGTTTTGCTTGGCTAGCAAGGATGAATGGTTCATTTTTGTACCAATATTGTGATGTATTTATCGATCTTAAGCCTAGATGATAGTAATATCTTCCTTTTTTGCTGTCCGTGTTGTACCAGTCGCATTTAAACATCATTACCCGTCTTGCACTCACAAAAGATAAGTCTAACACTTCAGTCAACACACCATAGTAATTGCACGAGTCTTTTGAGGTTCCACCTTCACCAAGAACCATTATGCCACTATTTTGTGTAACACGACCCTCGTCATTTTTCACTGTCATAAACCGAACCTTATTCACTATACAAGTTGTATACGATCGGTAAAGGGGATTAGGTCTGTAACGGCCCGGAAATTTCATCCCGGTCTTCCCGGGAGGCCCAGGGGCATTTTGGTAATTTTGGGTCGGGCCGACAGGGCCGGTTTTGAAATTAAAAAAAATTTCCGGAATAATTGTGAGTCAATTTGAAAAGGATCGGGATTTTTGGTGAAGGCATTTGGGCTTGGGAATAAGTAAAATTAAATGAGGAATTAAATAGCGCGTCGAGTGAGATTCGAACCAGGGACGTGTCGCGTGCTAGGCAAGGGGCGCTGCCAGCCGAGCCACTGGGCGTGTTTGTTACTCTACGCGCGCGATTTGGTATATATGCCGTGCGCAGAGGGATTTTCATATAAAAACAGAGCTCGCCCGAAGCTTCTTCTTCCTCGCGATTTCTCCTTCGTTTCTCCGTCGACCGACCGCGATTTCCGCGATTTACGCCTTCTCCACTCGAATCGATCGTGGTTGTCTTCCCCAGCTCTGAGGTCGATCATTTTCCAGGTTGAAGGTAAATTTTCCTTCCTTTCTTCTTCTCTTCTTCATTCCGAGCCCCTTCTTCCGGGCTTCGTTTCACGGCCATGGTGAGGTGATTTTCTGGGTGGTTTGTGTGCAGCTAGTGTAGGGAGGTTCTCCAACGAAGAATCGCTCGTCGAATCCCCGTGGATCGTTCGATTTCGAGTTGTCTCCTTCGCCCCTATTTCGTGCTCTGTTGCTGCGCAGTGCCGCCGAGTCTCGCCGCACACCGCGCGCGCGCCCTCGCGCCTCGCCTCTGCGTCATCGCTGCAGCAGAGGTAGCCCCAGCCGCTGTGTCCGCGCGCGCTCGCCGCCGAGCCGTGCCGCCGAGCCGTGTCGCCAAGCCGCGCCCCAGCGCCGCGTCGCGTGTCCTGCTGCCGAGCCGAGCCGCCAAGTCGAGCCAAGCCGAGCCGAGCCAAGCCGAGCCGAGCCGAATTATTTTTATTTTATTTTATTTTATTTTATTTTATTTAGATATTGTGTGTAATTGTATTGTGCTCGTTAGGTTCCGGTAGCTAGTTCGGGTTCGTCGCATGACCTAGGTTTCCGTGAATTCGTCCCCGACCAAGGTAAGGATTTCTTACCGGAGTTGTGTGGACCCTGCGATATTATATGTGATTGCTGATTGATTGCTTGTTTGTGTGTATTGACATATGTAGCTAGGTTCTCTAATCTGAATTCCCGATTAGCATGATTTTTCTGATTTAATTCTCATGTTAATCCATGCTAGGCTATTCCTCTCTAGCATGCTCGTATCTGTCCCTTGCTTCGTAGTATCATGCTAGGCTCGTTGTATTCTTATTGAGCACGTATTGGATTTTATGGATTTGTTTGCTGATTGCTAGGGCAGGTTAGAATTGCAGGTAGATAGCATCATCCGGTCCGATGCATAAAGTACCTTGCATCCATGGCAGGACGTCGAGCAAGTCATTCCGTCCCTGGACCCCGTGAGGATTAGCTAACCCGAGCGGTAGGCCCCGCAATCTTGGGTGAGGGTGGCGGTGTTAAATGCCCCAACCGTCGGGATGATGACTTGGCATTGCCTCGCCCTCGATCGGCGCCGTCCTCGGCGTGTTCGGTCGTAGCCCCGATTGCCACTGTTAAGGTAAGGGCGGCTTCTTGGTGTATGCCTACCACGACCCGTTTCCTTAGCCTCAGGTGCGGTGGTTCAGGCTAACATAGTTTACGTGTCCAGGTCTCACACCCCTATGTCAGTGACACCGATCCAAAGAATTAGTTAGGCGTGGTGGACTGGACATGGGCGCTTGCCTCTAGACCCGGCACCCCATGGTCTGCAAAGAGCACGCGGTGCATGTTTACGCTCATTACAGTCACGACCGGAGAGCTCCTCGGGATCTTGAGCAGTGTACCTTTTCGTCGACAAAGAGACAGCAGCCGAGGCCGGGACTTGTTTCTCGTATAGGCGACTTATGTATTGGATCGTGTGATGATATTATTCCGGACTAAGACCCTGAGTTGGCATCCGAGGCCCAAGTATGGGCTAAGCTATGTGCTCTATTCTGTGTTTATATTCATAGCTTGCATACGCTCATCGAGATGACCATGTATATCGTATTGTACCCCGGTTGGGGATTCTTACTGAGTAATTCGTTACTCACCCTTATTCTCGTGGTTTTCCACAAGTAATCGTGGTCTTGCGACAGATGATGCCGAAGGAGGAGCCGTGATCATGGGGCCCATCTTTCAAACTCGATTTTTGTATTATGACTCTCGTGTGTTTTGTTTTCCCCGAATGCATGTAGTCGAGCACGGAGCCCTAGGATGTTTGTAAATATTTGTGGATTCCAGCATTTTGTATCTGAACAGGTTTTGAATGGCTTTTAGTAAATCTCGATCGTCAGAGTAAACTTTGGAAATGTATTTATCTTGGAAGCAGTGCTTGGAAACGAGGGATGAGTTCCAGGAAATTGTCTAGTTTTTAAAGGAGTTATTTTGAATATTTTTGTTTTAATTGGAATCCGAAATCATGTCTGTTTAAATGTCCTTTACTTTGAATGCATGCATTGGGATAAGGGCCTATTTAGTGCCCCATTCGGGTCGGTCCCTTACAAGGTCCCATCGCCATTGCGTACAAATCATTACACTTGTTCCCATTCTTACACATTCGAAGCACCTCTTTTTTAAACCAATCTGGAAACTCTTGCTCGTGTTTTTTATATAAAGCATCTAAGGTTTGTGCACTAGGTCGAAGCAATTCGAAATGTTTTCTACAAAAAAAAAAACAAATGTTAGGTAACCATATCAAATTCCAAAACTTCAAGTATTGTCTGAATTAGGAGTACTTACATAAGATAAGCATGTAGCTCGTCACAATTGTTGAGAATATACCAATGCAATCTCCGCATATCCAAAGGATTTAAAGTATTGTTCGTTGCCTTACCTATTGGTCGCACGTTTTGTCTATAGCCCTCGTACTCTCCAAAAACTTCGGTGTTTGGATTTTGATCATCATTTCTTTCCACTCTATTGAACCTAGTCTCAATACCATTAAAATATGATGAAAAAAAGTTTAAAAACTCGTTCATCACATACTCTTCTGCTATACAACCTTCTGGTCGCGCTTTGTTTCTAACATGATCCTTTAGAGTACCTAAACTTCTTTCAAAAGGGTACATCCAAGTGTAATTAACTGGCCCAACAACCTTACATTCGTATGGCAAGTGAATGGCTAGGTGCACCATCACATCAAAAAAAGCTGGTGGAAAAATTTTCTCCAATTTGCAAAGAATAATGATTATATCATTTTGTAGTCGATCTAACTCACTTATACGAAGGGTTTTAGAACATAGATCAGAAAAGAATGCACAAAACTCAACAATTGTAGTAGTTACATCCTTCAGTAAGAATTTTCGAACGCCAATAGGAATAAGCCGTTGTAGCAAAATGTGGCAATCATGTGTTTTCAAACCAAAAAAATTTCCTTCTTTAACACTGACACACCGTGAAATGTTTGAGACAAATCCTTCAGGAAATTTAACTGATTTTATGAAGTTTAAGAATTCTACTCTTTCTGGACTTGTCAGAGTATAAGTGGCATGCGGCTTAACTAACTTGTCACCTATTTCCTGTACATGCAACTCTTTTCTTATTTTTAGATCTTTCAAGTCTCTTCGAGCGTTAATCGTGTCTTTGGTCTTTCCTTCTATATTCAAGATGGTTCCAAGCAAGTTCTCACATACATTTTTTTCAATATGCATTACATCTAACTTATGTCGTAGTAATAGTTTGGACCAATATGGTAACTCAAAGAAAATACTCTTCTTCCTCCAATTATTTTCAGTATGTTTCCTTTTCTTATCTTGTTTCGAAGGATGTTTACTCAACACAGGAAAATTCATCGTATTTACTTGATACAAAATCTCGTCTCCGTCCCACAATTCTGGAGCTTCCCAAAATTCTGTCTTCCCATTAAATAATTTACTTTTGCGCCAGTTGTGATTTAGTGGAAGAAATCGTCGATGGCCTGTATAAGCGCGTTTGCCTCTAATGCCTACACATGGAGTTTGTTCCTTACAAATGGGGCACGCCTTATATCATTTCGTACTCCACCAGACAGATCGCCATACATTTGGAAAATCATTAATTGTCCATAACAAAGCCGCATGAAGTTTAAAGTGTTCATCTTTGAACGAGTCGTACGTGCAAACACCATTAATCCATAACTCTTTCAATTCTTCAATTAACGGTTGCAAATACACATCAATCTCTTTTCCAGGTGATTTGGGACCTGGAATTAGCAAAGACATGATGAAATTAGTTTCTTTCATGCATTTCCACGGTGGAAGATTGTATGGAACTAGTGTCACTGGCCACACACTATATGAAGTACTCATATTACCAAAAGGGTTGAATCCGTCTGAAGATAAGCCAAGCCGCACATTTCTTAAATCCAAAGCAAACTGAGGGAATTCTCGATCCAAATGTTTCCACCCTTCACCATCTGCTGGATGTCGTAAGACACCTGTCTCATCAACACGTTTTTCTTTATGCCATCTCATATCCAAAGCGTATTGTGTTGACACGAACAATCGCTTGAGTCTTGGAATTAATGGAAAATGACGCAACAGTTTATGTGCAATTTTCGTACCTTTACCACTAATTAGCTTATATCTAGACTCACCACAAATTGGACATTGATCGAGATCTTTAAACTCTTTCCTATATAGTATGCAATCATATTTGCAGACGTGAATTGAATCATAAGTTAACCCCATATCACGCAACTTTCGTTTTGCTTCATAGAATGTACTAGGTATGCGAGCTTTAATTTGACTGAATGCTCCATTTAAAAACTTCAATAACTGATCGAATGATTTATCACTCCATTTGTTAGTGACCTTATAATACATTAGTTTGACCAAAAAATCTAACGACGAAAAACTCGTACATCCAGGATACAATTCATCACATGCTTCATTTATTAAATCATCAAATAATGTTGATTGCTCCCGTTCTTCTTCATTAGTTGGATCATTGGTTTCAAAATTATGACCAAGTTCTTCATCTTCATTTGATTCGATAGTGGCACGATTGATATCATTCAACATTTCCATCATCTCATTGCCATTGCTGTCATTAGTGGACTCGCCTATATTCATCCTATCAGCTTGTGCAGGCCTTATATTCACCAGTCTTATTCTTTACCGCTCTAACCTAGATAAATCTACCGGTTCACCATGGTACACCCAATGACTGTATGAGGCTAACATTCCATTTATTAACAGATGACGTTTTACCCCTTCTATAGATTGCCATGAACCATTCATGCATTTATTACATGGGCATCTTACTTCACCCATACAATTGACGTGATTCTTGGCCATTTCTACAAACGATTTGACGCCTTCAGCATATTCTATAGACAATCTGTCTCTATTCATAAGCCAATCTTTGATCATTTTTTTCCGTCCTAAAAAATCCGACATGAATAGTTTAAAATTCAATATAAATGATTTTTGCACCATAATGACGTATTTTGGATTTCACCAAAAATATAACCTGTTATGTAGTAATACATGTGAAACATAATTGTGGCTATCTTTGTTGCAGGATAGCCACACAACCACATTAACAAACAACTTAAAAACTTACTAGAATTTAAAGCTGTGGTGTTTTTTACTTCTAATTCATTAGATTTATCAAAGAGAAAAGGTTGAAAGAGTCAACAAAATAACTGCTTACAAAAAGCTAAAAATAACCAAATAAATCAACAAGCCAACTACTCCAAAAGCTAAACAAAAAGATAAATTTGTGGATCATTAACTTAAAATATTGAATTTAGAAGTACCTTGTAAATATGTGAGAAATTCAAGCTTTTGACTCCAAATTAATAAGTCTTCATCAGAACACAACCTCTTTCAACTTTTCAAAAACTTCATGTCTAAATTATAAATAAGAGAATAAGAACCTTGTAAGTATATTTTATATTTCAATTTTGGAGCCAAAGGTTGGCACACGTATAGGAGTAACCGCTATAAGGTAGCTTTATATTTCCTTTCAAAGTACTGTATTATTTTGTAGTACATGGTATTTAACATCAACGTTTGAATCAAGTGATTCAAAAGAGAAAGAATACTTATACTTATACTTATACCGTAAACAACACTTAAATAAATGAGGTGCCCAAATAACATTTAAAAGACAACAAGCAACAAACAAGAGAGTAAATAACAAGCAACAAACAAGAGAGTAAATAATCAAAGACAGAGAATTGAAAGACTAAGAGAAACAATAAAGATACAGAACAAAAATGAAAAATAATAACCTAGTAAAAGAAACGAGAGAATATTCACCTGAGAATCGAGAAATAGAAGAACATAACCTTCACAATAACACTAGATTAGAAGAAAACTCCATGTAAGTTAAATTAAAAAGTAAAATTATACACCAAAAAAAGTAAAGTCAAGAATCGAAAACCTCCAACCCTCGTCTAGAACACATAGAAAGGTCACGAATAGGAAACATCCAGAGATGAGAGAACCACAAATAGAATGAACCCAAACCTAATAAATATGAAAACTAAACACACAAAAAAAAAACGTTAAATTCAAGAAATCAAAGAAAACCAGCATGATTTAAAGAAATATAACAAAAACATGAACAACACCAAGGTAGATCGAAATCAGGAGATGTTAGAACCTCAAATACAAAAGGCTAATCCAATCGATTAACACACCAAATACTCATCATATATACAAAAATTTACCAAACAGAAAAATTTCAATCAATTTCTACCCTATGCACAAAATGGCTTACAAAAGATGGAAAAATGCAACTTCTCAAAGATTAGCATGAACACAACCCCTTCAAGAAAAAGAGACCAAGAAAAAAAAAATTACCAAGGAAAATTAGATTTTCTTCACTCGACCAAGATTCACCTAAGAAAATTATTAAAAAAAATGAAGAAGAAGAAGAGGGAGAAGAAAAAGAGTTACCATGTGGACGAAGAGATCTTGAAGGGGAGGAATGAGATGATGCAATTGGGAGAAGTATGCATTTCGTCGTCTAAGGGATGTAGAATAAAAAAAAGTGTAACCTAAGTTTAGTTTTTTTAGTGTAACCCAGTCAACACATATGCTTCAAGTAGTGGTTGGTATCCCAAGTTATCGGTCCTGTGATAACTTGGAAAGTGGCAATTTATTTCTAGTTTCTTTCTTTTATTTAGTAAATAAATTTTCCTAAGTATTGATTTCTGTAATATTTGGAAGAAAGAAAGAAGTAGAAGTAGAAACCTTATGGTATGTTTTCAAGGTAATCAGTTGTAATTACATATATATATATACATATATATTTTGGTATTTTACTTTCTCTATCTTGTGTGTTTGATTGCTTGTTTTCTGCATCCATTTCTATTTGAAATGTATGAGTTTTTTTTTTTTAATATAAACACAAATATATGAGCATTTTATAAAAATGAGAGGATTGTTACTATTATAAAGATGAAATTCCTCTTTAGGTTTAGGGTAACTTGATGTTCAAATTTGTTTTAAATCCAAAGTTATGATATAATAAATACAATTAACCTTGTAAATTAGAGTATATCCCCGATTTTCAATGATGGTTAATCCCAAAAACAAAAAAGAGCCAAGAAAATCCAAATGAACAAAATTGATCCAAAATGAATAACCTATTCATGATTTTGTACTCTATAACATCAACATTAATATTAATATAGTTGAAACACATCAAATTAATTATGTTGGACACTTTTCATTTGTGTTTAAAAGCTATTGCGATATCCCCTTTTTTATTTCATCATATTCAATTTCTTTTCTCTAAAAAAACACACACAATTCCATCTTCTGCTCAAGGTTTCTGCAAGTCCCAAAAACAGCCCTAATGATCAAACCCCATTTCATCAACCTCACAACTATAGTTTTTAAGGAAAATTTCAAATTCTCAATAGCGAAAACATGAATCAAACATGAGTAATCTAAGGATTCAGAAATGGAATCAATAGCAATACATATTCCAAATCCATACAACATCACAGACCACTAGGAAGTGCAGAGAGTTTACCATCCTGAGTTCTTTAGTTGTTGCGCAAAGAACTTTCCGACGAAACCCATCCCTAAAATGAACATGCGATTCTGAATTTAGAACGACGAGTGATTCGATTCTGCATTTGGAGACTTCAGCGCTGGCGACGGCGACGAAGAAAAACGGGTGAAGAAGAAAAACGGGTTGAGTTCGCAAGAAGCTGGCGACGAAGATGGAAGTGGCAACGAAAAAGGGTTTTTGCTTTTAGGGTATTTTGGCTTCTCGTATTTTTGGCTGAAGAAGGAAGAGGTGTTTTTTTTTGTTTTTAGAGATTTTATTATTATTAAACAGAAAACAAAACAAAACAAAAGTAGTGATTTTTATGTGTGTGTTTTGTTTTACTTTAAAATAAACTGTTGTGTAATATTAAAAATGTTTTGTGTTAGTATTATTTAAACAATTAACGTTGTTATAATTCACAAATTTTGGTGTAGTTAAGTTGGTTAAGGTATTTGGTTCTTGCTTGAAAGACTTGGGTTCAATCCCTAGCAATGGAAGTTTTTACAAGTTTTTTATTTTAGATCTACGCCGACGGATACTATTATTCCGTCGGCATAGACTATCTATGTCGACGGACATTTGTTCCGTCGGAATAGCCTCCGTCGCCAGAACCAATTATTCTTGTAGTGATTGTTCTTCGAGCCTTGCAAGATTGGGACAACCGTGGTTACTCCTAGTTTTTGGTAAGTTTCGAAGTCGAAAATCATTGGTTTAAGGTTCGATATTGTTGTTGAACTTGGATTTAAGTGGCTTATTTTGGAGGTTAGTTGCTAGGTTGAAACTTGCTTATGGATTAATCTATTGTCTGCAACTCAATGAGTGTTTTCTTAGTTGTTCTATATTGTTGAAACAGGTAAGGATTCTCAAGGAGCTTGTAGAGAAAGAGATGAGTTGCTTGTTGTTAATTAGAAGTGTTGATTTAATGCTCGATTTATAAAAAGCCCAATGTTTAGAGATTTATAATGGTTAAAAAAATTGTTAAACAAGTGGTTTGTTATGAAATTACTCTTATTTGTAGTACTCTGGTATGTAGGAGGTTCGAAACAAGGCAGTATTGGGCTACACAGCGAGTGATCCTCTCCAACAATAGGTGGGTGGATTCAATTTGGTAAGGTTTATTGAGTGTTTTTCTATATTGGCTGCTAATTGTAGGCTGTGGAATGAAGTTTCTATATGAAATGATTAGGGTATTTAGGAAACGTGTTGGCTATAGATGTTAATTAATGTATATGAGGAGTGTGTGTGAAGATGTTTTAATGGCTGTTAGTTAAACTTCAAATGTGCAGGTTATCAGTTATGTTGATATTAATAAATATTGAGAAGAGGGATTCTTCTTGAGTAGGAGGCAAAGAAATGTGTGCAGACTAGAGGGAGTTAAGAAAGAGTTGGATTGCTGTAAATGCTCGAGATTTGGGAAAAACTCTCGAGGAACTATTTTGCCAACTTTTTCAAAAAATGCTATTGTAATGGGGTGTGATATTTGGTTTTCTAACGTTTTGTGGTGGTAGGTTCCTGTCCATTTCGATGAAACGTCAATGGGGAGCTCAAAGATTTCTAGCACAACATATTATTTTCTATGATCTAGTTGTTACTCCAGTTCTTATTCGAATAAAGCCCAATTAGTTTACATTTCTAGAAACTAGACTAATACACTTTATTTTTATTTTTTTCTCTCTCTCTCTCTCTCTCTCTCTCTCTGTTTATTGTAGGCATAGAAACCAGTATTGTTAGAAGGTATGATTTCATATTTAGTAAGGTTGAGAAACTTATAATTCTATTCGTGTTTTATTGTTTGTAGGTTGATACAATGAACTCTATGAAGTAATGGATTTTTTAGGAGTTGTTAACACCCGCAACATCGTATCAAGTAAGTCTAATTTCTTGCTTCTAAAATAATGTCTCACTCATACTTTTAATGCATTTTAAATAGTGTTATGCGACTATCCTACATGTATGATAGCCTATGATGAAGATTGAGGTAATTATTAGGAGTTCGTGACTTTTTTCGTTTTTAAATATTCGGTAACATTTTGTTTTTATTTACTTAAAGTTTTATAATTATATTGTGTAGGTATTTTATTCAAGGTAGCTTATGGATACTGTTTTTTTTTTTTTTTTGCCATGGGACATATGAGCATTTTCCTTAGATGATTGAAGAAAATGGCGAGGATTCGGCAGCTTATGGATACTGCTTTTTTTTTTTTGTTCTTTATTGTTATAGCCTTACAAAAAATATAGAATTGATTTTTGCATATAATTTTTTAGTAGAATATTGTTTAATAGATTCATATTTTACCCACTAATGATATTTCATTTTTTATATTCATTTTGAGTATACTTGTAACGGCCCGGAAAATTCATCCCGGCCTTCCCGGGAGGCCCAGGGGCATTTTGGTAATTTTTGGGTCGGGCCGGTTTTGAAATTGGAAATTGCCGGAATAATTATGAGTCAATTTGAAAAGGATCGGGATTTTTGGTGAAGGCATTTGGGCTTGGGAAAGAGTAAAAATAAATAGGGATTTAAATAGCACGTCGAGTGAGATTCAAACCAGGGACGTGTCGCGTGCTAGGCAGGGGTCGCTGCCAATCGAGCCACTGAGCGCTCTTATGCTTCTAAACGCGCCATCTTCTATGTATGCTTGTCTGTCCCCTGTTTTGGTTTAAAAGGCAGCTCGCCCGAGCCTTCTCCCTCATTTCCTTTCTTCTTCTCCTTGGCGATTCTCCTCACCGACCGGCCTCCCCCTCGCCGACCAGCAGCTCGCCGGCTCTCCCTCGACCGATCGATCCCCTCCGGTGAGTTCTCCCTCCCTTTCTCCTCTCTTCTTCTTCTTCTCCTCCGATTTCTCCATTTCTTTCCCCTGTTTTTGATTTCCATTTTCCGGCCGTGTCGAGGTGAAGCGTTGGGTGGTTTTAGTGCAGCTGGAGTAGGGGAGTTCATCCATCAATAAATCGGCAGTCGAATCTTCTCCAATCGCCGGAATCGAGCTCGTCTTCTTCATGCCCTCGCTCGCCTGCTCGCTCGCCGCGACGCGAGCGCAGAGCTCGCCCACCGCTTCTTCGCCGAGCGCAGAGCGCCAGACGCTTGACGCGTGCCGCCGGCCGAGCCACGCCAAGCGCTCTCGCCGCCCGTGTCGCGTCCTGTGCCGAGCAGCGCGCGCAGCAGCCGCCGCGCGCGCGCAGCCCGCGCGGGCGCACGCGCGCCGACCTCGCGCCCAGCCGCGCCAAAGAAGCCCTATTGCTTTCCCGTTCGTGCAATCAGCTCGTTCGTGCGTTCGTCGTGCCTCGTGAGTTGCTCCCGAGCTGAGCCTTGTTTGTTTTACTATATTTAGGCCTATTGTGTGATTTTTGTGTTGATTGATAGGTTCCCGGTAGCTAGATCGAGATTGTTCGCGACTTAGGATTTCGTGCCAAACCGTCCCCGACCAAGGTAAGGATTTCTTACCGGGGTTGTGTGGGCCCTGCGATATTATATGTGACTGTTGATTGATTGCTTGTTTGTGATTATTGACATGTGTAGCTAGGTGCTTCAATCTGAATTCCCGATTAGCATGATTTCTTGGTTAATTCTCAAAGTTTAGATAGTCCTTATCATCCCAGATTGTACTGTGTACTATGAAATGTCTTTCATCATTATTGAAAATATACCTCTTGGGTGCTTGGATGATGTTTTGATGACGTAGTTTAAGAAGTTATTATTCATAATTATATTATAAATAATTATTCATAATTTCGAACATGATTATCAACCTTCGGATATTTTTCATAATTTTATCATAAATTATTGAGCAGGTCAAACTACCTGAATTTGAAGAGGGGGCAAGTCGAATTGCCATAGTTTGAAATGGGGCGAGTTGGACTACCACAGCTCGAAAGACGTAGATAAACATAAATTATTGAGCGAGAGCTGAACTACCTGAATGGATAATTATTTTTACATATACTTACATCCTTATACATAAATGATATAGAACGCTATTTTTTGTTCGCCCTTCACCCTAAATAAAAATACAATCAAATATTTAGAGAGAATCTAAACTTTAAACGCATCTAATTTTAAAATTAATGAAACACATAAGACAAATCTTCGAAAAACAAAATCCTAAAAAAATAGGAATACTATTTTGGAAAATAAAACTTTAAATCTAAACTTTTTCGACCTCTAATAACTTTTTACTGAGAAGCGAAGTTTTGTTGTTGATGATGAATAGGTGGAGGATTCCATCCGATGGACTGTTCGAAAAGAAATTCTGAAACAAATAATCACAAGGGAATTTGGAACCAGATTAGAGTTTTGTCTTCAAAGATTGAAATCAAAATGCAGGTTCGAGGGGCACAAAAATTCTTGTTTTGCTAGAGGTTCTTTGTGTATACATTTTTTAGAAAACAAAACAAGAAAGCTTGAGTTGAGGAAGACGCTTCAGTTACCCATTACATAAAAAAAAATAAACAGGGACAGAAGGTCGTGCACAAACTCCGACATGTACGTTGATTTCTTCTATTTCTTACTCTGGCTTTATTCTCATTACAATTGTGCATTTACGTCTTAAGATATAAGAAGATGGAAGTGTATGTACCTAATTCATTAATTGTAACATAGTAAGGAAATATATATATATATATATATAAAAGTAAAAAAAAATAGAAAAAAAAAAAAGAAAAGAGAAAGAAAAGAAATACTAATATAATAAAAGTTAAAAAAAAGAAAAAGAAAAAGAGAAGAGAAAGGTGTGGCTTTGTTGAAGCCACACACCTTAGATATTTGTTTATAAAATTGTAAAAAAAAAGAAAAAAGAGGCAAACTCTCGTGAGAAACGGGAAAAGGAAAAGGAAGCTTGAAGAAGGATTTTGGAGGAAATTCTTGGTTTGATTTGCTATTTTGGATATAAGTTTCTTCTTGGTTAAAATTAGCATAAAATGGTGAAAGTTCTTCTTTAAATTTCTTTATGAGCTTTCTCTTTTAGTTTGAAAAGATGATGGGTTGACCTAAAGTTAGAAATAATGTCTAAGTGTTTTAAGGAAAAAAAAAGGATAAGTGTTGGTAATTTTGGAGAGAGAGAGATATGGTTGACTATTAAAGAAATAAGTAAGAAAAGACATACGTTGTGGAAAGAAGGGAGGAATAAGATGAATAGTAAAAATTAGAGAGAAGTTGAAGTGATTTCAATATAAGTATATGCTTGGGTTAAAAATTTATTTAGTATATATATATATTAATGAGTAACTTAGATGAGAGAAGATTTAAGCTTAACATATTTTAAAAGGATTATGCTCCAAATTAGTTGTTGATGTTATTTAAATTATTATTTTCAGGACAAACAAAGATTGGGATGGCTTATAACCCAAAATTTCCTTGTCAATAGTATTGTTAGTAATTCACTCTTATACTCAAGTACTTTTTTTATTTCTTTCTTTTTTTCCTTTTTTTTTTTAAACAAGTACTTTTTTTATTTCTAAATTTAAATGGCGAACTTCCATAAACATAGCATTATGAATGGTTGGAGTTATTAGTGTGAGTGTAAAAGATAATTTGTTACGTTTTTTTCTAAGAATATAATTTGGGTTCTTTAAGCGTTTCGTATAATTTCCATTCTAGAGTCATTCTAAATTTTATACATCTTTTGAGACTTATAATGGTCGCATGCTAGTTGAGAGACTCTTCAAATTCATGGAATGATAAATTAGAGACTTCTAAAAGAGTTCAAGAGTTGCACGTGTTATATGTAAAGTAGTTGAAAATTGCTAGAACTATGTATCCTTTTTTTTTTATCAAGATTGCCTTGTTGTGCATATATTAGGTCTACTCTACGCCTGTACGACATAGATTGCTCTACTGTGCGTATTGAGACTACTCTACACTAGTACGACAGAGATTGCTCTATTGTGCGTATCGATACTACTCCATGCCAGTACGACAGAGATTGCTCTGTTGTGCGTGTCGAGACTACTCTACGCCAGTACGACAGAGATTGCTCTACTTTGCGCATTGAGACTACTCTATGCCAGTATGATAGAGATTTGGGTCCAAGCTTAGCGATAAATGTACCAACATGAAATGTGCTAATTCATTCTATTGAGGATATGAAATGCTTACTGACCGCATTTTTGTTCATTCATTTGAACATAGAGTTGATTTCATAATGATATTGTTGTATTGAGTTCTTGCTTTAACTTTGGAATGAAACTTTCTTTCTTGCAAGTTATTTTATCATGTATCTTATTACTCACTGGGCTTATTAGCTCACCATTTTCCTTCCTTAAATTTTCCACCAGGTAGTGACTGAGTTCTCACAAGCATGTTGAAGTCGACCCCTACCACCAGACTTGGATAGTTTGCATAGCATTTTGTATGTGAATAATTATGGGTGAATGTATACATATATCTTTTTGTATTCGTGGTGGCTAGTACCAGTGCAAGACTTGACACTATTTTTAGTTTGTAATTCTAAGCATACATGTTATTAAAATAATATAGATTGTAAGTGCCCGTAAACATTTGAAATGGTGGTTGGAGCTTGAATGCATTATTTTGAGACTATATATATATTCCTTTTCAGGTTTAGTTTCGTCCAATTTTTAGAGGAAACACTGTTGAAATTTTCGTCCAATTTTTGTTCAACTCCCTTCAGTTCAGGTAACTTCCCTATAGAATGAAGAATTTTCATTCCTTTTTCACTCATATGTCCCAATCTGTTGTGCCATAAATCAATTTCACCAGAACAATCTACAACAACAACCATATATCTTTGTCATTGTTGTTGACATACAAAGTCCATGACTTGCTTCCCGAGCAATTACCATGGCACCTTTCGTAACCTTCTAGTTTCCTTGACCAAAGGATATCTCATATCCATCATTGTCTAACTGCCTCACAGAAATCAAATTTTTCATAATACTTTGAACGTGATGTACCTTGCAAATTTTCCATGTTGAACCATTTTTCATTTTCAATTTCACGTCACCGATCCCAATGATGTCTAAAGGCTCTCCATTTACTAGATACACCTTCCCTATGATTACCTACAACATAGTTTTCAAGAATTTCATGCTGACCTGTATTATGAAATGATGCACCTGAATCTATAATCCATGTATCATGAGCACATTCAACTGTCAAAACTAGAACATCTTGTTCCTCATTAGCAACAAATGTTTGTAACAACTTGTTTCCCCTCTATTTTCTTAAAGGCCTTGCAGTCCCTTCTCAGATGTCCATTTTTACCACAGTTCCAACAATCAAATTTTCTATTCTTTGACTTACTGCTGTTGTTTTTCGATTTATCTCGATTCCCCTGACTTCTATTATTGTTTCATGAGTCTTTAAGGTGGCAAGATGATGTAGTGATCACTTTATGCCTATTAGAAAAGTACTTTCCACCAGCATTTTTCACAATCATGGTTCACCTTGTGGTGCATCTTGTAAGAGAGATTGAATTTTGTGGACCAGTTTATTTGAGGTGGATGTATCCATTTGAAAGGTATATGAAAGTTTTGAAAGGTTATGTTCGAAATAGAAATCGTCCAGAGGGATGCATTGGAGAAAATTATATATTGGAAGAGTCGATAGAGTTTTGTTCTGAATTCTTACAAGGAGTTGAATCAGAGAGGGTTGCGAACATCGAACAAAATGATAGATTCAAATATCGATCGACCATTATCTGCCTCCAATTATAAAACACCAACTAAAGATATGATTGATCAAGCACATATGTGTATACTTCATAATGTAGATGAAGTGCTTCCATATATAGATCAACACATGGAAATGTTGGCTAAAGTGAATCCTACTAAGTCTAAAAATAAAAAATGGCTTCAAGATGAACATAATCGTACCTTTAGCAGTTGGTTGCGTGAACTTGTTGGGTTGGCTATAGGAGTTCGAATACATTCTATATCATCTACATTAAGGTGGATATCGCATGGACCTCGTTCAGAAGTTACCACTTATGAAAGTTATATGGTTAATGGTATTCAATATCACACAAAAAAACACGATGATCTTAGAAGTGTGCAAAACAGTGGAGTTATGATAGCAGCTCAAACTATGCAAATTTCTAGTTCGAAAGACAAAAATCCAATCATGTCAGACATGACCTTTTATGGCATAGTACAAGAAATTTGGGAGCTTGATTACAATAGTTTTCAAGTCGTCTTATTCAAATGTGATTGGGTTGAAAACAATGGTGGAATTAAAGTAGACGACATAGGATTTACGACCATAGACCTTAATCGCATTGGACATAAATCCGACTCCTTCATTTTAGCCACTCAAGCCAAACAAGTATTCTACATAAAAGATCCAATTAACCCTCGTTGGTCAGTGGTGCTAATGCCTTCACAGAGAATAGTTGTAGAACACGGTCATGATGAAGTTGATATTAGCCAAGATTGTGGGTATGGAATCATAGAATCCCTACCTAATATTGTTGATGATGACTCAGACACCTATGTTAGAACTGATTGTGATGGTATATGGATTAATAAATAGGTTTGTGATATTATTTTTGTGATTATTTAACTCATATTCTGTATACAATCTTTTCTATTTGTAATTAACATAAATTCTTTCTTATGCAGGTTTACATTATGTCTCAGTCGGATAGCGATCATGCCGATGATGTTCCCAATGCCAGACGGACTTCTCGAAACCGAAATACCAGAGGAGTTACAGTATTACGCGAGCTTGCTCAAGACCGGATGGCAGGAGAGCGTCGCATTGTGCAATACAACTCCATGGGCCAAGATATCGGTGAGTCTTCAACCAAGTTACGTAGTTATATTGGTATGTGTGTTAGGGCCCAAATACCTATCACATACGAAGATTGGTATGCTGTTCCTGATGCACTAAAAGAGTTGATCTGGGATTCTATAGAGGTAACTACATATCATCTAAATTTCATTATGTATTTCAATACTAAATTATTAATCTAACTTATTCTATTGTTAGCAGATGACGTTTCAAGTTGATCCTATGTCTAAACATAATGTCATGATGTGTATGTCGACGGCGTTCCGAACGTTTAGATACAATCTAAACAAGAAGTACGTCCAACCATTTCTAGACCAACCCGAGAGATTAAGAACACCACCTGTTAAATACACGGCGATCACACAAAAGCAATGAGATCAGTTTGTAGACATCGGATTGTCAGAAAACTTCAAGGAAACTATTTTTTTATGAGTGTAATGTCTATAACCTTCAATATATTCATATAATTATATGTTATACAGAAAGAAAGTGACGGGAAAAAAGCATTGCAAGCTAAACAAAAGTATCATCATCGTACGGCTCGAAAAGGATATGCTCAACTCGGTCATGAACTAGTAAGAAACTATCTACCCTAAGAATTTATGTTTCTTATCATGTATTTTCTACTTTACAAAATCTCATATGCTGTTAATTTTAATTGTAGCATATAGATATCAAAAGTAATCCCTCAGGCCGTGCTGAATTATGGAAAGCAGCTCGAAAGGGGAAGAATAAAGAGTACGTTGACGAAGACATAATTGAAACGGTCGAAAAAATTGTAAGTTGTTGTTTCATTTCTTTTGTATATTGTTTGGGTTCAACTCTTTGAATGTGAATCTAAAATATTTTTTCAACAAGATAACTTGGAACATACAAATGAAGGTCAAGATATTTTGGTTGAAGCATTGGGAACGCCGGAACATCGTGGGCGTGTAAGGGGAGCTGGTCGCTTTGTAACTCCATCAGTTTTCTTTAAGATATCTCATCCGTTTGTGCTACTTGCGGGAGAGCCCACCTTAGAGCTTGTCAGACCGGGCCTAGGCTATGTTTTCGATGTGGAAGAGGGGGGCATGTGGCCCGTTTCTACGATCAGCCCACTATGGCGATTCGGCTGTCTGGCAGCAGCAGAGGTAGGGTGTGTTCGCTACGAACTGCCAAGAGGCCTAGCGTGCGGATGCCGCAGATGTGGTGCACGCTTCTTGTTTTGAATCATTGTGCATTTGTCTTGTTCGACTGGTTCCTACGATTCGTTTGTATCTCGTATTGTTTCTTCGAGCATGCTAGGTTGAGATTAAAGCCTTTAGGTTTTGAATTATCTGTTGCAACTCCTTCGGGAGTTAATATGTTAGCAAAAGATAAGGTTAAGGATGGCCGGATCGAGATATCCGGAGAGTTGCTGGTAGCTACGCTCATAGTTCTACCCATGAGTGGTTTCGATGTGATTCTTGGTATGGAGTGGTTAGTCGCTAACCACGCATTGATTGACCGCCACCGGAAGGAAGTAGTGTCAAAGCCGCGGTCGGCCCGACTTCAAGTTTCGTGGAGTTCAGTGGTGGAGTTTGCCCGCCGATGGTGTCACCGTGAAAGCTCGTCATTTGCTAGCTCATGGAGCTTGGGGCTACCTAGCCAAATTGTCGGAGAGAGCCGCCCTCACCGACTATTGATCAAGTGCCGGTTGTGCGAGAGTTTGCGGATGTGTTTCTCGAGGAATTACCAGGGTTGCCCCCGAAGAGAGAGGTTGACTTCACAATTGAGCTCGAGCCAAGGACCCTCCCTATCTCGAAGGCTCCGTATCATATGGCGCAAGCCGAGCTAAAGGAATCAAGGTTGATTGCAGGAGATGTTAGATCGAGGATTCATCCGTCAAAGTGTGTCCCCGTGGGGAGCGCCCGATGTTGTTTGTGAAGAAAAAGGATGGTTCGACGCGCCTATGCATTGACTATCGTGAGCTTAATAAGGTGGTGATGTGAAGAATAAGTATCCGTTGCCCCGTATCGATGATTTGTTCGATCAGCTTCAGGGACCTTCCGTGCTTACCAAAATAGATTTGAGATCCGGGTATCATCAGTTGCGGATTAGGGACGCCGACATTCCTAAGACAGCGTTCAGGTCTAGATATGGGCACTACGAGTTTGGGATCATGTCGTTTGGATTGACGAATGCACCAGCAGCGTTCATGGACATGATGGATAGGGTGTTCAAAGCATTTTTGGACAGCTTCGTCATCGTGTTCATTGATGATATTCTGATCTATTCACGGACCAGGGAGGATCATGCAGAACATTTGAGACAAGTGTTGACAGCCTTGAGGGAAAACCAGCTGTATGCGAAGTTTTCCAAATGTGAGTTCTGGTTGAAACAAGTGGCCTTCCTAGGTCACGTAGTTTAGAGGGATGGTATAGCCGTGGATCCAGCAAAGATTGAGGCCGTGAGTTCGTGGGCCAGGCCGACTTTAGTTACCGAGATACGCAGCTTCCTGGGTTTGGCAGGTTACTACCGTCGGTTTGTTAAGGACTTTTCTACCATAGCCTCGCCCCTCACTCGTCTAACGAGGAAGGGTGTCGAGTTTGTTTGGGACGGTAGATGTGATGAGAGCTTTGCCAGGCTCAAGCGCAGATTTGACTTCAAAGACACGATGTTGGCGATCCGGAAGGGGACAGTGGTTTCGTGGTTTACAGCCGATGCTTCCAAGTTCGGGTTGGGGTGTGTGTTGATGCAAAGACGGAAGGTCATTGCTTATGCTTCCGTCATTTGAAGCCATATGAGCGAACTATCCGACTCATGATATGTAGTTGGCGATAGTGGTCTTTGCCTTTGAAAATTTGGAGGCATTACACCGTATGGTGAGCGGATCCGGATGTTTACCGATCACTAGAGCCTCAAGTATCTGCATTTACTCGAAGGAGTGAATATGAGACAGAGGAGATGGTTAGAGTTAGTGAAAGATTATGATCATGCGAGATTCTGTACCATCCGGTAAAGCCAATGTTGTAGCCGATGCTCGAGTAGTAAAACGTCGCACTCGCGTGGTGTTGTTGAGTTCCCAGCCAGATTACGGAGAGAGTTTGAGCGGGTGAGATTGCGATGTTGTTGGGTGAGGTTATCGCGAGTAGCTCGATTGATGATCCAAACCATCGATTAGACAAATGGATTATTGATAGTCGGTGAGTGACCCCGCACTTAAGAGATTGTTTTGTGAGTTAGTGCTTGATGGAGATTTTGACTTTGTGTATTCACCAGGCGGTGGGCAATGACGACAGAGGCGGTTGTGTGTTCGGATGTTGCAGGATTGCGAACAGAGTTGCTCTCGAGGCCCACGATTCTCCGTTTGCTTGGCACCCCGGGGTACCAAGATGTATCGAGATCTTAAGCAGCATTCGGTGGATGGGTATGAAAAGAGATGTTGCGGAGTATGTCGATCGATGTCTCACTTGTCGCAAGTGAAGGCACAGCAGCAGAGACCACCCGGCAGGTGTACAAATACCGAGTGTGCCTCAATGGAAATGGGAAGAGATCTCCATGGACTTTATTTCTGGGTTTGCCGAGGACTCAGAGGAAGTTCTCTCATTTGGGTGATAGTCGATCGATTGACTAAGAGCGCACACTTCATTCCGGAGAGAGACGGTTATACCGTGGGCAACAAAGGCGCAGATTGTTTTTGGAGCAGATCTTTTGTTATCACGGTGTGCTCGTGAGGATTGTGTGTCGACCGTGATTCGAGGTTCACTTCTCGTTTTCGAGAGCGCTCTAGAAGGGTTTAGCACGAGTGCGAGATTGCGCCAAAGATACTTTTCACCCCTCGATGCCGATGGATCGGGAGAGAGGGTGAACCGATTCTCAAGATTTGTTTAGGGCTTGTGTGTTGGATTTCCGGCGGTTGGGACCGATGATCTCAGATCGATGGAGTTTGCATATAACAACGATTATCGATCGACGATTCTGAGATGGCTCCATTCGAGGCTTTGTATGGTAAGCGTTGCCGATCTCTTGTGTTCGGGAAGAGGTTGGTGATAGACGAGTTTTGGGTCCCGAGTTACTGCAGATTGACCAATGGTGCCGCTGCGAGAAGATTAGAGCTCGTATGAAGAGGCATTTCGGAGAGCGACAGAAGAGTTATGCCGATGTTCGGCGTCGGGATTTGGAGTTTGAGGTTGGTCAACATGTATTCCTAAAGGTCGCACCGATGCGAGGTGTTTTGAGGGTTTGGCAAGCGCGGAAAGCTGAGTCCCCGTTTTGTTGGTCCGTTTAAGATTCTGGAGAGGATCGGCAAGGTTGCTTATCGATTAGCCTTACCTCCGTCATTGTCGGCAGTGCACAGTGTTTTTCATGTTTCGATGTTGAGGCAGTACGTGCTGGACCCGCACATTGTTGATTTTGAGCCTTTGCAGCTGAATGAGGATTTGAGCTTCGAGGAGAAGCCAGTGGGGATTCTTGCTTTTGAGACAAAGACACTGCGTAATCGTGAAATCCGGTTGGTAAAGGTTCAGTGGAGGAGTCAGAGTTTAGAGGAAGCCACTTGGGAGCGGGAGGATGAGATGAGATTGCAGTATCCCGAGCTGTTCCAATCTTAAGTGACTTTCGAGGACGAAAGTCTTATAAGGGGGGAATATTGTAACGGCCCAGAATTTTTCATCCCGGTCTTCCCGGGAGTCCGAGGGGCATTTTGATAATTTTGGTCGGGCCGACAGGGCCGGTTTTGTATTTGTTAATTGCCGGAAAAATTATGAGTCAATTTGAATAGGATCGGGAATTTTGGGAAGACATTTGGGCTTGGAAAAAGGTGAAAATAAATAGGGAATTAAATAGCGCGTCGAGTGAGATTAGAGCCAAGGACGCGCTGCAGGCTAGGCAAGGGGCGCTGCCAATTGAGCCACTGAGCACTCTTATGTTTCTAAATGCGCGATCTTGTATATAAGCCGGTTTGTGCTGAGTGTTGGTATAAAGGCAGAGCTCGCCCGACTCCTTCCCCTTTTTTTCTTCTTCTTCTTCGCGGATTCCCTTCGACCGACCGGCGATTTCCTTGCGATTTCTTCCTTCTCCAGCTCTGTTCGACCGAGCTTCTCTCCCAAATTCGAAGTCGATCTCACCCCGAGCAGCAGGTACATCTTCTTCTTCTTCTTCTCCTCCAAAATTCAAGCTCTTCTCCCCTGTTTCGGGCTTCGCCATTTCCGGCCAAGTCGAGGTAATTTGAGGTATGGGTTTTGTGCAGCAAGTGTATGGGAGTTCGCCATCAAAGAATCGCTCGTCGAATCCCCTCGGATCGATCGATTTCGGGTTTCTCCTTCGCCCCTGTTCGGAGCAGGAACAGAGCCCCTGTTCGCCCCTGTTCGCCGTGCTCGTCGCGCGCGCAGGCGGCTTCGGCCGCGAGCCTCGCCGACACCGCCCGCGTGCGCGCCTCGCCCCACTCCGTGTCGCAAAGCATCGCCAGCGCCCAGCCGAGCCGCGTCGCCATCGCCTCGCGCTCGCCAACGACGCAGCCGCGCTTCAACGCGCCCGTCGGTAGCGCCAAATGCGCCCACGTGCCCATTCTCGCGCCCACCCCGCCCGGCCTAGCCCCATTGTTGCCCTGCTCGTGCAATCGGCTCGTTTCGTGCGTTAAATCGCGCGCCTCGTGAGTTGCTCCCGAGCCGAGCCTCGTTTATTTTATTATATTTAGGCCTATTGTGTGATTTTTTGTTGTGATTGATAGGTTCTCGGTAGCTAGTTTGGGTTCGTTCACGCTTAGGTTTTCGTGTCGAATCGCCCCCGACCAAGGTAAGGATTTCTTACGAGTTGTGTGGACCTCTGCGATATATTATGCGATTCTTGATTGATCGCTTGTTTGTGTTTATTGACATGTGTAGCTAGGTATTCTATTCTCGAATTCCGATTAGCATGAATTTCCGATTTAATTCTCATGTTAATCCATGCTAGGTTGTTCCTTTCTAGCATGCTCGTGATCTGCTTCCTTGCTTCGTAGTATCATGCTAGGCTCGTTGTATTCTTATTGAGCACGTATTGGATTTTATGGAATTGTTTCTTTGTTTGCTAGGGTAGGTTAGAATTGCGGGGTAGATAGCATCATCCGGGCCCGATGCATAAAGTACCTTGCATCCATGGCGAGACGTCGAGCAAGTCATTCCGTCCCCTGGACCCCGTGAGGATTAGCTAACCAAGCGGTAGGCCCCGCAATCTTGGGTGAGGGTGGCGATCGTTAAATGCCCCAACCGTCGGGATGATGACTTGGCATTGCCTCGCCCTGGCGATCGGCACGTCCTCGGCCGTGTTCGACCGTAGCCCCGATTGCCACTGTTAAGGTAAGGGCGGCTTCCGGTGTAAGCCTACCACGACCCGTTTCCTTAGCCTCAAAGTGCGGTGGTTCAGCCGACATAGTTTACGTGTCCGTGTCTCACACCCCTATGTCGGTGACACCGATCCAAAGATTTAGTTAGGCGTGGTGGATCGGACATGGGCAGCTTGCCTCTAGACCCGCACACCCCATGGTCTGCAGAGCACGCGCGGTGCATGCTTACGCTCATTACTGGCGGCCGACCGGAGAGCTCCTCGGGATCTTGAGCCAGTGTACCTTTCGCGACGATGAGGCAGCCGAGGCCGGGACTTGTTTCTCGTATAGGCGACTTATGTATTGGATGTGTGGTGATATTATTCCGGACTAAGACCTTAAATTGGCATCCGAGGCCCAAGAGTGGGCTAAGCTATGTGCTCTATTCTGTGTTTATATTCATAGCTTGCATACGCTCATCGAGATGACCATGTATATCGTATTGTACCGGTTGGGGATTCTTCTCGAGTAATTCGTTACTCACCCTTCACGTGTGTTTTTCCACAGGTAACCAAGTTGCGAGACAGGATGGCTGAAGGAGAAGCTGTGATCATGGGGCTCAGTCATCAAACTCTGATTTTGTGTTATGACTCTTTGTTTTTTATTTTCCCCTGAATGCATGTAGCAGGGCACGGAGCCCTAGGATGTTTTTTAAATGTTTTGTGGATTCCAGCATTATTGTATCTAGACATGTTTTGAATGATTTTAAGAAATCTCTGATCGGAGTATACTTTGGAAATGTATTTATCTTGGAACAGGTGCTTGGAAACAGGGACAGGTTCGAGGGGAATTGTCTAGTTTTTAAAGGGGTTATTTTGAATGTTTTTGTTTTAATTGGAATCCGAAATCATGTCTGTTTAATGTCCTTTACTTTGAATGCATGCATTGGGGTAAGGGCCCATTTAGTGCCCCATTCGGGTCGGTCCCTTACAGTAAAGTTAAATCAAATTCGTTTGTTTATAGTCTTTTTTTGTGATGCTGATCAATTATCGTTTACTAAGTATATGTAACTATTTTTTCCCCCAGTGCCCTCAACAAATTGGATCAATAGTATGTGGATTTTACGTCCAAATATTGATACGGAAGATGATTTACAACACATCCACGCACGTATTGAGACTTGTAAGTTTTATTTATATGTTAAATAGCATCATATAGAACATATACTAATTTGGTGTTTTTATTTAAGTCTTAATACTTTGTAGTTCAAGACTGGCCCAAATACATTCACTCAAGCGGATATTGATGAGGTACGAGTTGAATGGGCAGAGTACATAGGTAGACATATGATAGAAAATTAGTGTTTATGTATGGAGGAATGAATTAGTTGTAGTTTAAATGTTAATTGAATAGCTAGATGCATGTTAATAGATTCTGGAAGGATAAAAGTCTCATTTGGTGTGTACTAGATTTTTCATTATGTTCATATACAGGTGGAGAGTTTTGTTATATAACAGGTGAATTTTTTTGGGATCGCATTATTGCCCCGTCATGCTGCCGAAATTTCGTGTGCATATCTATTATTGTGTTAAGAACACATGCATATATGTTTAGAAGTTAGAATTCCATAGAAGTTAGTGTGTGGGGTGATTGATTTCATTAAAAACTAGAGTTTAATAGGGGATTGGATAGTTATTAGATAGTTTAGAATTGACTGCCTCTATATTTCTTTTTTTTTTTATATAAAGTATAATAACTTTTAATGGCGGGCGTAATATATATCATTTTTAATAAATTATATATATAGTGTCTTTTAATGGCGGGCACGACATTTTTCTGATCTTTTTGTTTTTTTTTATAAATATAATGTCTTTTAATGGCGGGCACCCGATGATTGACCATCAAATTCTCGATAATTGGTCATTCTTTAAAAACAACCCGAACCCCTTTTGTTGGGGTGTTTTAAAAAAAAAAAAAAATTAAAGGTGGCGGGCATAAATGGGGTGTTTAAAAAAAAAAAAAAAAATTAACGGTGGCAGGCATAAAAGCCCGCCATAAAAAATTATTAATGGCGGGCAAGAATGCCCGCCTTTGAAACATTTTAATGGCGGGCAAGGCCCGCCTTTGTATTGGTCCCTATTGGTGGCGGGCGTGCCCGCCATCTTTTCCCTGCCCGCCACCGAAACGTTACGATGACAGGGGCATTGATGGCGGGCTTGTGCCCGCCATCTATAGTGAAAATTGTACTAGTGATTCAAGATGTTATCAACTAAAGATGGTAGTGTTTTATTAAATTTACACGAGGGCATATATTGCAATGTATTGAATTTAGTTTGGAGCTTTCTTTACAATTTTTTTTTCCAACATCTTAATCTACATATTTTCTTTATTTTTTTCACTCAATTCATTGTTCTCAAACACTCTCTTCAAATCTCAAAACATGTCAAGATGTTGATATTTTATCGAATTTATAAGACATGAATATATATCGAATTAATATTTCGAATCAAATTTGAAACTTTCTTTACCATTTTTTTTCCAACATTTGAATCTAATATTATTGTTCTCAAAGGTTATTTTCGATCTTCAAATCATTCCAAGATAGTGGTGTTTTATTTAATTTACAAAGAATTCACATATGCCAAATCAATATATTAAATCCAAGTTCAAGAAACCTTGAAATCAAAAGTTAAAAGGTTAATCCATACACTAAAAAGTTTAAATTAAACTAAGAGATAAATGTAAATTATCAATTGTCTATAAGAAATTAAATTTTTAAAATTAAAGGTTATAATACAAAATCCTTTATCATTTTGATTCTCAAATTATATAAATAATTATTTTAATTGTAATTAATAAACTTCAATTATAATATAATATAAAATTATGTTTATTTACTATGAAATTTTATTATATAACAAAAAAAGAGTTAACAATATATAGATTTATTTTCATATTTATTTAGTTAAATCAATTGTCGTAATCTCAAAAATACACTAACAATAATTTAATGACATCACTATATATCATAAATTAAAAGATTATAGATTTAATGACTTGATATGAAAATAATAATAATAATAATAATTAAATTGTAACGGACCGGGATGAACCGAGCTGGTTTTGAAATTGAAAATTGCCGGAATAATTATGAGTGAGATTCGAGCCAGGGACGTGTCGCATGCTAGGCGGAGGGCACTGCTAGCCGAGCCACCGCGCGCGTTTGTTAATCTAAACGCGCGTTCTAATACTTATGCTTGTTTTCGAAGGCGGTTGGTATAAAAGCAGAGCTCGCACGAGCTTTCTTCTCCGTTTCTCTTCTTCTCCTTCGCGAATCTCTCCGACCGACAGAGCTCCCCTTCGCGATTTCTCCCCCGCCAACTTCAATTCGACCGCGTTTCTTCTTCAAATCCTAAGCCAAACCCTGATCAGCTGGTAAGTTTCTCCTTCTCTTCTTCTCCTTCGCGTTTCCGTCGACCCTTCCCCTATTTTTCGAATTTCATTTTCCGGTCAAGCTAAAGCGATTTGTTGGGTGGGTTTTGTTCAGCTGGAGTAGAGGAGTTCGACCATCCATAAATCGCTCGTCGAATCCTCCCTATCGGCCGGTCGAGCTTTCTTTCCATCGCGAGTCGCATGCTCACATCGCGTGACCGCCGAGCCACGCCACAGACGCTCGCTCGCGCTCGCGCCACGCCTCGCCAGCTCAGTGTCACCGCGGCGCCGCGCCGCGCCCGCATCCGTCCGCGCGCGCACCCAGCCGCGCCAGACGCCCATTTTCTGCGCCCGCCGCGCCCAGCCCACCAAAGTTCTTTGCCCCTGCTTCGTGCAATCGGCTCGTTCGTGCGTTCGTTGTGCCTCGTGAGTTGCTCCCAAGCTGAGCCTCGTTTATTTTATTATATTTAGGCTTATTGTGTGATTTTTTATTGTGATTGATAGGTTCTCGGTAGCTAGTTCGGGTTCGTTCGCCGCTTAGGTTTTCGTGTCAAACGTCCCCGACCAAGGTAAGGATTTCTTACCGGAGTTGTGTGGACCCTACGATATTATATGTGATTGCTGATTGATTGCTTGTTTGTGTTTATTGACATGTGTAGCTAGGTTTTCGATTCTGAATTCCCGATTAGCATGATTTTCCGATTTAATTCTCATGTTAATCCATGCTAGGTTGTTTCTTTCTAGCATGCTCGTGATCATTCCTTGCTTCGTAGTATCATGCTAGGCTCGTTGTATTCTTATTGAGCACGTATTGGATTTTATGGAATTGTTTGTCGTTTGTTAGTAAAAGTTAGAATTGCGGTAGATAGCATCATCGGGCCCGATGCATAAAGTACCTTGCATCCATGGCGGGACGTCGAGCAAGTCATTCCGATCCTTGGACCCCGTGAGGGATTAGCTAACCCAAGCGGTAGGCCCTGCAATCTTGGGTGAGGGTGGCAGTTGTTAATGCCCCAACGGTCGGGATGATGACTTGGCATTGCCTCGTCCCCGGCAGCCGGCATGTCCTTAGCATGTTTGGCAGTAGCCCCTGATTGCCACCTGTTAAGGCAAGGACGGCTTCCTGGTGTAAGCCTACCACGACCGTTCCTTGGCCCCAGGTGCGGTGGTTCAGGCTGACATAGTTTACGTGTCCAGGTCTCACACCCCTATGTCTATGACACCGATCCAAAGATTTAGTTAGGTGTGGTGACTGGATATGGGCAGCTTGCCTCCGCACCGGCAACCCCATAGTGCAAAGAGCACGCGTGCATGCTTACGCTCATTACAGCGCCGACTAGAGAGCTCCTCGGGATTGTGAGCCAGTGTACCTTTCGTCGACAGTAGACAGGCTGAGGCCGGGACTTGTTTCTCGTATAGGGCGACTGTGTGTGATATTATTTCCGGACTAAGACCCTAATTGGCATCCGAGGCCCGAGTGTGGGCTAAGCTATGTTCTCTATTCTGTGTTTATATTCATAGCTTGCATACGCTCATCGAGATGACCATGTATATCGTATTGTATCCTGGTTGGAGATTCTTACTGAGTAATTTGTTACTCACCCTTATTCTGTGGTTTTCCACAAGTAATCGTGGTGCGCGACAGGATGCCTGAAGAAGGAGCTGCGATCATGGGGCCCAGTCTTCCAACTCTGATTTTTGTATTATGACTCTTTGTGTTTTGTTTTCCCCTGAATGCATGTAGTCGGGCACAGAGCCCTAGGATGTTTGTAAATATTTGTGGATTCCAGCATTTTGTATCTGAACAGGTTTTGAATGGTTTTTAGTAAATCTCTGATCAGAGTAAACTTTCGAAATGTATTTATCTTGGAACAGTGCTTGAAACAGGGACAGTTCGTGGAAATTGTCTAGTTTTTAAATGAGTTATTTTGAATGTTTTTGTTTTAATTGGAATCCGAAATCATGTCTTTTTAAATGTCCTTTACTTTGAATGCATGCATTGGGATAATGGCCCATTTAGTGCCCCATTCGGGTCGGTCCCTTACAGTTGGTATGAGAGCTCAGAGTCATAAATTCTGGAGTATGACCTATTGTTGTAGGTCGTTTTCCCATGATCACTAGCACTCCGACAGTCATCAGGTACGCCTAAGTTTACTATTTGTTGTTTAAAAAGGGTTAAGAATTTACAATACCTGTCATCTAGTGTATGCCTTGTGTAGTATTGTGGAGCGGAGACGAGCAGGTTCTGACTCGTTATTGGTTTGGGTGTAGATCGCCAGCATGCCAGTTACCCGCGCCGGAAGAGGACGCCCGAGAGGAGGTCGAGGTGTTAGGATCGAATCTGACACCGCAGGGACATCGTCCCAAGCTGAGACTGATAGCATTCTGCCTGTAGCTCCCCCTGTTGAGCCCAGAGTAGACATTGAGGCGACTGTGCGCCGTGAGACTGCTCCTGGAGCAGAATTTGCTAATTCTATGAGGTCTATGGTGGTCGACCTGTTGAGTGGCCAGAGGGCAGAGACCCAGGCTTTGTTGGCAGCGCAGCGGGAAGAGTCCCGAGCTTAGATCGAGCAGCTTACTCGTTTGGTTCAGCAGGGCGCAGCAGCACCCCCAACTCCACAAGAGCCAGCAGCCTTTGAGGCAGAAGTGGCGGAAGGTGCCGATGAGCTGGGTAAATGGTTGAAGGATTTCGTAAAATGGAACCCTGATAAGTTTGACGCCACAGGTGATGCTTTAGCGGCAGCCAGATGGATTGCACATTTGGAGTACACCTTCCTGATTATGGTGTGCCCCGATGTGCAGAGGCCGAGGTGTGCAGCCCATGTGTTAGGGGGCGTAGCTAGATGGTGGTGGAGTCCACCCTGAGTGAGAGACCAGCTGGGTCTCCACCTGCTACCTGGGAGTTCTTCAAGACAGAATTTAAAGCCAAGTACATTAGCGATGAGGCTCAAGAGAAGATGGTAGCGCTTTTCCAGAATCTGCAGCATGGTTACGATTTACTGAGAGGAGTACGAGAGGAAGTTTTTGAGTATGGCTATTTTGCTCTCTCGGTGATAGCAACCCCGAGTTGAAAATTCGGAAGTTCATTTCAGTCCGAGCGTGGTGTGTCTCAGATGTCGTGGCTCGCCCTATCACTTATGCTAAAGTCGCTCACCGCCACTATTTACAATGGAAAGTATCCTGTTGAGCGGACTGGCGCGCGCTCGCAGGCAGCGTCTGTTCCCACCAGTAGGGGGCGTAAGAGGAGGTTTGAGTTCAGGGAGGCGGCGGCGCCGCCAAGGGCGATTCCAAAACCGGGATCAGAGGATTCTCGGCCGATTCGGCCTCGCGCAGCGGCGGTCCTAGGCGATTCTCGCTGTGTCACTTGTGGAAGAGTCCACTTTGAGCTTGTCGCACCGGGCCCAGCGGTGTTTCGATGTGGAAAGGAGGGCATATGATCCGTTCTTGTGATCACCACTATGGCGATTCGGCTGTCTGCTGTGGCAGAAGAAGAGGGCCGGGTGTTCGCTACAAACCGTTAGGAGGCTGAGCGTGTAGATGCCGCAGTGGCAGGTACGCTTCTTGTTTTGGATCATTGTGCATTTGTCTTGTTTGACTCTGGTTCCACGCACTCGTTTGTATCTGTATTGTTTGCTGAGCATGCTAGGTTAAGATTAGAGCCTCTAGGTTTTGAATTGTCTGTTGCAACTCCTTCGGGAGTTAATATGTTAGCAAAAGATAAGATTAAGGATGGCCGGATCGAGATATCCGGAGAGTTGCTGGTAGCTACGCTCATAGTTCTACCCATGAGTGGTTTCGATGTGATTCTTGGTATGGATTTGTTAGCCGCTAACCATGCATTGATTGATCGCCCATGGAAGGAAGTAGTGTTCAGCCACGGGTCGGCCCGACTTCAAGTTTCGTGGAGTCCAGTATGAGTTTGCCCGCCGATGGTGTCAGCTGTGAAAGCCCGTCGTTTGCTAGCTCATGGAGCTTGAGGCTACCTAGCCAAATTGTCCGGAGAGAGCCGTCCCTCACTGACTATTGATCAAGTGCCGGTTGTGCGGGAGTTTACTGACGTGTTTCCTGAGGAATTACCGGGGTTGCCCCCGAAGAGAGAGATTGACTTCACAATTGAGCTCGAGCCGAGGACCTCCCTATCTCGAAGGCTCCGTGATCGTATGGCGCCACCGAGTTAAAGGAATCAAGGTTGATTGCAGGAGATGTTAGATCGAGGGTTCATTCGTCCGAGTGTGTCCCCATGGGGAGCGCTAGTGTTGTTTGTGAAGAAGAAAAAGGATGGTTCGATGCGCCTATGCATTGACTATCGTGAGCTTAATAAGGTGACAAATGAAGAATAAGTATCCGCTGCCCCGTATCGATGATTTGTTCGATCGGCTTGAGGAGCTTCGTGTTCTCCAAGATAGATTTGAGATCCAGGGTATCATCATTCTGCGGATTTAGGACGCCGACATTCCTAAGAGCGGCGTTCGAGTCTAGATATGGGCACTACGAGTTTGGGGTCATGTCGTTTGGATTGACTAATGCACCAAAGCAGCTGGCGTTCATGGACATGATGGATAGGGTGTTCAAAGCATTTTTGGACGGCTTCGTCATCGTGTTCATTGACGATATTCGATCTATTCACGGACTGGGAGGATCATGCGAGAACATTTGAGACAAGTGTTGTGACCTTGAGGGAAAACCAAACTTTATGCGAAATTTTCCAAATGTGAGTTACGGTTGGAACAAGTGGCCTTCTTAGGTCACGTAGTCTCGAGAGATGGTATACCCGTGGATCCCGCAAAGATTGAGGCCGTGAGTTCGTGGGCCGGCCGACTTTCGGGCCACGAGATACGCGACTTTCTAGGCTCGGCGAGTTACTACCGTCGGTTTGTTAAGGACTTTTCCGCCATAGCCTCGCCCCTCACTCGTCTGACGAGGAAGGGTGTCGAGTTTGTTTGGGAAGATAGGTGTGATGAGAGCTTTGCCCGGCCAAGCGCGATTTGACTTCAAGACACAGTGTTGGCGATCCGGAAGGGACAGTGGTTTCGTGGTTTACAAATGATGCTTCCAAGTTTGGGTTGGGTGTGTGTTGATGCAAAGACGGGAAGGTCATTGCTTATGCTTCCGTCATTTGAAGCCATATGAGCAGAACTATCCGACTCATGATATGGAGTTGGCGCAGTGGTGTTTGTAATCAAGATTTGGAGGCATTACCGTATGGTGAGCGAATCCGGATGTTTACCGATCACCGAGCCTCAAGTATCTGTTTACTCGAGAAGGAGTTGAATATGAGACAATGGATATGGTTAGAGTTAGTGAAAGATTATGGCTGCGAAATTCTGTACCATCCGGTAAAGCCAATGTTGTAATGAGATGCTCCGAGTAGGAAAACGTCGCGACTCGCGGTGTTGTTGAGCTCCCGCCCAGACACGAGAGAGAGTTCGAGCGGGTGAGATTGCGGTGTTGTTGGGTGAGGTTATCGCCAGAGTGGCTCGATTGATGATCCGACCATCGATTAGACAATGGATTATTGATAGTCGGTGAGTGACCCGCACTTAAAAGATTATTTGTGAGTTAGTAATCGATGGAGATTTTGACTTTGTATATTCACACCGCATGTGGTTGACGTCACTGAGGCGGTTGTGTGTTCCGGATGTTGTTGCGGATTGCGAGTAGAGTTGCTCTCGAGGCCCACAATTCTCCGCTTGCTTGGCACCTGGGGGTACCAAGATGTATCGAGATCTTAAGCGAGACATACTGGTGGATGGGTATGAAAAGAGATGTGGCGGAGTTCGTCAGTCGATGTCTCACTTGTTAGCAAGTGAAGGCACCCAGGTAGAGACCAACCGGTTTGTTGCAGCCGCTGAGTGTACCTCAGTGGAAATGGGAAGAGATCTCCTTGGACTTTATTTCTGGCTTGCCGAGGACTCCGAGGAAGTTCTCTCAGATTTGGGTGATAGTCGATCGATTGACTAAGAGCGCACACTTCATTCCCGGTAGAGACACTTATACCGTGGAACAGTGGGCGCAGTTGTTTTTGGAGCAGATCATTCGTTATCACGGTGTACCTGTGAGGAACGTATCTGACCGTGATTCGAGGTTCACTTCTCGTTTCTGGAGAGCGCCCGTAGGGTTTAGGCACCGAGTGCGATTTCAAAGACAACTTTTCACCTCGCACCGATGGAGCGTGATCGAGAGGGTGAACCAGATTCTCGAAGACATGTTGAGGGCTTGTGTGTTGGATTTCCGGCAGTTGGGACCCGATATCATGATTCGATGGAGTTTGCATATAACAACGATTATCGATCGGCGATTCAGATGGCTCCGTTCGAGGCTTTGTATGGTAAGCGTTGCCGATCTCCTATGTTCTGGGAAGAGGTTGGTGATAGGCAGGTTTTGGGTCCCGAGTTGCTGCAGTTGACCAATGGTGCCGTGCAGAAGGTTAGAGCTCGTATGTTGACAATTTCAGAGCAGACGAGAAGAGTTACGCCGATGTTGGCGTCGGGACTTGGAGTTTGAGGTTGGTCGGCATGTATTCCTAAAGGTCGCACCAATGCGAGGTGTTTTGAGGTTTGGCAAGCGTGGAAAGCTGAGTCCCCGTTTTGTTGGTCCATTTGAGATTCTGGAGAGGATTGGCAGAGTCGCTTATCGGTTGGCTCTACCTCCGTCATTGTCGTGGTGCCTGATGTTTTTCATGTTTCGATGTTGAGGCAAAGATGTGCCGGACCCATCGCACATTGTGGATTTTGAGCCTTTGCAGTTGAATGAGGAGTTGAGCTTCGAGGAAAACCGGTGGGGATTCTTGCTTTTGAGACAAAGACACTGCGCAGAATCGTGAAATCCATGGTAGTAAGGTTGAGTGGAGAAGTCGAGTTCAGAGGAAGCCGATTGGGAGCGGGAGGATGAGATGAGATTGCGATTTTCGAGTGTTTCAATCTTAAGTGACTTTCGAGGACGAAAGTCTTATAATAAGGGGAGTATTGTAACGGCCCCAGAAATTTCATCCCGGTCTTCGGGAGGCCCAGGGCATTTTGGTAATTTTGGGTCGGGCCGACAAGGCGGTTTTGAAATTGAAAATTTCGGAATAATTATGAGTCAATTTGAATAGGATCGGGATTTTTGGTGAAGGCATTTGGGCTTGGGAAAGAGTAAAATTAAATAGGGAATTAAATAGCGCGTCGAGTGAGATTCGAGCCAGGGACATGTCGCGTGCTAGGGGGAGGGCGCTGCAAGCCGAGCCACCGCGCGCGTTTGTTAATCTAAACGCGCGTTCTAATACTTATGCTTGTTTTCGAAGGCGGTTGGTATAAAAGCAGAGCTCGCCCGAGCTTTCTTCTCCGTTTCTCTTCTTCTCCTTCGCGAATCTCTCCGACCGACCGAGCCCTTCGCGATTTCTCCCGCTGACTTCAATTCGACCTAGCGTTTCTTCTTCAAATTCGAAGCCAAACCACGATCGGTGGTAAGTTTCTCCTTCTCTTCTTCTCCTTCGCGTTTCCGTCGACCCTTCCCCTGTTTTTCGAATTTCATTTTCCGGTCAAGCTAAAGCGATTTGTTGGGTGGGTTTTGTTCAGCTGAAGTGGAGGAGTTCGACCATCCATAAATCGCTCGTCGAATCCTCCCCTATCGGCCGAATTCGAGCTTTCTTTCCATCGCGAGTCGCGTGCTCTGTCACTGCGCAGACCGCCGAGCCACGCCGCGCATCGCCTCGCGCCTCGCGACGCTCGCCCACTCCGTGTCACGCGCGCGCATACCGCCGCCCAAAGATCCGTCGCGCGCGCTCTGGCAGTAGCGCCCAAAGACGCCCATTTTGCGCGCCCTCGCGCCAGCAAACCCGTTCTTTGCCCGTTCGTGCAATCGGCTCGTTCGTGCGTTCGTCGTGCCTCGTGAGTTGCTCCCGAGCTGAGCCTCGTTTATTTTATTATATTTAGGCTTATTGTGTGATTTTTTATTATGATTGATAGGTTCTCGATAGCTAGTTCGGGTTCGTTCGCCGCTTAGGTTTTCGTGTCAAACGTCCCTGACCAAGGTAAGGATTTCTTACCGGAGTTGTGTGGACCCTGCGATATTATATGTGATTGTTGATTGATTGCTTGTTTGTGTTTATTGACATGTGTAGCTAGGTTCTCGATTCTGAATTCCCGATTAGCATGATTTTCCTGATTTAATTCTCATGTTAATCCATGCTAGGTTGTTTCTTTCTAGCATGCTCGTATCTGTTCCTTGCTTTGTAGTATCATGCTAGGCTCGTTGTATTCTTATTGAGCACGTATTGGATTTTATGGAATTGTTTGCTGTTTGTTAGGGCAGGTTAGAATTGCAGGTAGATAGCATCATCCGGGCCTGATGCATAAAGTACCTTGCATCCATGGCAGGGACGTCGAGCAAGTCATTCCGATCCCCGGACCCGAGAGGATTAGCTAACCAAGCGGTAGGCCCCGCAATCTTGGGTGAGGGTGGCGATTGTTAATGCCCCAACGGTCGGGATGATGACTTGGCATTGCCTCGCCCCGGCGATCGGCATGTCCTCGGCATGTTTGGCAAGAGCCCCGATTGTCACTGTTAAGGCAGGGGCGGCTTCTCGGTGTAAGCCTACCACGACCGTTCCTTGGTCCCAGTGCGGTGGTTCAGGCTGACATAGTTTACGTGTCCAAGTCTCACACCCCTATGTCAGTGACACCGATCCAAAGATTTAGTTAGGCGTGGTGACTGGATATGGGCAGCTTGCCTCGGACCGGCAACCCCATGGTCTGCAGAGAGCACGCGGTGCATGCTTACGCTCATTACAACGCCGACCGGAGAGC
This sequence comes from Sicyos edulis, assembly GCA_036507275.1. Classification (NCBI taxonomy): domain Eukaryota; kingdom Viridiplantae; phylum Streptophyta; class Magnoliopsida; order Cucurbitales; family Cucurbitaceae; genus Sicyos; species Sicyos edulis. The sequence goes on from CM071856.1 coordinate 24,098,644, forward strand.
TCCTCGGGATTGTGAGCAGCGTACCTTTTTCGTCGATGATGAGACAGCCGAGGCCGGGACTTGTTTCTCGTATAGGCGATCGTGTGTGTGATATTATTTCCGGACTAAGACCCTAATTGGCATCCGAGGCCCAAGTGTGGGCTAAGCTATGTGCTCTATTCTGTGTTTATATTCATAGCTTGCATACGCTCATCGAGATGACCATGTATATCATATTGTACCTCGGTTGGGGATTCTTACTGAGTAATTCTTTACTCACCCTTATTCTGTGGTTTTCCACAGTAATCGTGGTGCGTGACAGGATGCTGAAGAAGGAGGAGTTTTGTGATCATGGGGCCCAGTCTTCCAACTCTGATTTTTGTATTATGACTCTTTGTGTTTTGTTTTCCCCTGAATGCATGTAGTCGGGCACGGAGCCCTAGGATGTTTGTAAATATTTGTGGATTCCAGCATTTTGTATCTGAACAGGTTTTGAATGGTTTTTAGTAAATCTCTGATCAGAGTAAACTTTGGAAATGTATTTATCTTGGAACAGGTGCTTGGAAACAGGGACAGGTTCCAGGAAAATTGTCTAGTTTTTAAAGGAGTTATTTTGAATGTTTTTGTTTTAATTGGAATCCGAAATCATGTCTGTTTAAATGTCCTTTACTTTGAATGATGCATTGGGATAAGGGTCCATTTAGTGCCTCATTCGAGTCGGTCCCTTACATTAAATAAACATAATAATGACATGAGTGTAGTTACATAACTAAGTTTTTTATCCTTAAATATAATTAAAGATGAAGTCATAAATTTTAGATATTAAATTATATGAATAAAAAGATTTTTTTTATAGAATATATGAATAAAGAAATTAGACCTTTCATATTCTAACCTTTTGTTTAATTATGTATTAAAAAAATTTAAATAAATGTAATTATATATAGAGGTGAGATATAAAAAGAAGATAAAAAAAAATCATTAATTGTATTTTAATTCAATTACAAAAAAAAAAAAATTTATAAAAAAGTAATAACAAATTGTAGATTTTTTTATGAATAATGGGATAAACTTGTTAAAAACTATCATCTATATAAGCATTAAACCTTATTCAAGGAACTAAAAAAATTAACTTATTCTTTAATTTGTTTTGTTGGATTATTTGATTTAAACTTCATCTATCTTTATTTTTGTTATAACTTGAAGTATGTGATGATAAAATTTACATTTAAAAATTAACCGGTATATCTTTTATTAAATTCTTAAGTATTTATTTTAATAAAGGTATCATATTTACCCTAAATAAGTTATAGAAATTAAAATCTAATTTTTTTTCAAATTGTAGGACAAAATTTATATTTTACCCTAAATCTTTTTTTAATTCTTGAATTCATTATTTCTTGAATTTATTTGTTTTTTTTAATAATATTATAATCAATTTTAAAAATTTCATCCACAATCACTATTATTCACGTTTTCTATTGATTATAGTGAAATGAATTTTCAAACTTACAATTACAAAAAAGAAATTAATCAAATTATCTTACACGTGCAAAGCATGTATAAGTTTTCTAGTAACAATAAATGTATATAAATTTAAAAGTATTTGTATCATCTACGGTCATTAATACTATATTATAAATACTTATTAAAACTATTATGCATAATTAATACGAGGGGTGGATCTAGGTAATATAATTTAGAGGGGCAAAATTTTTTTTTTTTTTTTTTGCAAGTGTACGAACATGCTTACATCAAATTTTTTTTTATGAAACAAACATCCTAATGCAATAAACTCATAAAAAAAATTAACTTAAAGGTAAGTGACCACTACGAATTAAACTCTTAATCTTTTTTATTTTCTTTTTTTATTCAGAAAAAACACAATTAATCTTTTAATTCCACCAACAATAACATTTAAAACATTTTTAAATTGTAAAATTTTATCCATATTATTTAGTAAAGAAAGTTTATGGATATAAGAAATAAAAAAAAATGTAAAATGTTATTTTAAAAGTATTTATATAAAAATATATGAATGTAAAATATTTTTAAAGAGAGGTTTATATACATACAAATAATATTTTTACTAAATATATAATACAACAAATAAAAAAAAGGAAAGAATTAATATATATATATATATATAAGCCAATATATATACACATACGCAAAAGGAAAAAAGAGGTAAAAAGAAAACGAAAGAAAAGTACAGAAAAAAGAATAAAAAGAAAGAAAAAGTGAAAAGATGAAAATATATTTAAAAAAAGTACAAAAAGACCAATACAAATGATATATATTAAAGGGAAAAAAAGAGAAAGAGAAGAAATAAAAAGGTAGCAATTATATATAATTTAGGTTATTCTAATTTGAATTTTTTTGAGGTTTAAGGGAAATAATGGAGTTATATTAAGTAATTTGCAAACAATAACTATAGAATTGGCACGCATCCAATATTTAGCATGAGAAACACAGTTGTGTTTAAAGTAAAAATATTGAATAAAACTATGTTAATTGCGACACATAATGTAGGGAACGCAAAACTCTTTATGCTGGAAGGATGAACTAAATGCAAACGGCGAAAAGCAAAGGCAACATGACACATTCACAAGACAAATGTGTTCAAAGAATCACGTCAACAAAGAAAGAATAGAGAAATCAATCAAACAATAAAAGTTAGCGTGATCAAGAAATTCTAGCGACAATCAAGAGATTTCTTCATATATGAAGATATTCCAGCTCACTTAAACTTGCTAGCCAACCAAAACATCTCTATATATAGAAGAAGAAAAAAGCTACAATCGGTGAGCTAGTTGGTTGGCCAGAAGCTAATCCAAGTCGAAATGCAATTGGTGGTGTTCATAGGAGCCGATGACAAGAAGTCTGCACATCTTCACCATTGTACCATTTTTTTTTCATAATTAGGAGTAGATCATAGAATAGTACACAACTTTTAGTAATGCAATTTAAGAAGTTCCATTATCTACTGTAGTTCGTTTCTATGTTGCAATAGTTAGGAGCCATGGTAAGAATTTGTATGTAGAATGCTTGCTAAGATTGTCTGTTGTTAGATTTTAAACAACTGCAATTTCATTCTATTTATGTGTCGATTAGCTACCCACGTGTGCTAGCCTTCAGGGAACTCAAAAGAGGGAATTGTTGAGTGATCAAGTATGCTATGACAGGTTTGATACGAGGTCTCTGGCATTGTTAAATGAGTTATGAATAACTCTGTTGTTGCATGCGTCGACCAGAGCTACATAAATCAATAAGTGCGGAAGTACTTATTAAAATAGGGAAGCATGAAATCCATTTACCACTGAAACATGATTAACATCTTCTACATTCATATTTCTTTCCTATGCTCAATTGCATTTCATATTTTAAAGTCTTCAAAATAAACCAAACAATCACTAACAACACATTCATTTACACATTTGCATAACTCTCATGTAGTAATAATATTTCTAGACATCAATCCCCGTGGAGAACAATAAAATTATATACTTATCACTTACCACTATTTAATTACGTATACTTATGTATACCTACGATTTAAGACTTAATATTAGCAATAATATTTAAGTTTGAGAATCAACATTAGTAAACTTAAATTGCACCCAGACACTCAACCAATAACATGTTATTAAATGGGGAGGATATTAAAGGGGATGGTGCTAAAGAAGAAAAAAGAGATCAAGTTTCAAAGGTATTTATAGAGAATGAGTCTATCACTAATTGAGTTTGATCTGTGATAAAGTTCAATCAGTAATAAAGTTCTATCACTATTTGAGCTCTATCAATGAGAGAGTTTTATCACCAGATGCAGGTTAGTGTGCGAACAACTCTTTCCAAGGGTTCCAACTCAACTTTAGGGGGCACCATTGGAACAACTTCATAAAGACCAACATCATGCCAACCACTCCTAACACGGCACTGTCACGAACTCGTATGTTGCTAATATCTGCTATTTGTGCAAGAATGACAATCGACATTGGCCACATCATTAAAGATGAGGTAAGGCGACAAATGAAAAAGGTGCAAAAGAAAATGTTTTTCCTGCAATCGATCAAAGCACTGTGTATGCATTAAGGGATTTGGTGTGCACTTGATTCCTGTGCACTGAAGGTCAAGCCAGTTGACCAAGTGCCATTAAATAAGCGTAGAAAGCCCTTGCCCACGATCAAAGAGAAGATAGCCTAGATAAGAGCAACAATCATAAAGAAAGATATAATAGGTTCAATACCCCTGCCACCCAAGCCATGGTCAAAGAATGGAACCCTACTTGTTATTCTTGGAAAAATAAAAGATGGAATAAAAAACCGTGAAGACTTGGCTAAATTAAGACTTAAGTTAGCTCTAATTAAAAAGGGAGAAAAAAAGACATTTTTGCCTCCAGCATGTTACACACTATCGAGAAAGGAGAAAATGAATGTGTGAAAAAACTTATCTAAACGTAAAGTGCCTGAAGGTTATTCATCCAACATAAGCAAATTAGTGTCGCTTACTGAATTGAAATGTGCTTAAATCGCATGACCATCATGTTTTTATGCAATAATTGCTACTTGTAGCCATTTGTGGTGTTTTCCCTAAACACGTTAGATATGCAAGCATTTGTTTGTGTTTCTTCTTCAAAGCTATATGTAGTAAGTCGATCGATTCTTCTAAGTTGAAGGGATTGCAAGATGATGTAGTGGTCACTTTATACCTATTAGAGAAGTATTTTCCACCAGCCTTTTTCACAGTCATGGTTCACCTTATGGTACATCTTGTAAGAGAGATTGAATTTGTGGACCAATTTATTTGAGGTGGATGCAATTTTTTTCAGAAACCTAAATGCTATCAAAGTCCCACCCGAATTGAAAGTCATTTCATTATTTGATGTTTATGATGGCATGGAGGATATGATTCAATGATTTTGCAATGAAATTTGGGAAACTTGTGACTCCCCAAAAGATGCATGTACAACGGAAGTGTGACAAACAATTCCATGAAAATTGTCTTCTTACTTGAAGATACAAATTCAATTGTTATAGGTTGGAAGAATTCTAAGAACCGAATGATATTGTCCATTATTGATTGGAGTATAGTCGCAAAATTTACAAAAAAGGTAAATGTTTTTCAACTTTATTCTATAACTTGAACAACGTTTATAATTATTTATGCAGAACAAGTCTTTATCTTATAACATAGGAACGGACACATGATTATTTCAGGTATAGTGGAGCGAAATTCCAATTTTTCAGTTTAAGGAAAAAAAAACTTGAACACGTCTATAATTATTCATGTAGGACAAGTCTTAATTTTGTAGCTACTGCATTTGAAAGCCTAACTTATAATTTAAAGATTTAATAATGGTGATGTTGTTTTGGTGCGTTTATGATTCAAATTTTGACTAAGTTGTTTTGATTGGAAACTATAACAAGTGTTTTCAATATGATTAGAAAACATATTGGTTGAATAATTGTGATTTCTAATTTGAAGTTTTACTATTACATTTTGAAGGTATTTTGTTCTAGGTTTATTGTGTGTCTACACTTATCTACAAGTTGTCAAAATATTGTTTTTTTCTTTCGTTTATGAATGATTAATTGTAATTTATAAAATTTATATATTGGTTACTTGTGTATAAAACTTTATTTGAACGGTGATGAATGAAGTAAGCTTGACATCTATGTGAATTGTGATATTATCTTACAAATGAATGATTATTTACAAATTTAAATATTGTCATTTTTTAATTGATAGGCTTAAATGTAATTAATATAAAATAAATTTATGAATAAATAAATAGAATATATTCAATTTTATAATTTAAAAAATGTCAAGTTATCTTTTCTATGACAATTTTAATCTATCAAGAAATAGAAACCATGACTATTACAATTGGCAAGAAATGTGAATTCGTGACAGTTTACGATGTAATTTTATTTGGAAAAATAACTCTACTCTATGACATTCTAAAACTGTCATGGTAACAAAAGTTAAAATTACAAAAATAACATAATTTATGACAATTATTAAATGTCATAAAAAGAGATCTTAAACCCTATTTCTCATTGGTTCATAACAATTTTTAGTTGTCATAAAAAATATTTATGACAGTTTTATAATTGTCATAAATTATATTTTATGACATTGTTATTATATGTCATAAAAGACTTACTATGATAGGGGATACCATGACATAGCAAATTTTTTCGATAATTATCATAATAAGTTAATTATGACAATTAAAAATTGTCATAGAAAGCTGAAATTGTAGTACATATGATGATGGTTTCAATTCATTGGTCTCCTATCTAGGAATTAATTTCCTACGCCTTAACATCCAAATGTTGTTAGACTATATGTCCAGTAACATAAGTGGAGATGGGCGTAAACTGGCCTCAATAGTCAAGAATATATATATAAAAAAAAACACATGGATAAATTTGCATTTAGAATTATTCTTCCGTTAAACTTTTTTGGTATGTCATATAGATACAATATTGCAAATGATTTACTTATTTATATTAATAAATCATTAATATGTGAAAATGCATGCTTACAAACTTAAGGATTTCAAAAAAATTTTTTTGAGAAACTTGAACACGATAATCATGTCAATCTTCGTTATTTTTGTGTCTTATTCTAGTAGTTGTTTGTAATATAATAAATTAAATTAGTGCATAAAGTATAATTGTTTTTAATTATTTCTTAGTCATATGTATTAAACATGTCATACTTATTAATAAAATACAATTTTTGTTTTTATTATGCATGATTATGATGCTTATTGATTTATTATTTTTTTCCATAAAGATTAATAAAAAAATATTTAACTCTTTAAAAGTTATAAATCTTTTAAATTAAAGATTATTAATATTTTGATCCAACTATTAAATTCATAAATATTTATGCTTAAAATGTACTTTGATATCATTCTTGTATCATTTATGATTAATTGATCAAATGTGCACAATCAAATGCATATGGAGATGCACAATTCTTAAATTAATTAAGAAATGACATTTTAGATGCACATCTAGTTGCATGAGTATAAAATAATTTTGAATTTATGAGCATATAGTAATTATGTTCTTTTATCGTCAAAATATTATTCCCAAATATTTATAGTATTGATTAATGAAAAATAAATCACGTGGAAGTGAACATTTGAAATTTGCAACATTCTCTTGAAGTAATGATTAATCATTTTTACTCTCATAAATATAACATATTTGATAATTTTACCATATAAAATAAAATTAATTATTCGAAATTTTTGTCTAAGGATTGTTCTGTCTAGACTAAAATATTTAAGTCGACAAAAATGGAACATCTTTACCTGGAAACTAACCTAAAAGTTGAAATAATGAATACTATCTTCAAAAATAGAGGAGACTTCATTGAAACTTTTGAAAAGAAAAAAAAAATCATTTTAACAGTCAACTTTGATCTTCTAGTTAGAAGATCAAAGTTGACTGTTGATATATATATTTTTAAACAATAAAGTATTCTATACTTTAAAAACCCAAAATTTATGTATCCAAATGAGGCATATATATTAGGTCAATGTGAATTAAATTAATCAACGTGAATACACATGAACATCTATTGAAGGACCAGAAGATTCTTCAATCTATTAAATTGTTATGAGATGTGTCTACTCTCCTAAAATATAAATTTACATTTCATTACCAGCTAAATTATGATTGAATTCTTTACATATTTCAAGAAGAAATTCAGGACATATGATTAAATTCTAAGGGATGGTCTATATTACGAAGTTTAATCTTGCATTTGTAAGATTAATTTCTCAAATAATTAAGTTAAAGAGAATTTTTTTAATTATTAAATTAAAAAGAACCATCTTGGTAATGTTGGTAATTTTTCATCTCAAACTACAAGTAATTATTGTATATAGTTTATATTAAGTATTGAACATCATGTAGTTTTATGTTCATTCATAAAATGATTAAACACAATCATTTATGAGAATAGAGCTTCAAATAACTATAAGGTCATGTGATTGTCCATAGTGTTGCTAATATATAAAAAAAATTAGACATGCAACCTCTCATAATATTCCCCAATACAATTAGCTTATGGCTAAATATTTTCCATCTGCAAGTTTTAATGTGCATTAATGTTTAAAGTGTTCCACCACGACACATTAAGACCAGTCTCTAGAAGAGACTAGAAATATATATCCATTAATGTTTTTAATGTTTTTAATGTTTAAAGCATGCTCGTAAGGACACTCATTGTATCCATTTTCCTTAAAATATGTATTAATGCGAGTATTTCATGCTCGCGGTGCTTGCTTAAACCCGTAAAATACTTTTTTCAACTTTAATTAGCACCTTCTTCTTTTCTCCAATTTTCACATATCCGGGTGGTTTCTCAATGTACACTTCTTTTTCAAGCACATTGTTAAAAAATGTTATTTTTACATCCATTTGATAAATCGGCCATTTAAATTTGTGCCGCTTGAGAAATGACCAATCGGATTGTCTCCATTGTCGCAATGGGAGCAAAAACTTCGTAATAGTCAATTCCCACTTTCTACTTGTATCCCTTCGCAACAAGTCTCGCCTTGTATCGCTCTATCTTCCCTTTCACATTCATCGTTTTCTTGAATACCCACTTCACACCAATCAGCTGACTTGCATTCGACAATTCTATCAACTTCCATGTATCATTTCACTTAATCTCATTAATCTCATCATACATTTCTATTCGCCACTTCTCATCTTTCAGCTCTTCTTTAAAGCTAATACTTCTGCATCTGTCAAAATATATACAAGATGTTCCTCATTTATCTCATTGTACGTATCTTGCAAACTCTGTATTCTAGGTTGTTGCGCTTCATCTTCATCATCGGTTGCTTTATGATCTCTTGGCATACTCGTTGATGCAAAAATTGGTAATTCTCCAACCTCGATGCTGTCTTCCATCGAATTGTTTCAGTCTCATTCACTTTCTTCATTTACTCACACATCGCGACTCACCAACATCTTCTTGCATGTAGCTTGTATCCTTTTGTTTTTTCATCATAGCTAATAAACATATATATCTTGCTCTTGTCTTCGAGCTTTGTTCTTCGCTGATCGAGTACGTGTGCATAAGCCATACTACCATCTGAGATGTAAAACTATCGACTTTCGTCTCCTCCATGCCTCTTGCGGTGTTTTATCATCTTGTTTCGCACGTGAACATCGATTTTGTACATAGATTGTGCACTGCACTACTTCCATCCAAAATTCCTTTGGCATACTTTTACTCTTCAGCATTGCTCGAACCATGTCAACAATGGTTCTATTTTTCCTCTCAACAACACCAATTTATTGAGGAGTGTATGGTGCGGTTAGAGATCACCTTATGTCTTGCTCCTAGCAATACTTCATAAAAGTTGTCAAAGTATATCTACCACCCTATGAATCTTTTGAATGCCTCGAATGCCTCTAACTTTTCTTTCAAAAAATACACCCATATTTTTCCTGGAGAAACCATTAATAAAAGAAATGAAGTAACTTTTTCCGCTGAAAGATTTTGGGGTAATTGGTCCGAATATATCCGTATAAATCGCCTTGAACAGTTGTTTCACCCGATATTGCGCATTCTTTTGAAACGACGTTCTCGCAAGCTTGCTGAGCACGCATTCTTCATAAAACATTCCTTCATAGTCCATGTCAGGTAACCTGTGCACCATATCTTTCTTCACTGACTCTTTTAGTCCACCATTATGTGAGTGACCAAAATGAAGATGCCACAATGATGTCTTATCTTCTACATCAATTCGCAAACACTTTTACTTTTTATGCATTGCCAAAAGATACATGTCCATCTTCAATTATTCGCATCTCTTTAAACAGATGCTCGTAACTACAAACATGTTTGCTTGCTCTTGAGATACCATATAGTTTCATTGTTGTTGCTGCCTTCTTTATGCGCCATCAAAAGAACACCTTCTTTCGCATTGCCTTCTAATGCTAGGTTGGTTGTTTCTTCAACCTTTTTCTACGCTCAGGATTCTCTCGCAAAATTCCTTTCTTGTCCATAATTGTAGCATTTTTTGGAATACTAGTCACTCACATAGTGACCATACTTGTGACATTTGTAGCATTCAATATTAGATTGATTCGTTCGATTTCCTCTTCCTGGGCAACGTCCTCTTTCGCACCAATTCGCTTGCTCGTATGTCCCTTCTTCGCATCATAACTGGCATTTTGACTATTGCGACCATATCCACTACCTCCCACGGTCGCAACCTCTACCCTGAAACTGTTTAGAATATAGTACATTTTCATCTTCGATTGACACCTTGGTTTGAAGTGCTTGCTCCAACAATTCCTATTTCTTCTTGTTCTTTCGCTGTTCGTATGCCTGAAGAGAACAACAAGCTCATCAAGAGTGAGCGTCCCAAGATCCTTTGACTTTTCTCTTGCGCATACAATATTCTCAAAATTATCCGTCAATGATCTCAAAATCTTTTCCACAACTTGCACATCCGTTAGCTTTTCACCCTTGCGATTGAGTTAGTTCACCACCGTCTGCACATGCATGATATAGTCAGATACGCTTTCTGGCTCCTTCATCCTTATGCTCTCCAACTCGCCGCGAAGAGTTTGGAGATGCACTTGCTTGATTCGGTGAGCTCCTTTGAACACTTTTTCTAATGTATCCCACACTTCTTTTGAAGTTTTTGCTCTAGCAATCTTCTCAAAGCCTGATTCATTAACTACACGGAACAACATGTACAATGTTTTTTTAATACTTCTTCAATGACTATACATATATGTCATTAATGGTTTAACCATGACTATAATATAATGCCATAAATGATTCTGATTATGACACTTCTATATTGTCGTTATTAATTCTTCAATGACTATAAACATGTGTTATTAATGTTTCAACAATGACTATACTATAATGTTATAATTGGTTCTACCGTGACACTTTTAATGAAGTGTCATAGTTAAACCTTTCATAACACTAGGTATAAACAACTTTTATTTTTAGTTATATAAGGTATTTATGACTATAAATTATAGTTCATATATTTAGTTTTTCTAGTAGTGTTATTTGTCGGTTTTGGTCAATGCCACCAAAACATAAGTTATATATATAAAGAATTATTTAAGTACGAAGCATTTTCTGTTTAAGATTTACGAAGGAGAATTTTCTTGTATAAAAAGATAATAAATAAAGATTGCATAGACAAGAAAAAAAAATTTAGAAGAAAATTTATAGCAAAAAACGTCCACGGAAAAAATCAAATGAACTAATTAATTTCAATCAATTCAGCTCAGTAATAACAATTAATATAGCTGAATAAAAGCAAGTAAGCTCAACTAATTGAAAACAATCCATTCAATCAATTAAACAAAAATCTAAGTTCAGTTCATTGAAATAATAATTCTAGAATATAAGAAAATACAAAAAAATTTGTAGATAAAATATTTTTAAAATACATTATAATTAAAATTGTTGAAGTAGCAATTCCATTTACAAAAGAGTGTTATTTATTAACTCTTTCGAACTCGGATATAATATTGTGTATTCTGTTTTCCCTATGCTAACTCCTTTATAAAAATGACTATTCTTTATTAGAGAATATCTAGATTCTACTTTAAAATCAATTGACAATGGAGAGAATAATTCATATCTCTTATAAATGAGGGACAATTGTGAAATCCTAATATGTCATCTCAAGATAGTGCCTATTTTGGGCTCACTAATCTTGAATTGGATCTCAATATCATTTTTATTGGTCCAATTCTTGTTTGGACTATTTGTGCTCTAATACCATATTATAACATATGAAATTCCACTTCAAAATCAATTGGCAACGAGTGAAGTACTTATATCTCTTATAGACTTGTAAGACTCCATACTTTTCCAACGTTGGACAATCGTGAGACCCTAACATTCCTATCCATTGATGTTGTAAATGTAATCGTTTATGAATCATGTAAATATCTATGTTGATTACTATATATCATGTAAATATCATGTAAAATGATATATATATCATTTGAATGTATGGATGTCTGTTCGGATAACTTTTTTTTATCTAAACTTGTTTATTTCAATAATTTGTCTACACATGACATTCAAAGACGTCAGTAGTTTTCATAAAATTAAAACCTTCAAGAGGAAGGGATAGTACTTTATTAAGGAACATAGTGCGTAGTGAAATAAAAGGTCAACCACAGACATATTATTGACCATATAGATAAACCTAGATCGATTACTCGATGGATTTACCATCGATGGAGTTACCAGGGTGTGATTTACCAGCGTGTGGTTTACCATTGAGACGACCATTCGGGCCCTGGAACCTCATGGCATAATCAACGAGCTTATCAAGCTCGTCTTCGGTGATTAAGCCATCACCATCTTCATCAGCATATGAGAGACCATAGTGAGCTTTGTAGTATGGGAGACGATTTCCTAATAAGCTAAAGACTTGAGTGATCTCACTCATGCTGAGGACGCCATCTCCGTCGATGTCGTGCTCTCTAAAGAGATCCTTCATCTCCTCCCTCGACAACTTCATATGTGATTTGAATAGCGCCATTGAATGATATCGAGACCGTGTTTTGGTTTATTGATTGCTTGTAGATGGAGTGTTTATATAGAGTTGGTAAGTGCCTTAAACCATTCGATAGAGTAAGAGAGAGATTCAAAATAATTGATATTCTTTATGATAACTTCCACACAGTATTTTCAATTGAATCGATGCTCTAAGGCATCTTAACAATTACTTTAATGCATTTGCTATAGAAGGAATAAAGTTTTTTGAGCATCCCTATCAATTAAGAATATATAAAGTTTACGAGTGCATTTTTAAAAGTTTTTGGAACCAGAAACTTGAAAGCGAGTTTCACGAGGTTCAAGTCATTGATTTTTTCTTAGGTAAATAACATTTCATAATAAAAAATAAATAAATAAACCCTATGTAGCAGTTTACTACAACTTAAAATAGGTGGTATCAAATTTAATCCGTATAACAATTATATTTATGTTTTATTAGAATTATTGATTAACCATGAGATAATGAACTCGATTTAAATATTTTTATTTTCTTAGTAGCACAATAATTGGTTAAAACATATCACTGGATTTGAATGACCAATTTCAATGTTTCTTTTTTGAAAACTCAAAAATTATTGTGTTGGCTCCCTTAGATCAAGGCATCACCAATTCAGAGGGTTCTCTATATTCAATTTATCAAAGAGTTTCGAATTTAGAATCTCAAAAAGAAAACACTCTTCAAGTTTGTACCTTCAACCAACAATGCTACCATTCAAGAGGGATTTGGATGTTATAAATGTGGACAACAATTTTTTTTTCAATTTTTAATAATTTTTCTAATATATTCATTATCTTCTTTTTTTTCTTTTTTCTTTTTTATTTTTTTTACTTTTTTCAGTATAATAAATAATGGGGCCTGTTCATGTATAGCAAAATAGGGTAAAATAATTCAATGTATAGCAGATTTTGAAAAATAAGTCTTTTGTAGCAGAATCTTCAAACGGGTCTGGTGAATTGACAAAACAGCCCACGTCTAGATAAAAGAAAACAGCCCACGTCGAAATATGTTCTATCAATTTACTTTTGTCCTGATATGCCTAAGTGATAGAAGACTTATGTATAAGTGATAGATGACTAATGCATAGGTGATAGAAGGATTATGTATAAGTGATATAAGGCTTATGCATAGGTGATAGAAAACTTTATGTAAAGGTGATAGAAGGTTTATGTCTAAGTGATAGAAGGGTTATGTATAGGTGATAGACGACTAATTCATAGGTGCTAGAAGGATTATGTATAAGTGATAGAAGGTTTATACCTAAGTGATAGAAGACTTATGCATAGGTGACAGAAGGCTTATGTAAAGGTGATAGAAGGTTTATGCCTAAGTGATAGAAGGTTTATGCCTAAGTGATAGAAGGATTATGTATATGTGATAAACGGCTAATGCATAGGTGATAGGAGAATTATGTATAAGTGATAGAAAGTTTATACCTAAATGATAGAAGGCTTATGCATAGGTGATAGAAGAATTATGTATAAGTGATAGAAAGTTTATACCTAGATGATAGAAGACTTATGCATAGGTGATAGAAGACTTATGTAAAAGTGATAGAAGGTTTATGCCTAAGTGATAGAAGGCTTAAGTATAGGTGATAGACAACTAATGCATAGGTGATAGAAGGATTATGTATAAGAGTGATATAAGGTTCATACCTAAGTGATAGAAGGCTTATGCATATGTGATAGAAGACTTATCTAAATGTGATAGAATGTTTATGCCTAAGTGATAGAAGACTTATATATAGGTGATAGACGACTTATGCATGAGTGATAGAAAGTTTAAGCCCAAGTAGACAAAACTGAAGTCATAGTAGTAACTTCTAGCTAACACCAAAGAAACTGACTTCTATCACCTAAAAAAATGAATGACTTCTATCACTTAAAAAAAAAAGAATGGCATCCATCATTTACAAAAATGATTGAATTCTATCATTTAAATAGATAGACTTCTATCAATTAGATATTACATTCTCTAAACAAAGTTGGGAAGCTAGTCATTATTGAAAAATTGAAGCAAATTTAAGTAAAACCTTTTTTAGACTAATTAGTTGAACGAATTGACTTCTATCATGTTTTTAAATGATAAAAGTTAATCATTTATCAATTAAACTGATTAATTTCTATGACTTAAAAAATTGATTGACTTATATCCCTTTAAAATAGTTTTGTATAAATATTTTTAAGAATAATTTTCTTATTCTTTAGGGGACTTTACATGTTTGGCAAAAAATATCATAAATAACATTATTTAAAAAAAAATCATATATAGAAAAAAAGGACGGTTTTGGTAAAATGACCAAAATGTTGACGCTTCAATCAATTTTCAGTCCATTTTTAACTGATAGATTTAATTATCTTTCCACCGATAGATTTAATCAATTTTCTTACTAAAATCACATATTCTAACTTGGAACTATGGTGTTGTTGACATATTTGAAGTTAATTCTACAAATATTTATGATGATTATAATTTAATGACATAGAAAGGTTAAAATAAAATATTTAAATTTGATATAATGGAGTAAAAAATAAAAAAATTTCCTTTCAAAAAAATAAAAAGTGAAAATTATTGTAAGAAACAAAAGATGTGGCTCCAAAAAATTTGAATTTAGTATATGGAAAAATAAACCTTTAAAACCCCCTTACATCATCGGCTCCGCTACATCATCGTCGATTTCTCTGAGTCTCTCTTTCAACACATACATCCACTCTCCACGCACACATCCACTAGGGTTAAGATAGGAATTTTAAAAAAATGTGGTAAAATTCTACTATAAAAGAATTATTTTAAAGAAAGTGCTATAATTAAAATACCTTCTTTTAAAAGTGTTATCCATGACAAATTCTGTGGAATTTGAACGTGCAACTTTATGATAAAAAATAAGCTTTTCTTTGACTATTTTTTTGACCTTCTTAAGGAAAAATATTAGATTACAAACAATATTTTTTTAAAAAAAAAATTATAGTTTTAGAAAGTACATTGAAAAAGTGATTACCATCTTTCAAAATTTATTTAAAGAACAAATACCAAATTTTTGTATATCGCAATTGCACATTATCTATTCTCTTCTAAAAGTATCATTGAAAATTTTTATATGACACTTTTATATACCATCCAATATGGGCATATGATACTTTTCGAAAGTTTCATTAAAACTTTATTAAAATTTATTTTTCTTTTTAAGAAAACTTTTTATTTTATAAAGAAAAGTATATCTTGCTGTGATTAAAATATCCCTTACTTTATTATCATTATTTCTAAAGGAAAGAAAAAAAAAGAAACCATTGATTAATAAAAATAAAAATGCGTGCAAATCTATTCCCAACAAATAGGAAGCAGCCACAATAGAAAACAAATTCTTTACTAGTGACATAACAGTCAATTTAAATTTGAATCCAAAATAAATTTCTCACCTAAAGAATGTTTGAGAATTCATTTCTTGAATTTTCCATTTCAGTCCTAGGAAAATGAAGATAAAAATATTTGGTATTTAACAAAAATATGCCTGTGAAGAAGTCTTAGGAAAGCTGTTTATTATTATTGTTTTTTAAAGACTAATTCTTTTGTTAGGAATAACCGATTTTAAGATTTAATTTTCTATTTTAAAAATAAAAATTATTGATTTGAGAATTTCAAAACTTCTTTTGTAATAAGGTATGGTTCTTCAGACGTTGATTTTTTTTTTTTTTTTTGTCAATTATACATATCACGTTGTTATTTTAAATTAATTATGAAATTAAAAATAACTAGATTAATCATAAATTTAATTATGTCAAAATTTGGTCAATAAGAATCAAATTTATTAAAACTAGATTCTAAATATATAAATAACTGAATGGGTCGGTGGCGCAGTTGATTATTTTATTTGGCGTTAATTTATTTTAAATTCACCGTCACGAGTATGGGTTGGCACTTTTCCTACCCAATTCAAGCTAATTAAAGAGTCAACTCAACCTAATTCTTATATGTTTAGGTTGAGTCATTGTGGTTTGATAACTATCAAGAGATCTATTTAGGCTATATTTTTAATAAATTTTATGTAAGTTATGCATTAAATTGAGTAATTATTAGATTAGAATATCATTAAGAAGGAAGATTTATATAAATATTATGCATATAGATTCTAGGAGCCTAGAATGAAAAACTAAGGAAAATTAAAAGTCCACTTTCAAAGAAGAGATCCATCGTCCTTCTGTTGCTCATCCTCATTCTAATCCCAATTCCTCTCTCGCTTTTTCTTCTCCTCATTTACGATCCAAGGTTCTCCTCTTTTTTCTTTTTTTATTTTGCTTTTATTTCTACAATGTTAAATCCATCCATTTCACTTCTTGTTTCATTGCCTTCATCATCCGATTTCATTGTGTCTCAACCGTTGTATCATTATTTTTTATGGGTGCTTGATTTTGTGTTTTTGAATAATTTGCTGGAATTGAATTCCAGAGTTTTGGTGGGGAATGAAACTATAAGCTAAGTGTTGGATGTTGGATGTTTTTTGCATTAACATGTTAAGATCCTAAGTATCATCGAACTTTGTCATGTGCAGGAGTTGGGAACACTATAAGCTTCGCATTTAGTGGAAAAATTGAAGGCTAGACTGCGATGTTGGACGCATTGAAAGCTGTAGAATTGCAAAGATCCCCTACAACATAATTTCGAAAATATAGGAAAAATGATTCGTAAGATAAAATACAAATCAAATCTTTCCGAAAATGGGTCTGCTTTGCAAGCATCCTAAAAGCCTATAAATAGAGTAGAAGAGTGAAGAGAAGGTGTGTCTGTTCGGCTAGAGTAATATCAGGTGGTTTGTTGCAAGGTGCCTATTTCAAGGGTTTTCTTCTCCTCATCCAAGGGTAGAGGCTTTAAATGGAGTTCAAGATATCAAAGTGTTAGTTGGGATCATGTTCTTAAGCAGCGCCAATTTATAGCTTTTCTATGGCTTCCTTAACCCACTAATAGAATTTCTTGAATAAATGGTGGGTGAAGCCCATCACTATTTTAAAATAATGGCGGACATCAGTCTGCCATCAATTTCATTGGCAGCATAGCAATTTGATGAAACGTCTACAAAAGATGGTGGGCAGCACCCGCCACCCGAACCCGCACGCGTTTGCATAATATGTGGCAGACTTTTCTATGGCGCGCGTTTATGTACACTACCAATAATTTTTAAATGGGAGTCTATCGTGTTCGACACCATTTCCATTATTTCTTTTAAAAAAAAAAATCCCCACGAAAGTGGTCTTGGATAGTTATTTTAAAATTGTCCCCTCGTTTGTGCTTACCATTAAAAGACAGTATCACTTTATAAAAAAAAAGACATATATTGTGCCCGTCATTAAAAGACATCATCACTTTATTAAAAAAATAACATATATTGTGTCTGCCATTAAAAATCATTCTACTTTATAAAAAAGAAAATAGATTGTCTTCAAATGATGTCAAACCAACCACCAGATCATTAAACAACATTTAAACTTTCCTAATCCTCCAATTTCTAACTTCTAAACAATATGAAACTATTTTAACAATAAATCTAATCACCACTAACCCATGCATGGAATCCTAACTTCTAAATTCTATAAACACATGCATGGATATGCACCAGACATTTTGCCAGCAGAACGGCGCAATAATGGGATTAAATTTGTTTCTCCATACTTAAAAACAAAGAACAAACACTAATTTTGTATCAAATGTCTACTTATGAATTCTGCCTATTCTACTCGTAACTCATCAATCTTGGCTTGAATGAATAAGGTTGGGTCGGCACTGAACTTCAAATATTGAGACATTTAATTAAAAACACTAAATTAGTGCATCTTTATATATATATATATATATATATATATATATATATATATATATAAATTTATTTATATAATTATATTTAACATGAATGTATAAAAAAAACTTACAGGTTTCAATAGGTGTGTGGATGTGTTGTATATCATCTTTCGTATGAACAGTTGGACGTAAAATTCGCATACTATTGATCCATTTTGTTCAAGGCACTAGTGAATTTTTTTTTTTTACATACTTAGTCCGATAATTCAACATGACAAAAAGCGACTAACAAAAGAATTTGATTCAACTTACCTTCACCCATTTGCAATTTAATTTTAAGGCCCTCGACGTGTGTCTTAATTGCAATACTCGGTAAACACTATATTGATAAAGTTGAAAGTTTTTAATTTAAAATGATAACATAAAGAAATTCAAAGTTTAAATGTTTATTAATTTAGAAACTTACTTATTTTCGATACGAACTAAACTCTAGTTGAACGGATTTTGACTAATCGAGTTGAAAACATACAATGTATTTTTAGCAGGAATTAGGATGACCAAAATCCAGTGGTGTTTATACAATTTAACGAATATTGAAACTATGATATAAACATAATTAATAGGGGCTTTTGCATGTATATTACAAAATGGATAAAATATTTCATGAATAGCACAATAATGAAAATATTTGCACATATAGCAAAAATTGTAAATTGATAGACTTCATATTGATAGATTCTATCGATAAAAGGTGATGGAATCAATTACTAATAAATAAAGTAAATTGATAGACTTCCATCAGATTCTATCAAGAGTCTATCAATAAGAGCCAATAGAATCAATCACTGATAAAATTGATAGACTTCCATCACTAGAGAATGATAGATTCTATCAAAGTCTTCTATAAAAAAGGTAAATAATTGTTTTTTTAAAATGGCAGAATTTGCTATAAAAGAATTATTTTTAAAAATGTGCTATAATTGTAAACTGTGGTAAACAAGTTGCTATACAGCGCAAATTCCCTAATTAATAGGTATAAAAATGCAAAATTTGGAACACATACTCATCATTGAAGGAAAGAATACCCGTTGATTTAGATGCACCAACTTGTCTAACCTATTATCTAGATGTGAAATTCGGTGTTCTGCATTTGTTTTATCCAAAGCCATTCCAAACTCGCTACCGTCTACTAGTAAGTAGTTATCCAGTGTCTCTTGATCGCAAGTAGACCATAAGTAACTGAAATAGAATGTGGAGACGTTATTAAACAAGACAAACAAATATAGTAGTTGCAAAATCGCTACCGTTTACTTACTAGATATAACAGAGTATGGGAGTAAAGCCTATTTTTCCATATTACAATATTATAAA
Source organism: Sicyos edulis (assembly GCA_036507275.1). Taxonomy (NCBI): domain Eukaryota; kingdom Viridiplantae; phylum Streptophyta; class Magnoliopsida; order Cucurbitales; family Cucurbitaceae; genus Sicyos; species Sicyos edulis. Next base: position 24,118,370 of record CM071856.1, read on the forward strand.
ATCTCTTCTTGAGCAATTTAACAATATACAGGCACCATCACCTACCATGTTTTTTGTAATTGGTATACTTAGTAAGCCACCATGACCCAGTTTATCTCTAGCATATATGTTCCACCTTAAACATTGTTAGGCCAGACATGTTTGATTGATGAGAGTGTGAATCTGATACAACCTTCTTATTAGTAGCTTTTTTTAATTTAGAGTGTTATCATAACAATAAACCTTGTTAGTATACATGAAAATATATTATTAGTAAAATAATGTGTTACATACTAAATTAAAAAGGTATAATTTAGTATACATGAAAATATACTTTCTTGGTTATTAAAGGTGTCCCGATCAATGATCTTGGCCATGACACAAAAGACTTTAAACCTTGTCCATGGTATTAAAGTTCCTCGTTTATAGGAATGGGTAGGTCTACATCCTTATTTCCTTCAATGTTCAAATCGACTGAGACGCACAAGTTGTATTTCCCTAAAAGGTGATTATGTACCCTAATAGATGAACCGCTCGACTCATACACAATACAAATGGCAACAATTTGACCTCCATATTCAACGACAAGATGACAAGGTATACTTTTAAAAAAAAAAACAAATCAAAATTAGTGTACATTCATTCAAATTTATTATTAAATTAAATATTATGAAACTTACTTCTCCTAAATCAATTGGGACATCAGGATGACCAATGGGTTCTCCAATGACGTTGAACCGTTCTAGGATCTGGTTTTCTTTTTTTATGGCATCTTTATTACTCCTCTCACAAGGAGAATCTAATTGTTGAGACCAATTGACTTGATATTCTGGTTAAGTTATATTACTACTTAAGTATGAAAATACATGATAAATTTTAATTAATAATGTGGTTACATTTATACAATCTCAAATCATCTCTTTTAGTTGCTTAGGGACAAATTTCAAAGTATTAAACGTGATAGGTATATGTGTTCTAGCACATACACCAATAAAATGACGTAATTTTTTTGAAGCATTGCCGATATCTTTACCCATTGAATTATATTAAATAATGCGTCGTTCTCCAGCCATATTTTCTTGAGAAAGCTCACGCAAGATTGTCATGCCTATAGTATTTCTATTTTGAGCATGTCGGCTCGTGGTAACATCGTCATCATGATAGCTACCCTACCTAGGCATAATATCAACCTACATAAGGAATAATACATGTTAATAACAAATGGAAAAGACATATAAAGATTATAAGTTACATAATTACAGAAATATATGTGCAAATAATAACACTAACCTATTTATTAATACATATACCTTCACAATCACTTCAAATATAGGAGATTGAGTCATCATCGACAATATTAGGTAGGGATTCTATGACTCTAGTTAGGCGATTCGAGCCGCATGTACTATTGTTAGTAATTAATTTTGAGTGCTTATTGCTTAGTATGTCTCAGAATCCCATTACGCGCAAGTATACGTGGTCGAATTGTAGCAAGTAATAAGTAGTTATTTTATCAATCCCACGGAGAATTGGAAGCACAATGACATACACATCAAGGGTCAAAATAGAGAAAAATGGGGTTTTTAAAGTGTTTTGGATCGTGATACTAATCTAATGCTAATGCTAATCCTGAACAAATGTTATGTGAATGAGAATACACTACTAATGTGAATATTCTAACTAGAATGAAGAATAAAACAGGCATGCATTGCGCAGTGGGTTTGAAATCATACTTCCCTCTCAAACAAATGCATGATAAATTCTTTCACTAGCATTCCAATATACTTCTACTTCTTAATCATCTTATTGGACCTAGAACTATATGAATTACTTAACAAGAAATCGTTCGTAATACAATTTAATCAAGCACGGTGAGTTTTCATGAGAAAAACAGTTCTTACTAAACTTTAACTTCAAGTCTTTGTTCGGAGAACTTGATAGCAACCTACAGGTACAGGTACTTGCGTAAGCAGCTAGTGAGATAGTTATTCCTAACATCTCTATAAGAAGCACTTAAGATTAAGTCTTACCTAGTGAGCATGGTTATGTTAAACTCTTAACATTCTCTTTTTCGAGGCAGATGCTAAGCACTAGCAATTGGATGGTCAATCAACCAGCGATAAATAAGAACAACCGTCGTTCTTACCGATTTTCTTCTTTACCTTAACATTGAGTTAACTATATTACGTCCTGATTTTCCTAAGATTATTTTCTTTCATTAATTCTAATTATAAGTTGTAGTAGAAGACCAAGTCTGAAATAAAAAAACTCATAGAATTAAATTGAGAAAATGGCTCACTTGTGTTCATGAAATGCATAAAGAAAAATAGAGTATGAAATGAGAAATAAGAAATACAATGCTAGTCTAAATCTATCTATGGAGTAATAGAATTTCCATCATTGTTGTCAATGAAGTCTTCTTCTACACGCCTCATTGATACTAAGTTCTTCCGGGCTACAGATGAATAGGATTTCATCAAGATCTCCCAAGAGACCTCGAGTTTCGAGCATTTATCAATGTTAGTTCCCTTTCAAACAAACACATCTTCTTCTTCGATCAATCTTCTATTTATAATGTCCAGGGCTTCTTGTTGATCATGTCCAATCCTTGCGTTGTCCTTCTAGAATATTCAATTTGCCAATTATTTCCATCTTGGTCCCATTGATTTTGTAATTTGATTGCCAGTTAACTTTTTCCTTTTCTGTCCTATTAACTCATCCGCTCCATCTTTGCAAAGCTTTCCTGCGAATGTAAGACACGTCAGCAAATTTGTGCATAATAGCCTAGTTTTTTAGCTTATATGCATGTTTGGCATCTAAGAAGTGCATAATGCACAGTTTTGCTGTTGCGTTTTCTTTTAGCTCGCATATACAAATAGTTGCAGATGTTTAAGTTGAAAATTACCTATTTTCTTTGCTTGCTTACTTCTTTTTTGAGTAAATTGTAAGGTTTTAGAGGCTTAAATAGTGCTATTAATTAACGCTATCAGATTCCATACCCACAATCTTGGTCAATATCATCTTCCTCATGACCGTGTTCTACAACTATTTTTTGTGAAGGCGTTAGAACCACCGACAAACAAGCTTCCTTTCGGAAGCTATAAGGTGAACCGTTAATAATCATACACTTAAAAAAAAATTAAACAACCAAATGACTAAAACTCAAACATCAATTTTTTTTAAATATAAGAAACTACTTTCAAAATCATAAAATTTCCAGCAAAGAACGTGATCATAAAATTTCCAGCAAAGAACTGTCATAGAAAGTCATATTTATAGTAGTGATCTCATCCAAATTTTAGGACAAGTAATATGGGCTTGACTGGCACCCATATTACTTTAAGAAACTCGTTGGATAAGAGATAACATATACTAGACATCAACCCTCAACAGTTATGGATGCATCAGAGGAAAGCAGTCAAGGGAACATATTAGGAAGTAGATAAAAAGTATTCTAAATGGTGTACAATCTTATATCTGTGCCATGAATTGATTTTTCTTGTTCGTATTTGACTCCAAGAACTCCTAATTAAAATGAGTTTTTTTTATTCACTGCACCATAAAACACAAAAAATGACATAATCAACTAATTAGTATAGCAACTCAAATGAGGTTTTAATAGAATAGAAGGAAAAAAAAAAAAAAAGAGAGAGACAAGTCAATCAACAAAATGTGTACACAAATTCAAGCCAAATAAAGAAAACACTATGAAAAGAAAATTACTTGAGCATATAGTACACAATCTCAACTTTGTGATAACAAACTCAAAGAACTTCAATATTCAGATGACCAGATCTAATAAAACCAATAATCGATTTAAAAGAATAACAAGATTCTAAACAATAAAAACTAGTAAAGGAAAATTCAAAGAAAAAATCAGAAATTTATTGAGTCACAACATTCAGACCCATAATAAAAAAAATTGACTCTTCTCTTGAATACTAAATGATTTAGTCAAGGGCACAATACTTACAATGATTGATTATGCACAAAGGGGCAATGCCTTCAACACATTTGTTCCTTACAACACGCCTCCATCTAAGAGTAAAGCATGAACAAACTTGTCCATCAAAGTTCATTTTACGCAACAAACTAATTACAGCAAATCCATAAACTCGTAATCATGCTAACCTTATCCATGAAAACTCTCAGGCTTAAGAACTCACCTACTACTTTGTCTAGTCCAAAAAACTATAGCATAAAGCAAGTAAACACTCACAAAATTGAAACATGATATGTGCATATATATCTACATCAAATAATAACATTGTGAATTTAGAATACCTTAAATTCTATCATCAGATCCTTAAACTTTTTTACCGAGGCACTGCCATTCAAAATATAATTCTATATTTTAATGAAATTGTTTCTTATATATAAAAAAAAAAGCAAGCAATAAAAATAAAATTTCTAAGTACTACCAAAAAAGACTTTCAAACATGTGATAAAGTCCAATAGAAGTCAGACCACCATCGAAACCTACAAGAACAACTCTTCAAAATCAACTCTAACAAACATACATAGTCAAACCACCATCCAAACTATTATCAACTAACGACCACCATCTTTAGATCAATCCAACACAAAACAACACCTATCGACAATACAACCAAATCAAAACGATCAATAGTAGCAAAACAGTGCCAAAAACCTTACCCAAGAACTCTAAGGATCTGCTGCTGCAAGGTGCACTTGAGGCGACGTCGAATCGGAACTAGCACGACTTGGAGACGATGTGCAGGGCGCACGAACAGGGGTTGGACTCGCCTGCGCTTGGAGAGATGGGCGCACGAACAGGGGCTGGACTCGCCTGCGCTTGGAGAGATGGGCGCACGCGGGCGTCGGCGTGAGAGGAGTTGTGGCGTGGAGCAGAGATCACACGCACAACACGACAACAAGGTGGAATGGTAGTGTGCGCGTGAAGACGCGGGGCTGGGGCAAGTGTCTGGTTTGCGTGGGTTTAGCAAGGGGCGGCGAGCTCGGTGCAATAGCGTGCTGCTGGGGCAACCAGATTTGTGACGGCAGTTGTGACGGAGAAGGGTGGCGGTGAGGCTTGGCGGTTAGGGTTTGAGGGTGGAGAGAAAAAGGAGGAGGAGGAAAAGAGATTTGGGTTTTGTTTATTTTTCTTTTTTTTTACAGAAAAATTAGGGCAGGGAGGGGTCTTCGAGAAGCTAAGGGGAGAGGTTTTGTTAGAAAAGATTAAAAAATAAAAATTTTGGTAAAGTAATTCTTTTATTATTATTTTTTTTTTATGATAGTTATTTTTTTTTAGATATTTATGACAGTCATTAGAATGTCATAATTCTATGATCTAAAAAAATTATAATTTATATATACTTTTTATGATAGTTAAGAAAATGTAAGTTTATAAGGATTATTAAAATGTAAAAAAAGAGACTTTTTTATGACAATTATTAATTGTCACAAATTTTTTATAACTTAAAATTATCCATCTTTTCTCTACAAACACGTATTTTTTTGTTTTTATGACAGTTTTTTGATTTTTTGCTTATTTATTAGTTTAGTTAACTGTCATGGAAAGTCAAATTTGTAGTAGTGCCAAGACTCTCTTTCACCATTTGAACCACTTTATAATAGTTGAATTTATTAGAGAACATATGCAATTATCTTAATCCTTAAAAGACGTAACAACATATTGTTGTACAAACCCTTATTCATTTTTCCATAAGTTCTATTTTCATTGCCATGATCAAATTTATGCAACATATTTAACAACAATAATATGAAATATAATGATGAAATTAATAAAAAAAAATAGTAAAAATAAATACTCAAACCAATATATTAAATAATTATTGATGACTTCAAAATTTCCAAAATCAAATAAACCTCTTCTAGAGCCTAATAATAATGGTATTTTAATGTTGTAATGTACTAAACAACCATTTAAATACACATTCTCAAAATTAGCAACTAAAATTCTACTTACATCTTATACCAATCTAGTAATAACCATGAGATTACAAATTTTAATCCCATTAATATCTTTGTATAAAAGAAAACTACGAAACGTCCCAAGATAAATCTCACCAATCAAAGGAAAATGATTTTAAAAATCCTAAAATAATTTTTTTGAGTATATAGTGGGAGAAGGGGATCAACAAATCTTTTTTTGAGTACATAATGAGAAAAGGAGGATCAATAAACTTTACATAAATGACACAACTACTCTCAAATAATATGACAGTTAAATACCGATTTTCAAGTTCAGTAAATTTTTTTAAATAATTGATCAATACTGAATACGGTAGTTTCGTACCACCTAAATGCATGACAATAAGGGAATCTGTCTAAATCGCCTAGAAAGAAAACTAGAAAATTAGGCGGGGGCTTATTTTTATTCATATTTTTTACAATATATTCTATCTTTCTTATAATATATTTAATTTTCCTTAAGAAAATAGCTAAATGTTAACTAAATTTTCAAAAATAAAAATATTTGGAAGCTATTTTTTTTTTTTTTTTTTTCATAAAAAGTTAGCCCCAGATGAAAACAAAAGCTGTTGTTGACCACTGATGGGTAAAAATGGGAGAAACATAATGGTTTGAAAAAAACCAAAATAACTGAAAAATAAGCAAACCCGAAGAACGCTTCCTTAAATTTCGAAAATAAAACCGTATTCTTCAAAACTTTATCTATCTCCTTAGTTCTACGAATTTAGAACGTACACCGTATTCTTCAAAGGGATTAAGATTAAAATCCAATGGCACCTACTCAAATTTAATGAACATTTTAATTATTTATTTATATAAGGAAAATTATCGTTGCATGAACTAAAATTATCAAATATACACGGTGTTGTAGGGAAAAATTACTCACTAGTCCATGCCAGTAATCATATTGGGCCTAATTGCCAGACTCTACATCTCTTCTTGTTTCCTTTGATAACTCGTAAAACTAGCACGATCACATATGAGATAATTATAAAGAACTTGATGATCATATGTTTCGGATATGACCTATAAATAATTTCAAAAAATGTTATAGAATAGAACAAATTAAACAACATAAAATTATGAAATAAATTGAGTTACATTGAGTTATAATAGGCAATTTTATGTATCTCAACACACTTAATCAAGTCATCACGACGAAGTATATAAAATCTTCTGAACACAGAACATGTGGAAGGGCATATCTATGGGCAATGTATCCTTATCATCTATACTCAAAGCATAACGATACACAAACTTCAGCATAGTGTGAAACGCTGTGCCTGATTGTTTTAGATGAAGACTCTGACAACACTATTTGATGTTGAGGGATGTGGCAGATCCTTCTTTCCCTTATTTGATGTCGAGGGATGTGAAATAACCTTCTTACATTTACTCGATATTTTTAGTTATTGGACTTCTGTCTAGCCTTACAACATTTGAATGTCAAGGAAAGTCATAGAAAATGAATTCTTAGGTAGGCAGGATTAAACTCATCAGGTTTTTGCACCCCAAAACCCTCTTGAACACTAGGTAACTCTATAATGATTAAAAATATATATATATATATATATATATATATATATATATATATATATATATATATATATATAAAAGTCTAGTTTTTTTTTAGTATATTTAAGTCTAGTTAATTATCTCATGGTTAATCAATAATTCTAACAAAACATTCAATAATTCTAATACAACATAAATATAATTGTGATACGGATTAAATTTGATACAACCTATATTAAGTTGTAGTAAACTGCTACATAGGATTTTTCTTTTCTTTTTCTTTTTTCTCGTTATGAAATGTGTGTATAATGAAAAAAAGATAAGTAAAAATAGCAAAAGCAACCAAAGATGAATGATGCCAACCAAAGCAATAACCCGCCTAGTAAGTGTGTCTTTTAACTAAAATGTTAAGTTCTAATTATCTCCCTTTAATAATTTTTTACCTAAGAAAAAATCAATGACTACAAATGTGAAACTCAATTTCAAGATTCTGATTCCAAATTTAAGAAACTTTGTAAAATGCACTCGTAAACTTTATATATTCTTAATTGATAGAGATGCTCAAAAAACTTTATTCCTTCTACGGAAAATTCATTAAAATAATTTTTAAGATGCCTTAGAGCATCGATTCAATTGAAAATAATGTGTGGAAGTTATCATAAAGAATATCAATTTTGAATCTTTCTCTTTCTCAAATGGTTTAAGGCACTTACCAACTCTATATAAACACTCCATCCACAAGCAATCAATAAGCCAAAAATCAGTCTTGATATCATTCAATGGCGCTCTCCAGATCGCATATGAAGTTGTCGAGGGAGGAGATAAAGGAGATCTTTAGAGAGCACGACATCGACGGAGATGGCGTCCTCAGCATCAGTGAGATTACTCAAGCCTTTAGCTTATTAGGAAATCGTCTCCCGTACTACAAAGCTCACTATGGTCTCTCATATGCTGATGGAGATGGTGATGGCTTGATCACTGAATGCGAGCTTGATAAGCTCGTTGATTATGCCATGAGGTTTCAGTGCCCAAAGCGTTGTCCCGATGGTAGATCCATCGCGTAATCAATCTCGGATTATCTATATGGTCACTAATATGTCTGTGGTTGGCCTTTTATTTCACTATGCACTATGTTCTGTAATAAAGTACTATCCCTTCCTCTTGTATCCACGGATTTATATATCCTTATAGTAAACATGTGAAGGTTTTAATTTCATGAAAACACAGTCAATAAAATACTAATGTCTTTGAATGTCATCTGTAAAAATATTATTAAAATAAAGAAGTTTAGAAAAAAAAAAGTTATCCGAATAGACATCCATAATTTAAATGATATATGTATTTACATATATTATGACATAAATAAATATTAACAAGGAATGGATATTACAAAAAGATCAACACAGATATTTACGTGTGATGAGGGTTGACAAACCCACCCAGATCTTCATATTTGTATGATATTGTTGTTGGAATAAACTTAAATGTAGTTTTGAAATATGGAATAATTAATTTAGGAATTAGTGGGTAGACGGTTAAGGAATAAATGGATTGTCAATTTAGGAGAGTAATTAAGGAATTAGTAGATTTTATTGTTTAGCAATTAGCAAGAAACTCATCTGCACCGATGGAGGTTGAGGCCTAGGTTGTGGTTGGAGAGAAACAAGGATGAAAGAGGAGGCAAAGGGGAGACGAATCCCGAAAAAGGAGAAGGTAAGACGATCAGTTGTTGAGTATAAGGTTGTTTGTGTCGATTAATTAACACCCGAACCTAGAAGTGGGTTCATTGGATTCAAAATCTCTAATTATTTGTGGAAATTTCCAATTCTTGGTGATATCACAAGTTATGAGCTACTGAGTAGGTTCCTTAGTATGGATTCAATTTGTAATTATTCTTTGTGTGCAGGGAGCACGGGAGAATGCAGAATCGGGTTGCACAATGGGGGATCATCTCAACAGTAGGTGAGGGATTCTTTTGTTCAAATTTTTCGCTTATTAGTTGTAGCTTGGTTAGATAGGCAGTAATGCTATTTAATTGATTCATGAGTGTGTGTTTGGAATATGATTTTTGAAATGGTATGGTTGAGATATAATATTTATTTGCTGGCTTATGATTTATATGTTTAAGGAACTTTGGGCAGTTTTGTACTTCTAATTTGTAAGTACTAAAGCTTGTGACTTGGAACATGTATGTGCGGTGCTGCTAGTGTGGGTGTTATATTGTTAGAATTCGATTTAGAGTTAGTGAGGTAATTTTTGATGTAGTGTTTTGTGTGATTATCAGAAGTCTTTGTTAACTGGTTGAATCAACGTGTGGTTTGGCTGCTCATAGGCTTTATTGAAATGGTAGGTTACTAAGTGTTAAGGTCATGAATTGAGTGGGCTGTTGAGGGTAGTGAAGGATGTGTTCTTTAGTGGGAAGTGAAATCCTATAAGGATAATGCTAACGGTCTACTTAAGGACATGATGTTTGGCTTATATGGGTTTTTTGCTCTTGTTCAAATGATATGTTCTTTTTCCTTATTCTCGTTTATAATGCTTCTGTTGTTTGTTTTCCTATGCTATGTTGTGGTAGGTACCCTTCATGGAGCATTGATGGAACACTAGAAAAAAATCTACGGGTTAAGCTCATCATTTTTGGGGTCACAAACTATGGAAAGTTCATAAATATGTGATGTTCATTTTGAGTTTCTAGACATGTGTATAGGTTGAAACAGATTTTCTTTAACTTACACCCTTGGGAAGGTTATGTACATATATATGTTTGTTTGTGTCTTGGTTGTAATTCCTATGTGAACCATAAATAGAGGTTGGTGTTCTAATTAACTAGGTGTAAATTTCTAGGTTGTTACAATTTTATAGTAGAGATCGCAGACGTGAAGGTCGTGGATAATATGGTCACAGTAGTCAATGCGGCAGTTATGATGCGAAGATAGGGCATACGAATCAAGCGAATTGGCGCGGAAGAGGACGCGGTCTAGGAAGAGACGGTAGATCAAATCAGTCAAATATTGAATGCTACAAGTATCACAAGTATGGTCACCATGCACGTGATTTCTATTCTGATAAATGTTATAATTGCGATGAAGAAAGGAATTTTGTGAGGAACTGTCGAGCGGAAAAAAAGTTGAAGAAACAAGCAACTTAGCAGTAGAAAACAATGCGAATGATTGTGTTCTTTTGATACCGCATAAAGAAAAAATCAACAATAATGATACTTTGTTGTATCTCGACTCAGGGGCAAGCAAACATATGTGCGGACACAAGCATCTGTTCAAAGAGATGCGAAAAATTGAAGATGGCCATGAATGTTTCTTTTGGCGATGCGTCAAAAGTAAAGGTAAAAGGAAAAGGTACGATTTCTTTTGTGCAGAAGAATGGATTGATAGGATCAGTTTAAGATGTTTATTATGTACAAGATCTCAAACACAAATATTTTGAGTTTGAGGCAACTCGCAAAGAAGGGCTATTATGTATTTTTGAAAGATCGGTTAATGCATTTGACGGAAAAGCAAGAGCATTTAATCACTCGAGTTGAGATGGGAAGAAATCACATGTATAAATTGATTTTGAGTTGCGACGTATGAGTAAATGAAGAAAGTGAATGGGACAGGAACAATTATTTGGAAGCCAGCATTGAAATTGGAGAATCACCAGCCGAAGCATCAATGAGTATGCCAAAAGAGTTTGAAACAATTGAAAAAGAAGAAGAAAAAGAACCGCAACAACCCAGAATGCGGAGTTTGCAGGAATTGTACGATGCGAAAAATGAGGTACATCTTGTTTGTTTTTTAGCAGATGCAGAAAGTATTAGTTTTGAGGAAGCAGTGCAAGATGAGAAGTGGCAAACCGCAATGGATCAGGAGACCAATGCGATTGAGCGCAATGATACATAGAAGTTGACAGAATTGTCGAATGCAAGTCAGCTAATTGGTGAGAAGTGAGTATTCAAAAGGAAGATGAATGCGCAAGGGAAGATAGCGCTACAAGGCGCGACTTGTTTCGAAGGGATACAAGTACAGAGCGAAAATAGACGATGATGAAGTTTTTTTTATCACGTTACGAGAACGGATCTTGCATCAAGTGTTGGCATTATTAATTGATTCATGGAGGAGCTGGTTTATTCGCGTTGGAATGTGTTGAAGCAGGCAAGGATCAAGTTGTGGATATTTTTAAAGTCGTTGCCAAAAGTATTTTTCGAGAAATTTAAGAAGATGATTGGCATGGCGGATGGCAAGAGCATTTAAGTTTATGGAGGAGTTTTGTTGGAATAAACTTAAATGCATTTTTGAAATATGGAATAATTAATTTAGGAATTAGTGGGTAGGCAATTAAGGAATAAATGGATTGTCAATTTAGGAGAGTAATTAAGGAATTAGTAGATTTTATTATTTTAGCAATTAGTGAAAAATACTTATGGAAAGAACTTGGAGACCAAGTTTGTAATAGGCTATGAATAGAGAATTTCTCCATTGTAAATTGTAGAGACAATCGTAGAGAATAAGAAAGAGAAAGTGCTAGAGAGAAAGCGAGTTTGGAATAAACCTCGAGAACATGGTTCAATCAGCAGCAACCATTTTTAAACATCAATTGGGTGCTACTCTCGATTAACTAGTCTCAGGAAGGTTGTTTTTGGATTTTTTGGGTACTACTATATATATATATATATATATATATATATATATATATATCAATTTTGGTAATTATTTCCTAAATCACAATAGAGACTAGTTTTTATAATTAAATTATATAGGGGAAGTGAATCCATAATCTTATGATTAATGGACGACCATACAAGATAATACTAGAGCACAACTCCTTTTGGCAACCAAAATAGACATTTTAATTTAATTTTATACGTTTGTTTATTCTAATTTTGTAAGTTTCGAAGGTATGAAGAAATTTAAGGAAAATTTGAGTTAAAACATGAAAAACAATATTATAGATTTAAGTGTTGAAAGAAAAATTGGAAAGTATTAATTTGGAGAAGTTGGACCAACATACCTTATATAAATTGGAAGAAGGTGGACTAACAAACCCTACATAAATGGTATAACTATTCTCAAATAATATGAGAGCCAAATTTTAATTTCTGATTCGATCGTGATCGTAGAGTTGAAATATATTAACACCAAACAAAATAACTAACACTGCCACCGACCCATTCAATAAAGAAAAATCATTTTTTAGTTGGAGTTAACGTTCGGAATTCTTGAACTTAATAAATTTCATCATTTTATCATCAATTATAATTAATAAATAAAAATTTTACTTTCCGGCCTTGAACTTTTTTTTTCCTTTTATTATTAATCATTGTTGTTGTTAATTTTAGTTCAATTTTAATAGAATAAATGCTCTTAGTTATCCATTAATTTTTAAAATAAATCTTACAAAATATCTAATACCTACGTTCCTTACATCCCTCCTAATAAGCATGATATGAATTTATGATACAATTAAGAATAAGAACAATACCTGTTAGGTTTGTTTTAATTTAAACATCTATTCCACATAATTTTTTATTACCACGAAATAAAATGTCAGCAAAGCAATTTTAAACTCTTTATTAGTAAGTTCAATATTAACCATTGGATTAATTGCCTATGGATTTTTCCTAGATTTGAATCTTCTAACCCCAAATATCGTTAAACTAAAAAAACAAAAAATAAAAACCATTGAATTAATAGGGTCCCTTTATAACCATTTGATTTTTTTGTTTTTTTGTTTTTTTTGTTTTTGAAATTCAAGTCTATCCTTACACAAATATCCTACCATGTCTTTTATCTTTCTTACAATATATCCATATTTCCTTTAAAAATTAGGGAATTTATCCTTTATAGCATATTTTTGGCTCTTCATTACAATTATAGCACATTATTTTTGTCTAAAATTCCTATTCTAACATTATTAGACTTCTATCACGTGGACTGATAGATTTTAAATTTCTATCATTTGAACTTATAGACTTTAGACTTCTTTCAAGTTCAACTAATAGACTTCGATCAGTTCAACTAATAGACTTTAGATTTCTTTCGGTTCAATTGATAGACTTCAATCGATTTGGAGTGATTGAATAATGCAAATTGATATACTTCAATTAGTTTTGTGCCACAAATGAATAAGTTTGACTTATAATCATTGTTACATGAATTTTAAAAATGAAAAATATATTCCAATTCAAAATTAAAGAGGATCTATGCGTTAAAACAGATTACACGTGATGAAAGTTCTATAGTAAGAAAACAAAAGCCATCAATAAAATTCTGAAGTGACAATTCACATAAGGAAAACAGAATACAAGAAAATATGTAGAAAAGAATCATTTTTGGTAACTCTAGAGAACCATTGAAAGAAGCATATCTCACAAAGTTCAAATCATTTCAAATATTCGCCAAAGCTTCCAAATCAAGATAGGCATAAACCAACAAAATGGAACAAATTAAGCTATGAGAACTAAGCTCCCTTTAATAGTTCATCCACACCTCAACTTTACTTCACAATAATTCCTCAATTTCACACAGCTTCAGGGAATCAAATGTCTGGTAAATGCGAAAAGTCGAAGAGTTTTGGCCACCAGTTGACAAGGGAGGAAATGAAAGAAATTTTTAGGGAGTACGACCTCAATGGCGACGGCCGATTGAGCTTCGAAGAATTGTCGAGAGCATTTGGGACGTTTGGTGCATTTCTTCCTTACTATCGTGCAGCCCGTGGCTTATGTATTGCCGATGCCGATGGAGATGGATCGATCACTGAGAAAGAACTGGATAAGGTGGTAGATTATGCTATCAAGTGTAAGTATAACATGATATAGTTCTCTTCCATCCTGCCATGCAGGAAAGTTTCCTTTGAGGTGTGTTGTTTATAAATAAAACAGAACGTAATGTGTTCAAGAAACATTTGCTTTATTGTAACAGCATTTGCTAATGCAAGGAATGAAAAAAAATTCCAATAAATACAAAATGTATGGATGTAGAAGCAGAAAATGATTCGGTTTGGGTCGATCAGACAGATCGGTTCAGTTTTTTAGAGAAAAAAATTAATCCAACTCGAACTAAAATTGGTTGTGGTGGAGTAAATTTATTAGTTTGGCTTCCCCCTTCTTCAATCTCACTCACGATTCATAGTTTAAAGTTGACGAGGAACTACGAATTGATGGAGAAATCTCACAATTTATTAGTTAGGGATAGTCAACAGTATGATATTATTCACTTTACACATAATTTTTTATACTTTTAATTTTAATTTGGTTGTCCCATACTAATATTTTTATTGTCTACCTCTTATTCAACCCATATAGGATTACTTTATTCGCATTTCTAACTATCCTCACGTTAAATAATTATCCCCAAATAGTCATCCCAAAATTATAATCGTGCACACAAAATATTCAACCATGAGCATATTTAACAGCCTCAAATGCTCAAGCACAAGCATATTACCCGATAACAAGTGTAATTGTATTTGTGATTTTCTAGCCGTTAGAATTAGTTAGGATTTCTTTCCTTCTCATTCGTGTATGAATACACTCTCATCTCCCAATTAAAGATAATATAGAATAATATTTTTTTTTCTTGAAAACAAAACTCATTTCTTTACTGCCATTTCTTTTCTTCATCCAAATTCCTCCAAATTCAATTTCAAGAAAATCCCTCCACGTACCTTCTGCTCCTTTTGAATAAACAAATCTCTGCAAATTCTGAAGTGAATCTATAAATACGTTTTTTTCTTCCTTACTTTACCTATTTCTTTCTTCATCTCAACCTTAATTTTTTTCCCTTAATCTTCTTTCCTCGTCTTCGTGTTTTTGTAGCCTTTCTCTTTTTTTTTCTTTCTTCTTTCGTAAATGGCGATCTCTAATCCATCCTTGGTTGTTTCGAATCAACCAACCACACTATCGATTAACCTTCTAACCAATATTTGTAATCTTTTTTTCATTCGTTTGGACTCGAGCAACTATGTCTTTTGGTCATTCTAGAGCACATAAATTGTTCGGATATATTGATGGCACCATCGTTGCACCAATGAAGAAATTGGTGAACCGCCTGTGATCAATCCATATCACAATTTGTGGTTTGAATATAACCAAGCATCGATGACTTTGATAAACGCATCACTCACTTAGACGGCTCTAGCTTATGCGATAGGATGTGAAACTTCGAAAGATCTCTAGGAATCTCTTAAATGGTATTTCACTTCTTCATCAAGAACCTACATTATAAGGTTAAAATCTAAGTTACAGAGCATAAGCAAAGCAACAGGAGAATCGATTGACATCTATGTTCAACGTTTCAAGAAACTTGTGAACCAACTATTGAAGAATGATTCAAAGTTATTGTTATTTGTTCCTTAATAGGCTAATAGTTAGTTTCTTTATTTTTCTTAGTCAAATAAGTTGTGAAGAGAGTGGCACAAAACTCTCAAGTTTGTTAAGTTATTTTTAGATTTCATTTGCTTTGTAAATGCTTATTTAAAAGTATGTTATTTCCTTTTTACTGCATGAGAATAATTATCACAATCAATTAGTTTTCCATTTTCTTGTTGTTCTGTTTCTCCAACAAAAGTGGTATCAGAGTCAGGTTCGATTGTCAACGGGCATTTACTATGGCAATAAACAACAATGTTATGAGTATTTCTCAACCAACAATTCCCATCTTCAAAGGTGATTGCTATGAATTTTGGAGCATCAAAATGAAGACCTTGATCAGATCTTAAGAGCTGTGGGATTTAGTTGAGAATGAGTATCCCGATCCAAATGAGGAGGCAAGACTGAGGGAGAACAAAAAAAAGGATTCAAAAGCATTATTCTTCATTCAACAAGTAGTTCATGATACAATTTTTCAAAAATTGGAGCTGCTACAATAGTAAAAGGAGCTTGGACAACTTTGCAAACAGCATTCCAAGGAACCTCCAAAGTAATAATGGTAAAATTACAAACCCTTCGTCGTGATTTTGAGAATTTGCAAATGCATAAGGGAGAATCGGTGCAGGATTTATTTTTCCCGAGTGGGTGCCATTGTTAATCAAATGAGATCATATGGAGAAGACATTTATGATAAAACTGTTGTTGCAAAAGTGTTGCGGAGTTTGAGTTTAAAGTTTGACTATGTAGTTTGAGCCAGTGAAGAGTCGAAAGACTTGACTACCTATGAATTTGATGAATTGATGGGGTCACTCTTATCTCATGAGGAAAGATTTAAAAAATATGAAGAGAAGCATGAAGAAATTGCCTTTCATGTGAGAGAGGCATTCAATACAGTTGAGAGAGTATTTTTTTGCTGGCAGAGGCAGTGGCAGAGGAGGATTTCGAGGAAGAGGTGGTCGAGGCAGAGGATGTAGTAATGAGAACTTCAATAAATTCCAAATGGGTCAGAAAAGAAATAGAAGTAGTATTTAATGCTACATCTGTGGAGGTTTTGGGAATGTGAATGTCGATTGTTGGAAAAGGGATCAACAAGCTAGTTATGTAGAACAAGCTAGTTATGCAGAGCAGAAGAAGGAGGAGGAGTTGAAGCTATTCATGGCATATCAGGAAGAGACAAATACTTCCAACAACATTTGGTTTTTAGACAATGGGTGCTCTAATCACATGACCGAAACAAAATTGTTGTTCAAAGAACTTAATGAGTCTTACAAAATGAAGGTGAAACTTGGAGATGACGATCAAGTGCAAGTAGAAGGAAAAGGAACAATGGCTGTCAACAATGGTCATGGTAACACAAAGCTTTTGTATAATGTTTATTTTATTTCCATTCGAACTCAAAATTTATTAAGTGTTGGGCACTTATGGCTAGTGGGTATTCCATCTTTTTTTTATGATGGATTAAGTGTGATTAGAGATTAAAAAATTAAAAAAAAAAAATCAAACCAGATCATTGTTGATGTTCGCATGACACCAAACAAACTATTCCCATTTGAAATTTCTAGTGTAGAAAGTCATGCACTTATAGCTAAGGAAGCTAACGAGTCTAGATTGTGGCATTTAAGGTATGAACATTTACATGTAAAAGGACTACCATTGTTGAGTCAAAAGGAAATGGTTTTTAGGCTTCAAAAAACTTAGTCTATAGAATTTTGTGAATGGTGCACTTATGGGAAACAATGTAAAAAACCATTTACTACAGGAAAATCTAGAAGAGCGTCTAATTGTCTTGAGATTGTACATGCTGACTTATGTGGACCTATGCAAACAAAGTCGTTTGTTGGGAGTAGCTATTTTTTGCTATTTACAGATGATTTTACTAGCATGAGCTAGGTGTACTTTCTACAAAGAAAATCGAGACACTTGAGGCATTCAAAAAGTTCAAGGCACTTGTTGAAAATGGAAGTGGCCTTAGCCTAAAAACTCTTCGAACTGATAGAGGAGAAGAATTCTTCTCTGGTGATTTTATTCAATTTTGTGAAGAGCATGGAGTACACAGAGAATTAATAGCTTCATACACACAAGAGCAAAACGGTGTTGCTGAACGAAAAAACTGAACAGTTGTTGAAATGGTAATAAGTTTGTTGAAAGGAAAAGAATTGCCAAATGATATCTGGGCAGGAGTAGCTACTGTTGTTCAGTTGTTGACTTTATCACCAACAAAGGCTGTACAAAATCAGACTCCATACGAGGCTTGGAATGAGAGGAAACCTTGGGTAAGCCATTTGAAAGTCTTTGGTTGTATTGCTTATGTCTTGGTTAACTCACCGAATCGTAGCAAACTTGATGAGAAATCAATAAAATGTATTTTTATTGGTTATTGTTCACAATCAAAAGCTTATATATTATATAACCTAATTAGTGGCAAAGTGATTATAAGCAGGAATGTAGTTTTCAACGAAGATGAAAGCTGGAACTAGAAAGAAAGTTCAAGTGTTGTTCAACTTGAAATTTAAATTGAAAATGAAGCCTTAAAAAGTGAAGTGTAGCCACCTGTTTTTGTAAGTTCATCAAACTTATCTCTTTCAACTTCACCAAGTTCGAGTTCAAGCAACAAAAGTTCAACTTCTGATGACACTCCTCTAAGAAAATAAAAATCTTTGAGGGAAATTTACGAGACAACACAAGAATTATTTGTAGTTGATCCAATGACCTTTAGTGAAGCACTAGACAGAAAAGAATGGTTGGATGCTATGAAAGAGGAAATTGCAGCAATAGAGAAAAATAATACATGGATACTTATAGACTTGCCTGATAGTAAGAATGCAATTGGTTTGAAGTAGGTATTTAAAATGAAGTATTGTTTAGATGGAAGTATTGAGAAGCACAAAGCTCGGTTGGTGGCGAAAGGATACGCACAGCAGCAAGGGATTGATTTCGAAGAGACATTTTCTCCAGTTGCTAGTTTTGAGACAGTTAGAGTTGTTTTAGCTTTAACTGCCCAAATGCAACTTCCTGTGTTTCAATTTGATGTTAAATCGGCTTTTCTAAATGGAGAGTTGCAAGAAGAGGTGTATGTTCTATAGCCTAAAGGATTCACAATCAAAGGCAAAGAGGAAAAAGTATACAAGTTGCAAAAAGCTCTTTATGGACTGAAACAAGTTCTAAGAGAATGGTACAAAAAGATAGATTCTTACTTTTTTGAAAATGGTTTTGAGAGAAGTAAGAATGAGCCGAATTTGTACATGAAAGAGGAAGGAAAAATTGATTTTCTTTTCTTTTGCCTTCATGTGGATGATATGATATATATGGGTTCATCCTCTATTTTTATTGATGAATTTAGATGTTGCATGAGGAAGAAATTTGATATGACTGATCTGGGTTTTCTACATTACTTTTTGGGATTAGAAGTGATTCAAGCTGATGATGGGATCTTTGTCTCACAAAGGAAATATGCTCTGGATTTACTTAAAAGGCTCAATATGATGAATTGCAAAATTATTGTTACTCCTATGAATTTAAATGAAAAGTTACAAGTTGATGATGGTACTTAACTTGTTGATACAACACAATTTATGAGTCTTGTGGGTGGTTTGATTTACTTGACACATACACGCCCTGATATTGCTTTTTCAGTAGGAGTTATTTCTATAATTATGCTCTATCCAACAAAGCATCATCATGGAGCAACGAAAAAGAGTACTTCGCTACATTGCTGGAACAAGTGATTTTGGGTTGTGGTATGGACGAGTTTTAAAGTTTGAATTGAATGGATACACTGATAGCAATTGGGCTTGCTGTTTTGATGATAGAAGAAGCACTTCTGGTTACTCTTTTAATCTTGGGTCAGGTACTATCTGTTGGAGCTCGAAGAAGCAAGCAACCACATCATTATCTTCCTCTGAAGCTGAATATGCTGCTGCAACTTCAACATCATGTCAAGCGGTGTGGCTAAGGCATTTACTTGTAGATTTTGGGCAAGAGCAGAAAGGAGCAACTGTGATATGGTGTGATAACAAAGCCGCAATTGCAATGAGCGAGAATCCAGCATTCCATGGGCAAACAAAGCACATTGACATTCGAATTCATTTCATTTGTGAGCTGGTAGATGAAAGTCAAGTTCAGCTGAAGTATTGCAACACCAATGAGCAAGTTGCAGACATGTTTACGAAGTCGCTTCCTTGTGAAAAATATGAGTACTTTAGAGCTCAACTTGGAGTGTGCAACTTTGAATCAAGGGAGGCTGTTGAAGAATGATTCAAAGTTGTTGTTATTTGTTCCTTAATTGGCTAATTGTTAGTTTCTTTATTTTTCTTAGTCAAATATGTTGTGAAGAGAGTGGAATAAATCTCTCAAGTTTGTTAAGTTATTTTTAGGTTTCATTTGCTTTGTAAATGCCTATTTTAAGGTATGTTATTTCCATTTTACTTCAATGAGAATAATTATCACAGTCAATTAGTTTTCCATCTTCTTTTTGTTCTGTTTCTCCAACACCAACTTGCGACAGTTTAAGTCCAAATTGACCAACAAGATCTTACGATCTATGCGGTCAACGAGTTACGTTTTCCATATAATTTCTTTAAAACTTCCCTTGAACTCGATCCAAAAGCATTAGATTTAATGAACTACATACCTTGATGAAAGCGAAAGAAATAGCTCTAGAAAAATAGAGCAAAGTTAATGATACTACAAATTATTCATCTTTAGTAATGATGGCAAATACAAATACCCAAGGTTGTGGTTCTTGGCATGGTTCTAACCATGGAAAAGGCCAAGGTTTTGGTGGTCGTGGCCATACCTTTGGCAGTAATTAAGGAACAACATTTTCTCCACAACAAGGTTCTTAACTTCATTTTTTCCACAACAAAAATCCCAAAATCAAAATCACGATGACCAAGATCCAAAAAAGTGTCAAATCTACAAGAAATTTGGTCACAACACCCTCGATTGTTATAATCGAATGAACTTTTCATTCCAAGGGCAACATCCTCCAGCAAGATTAGCAGCTACGGCTACATCTTCACACTTCTCTCATTCAACTCAGCGACAAGGTAATCTACATACACAGAACTCAAACGTATGGCTGACTGATACTTGTTGTAACGCTCATGTTACAAATAACTTTGGAAAATTCAATATCTCAACCCTATATGATGGTAATGAAAATATTCTTGTTGGTAGTGGTCAATAACTCAATATTTCTCATCATGGTATGGGCATTCTTCGTAATCCTAACCATTCTTTTAATCTTCATTCTCTATTATGTGCACCGTATATATCTTCTAATTTGCTCTCATTACATCAACTATGTACTGATAACCATTGTAGAATGATATTTGGTGCATTTTCTTTTGTAATTCAGGATATGTTAACCAAATAAGATCCTTTATCGTGGCCCCTACTTGAATGGCCTCTACCTAATAACCAGTCAATCATACAACTCCGAGAGTTTCCAAGCTAACATAGGACTTCGACAGTCTTCATCTATTTGGCACAGCCGCCTAGGACACCCTTGCAGTTCAATTTTTCATTTGCTTGCCGAGTCTTTAAATTTTTCTAGAATTGACAAAAGTATTTGTCTTACTCTATTTCTGGTACTATAGCTAGACAACCATTTCCCTCTTCCCTTACTAAGTCTACTGCTCTTTTATAACTTGTACATAGCGATGTTTGGGGACCCGTCCCTGAAAACTCTGATAATGGACACAAATATTATGTCTCTTATCGATGATTACTCACGCTTCTGCTAGTTATTTCCAATTTGCTATAAATTAAATCTGAAGTCAGTACTGTTATTATCTCCTTTATTACCTATATTGAAAATTATTTATCTTCCACTGTTAAGGTCTTTATTAGTGATTGGGGAGGAAAGTATGTTAATAACACCTTAAAGGATTATTTCACAAAGCGAATAGGTAATTAAAACTCTTGTCTAGACACACCTAAAAAAATGGACCTACTGAAGTAAACACAAACACCTAGTCGAAACTACTATTTCTCTTCTTTCTGTGTCAAAAGTACCTCTTGAATTTTGGACATTTGCTTTATCTATTGTTCTATTTCTTGTGAATCGATTACCAACATTAACTCTAGCAAATAAGACTCCCTATGAAATGTTGTTCAACAAAGCACCCTCTTATACTGAACTTAGAGTCTTTGGTTGCACATGTTTCCCATTACTTAGGTCATATACAACAAATAAACTTGAATCTCGAGCATCCTCTTGTGTTTTTTTGGGATGCCCTTTAGGATATAAAGAATACCTTTGCTATGATAAAGAATATAAATTCTATATTTCCCGGAATGTAGTTTTTTATGATATTAACTTTCCATTTCCACAGTTTCCTACTACACAATCTCCTAAACCCAACATTAATCAAGTTCCTATTTACATTCAATCTCCAGACTCAATTGCTTCCACCATATTTCAAACTAATTCACAACAATCTAGTTTATTAGATCCTATATTTTCCACAACATCTATACCAACACTTTGTGCACTCCGTCCACCCCCACTAATTAGTACATCTCAATCTCCAAATTTAGCTATTGAACATGATCTTATTTCAATTCCTCCTACTGATATAAATTTCCCATCTCATGTACAAGCCTCTCAACAATACAATCTACCACCTTCTTTTACAAATTCTCCACCTTATAATATACATCCTTTGAAATCAAGATTGAAATCTCAGATTTCAAAAAAGAAAGGTTTTGTTGCCACTACTAGCTTAACTCAAAACAGTGAACCTACCTCTTTCATCCAAGTGAAGAAACTTCCTCAATGGAAACTTGCTATGCAAGAGGGATTTAATTATCTTCAGAAACAAAATATATGGGATATTGTGCCTTGTCCTCCTAACAAAAACATAATAGGATGTAAATGGGCTTCAAAGTAAAACATAACCCCGATGGCAGCATAGCTCGTTATAAAGCTAGGTTAGTTGCAAAAGGATTTCACCAAGAGGAAGGGGTGGATTTTTTTTTTTTTTGAACATCTAGTCCTCTGAAAAAGAAACCATTTACTCGTATTATTCTATCTCTTGCAACACACTTCAGGTAGTTTTTATGCCAGTTAAATGTTAAAAACGGTTTCTTACATGGGGATTTAAATAAAGTTGTATATATGGAACAACCTCAAGGATTTAGGAACAAGTTTCATCCTCATCTTGTATGCAAATTAAGAAAATCTCTATATGGGTTAAAACAAGCACCAATGGATCGGTTTGAATGTTTTACTTCTCACTTACTAACTTACGAATTCATTCCTTCTATTACTGATCCTTCTTTCTTTGTTAGGCATTATAATAATTCCATCTTTCTTACTTATTACTTTACGTCAATGATATAATATTAACTAGAAATGATCAAATATTTCTAGATACTCTTGTTAAAAAATTGTAGGACACCTTTGAGATGACCGATTTCGGTGCTCTTACCTACTTTATTGGATAGAAATACAGTAGAAAAAAACTTGCCTCTTCATTAATTGACAATGATATGCCAAAGGAAATTTTGGACAGATTTGGCATGGCCAATTCCAAACATTATACAACAATGTCCGTAGAATTCCTCATTATATCTTCTCCAGCGTGCTCCCCTAAGGATGGTGTTTCATATCGAATGATGGTTGGCACTCTTCGCTACCTTAGATTTACAAGATCGGATATCGCATACAGTGTATATAGGGTATCATAGTATAAGCACTCTCCTACTATTCTTCGGCTTCAAGCCGTGAAAAGAATCTTTTGTTATGTTAGTGGCTCTCCAAATTTCGATCTACACTTAACTCCTTGCTAACCAACACTTGAAGCTTTCTTTGACTCTGATTGGGCCGACGATTCAATGGATAGACATTCCACTATCGGAGTTGTAATCTTCCTTAGATCAAAACCGTTATCGTGGTTGGCAAAGAAACAAGCTACGGTGTCTTGGAGCTCCACTGAAGCTACGGTGCCTTGACAGTTGAATTGTATTGGGTCTGTCAACTTCTTTAGGAACTTCACATTCATCTATTCACAACCCCTACATTACTCTACGATAATAAGTCAGTTGTCCAATTTTCTCACAACTCGGTATTCCATTGACGAACAAACAACATGGAAATTTACTTCCATTTTGTTCGAGAAAATGGAGCTTATAGTGACATCTGCATTAAACCAATCAGTTCATCATCTCAACCTATTGATCTACTAACTAAACCTCTTCCACCCCACAAAATACTTCATTTGACAGTCAAACTCATGCCTCCTTAATAGTTGACATTCGTTTGTGGGGGGATGATAACAAGTGCAATTGTATTTGTGATTTTCTAGCCTTTAGAATTAGTTAGGATTCCTTTTCTTCTCATTCTTGTATAAATACACTCTCATTTCCCAATTACATATAGTATAGAATAATATTTTCTCTTAAAGTTATGTGCAAATATCATTATCGACCTCTCTAACTAAGGAGAGAAAGCTCAACAACGGATTTACTTTATGACTAATTACTATGGCATATGCCATTGAGGCTCACAAATGTTTTTGCTCGACATCCAAAAATTTTACATACATGCTTCAATAAATATGCTTCATTGAGGCTCACTCATATATTTATGACTAATTATGACAATCACTAGTAAATCTCTATATTAGTAAGACATTATCCATTTTAGACTTAAATTTATATTGGCTTTTATTTTTACCCCAGCCATGATATCTTGTACAATTAAAGATTGTTGTACACACTAGAAAACCAATGATGGGACTACTTTGTTTGTATTCGAGTAAAAAGGGAAACTTAAGTCATTATTTATAGAAAAATATAGTATATCTTCCTTTACTAAGAATGCTTCCAAATTGTTTGTGAGTGTTATATACACAACTTGATCGGTTCACAACTACTTGAATAAAAAGATACATACAAATCTGATCGAATAACACAATTAAGAGGTAATGTAATTTCAAGCATTGAACAAATTAATAAGCAAGTATACGCAGTAATTTTCAATCAAGTGATAAGTTTACAAGTCATTCTCCACAAGAACTTGTTTAACTCTAAATAAGTGCTAATCGAAAAGTCAAGTACAGGAAAGTAAAGGAAACTTTGGAGGTTGGTTATATTAACTAAGAAACTAAGAATTATAAAATTGTAGAAACGAAATAAATGTTCTAGACACTGGAAATAATAACAGTAACACATGCAATGCTAACAACTTCATAAAATCGAATAGCAAACTATCAAAATGCTATAAACGGTCTATATGAAGATACTAAAATAGAAACGCAGAAAACATGAGAAATACTTCAATAAAAGAATAGGTTCGGGTTAAGGGTTTTTTCGAGTGTGATTAACACACATCAAAGGTAAATTTATGGTGAAAAGCAAACTCGACACAACACATGATCAAATGTTATTTTCTAAGATGCATTCATTTTCTTTGAACATTAGATTTGACATCTATGTTCGAAGCTAAAGACAATGAAATATGCATTAGCAGGGCGAATATTCCTAGCCTCCCTCTTTAACATGTGAGAGTTCTTAGCATGAAACTAATGGACATGAGTAGTAGAGCTCTAATCCCCATCTCTTCCAAGATGAAGTAAAAAGCAAATATGAATGGATGGCCAGTTGAAACATGCTATTAATTAAAACATCTACCACGTCTTAGCTTAACATTCCCCGCTTACCCAAGATACATGCAACACACACTCTTCCCTAACCTTCACCTATATGCGTTTAGCTCATGCTCATAATGAAAAGAATAGAAAAATAATATAATGCAGAGAGCATTTCACAGCAGAACAATCAGAATAGGACAGAATGCTATCAACAATGAAAGAAAAACTACCGAAAAGTATGTATTAAGCTAAGAAATCAAGTCTTACAAAACTAAAGTTATTGCAACTAAAAATAAAAAGAAAAAAGGAAGAAGAAAGCTTAGGAAAATCTCCAAAAGGCGTCAAAATGGTTTTCAATGATGCTCCTCCAAGCTCCTTGTGAAAGCCCACTATTCTATTCCAAAAACTAAGAAGAAAGCAAGAAAAATAAGAAAAACTAATGTTGGTTGAATGGAGAAAACCCTAAAAAGGAAGGAAAGGAATGAAAAGACAAGGCTCTCCAATGGTGGCTGCTAGGGTTTCTCTATTTCGACACTCTATTTAAATCTCCAGGTCATATATGATCAATGACCAAGATGAAAAGATGAAAAACACATGTTTCCCTCTCAAAACCACTCATTTGACACATAATCCAAGGGAACAAAAGCGTTTGCTGCTTGTGCACTACATGATATCTATACAAGAATTCTACCTCTATTATTCTCAGTCAACCAAATGCTGCAGACATCAGATTTTTGGAATTTTACCGATGCTCTTGGCATTACAATGCTTCAGATTTGGATTTTCTTTTGAAGCTTTCCTCTTCTGATTCAAGCTTTATTCAAAGCTTCCAGCATCTTAAAATCCTGAAATGAAAAAAGCACTTAGCAAGAACGAGGATTCTAAAATGCGACACAAAAGGTTCAAACATTCACTTTTTAGCACAAAAAACTATTAATTATCTTAACTTTCTAATCCTTACCTCTTATCCTACATGCATTGTATTTTAAGTATAATTCTCAATTCTAAGGTGATTATAGCTACCCAATTAAGGTCGCAATGAAAGATTCGAGATTAAAAACACCTTGGATTAGGGCTCAATAACTCCCTATTTGAGAGTTGTCACAACTCTATATGGTTCCACATCTCAAAGTTGTTCCTAAATACATAAACCCTTATAGTTAGAAGATAATATTTGGGTAGAATACTTTTTATGGGTATCAAAATTGGTTAATTGATTCTCTTTACAAAATCTTCCAAGGCTTTCTTGCTTTATTAGCATGAAAATACCTCCCAAGAGGCCTTTGTTCGGAAGAGTTGATATTCCACAACTCCAGGAAGTACATTTTGATAAGTTGAATTATAAGCTGCCCTATTATGTGTAATAGGGAGATGAAACCGTGAAACATTTGTTCCTTCATTGCCATAATGCGAATTCTAGTAGATTAGTATAACAATTTTTGAATTTATAGACTCTTTATGTATTGTATTCTGAAAACAAAAAATAAAAATAAAAACTCTTGTTGTATATGTTCTATAAAAATAAGACTCCTTATGTATTATTGCTCCTATAAAAAAAATCTTACAATCCCATCAATTTAGCGTTATAATTGGTATGGATTTGAGTCAACAACATTTGTTATTAATTTTTTGTTAAGATGTATTTATTTTTTTAGATAACAAATTATTTTTATTTATAGAATAATGGGGATGCAATTCAGAATCCACATTCTTTTAACCATTGGGTATAACTCGATATTATTAAGATATTGCTTCGGTTGACTTCGGGCTTTTTTGGCCCGCCCATATCAGCCCGGGAAGGGAAGGGGCGGGCCCTGCCCAGCGTTTGGGCCGCCGGGTTTACCCGGCCGGGTTAACCAGTAGCGTAACAGAATCTGCCCAAGTAGCGTGATGTTCACTTTTTTTTTTTTTTCTTTTAAATTCACTTTCCTTCTTTCTTAATTTTTTTTTTCTTCTAAATACAAACTTTCCTTTATTTCTTTATTTATTTATTAGTATCAATTTTTTTCAAAATACAATATTTATCTATTTTTTTCTTCTAAATACATCCTATTTTTTAAAACATATTTGTAGTTTGATGTTTTTATAATTATAATTTGATGCATTTGATTTGATCATAAACTTTATTTTAAATAAAATAATAAGCTTGTTAACTTTTACTAATTCATTCATTTAAGTTAATGGTTTTTTTCTTAGAACCACTTAATTGATTAAATTTATACTATATGCTATTTATATATATTTTTTATTTTAAAATGCAACAATTATTATTATTATTATTTTTATAGATATATCAAGTTCTTTAAACAATATTTGTAATTGTTTATATATTTGACTTTTTATGGACAATGTATGCATTTAAAAAAATTTATATACAAATATATATTAATTTTATTATTTATCAATTTTTTTTAAATTTATACATTTTATAAAATAAATAGAAATATATATTTAAATAATCCTAAAATAATTACTCAAAATAATTAAAATAGTTATCTTTTTATTACATCTATTTTGATTTGAATTTCTAAACTTAATTTCATTATAAAAAATTATATTTATCTATTTTTTTTTAACAATTATGAAATTTATATATTTTGATAATGAAAGTTATTAAATTTTTAAATTTTTAAATTTTATTTAAATAATAAATAAAATAAATATAAAATGATATATTATAAACATTATATTAAAAATATTAAATATCTATTTTTTTAACAAAAAAACATCACTTCACTACTTTTCTCATCCCACCAAACACCAATTTACTATCACTTCTTTTATCTTCCCTTCCCACCAAACACCAATTTACTCTCACTTCCCTTCCTTTCCCTTCCTTTCCCTTCCCTTCCCTTCCCTTCCCTTCCCTTCCTAGCGAAACAAGCCCTTCTAGATAAAAACAAGTCAACTATATCAAGTAATTTTTTGTACTATATATTTTTTTTTTGTTAAATTCAATGCATGCTATATATTTTTATATCATGTGACAATATTTTTTAAAGAAAAAATACATAAATATTTATATAAAAAAATATTATTGCTTCTTGTTCTTTCAAGAAAAAAGAAATAGAAACTAAAAAACAAGAAGCACCAAATATAAACATTATCAACCAAGATCTGATACAGTGACATGTCTATTTTAAGATAATATATCAATGAATAAGAATAAAACAACAGAAATTTAGAGAAATATTTATATAGTGTCGTGGCAGCATGCAACTATTAAGTTGGCAAAATTTTAGCTACTTATTTTGTTTTTAATTATATAAATAATTTCTTAACAAAAGAAAAAAAAATGTGGCCAAAATTTTGCTACATTAAATGCATGCTGCTGCCAAGACAGCATATAAATATTTATGAAAAATTAATTTGTAGTTAAGACACTTAAAACCTTTTCTCATTTAAGTATGGCAATTGAAGCCTCAAATTACCCATTTGCTTGCCTGCCCTTTATCTCCTTCCCTCTAATTTAATGAAAACTATTGACAATGTGATATTATCGATGGTAATTTGTAAAAAGTTGTTGATGGTGGCCTAAAATTTTCGTCATGGATTAGTTTGTATTTCCCAACCTTTTCAATTCTTTCGAGAATCGAAAAGAAAGATGGATGGTGCTAAGAGTTATCAACGATTACATTTTATTCGGCGAGATGATCAGAGGCCCATTGGTGATTATATACTATATTCGTTGAGGATGTCAAGTTGTTGTCAACGATTCCCTAATATTCTTTGATGCTCATTTGAGCCCATTAGTGAATAAAATGTAATCATCAACAAATATTTACATCGTTAACATTTCTTTTCTGTTCGTCAACATTTACATTCTATTCGGCGAAATGATTAGAGGCCCGTTGGTGATTATATATTCTATTTGTCGATGATGTAAGATTGTCGTCAACAATTTTCCTAATATTCATTGATGCTCATTTTTGTAAAATCTTAAATTCAAATAAAAAAAATAATAAACACAATTAACAATCTCGCAAGCTTTGCGCTTCGAAATTTAAGAGACAATATACACAACAATTTATCTACAAAACACTTTCCTTTATTTCTCAATTCTTTATCTACAACTCTCTACATAAATTTTCCTCTCTTCACTCTCTTTTGCTGATCTACAATTGTCTCTACAATTCACAATGAAGGAACATTCAATTTATAGCCCATCACAAACTTGGTCTCCAAGTTTTTACGAAAAATATTTCCCACTAATTACTAAATTAAGGATCCACTAATTTCTTAATTATCTCCTAAATTGATTCCACATTTATTCCTTAATTGCTACTCAGTTATTTCCTCAATTAACAATTATTCCAAATATATTTAAATTTATTTAACAAAACTTCTCCATAAACTTAAATGATTTTGCCACCCTCCATGGCAAACATTTTGAATTTCTCGAACAAGACTTTCAATAACGACTTTGAAAATATCCGCAACTTGATCCTTGCTCGCTTAAATACCTTTCAATGCGAATAAACCGGCTCCTCCATGAACCGATTAACAATACCAACACTTAATCCGAGATCCCTTCGCACAACAGAAGCAAAGACTTCCTCATAGTCGATTCCTGATTTCTGCTTGTATCCCTTTACAATAGGTCGCGCTTTGTCCCGCTCTATCTTCCCTTGTGCATTCATCTTCTTCTTGAATTCCCACTTTACACCAATCGACTAACTTGCATTTGTAAATTCTGTCGCTCAATATTCCGCTTTCTTCTAAAACGAGGTTCTCGCATGCTTGCTGAGCACGCATTGTTCACAAAAATTTCCATTATAGTCCATCTCTGGTAGCCAGTTTACCATATTCTTCTTCGCTAACTCTTTTAGTCCACCATGATTTAGATGACCAAAACAAAGATGCCACAACGTTGCTTTATCTTCTACATCCAATCGCAAACACTTTTCTCGTACGCTTCTCAAATTCAATCTATACATGCGATTTCTTCCCTTTTTCCCTTTTACCTTTACTTTTGACGCATCGCCAAAAGAAACATAATCATCTTCAATTTTCCACATCTCTTTGAACAGATGCTCGTATCTACCCATATGGTTGCTTTCCCTTGAGTCGAGATACCACACAATATCATTATTGTCGCTTCCTTCTTTATGCATCATCAAAAGAAAAACCTTCGCTCGCATTGCTTTCTACAGCTAAGTTCTTGTTTCTTCAACCCTTTTATCCTCACGACAATCTCTCGCAAAATGCCCTTCTTCACCGCAATTATAGCATTTGTCGAAATAACAATCACTCACATATTGACCATACTTGTGACACTTCTAGCATTTAATATTTGACTGATTCGATTTACTGCCTTATCTTGGACCACATCCTCTTCCGCGCCAATTTACCTGACTCATATGTCCCTTCCTCGCATCATAATTGTCGCTTTGATTATTTTGACCATATCCACGACCGCAACCTCTGTCCTAAAATTGTTTAAAATAAAGTACCTCTTCATTCTCAAAATGCTTGCTCCAGCATTTCCTCTTTCTTATTGTTTTTACTCTACTCGTGTGCCTCAAGAGAACCAACAAGCTCGTCAATACTGAGCGTCGCAAGGTCCTTTGACTCCTCTAACACGCACACCATATTTTCAAAATTATCCGTCAACGATCTCAAAATCTTTTCCACCACTTACGCTTCCATTAGCTTTTCGACATTACAATTGAGTTGATTCACTACCATCTGCACACGCGTGATTTAGTCAAATATGCTTTCTAACTCCTTCATCTTTATGCTCTTCAACTAGCCGCGAAGATTCTAGAGACGCAGTTGCTTCACTCGGTCGACTCCTTTGAACACTTTTCCTAAAGTATCTCACGCTTCTTTTGAAGTAGTTGCACTCGCAATCTTCTCAAATCCCGATTCATCAACTACTCAGGGCAACATGTACATCGAGCAGCAGACCGTCAAAAGGACTAAGGAAGGCCATGGTCCCCTAAAAATCTCAAAACTTACACTATATATTACGTAATTTACCAGCTTAAACTAAATTCAATAGTTGCTTAGTGGATTTGGCCTCTCCAAAAATTCTTTTGACAAAAGTTTGAATTTATGAATGGACAATAATAGTTATTATTTTTAATTCTCATCTCTGTGGTGTACTTTTGTCTTTTCTTTATTTTTTTCTTATATAAATTATATATATTTATTACCTTTTTATTCCTTCTCTTTCTCTTTTTTTTTCTTTAATATATATCATTTGTTTTAGTATTTTTTATACTTTTTTTTAATATATTTTCATCTTTTCACTTTTTCTTTCTTTTTATTCTGCGTCTGTATATATATATATTGACTTTTTTTTTATATATATTTTTAGGATATTAACTATTTTTTTAATTCTTGCCTATTTTTATTTTTTTTATTTTTTGTATTATATATTTACTAAAAAAGTTATTTTTATCTATATAAAACTATCTTTAAAATATTTTACATTTATATATTTTTATATAAATACTTTTAAAATAATTTTTTACATATTTTTTTTAATTTTTTATATCCATAAACTTTCTTTACTAAATTATATCTATAAAAGTTTACAATTTAAAAATGTTTTAAATGTAATTGTTGGTAGAACTAAAAGATTAAGATTTTTTTTTAAACAAAAAAAAAATAAGATTAAGAGTTTAATTCATAGTGGTCACTCATTGTAGTTAATTTTTTTTTATGAATTATTGCATTATAATGTTTATTTCATTAAAACCTTTTGAGGTAAGCATAACCGCACACTTGCAAAAAAAAAAAAAAAAAAAAAAATCTGCCCCCCCCCCAACTATATAACATTGATCCGCTCCCATGTATAGTGTTATTTTATCATTCAATTGCGTCTCTTTCAATGTTTGGTTTGAGCCCTCATATAATTTGTGGTATCCTCTATTCTCCGAAACCTTCTTTGACCACTTCTCATGCATCATGAGATCCAAGAAACACTTTCTTAATGCTCTAATTCTCTTAATTCGCCTTCATCAAATGTGGCAGCGACATTTGACTTGTTACATTCGACATCGGCTCTCATACCAATTTGAAAAATCTTAAATTCAAATAACAAAAATAATAAACACAATTAACACAATTAACAATCACACAAGCTTTTCGCTTCAAGATTGGAGAGACAATGCACACAACAATTTCTCTACAAAACACTTTCTTTTATTTCTCAATTATTTTCTCTACAACTCTCTACACAACTTTTCCCCTCTTCTATTTCTTTCGTTCTACAATTCACAATTAAAAAATACTCTATTTATAACTTATTACAAACTTGGTCTCCAAGTTCTTACAAAAAAAATGTTTCCCACTAATTTCTAATTTAAGGATCCACTAATTCCTTACTTAGCTCCCAAATTGATTACATATTTGTTCCTTAATTATCTACCTATCCATTTCCTCAATTAACAATTATTCTAAATATATTTAAGTTTATTCAACAATTTCGGACTATTAGTTAATAGAATGTAATCATCGACGACTGTTGGCTCCATTGACATTTCTTTTTCTATTCATCGATGACATCAGATTTTAATCTTCTATTCATATCTTCAGAGACTTCAAAAATCCAAACATTTTCTTGGAAATTAAAAAAAAAAAATGTCTTCTTGATTAAGGGGATGCATATGGATAAGGGAAAAGTTGGAGGAATGAATGTGGGTAAGATCTACCCTTTGTTAAGGTTTAAAAATCTTCTCTCAGCCCCACATTTCAACCACTCACTCCAACTTTTCACGAATTTTTTCCAAACAAGATTTTCCTATCACTACTCTTCAAAATCATTTTTTTTCTTATGCTTCCCTGCTACAAAGAACTATATCCAAACTGTTTTTCATACAACCATTTATTCAAACACTCTTATTTAAATATAGTTCTTTTTACAATTTTTCTTTCAAACAACTTTATATAAACACTCTTATTTAAATATAGTTCTTTTTACAATTTTTCTTTCAAACAACTTTATATAAATATAGTTTTTGCGGAATTACTCATTCAAACAACCCATTTAAACCATTCCATTTTCTCTTCCACTCATGTTCCCCATCTAAACATGCCTTAATAGTGTATTCCATTTGGCCAAGTCACTACTAGTGCAAGATGCTTTTTCTACGAAGAGATGCATAAAACATATTATATTTTTCTCTATTGATTGGTAATATGTATCTTGTAGCCCCTATAATAATCGTCGATCATGTCCAACAGCCTTCTCGAACACCACGTCAAATACATACCAATAAATTGGCATATTTCACCTTCTTTATATATTCCGTAAGATGTTAAAATATAGAAATTTTAAAGAATAAATGTCCTTAAATTCTCTCTCAACCATTAACTTTTAAACATTCAATTTTATATAAAATCTTTCCATTCTCGAGATAGATTCTTATATAAAAGTACATTACATCATTGTTGAAGTAAAACTAAAAGTAAATTGCATTATTGTTGATTTAATTAACTATTTGTTTTTAATAGTTCCGTCAAAAAAAGTTTTTAATAGTAATTGAAGTAATTAATAATTTATTTAAAAATTGTTTTTAATAGTGGTTCAAGTACCTAACAACTCGGTAGGAATTAATATTGATAATAATTCAGGTAATTAACTATTTGTTTGATAATTAATGTTAATAATGGTTGAGTTAAGTTTGAGGGGTATGGATGTGAGGTGTGATAGGGTGGTTAAAAGTGGTGGTTTACCACCAAATATGAACAAAAATTCTACAATAATGGTTGTTTATCACTTTTATTCTAAACAAAATTTTAAAAAAATGAAAAATTTAAAATTATAATAATTAGCTACCTGAATCATAATAAACTCAAAATACACACAAAAATTAAAACAGGTGTAATAGAAATATGAGAAGTAAAAATGTATAATTTTGAACATAAATATCCGATAGAAAACAATACTCTAAACTTAACTATAGAAAATACCATCCAAACCAAAGAACTAAAAATGCATTTTTTCATTAAAAAAAAAAAAAAACCAGACACGCCTTAAGAGAGCATTTTCTCTATCTAAGTCTTTTTCTTTAGACCGAATAGGGTTAGTGACGCAATGGTTTCATTATTTGGTTGTAAATCAGTTCAACACCAGCATCTGTCACAGGTTCGATCCTGAGAATCGATATTTGTCTCCCTTCCTCCAATAGGTATTAAAAAAAAGTCTTTTTCTTTCATTCTTTTTCTTTTTTTATTAAACCAGGGAGAATGAGGGGCTCTTTTTTTGGCATATTTAGGTAGGATTTAATTTTAGGATTTATTAGTTCGTCCTCAAAAACTTATATCCAAACGAATTTTTACTAACTTTTCCTTATTTTTAATTTTAAAAATAATCCTCATTCCTAACTATTTATTTTTAATTATTCATTTATAACTACTTAATCATTTCTAACCACTCAATTTTAATCATTCATTTCAAATCAATCAAAATAACTTATTTTTAATCATTTATTTTTTAGTTACTAAAAATAACTACTCATTTTAAATCTACGTCCAAATAAATTTTTTACTTTAACTCATCTACAAAAAAAATTACATTCAAACGAGTTTTTGGTACAACTCTCAAATTTTAACTGCTCAATATAAATCCTCAATAACTCTTTATCCTAAATCCTACCTAAATATGTCAAACGAACATTGAATGCTCACGTAGATAAAAGAAAATATTTAGCCTATTTTCATACCCATTTAGTCCCATATGATTGCCAATTGATTTTGAATTTTTGGCTTTCGGAATTTGTTTTCACTTTTTCATCATTTCATTACATCCGTCGTACGAACACATTTTAATATATATCGACATGTGCCACATCTCATGATATTCATCTATCATTGTGATTAAAAGGTTTCATAATATTAAAAAATAATAGGTTGAATAAGATAGTCACCTACATAGAAATTAATATTCTACGAATTTTTTGATATCTAAATATTGTAGCTTCAAACAGTGTATCTAGTAACAATAGTTGAAGTAC
This sequence comes from Sicyos edulis, assembly GCA_036507275.1. NCBI lineage: Eukaryota > Viridiplantae > Streptophyta > Magnoliopsida > Cucurbitales > Cucurbitaceae > Sicyos > Sicyos edulis. The sequence continues at coordinate 24,153,745 of CM071856.1, forward strand.
TCGCAAATTAATTTGAATGGTCATGAATATGAAAAAAAAAAAAAATTAAAAGAAAAAGAAAAGATATCCTCATCAAATTCATATTTTAGAAAAGTTGAAAATTAAAATCCGTTTGATAACCATTTTGTTTTTGAAATTTAAGCCTACAACAACTAGTTTATCGTATGTTTTTTCTTACTTGAATATCTACATTCTTCCTAAATTCTTAGAAATTAAACCAAAATTTGGAAAAAAAAAGAGTAACTTTCAAAAGTTTGCTTTTATTTTTTAAATTTGGTTAGCAGTCACCTACTTTTTAAAGAAAAAATGGGTATATTGAGAAAAAATGAAATACATTGTTAGGAAATTTGAATAAAAATAAGTTTAAAATTTTAAAACTAAAAACAAAAAATTAAATAATTATCAAACAGCTCACTTTTGTGAAATCTTCTAAAATGTTAACAAGTAAAAGGATAGATATTGGTTGAATGTATTTATTGAAGGTCAAAACTTGACTTCAGACATTTTGGAGATACATCTACAGAAATTCCAGATGGCATTGAGTATTGGGCCAAGTTATTTTTTTTTTACTTTTCTAAAAAATAGGGGCCATTTTCATTTTCATTTTTTTTTTTCTCTTTCCCTCTTTGTTTCTTTTGAATGTTTTCTTCCCTCTTTTTCTAACCCACCTTTCAACGGTTCCTCGCCTCTCACTGTAAATGACACAATCACTCTTTTCTTTTCTTATCTTCATAATAATTTTCTTTACCCAAACACAAAAAATCATGTACTATCATTCCCTTCAAACCAAAAAAATTATATATAAAGAAAAATAAAGAGTTTAATTCTTCCTCAAATATAAAATTAAGGATAAGTATAGGTGAAAGCAACTCTTCGAAGCAAGTCCAAAATTTTCATATAATTGACTGCGTGCAAGAGCAATTGCTAGGGGCAACGCAATTTTTAGAACTTCGACCAATTTTAATGGCTTCTTTCTTCAATCCCACATGTTCCTTCCTTCTCCCCAATACGATCCTCCTTGAATCCATCCAAATTGGCTTCCAATTTCAACCATACCCATCTCTGTAGAAGCAACGATATTGAAATCGGCAATTCCAAAGCCTCTTCCTCGTCTTCCTTTTTTTTAATGGCTAATAGGTAGCTTTCTGTTCTGCTCTTTGACATCAAAAAAGAGAAAGAGAAAAAAACCTTATGTTCTCTAATAAATGAGATTGGATGAATATTTCTATAACAGTATGTATATATATATATTGGATCGAGGGAACAAAGTGTGAATGGATGGAGGGGTAGATTTCGTGTCTATGAAGTTTTCTATTAAAATTAGGATAAAATATGGCTAAAACCATGCCTTCTTTATTGTATTTCACCACTATATAATAGTACATTAAATAATAAACCATAGAAAATATACTAAATATAATAAATCTAGATAATATAAGGAAAATAGGAATTATATTTATAATTCCTTCCTAACACTCCCCTCAAGTTGGAGCATGTAAATTACAAATGCTCAACTTGTCAAGTAAAAATCTAAATTGTTGTTTTTCGAGCGCCTTTGTAAGAATATCAGCCAATTGATGTCTAGTGAGAACAAATTGAATGGTAAGATTTCCAACTAACAACTCATGATCAAGAAAAAAATGACAATCAACCTCATTATGCTTAGTACGATCATGGAATACATGACTCTTTGCAATATGACGAGCAAATTGACTATCAAACAATTTCATAGGCTGAGGATGCAAAACACCAAGAGAAACTAGTAATGATTTCAATCATTTTAACTCACAAGTAGGAATAGCCATTGCACGATACTCAGCTTCAGCAGACGAACGAGACACAGTAGTAGTCTGTTTCTTAATTAGTTTTCCATGAGATAGGAGAAGAACCAAGAAAAACTACATATCCAGACAACGAATGATGAGTCAATAGACAAGCCACCCAATCACTATCACAAAATGCGGTGATGGAGCTCCATCACTAGAGCCTATATCAATACATTCAGTATCCACATCACTATTTTCAATCGTACCTGCAACAGGTATCACTTCTATCATACAATCATTAACATATTCATAATATTTACATCCTATAATGGTGTTTGAGCAAAATATATTTCCCATTGTAATCTCGCACGACCAAAAAGAGATTTAATGAAAGGAAATTTGTCCTAAAAAAATTGCACATGATGACTAATAAAGAACTCATGTGTTTCTAGATCATAAAGGTGCCAAGCTTTCTTGCCAAAAAGATATCCAACAAAAATACACCTTCTAGATTTTGAGTTAAACTTTTCTTTTATACGAGGCCTATTTGCAACATAACATAAACACCCAAAAACATGTAAACCATCGTACGAAGGAGTTTGACCAAATAAGCATTCGTGAGGTGTTTTTCCATCCAACACACTGGTAGGAGTTTTATTTATAAGATGTACGGCAATTAGTACACATTCACCCCAAAAATACTTATACAATTTTGCTTGAAAACTTAAAGAATGAGCAATATTAAGAATAATTTGTCTATGCTTACGCTCAACTCTACCATTTCGTTGTGAAGTAGCAACACAAGAAGTTTGATGCAAAATTCCTTTATTCGCCAAAAATGACTTCAAACTCAAAATTCACTTCTAATTTTTTTTTTTTTTTTATAAAATTGAGTTTCAACCATAACGTAAAAATCTTGAATTATTATTTTGCAGCTTCAAACTTTTCAATCATCAAATACACCCATGTAGCACAAGAAAAATCATCAACAATAGTGAGAAAAAAACGTGCCGCAACTTGACAAAACATTATTTGGATCCCAAATATTGCAATGAACTAAATAAAAAATACTAGATGCTTTATTCATACTTAAGGGAAAGGAATTGTGAGGTTGTTTACCCATAAAACAAATTTAACAATCATTATCGCAACTCGTACTGCCAGTGGTTACTCTAGTTAACGAAGATACTACTTTCATTAAAGGATGACCCAAACGTTTATGCCATAACATATTTACATCTGTAACTGTTCATTTTATTTTCAATGAAACTTTGTGCATGAATCAGCCTGAAGAAATAGACTCCATTACACTGCACCCCCGCTCCAATCAAGTTCCTTAAACTGCGGTCCTATATAAAATAGAACTTGTTTGTGAAAACAAAAAAAATATTTTTGTTGTTCTAAAAGATGAGCACAGACAACAAATTATAGGTTAAAACTGGAACATATAACACATTTTGCATAACTAAACATCACTTAATACAATGTTTCCTTCTTTTGTAGCTGTAGTACTCTTATCATTAGGCAACCCAACAGGCGAGGATATTTTACATAAATCATAAAATAGTGCTATATTACCGGACATGTAGTTCGATGCGCCAATATCAATAATCCTTTCACTAGAATTATTCGTTCCACACAAAATTTTCAGTCGAGGAGGTTGATGGTTGTACACCTCTAATTACATCCAAAATCAGTGCTCATTGATCATCTGTTAGAGTTGGTGCACTTCCTCTATCTACTTTTCCAATAACATGTGAACTAGTAGAATGCAAATTGTGCATGTTGCCAACAAAGCAATACTCAAGTATTTTATCTTAATGCTAAATGATGATTACCAAAGAAGACCAGCCACGAATGCACCAAAAACAAATTCTTCAAAATGCAATTGATGAATTTCACAAATTTATTAGATATAAATTGTGAATACTTGGATGGTTTAATCAAAATTGCAAGATAGTCTCACTGACGTAAACCATTTTATGTTTCCAATTTACTAGATACAAATCACAAATATCTAGTATGTTTAATAAACCACCAAATAAAAGTTAGCCTATCATGAAGCTACTTTATAATAAAGATGAAATTCAACAATTTTATCAAGCCTTGTCTTTCACAAAATCCAACCTCACAAAACTTTCTGGAGTAATTTCAACTTTATCAAGTCTTGTATCTAAAAAAAATAACTTGCTGTAAGCAACTGCTCACACCCTCATAAATTCAGGAATGCAAAAATAACTTGCTGTAAGCAACTGCTCACACCCTCAGAAACCCTAATTTAGGGTGTGGGTCCTATACCATGTTAAAATTAGGATAATGGTAAACCCTGCCCTTTTTTTATTGTATTTCACAACTACATATAGTACATAAAATAATAAATCGTAGAAAATATATCAAATATAATAAATCTAAGGAAAATAGGAATTATATTTATAATTCTTTCCTAACATTTTCAAAGTTCAGGAATGAAAATCAATAAGAATTTTGGGTGGTGAGATAGTATTTGGAAATGGGTGGCCAACGATGGGCAGATGATGGCAGCTGGTGCGAGGGACGGTTGAAAGGTGAGTTAAAAAAAAAGGGAAGAAGACATTGTGAAAACGAAACAGGGAAAGAGAAAAAAGAAAAAGAAAATAGGCCCTATTTTTTAGCAAAGTAAAAAAAAAAAAACCTGGCTCAATACTACAATGCGATGTATCTGCAGAATCGCCTGAAAGAAAATTTTGCCCTTTATCGAAATAACTTCTTTTTTTTTTTGAGATTGTGGGTGCGACTAACTTTCGGTGAAGTAATTGTATGGTTTTCTAAGATAATAAGTGTCCAGGTGGATTTGAAACAAAAATAAATAGAAACATTCGTTCTAATAGACATTGGTTGCACATATTCTGTACACATCATATTATAATAAGGGCGCATATGTTGGTTATTGTTGCTCATGTATATATTTTGTGAATAGGGTATTTTTTTTATTTTTATTATGTGATCAAAAGTAATATCACAATAAGTGGTTTTTTGGTTTTCCATTCTTTTGGTAATATGCTATCCCTTTAGGGGTGTTTGTTTTAAGAGGAGGTGAGATGAGGTGAGGTGTTGAAGCCCAACACCTTGTTTGGCCCAAGGTGTTTTTCACCTCATCTCATCTCATCTCATCTTCTCTCTCCTCTTTTTTTTTTTTTAATTTAAAATTTTTTCTTCTTTTTATTTATATATATATTTACTTATTTTATGTTTGATATATTTTTTTTATAATAATATTATTATTTTAATATATCAATATATAATTATAATAATTATACTATTCTTATATCAAATGTTTATTTAAATATATTTGAATTTTAAAAATTAAAATAAATAGATATATATTATCTCTTAATATATGACGTTAAATTTTCATATTGTTATTCATTTTTAATCGTCTTTAATAACAAAAAAAAGTTATAGAATTTTAATTGTTTAGAGATAGACTATAAATATCATATTTAAAAATTAATAATTAAAAGTTATGTGTTTATTTTTAATATTAACACTAAATATATCAATTTATTATTAAAATAAAAATTAAATTTAAATAATTTATACACATTGAATTTTTATTCGTAATTTAAGTATGAACTTATTTTCAATAAACTTAAAAATATTAAACTTATTTTGTTTGTTAAAAAAATGAGATTCAAATTTTATATTCTTGTATTCAGCGTTGCACTTTGAAATAATAGTAAGAGTGAATATTTTCTTTTTGAAATGATAAATTAATTTAAATAATTTTGAGACTCTTGATTGTTTAGACCAAAAAACAACTATAAATTTCAAAACTTATATGAGTCATAGGGATTAAGATCTATTCTACCTAATAAAAAAACAATAAATTCTAAAATTTGAGGGATGTTTTATTACTTCCATGTAATAATTATTATCAAAATGTGACAGAGTTCTCTTTCAACAATAAATAAAATATTTTAGGGGCGTCTATAGTTCCCTAGAAGTATCAATGACTAATAAGATAAATATATTTAATTTATTATTACTTATTAATTAGTGTATTTTATTAACAATTCTTTGACCTTCAGTAACTATGAATATGAATATGAATGTATAAAAGGTATAAGAAAATAATTTTTTTTAAATAAAATAAAAATTGCTAGCAAGATTTTATATTGACTAGTTTAACCAAATGGTTTTATTTTTATTTTTTAATAAATAGAATCTTGGTATTTTTAATTTTTTTTTATTATTTAAGTCTAACAAATATTTTTTAAAAAAAGTTATTAACGATGTACAAATATTTTAGATTAGTCAAACTTTATTTTGGTGGTGTGAATTTTTTTTTCTCGTAATTTTTTTAATTAAACAATATTTAAGTATGAAAGATTAGAAACTTTTAACCTCATGGTTATTATGTAGTACATAATATCATTGAAACTATGTTTTTTTTAATAAAAACATTAATATGATTAAGGGTGCTTAATATTAAATTTATATTACTTACATTTTATTTATGATAGTAGTTATATTTACATACTTATTATATTAATAGCTAAATATTTGAGAATAATTATTAAAAAAAAAAAAAAAAAAAGAACAATTTTATTGTTAAAAAAAATATAAGAATAGATTTTTTTTTTTTTAAAAAAAAAAACATATCTTAACATCTCATCTTCTTTCCCTCCACTCCAAACAAGGTTTTTCTGTCATCTCATCTTATCTTCATCTTCATGCACCCCAAACAAGATTTTTCTGTCATCTCATCTCACCCCAAACAAGGTTTTCTACTATCAACATTTCATCTCATCTCATCTCACCTGCAGCCAAACACCCCAGTGTTAGCTATCTTTTTTTTTTTTTTTGAACAATAGTGTTAGCTATCTTAGAGATTCCTTTCTAACTACCTATTATTAGTATTTTATTTTGCAATATTATAAAATAAAGAGTTGATCAGTCATGCTTAAAAACAAAATTTACGAATTAAGCAGAGAGTATAAAATTTCAAAATCCACGTTTCACAATTTTGTTTATTTAATTTATTCATTATTTAATAAAAAAATTTAATTATGTTTGACCGAGGTATATTATCATTATTTAATTTATTTTTGAATTTTTCTTAGTAGTTACAAAAAAAATTATTTTAAAATGGATTAAAAAAATTTAGATGAAATATAGAAGGGTATAATTGTCTACTATATTCAATAATAAAATTTAATTAAAATTTGAAATAAAAAGGACATAAATTTAAAAGTCTAATTATGTTTAGCTATTTTCCTAATTAATTTTTAAATTCTAGCCATTTTCCTAATTATCCCTTCTGACATTCCCTCAAATTGTGCTAGAACTTCACGATAGTGTAGCAGTTTAGACCATAAAAAACAAAGACGAAGGGTTGCCAAAGAGTTTGTGAAGAGATCTCTTGGCTGATTTTCGGTAGCAATTTGTTGAAGAAGAATATGTTTGGCTACAAGGAAAGTAAATTGACTTCGACATGTTTCGTGTATCCATGAAATATTGGGTTTCGAGCTAATTGAATTGTTGATTTGCTATCACATAGAAGAAGAGGTGGCTGTTGAAGACGAATATGTAATTCTTGAAGCATATTGCACACCCAAGTAAATTAATATTCCTAAAATATAAATCAAATAAACTAGCCAACAATAATTGCTTCACGAGGTCCTACATCTTGTTAGTAACCTCTTTCCATGTATGCAAACGAAGTGGAAATAATTCCTTCACCAACAAGTCGATCTAATAGTTGAGTGTAAGAGTATTGTCGTATATAGGTTTCTTGTACTCCTCACTAAACCTCACACCTACTTTCCTGTGTATGGTCACACGCTTGTCTAACTCCTTTCCCATGCTTATGTCTCGCTGAGGTTGGTTGCGACTAACAGAGACATATATATATATATATATATGTTAGTGTACATTTAGTTTTTATTCGAAATGCGTGCTCATCATACATTTAGTTTTTATTCGACATTCATGCTCATCATAGGATGTGGTTTATATGATGTATTGCCACTAGAAGGTTTTGTAGTAGGAAAAGAAGTAAGATTATATGTATAATCAAAGGTAAATGTCGCCCTGTCCATCAATCGATTTGTCATTTTTATCCTACATCAACAAAATTAATCATAATTCAACATAATTAAATCAAATTAATGTTATATAGTACTAAGTGTCTCAAAGTAGTACAAGGGAAAGAAAGAAGTTACTATGATTGAAAAATTCGAATCATATTGAATGGTAAACTACTAATACGAACATCCTCATCTTTGTCATTAATGAACCTATCATCGACATTGTAAGCATTATGCAAACTTATTTCACCATCGTAGATGGAATATATGTCCTACATAAATGTCAGCTTCATCTTATAATATTGTATGAAATAGGCTGATGGCATTAGTATACCGTTGGCCTATGTATATATACACCAAGGGTATTATCATTTTCTTGTAGTTCATGGGGCTAAATGTTCATCATAATATTGCAAAGCAAATATGTTTGGTTGATTTTTATTATTATGGTTTCCATTTTGACCGCAACCTCGCCCTATATAATTACAACACAAATAATGATTCTAGTTGAAGGAGATCCACTACATTGATCTTTGTTTGAATTCCGTTATTGACGGTTCCTTGATGGTTGATTCTTCCCCTATGAACTATATACTGTAACGGCCCGTAAATTTCATCCTGGTCTTCCCGGGAGGCCCAGGGGCATTTTGGGTCAATTTTGGGTCGGGAATTTCGGTGAAGGCATTTGGGCTTGGAAGAATGTGGAAATAAATAAGGAATTAAATAAGCGCGTTGAGTGAGATTCGAGCCAGGGACGTGTCGCGTGCTAGGCAGGGGGCGCTGCCAGCCGAGCCACTGGGCGTCTTTGTGCTTCTAAACGCGCCAGCATCGCTATATGCTTGTTTTCAAAGGCGGTTGGTATAAAAGCCAGCTTGCCGAGCCATCTTCCCCATTTCTCCTTCTTCTCTTCGCGATTCCTTCTTCAACCGACAGCGTTTCCCTCTGCGATTTCTCCCCTCTCTAGCTCCTATTCGACCGAGCTCGTCTTCCCGATTCAAGTCGATCCATTTCCGGGCTGAAGGTAAGTTTTTTTTTCTTCTTCTTCTTCTCTCCTTCAATCCGAATCCCCTGTTTTCGACTTCGATTTTCCGGCCATGTTGAAGCGAGTGCTGGGTGGTTTTTGTGCAGCTGCAGTAGGGTAGTTCGACCAACAACAAATCGTTCGTCGAATTTTCTACAATCGCCCGAATTCGCGATCTTCCTCCATCGCTCGAGTTCGCCAAATCGGTGCCCTGTCGCAGCCCGGCCATGCCAGAGCCTCGCCAAGACACCGCGAGCGCCTCGCGCCTCTGCATGATCGCTCGCATGCAGAAAGGCCCAATGGCCGTGTCCGTCGCGCTGTCGCCGACCGTGTCGTCGCTGGCCGCGCCTAGCGCCGTGTCCGCGCGCCTGTCGCCAAGCCGAGCCGCCAAGCCAAGCTGAGCCGAGCCGAGTGAGAGCCGAGCCGAGCCTATTTATTTTATTTTATTATATTTAATTTAATTTAGAATTTTGTGTGTGATTGTGTTGTGATTGATAGGTTCTCGATAGCTAGTTCGGGTTCGTTCGCAGCCTAGGTTTTCGTGTAATCGTCCCTGACCAAGGTAAGGATTTCTTACCGGAGTTGTGTGGACCCTGCGATATTATATGTGATTGCTGATTGATTGCTTGTTTGTGTTTATTGACATGTATAGCTAGGTACTCAATTTTGAATTCCCGATTAGCATGTTGTTCTGATTAATTCTCATGTTAATCCATGCTAGGTTGTTCCTTTCTAGCATGCTCGTGATCTGTTCCTTGCTTCGTAGTATCATGCTAGGCTCGTTGTATTCTTATTGAGCACGTATTGGATTTTATGGATTTGTTTGTTTGATTGCTAGGGCGGTTAGAATTGCGGTAGATAGCATCATCCGGCCCGATGCATAAAGTACCTTGCATCCATGGCGGGGACGTCGAGCAAGTCATTCCGTCCCTGGACCCCGTGAGGATTAGCTAACCCTACCGGTAGGCCCCGCAATCTTGGGTGAGGTGGCAGACTATTAAATGCCCCAACCGTCGGGATGATGACTTGGCATTGCCTCGCCCTCGACGATCGGCACGTCCTCGCGTGTTCGGCCGTAGCCCACGATTGCCACTGTTAAGGTAAGGGCGGCTTCTCGGTGTAAGCCTACCACGACCGTTTCCTTAGCCTCAAAGTGCGGTGGTTCAGGTGACATAGTTTACGTGTCCGAGTCTCACACCCTATGTCGGTGACACCGATCCAAAGATTTAGTTAGGCGTGGTGATGGACATGGGCGGCTTGCCTCTAGACCCGGCACCCCCATGGTGCGGCAGAGCACGCGGTGCATGCTTACGCTCATTACTGGCGCCGACCGGAGAGCTCCTCGGGATCTTGAGCGAGTGTACCTTTCGTCGACAGTGAGAGCGGTGAGGCCGGGACTTGTTTCTCGTATAGGCGACTTATGTATTGGGTGTGTGGTGATATTATTCCGGACTAAGACCTTAAATTGGCATCCGAGGCCCAAGTGTGGGCTAAGCTATGTGCTCTATTCGTGTTTATATTCAAGCTTGCATACGCTCATCGAGATGACCATGTATATCGTATTGTACCCGGTTAGGGATTCTATCGAGTAATTCGTTACTCACCCTTATTCGTGGTTTTCCACGGAGTAATCGTGGTGCTTGTGACGGGATGCAAGAAGGAGGAGCTGTGATCATGGGGCCCATCTTCCAACTCGATTTTTGTATTATGACTCTTGTGTGTTTTGTTTTCCCCTGAATGCATGTAACGCACACGAGCCCTAGGATGTTTTGTAAATATTTGTGGATTCCAAAGCATTTTGTATCCGAACAGGTTTTGAATGGTTTTTAGTAAATCTCGATCGAGTAAACTTTGGAAATGTATTTATCTTGGAGCAGTGCTTGGAAACATGGATGAGTTCGTAGGAAACTATCTAGTTTTTAAAGGGGTTATTTTGAATGCTTTTGTTTTAATTGGAATCCGAAATCATGTCTGTTTAAATGTCCTTTACTTTGAATGCATGCATTGGGATAAGGGCCCATTTAGTGCCCCATCGGTCGGTCCCTACAGCTTGGTATCGAGCTCGAGTCATAAATTCGTAGTATGACTGTTGTTGTTGTAGGTCGTTTTCCCATGATCACTAGCACTCCGAAAGCCGGTCATCAGTACGCCTAAGTTTACTATTTGTTATTAAAAAGGGTTAAGAATTTACAATACTGTCATCTAGTGTATGCCTTGTGTAGTATTGTGGAGCGGAGACGAGCGGTGTTCGACTCGTTATTGGTTTGGGTGTAGATCGCCAAAGATACACGGTTACCCGCGCGGAAGAGGACGCCCGAGAGGAGGCCGAGGTTTCAGAATCGGATTCGACACCGCGCAGGACATCGCCCCAAGCCGAGATCGATAGCATTCCGCCTGTAGCTCCCCCTATTGAGCCCAGAGTAGGCATTGAGGCGACTGTGCGCCGTGAGACTGCTCCTGGAGCAGAATTTGCTAATTCTATGAGATCTATGGTGGTCGACCTGTTGAGTGGCCAAAGGGCGCAGAGACCGTGCTTTGTTAGCGTGCAAATGGGAAGAGTCTCGAGCTCGGATCAAGCGGTGACTTGTTTGTTTGTGAGGCGCAACAAAGACCTCACTCCGTAGGAGCCAGCAGCCTTTGAGGCAGAAGTGGCGGAAGGTGCCGATGAGCTTGGTAAATGGTTGAAGGATTTCGTAAAATGGAACCCTGATAAGTTTGACGCCACAGGTGATGCTTTAGCAGCAGCCAGATGGATTGCCCATTTGGAGTACACCTTTCTGATTATGGTGTGCCCCGATGTTCAGAGGCCGAGGTGTGCAGCCCATGTGTTAGGGGGCGTAGCTAGATGGTGGTGGGAGTCCACCCTGAGTGAGAGACCAGCTGGGTCTCCACCTGCTACCTGGGAGTTCTTCAAGACAGAATTTAAAGCCAAGTACATTAGTGATGAGGCTCAAGAAAAGATGGTAGCGCTTTTCCAGAATCTGCAGCAGGGTTCTGATTCTATAGAGAAGTACGAGAAGAAGTTTTCGGAGTATGTCTATTTTGCTCCGCAGCTGATTGCGACCCCTGAGTTGAAAATTCGGAAGTTCATTTATGGTCTGAGGCAGGGTGTGTCTCAGGATGTCCGGGCACAGGCTCCTAGCACTTATGCTAGAGCTGTTCAGCTAGCCACTATTTACAATGGAAAGTATCCTGTTGAGCGGATTGTTGCCGCTCCAGCTCAGCGCCCTGTCCCAGCTGTGGTGGGACAGAAGAGGAGGTTTGACTTCCGAGGAGGCGGCCAGCGCCGTCAGGGACAAATTCTGAACCGGGATCAGCGTAGGGTTCCGGCTCATTTCCAGCCTCGCCAGCAGGGCGGTTCCAGGCAGAATCTCGTTTGTACTTCTTGTGGGAGAGCCCACCTTGGAGCTTGTCAGACCGGGCCCAGGCTATGTTTTCGATGTGGAAGAGAGGGGCATGTGGCCCGTTTCTGCGATCAGCCAGCTATGGCAGTTCAGCCAGTGCAGCAGCAGTAGGGCCGGGTGTTCGCTACGAACCGCCAGGAGGCCGAGCGTGCGGATGCCGCAGTGGCAGGTACGCTTCTTTTTTTGGATCATTGTGCATTTGTCTTGTTTGACTCTGGTTCTACGCACTCGTTTGTATCTGTATTGTTTGCTGAGCATGCTAGGTTGAGATTAGAGCCTCTAGGTTTTGAATTATCTGTTGCAACTCCTTCGGGAGTTAATATGTTAGCAAAAGATAAGATTAAGGATGGCCGGATCGAGATATCTAGAGAGTTGCTGGTAGCTACGCTCATAGTCCTACCCATGAGTGGTTTCGATGTGATTCTCGGTATGGAGTGGTTAGCCGCTAACCACGCATTGATTGACCGCCCGGAAGGAAGGAAGTAGTGTTCAGTCGCCGGTCGGCCTGACTTCAAGTTTTGTGGAGTTCGGGGTGGAGTTTGCCCGCCGCCGATGGTGTCACCGTGAAAGCTCGTCGTTTGCTAGCTCATGGAGCTTGGGGCTACCTAGCCAAATTGTCCGAGAGAGCTGTCCCTCACTGACTATTGATCAAGTGCAGGTTGTGCGAGAGTTTGCGGATGTGTTTCCTGAGGAATTACTGGGGTTGCCCCCGAAGAGAGAGGTTGACTTCACAATTGAGCTCGAGCCAGGGACCCTCCCTATCTCGAAGGCTACGTATCGTATGGCGTCAGCCGAGTTAAAGGAATCGAAGGTTCGATTGCGAGGAGATGTTAGATCGGGGTTCATCCGTCCAGAGTGTGTCCCCGTGGGGAGCGCCAAGTGTTGTTTGTGAAGAAAAATGATGGTTCGATGCGCCTATGCATTGACTATCGTGAGCTTAATAAGGTGATGATGAAGAATAAGTATCCGCTTTGCCCGTATCGATGATTTGTTCGATCGGCTTCAGGAGCTTCCGTGTTCTCCAAGATAGATTTGAGATCCGGGTATCATCAGTTGCGGATTAGGGACGCCGACATTCCTAAGACAGCGTTCAGGTCTAGATATGAGCACTACGAGTTTGGGGTCATGTCGTTTGGGTTGACGAATGCACCAGCAGCATTCATGGACATGATGGATAGGGTGTTCAAAGCATTTTTGGACAGCTTCGTCATCGTGTTCATTGACGATATTCTGATCTATTCAAGAACCAGGGAGGATCATGCAGAGCATTTGAGGAAAGTGTTGGCAGCCTTGAGGGAAAACCAGCTTTATGCGAAGTTTTCCAAATGTGAGTTCTGGTTGGAACAAGTGGCCTTCCTAGGTCACGTAGTCTCGAGACATGGAATAGTTGTGGATCCTGCAAAGATTGAGGCCGTGAGTTCGTGGGCAGCCGACTTCGCCATCGAGTGCGCAGCTTCACGGGCACGGAAGGTTACTACCGTCAGTTTGTTAAGGACTTTTCCGCCATAGCCTCGCCCCTCACTCGTCTGACGAGGAAGGGTGTCGAGTTTGTTTGGGACGGTAGGTGTGATGAGAGCTTTGCCCGGCTCAAGCGTGATTTGACTTGACAAGACTGTTGGCGATCCCGAAGGGGACAGGTGGTTTCGTGGTTTACAGCGATGCTTTCAAGTTCGGGTTGGGCTGTGTGTTGATGTAGCACGGGAAGGTCATTGCTTATGCTTCCCGTCAGCTGAAGCCATATGAGCAGAACTATCCGACTCATGATATGGAGTTGGCAGCAGTGGTCTTTGCACTGAAAATTTGGAGGCATTACCTGTATGGTGAGCGGATCCAGATGTTTACCTATCACGAGAGCCTCAAGTATCTGTTTACTCAGAAGGAGCTGAATATGAGACAGAGGAGATGGTTAGAGTTAGTGAAAGATTATGACTGCGAGATTCTGTACCATCCGGGTAAAGCCAATGTTGTGGTCGATGCTCTGAGTAGGAAGACGTCGCACTCCGCGGTGTTGTTGAGTTCCCATCCCAGATTACGGAGAGAGTTTGAGCGGGCTGAGATTGCAGTGTTGTTGTTGGGTGAGGTTCTTTCGCCGAGTAGCTCGATTGTGATCCAAACCATCGATTAGATGGCAGATTATTGATAGTCGGTGAGTGACCCCGCACTTAAGAGATTGTTTGTGAGTTAGTCTTGATGGAGATTTTGATTTTGTGTATTCACCGCACGGTGGGGGTCGACGACTGAGGCCGGTTGTGTGTTCCGGATGTCGCAGGTTTGCGAACAGAGTTGCTCTTAGAGGCCCATAGTTCTCCGTTTGCTTGGCACCCCGGGGGTACCAAGATGTATCAGGATCTTAAGCAGACATTCTGGTGGATGGGTATGAAAAGAGATGTGGCGGAGTTTGTCGATCGATGTCTCACTTGTCGGCAAGTGAAGGCACCCAGCCAGAGAGACACCGGTTTTTTTGCAAAATTACCGAGTGTACCTCGGTGGAAATGGGAAGAGATCTCCATGGACTTTATTTCGCTTTGCGAGGACTCGAGGAAGTTCTCACAGATTTGGGTGATAGTCGATCGATTCACTAAGAGCTCACACTTCATTCCTGTAGAGACACTTATACCATGGAACAAAGGCGCAGCTTGTTTTGGAGCAGATCATTCGTTATCACGGGTGTGCCCGTGAGGATCGTATCGACCCGTGATTCGAGGTTCACTTCTCGTTTCGAGAGCGCTCGTAGAGGGTTTAGGCATGCGAGTGCGATTTCAAAGATGACTTTTCACCCTCGCATCGATGGCGATCGCGAGGTGAACCAGATTCTCGAAGATATGTTGAGGGCTTGTGTGTTGGATTTCCGGGCGATTGGGACCATGACTGTGATTCGATGGAGTTTGCATATAACAACGCGATTATCGATCGGCGGATCAGATGGCTCCATTCGAGGCTTTGTATGGTAAGCGTTGCCGATCTCCCGTGTTCGGGAAGAGGTTGGTGATATAGCGTGTTTTGGGTCCCGAGTTGTCAGTAGATTGACCAATGGTGCCGTGCAGAAGATTAGAGCTCGTATATTGACAGCTCAGAGCAGGCAGAAGAGTTACGCCGATGTTCGGCGACGAGATTTAGAGTTTGAGGTTGGCCAACATGTATTCCTAAAGGTCGCACCGATGCGAGGTGTTTTAAGGTTTGGCAAGCGTGGGAAGCTGAGTCCCCGTTTTGTTGGTCCGTTTGAGATTCTGGAGAGGATAGGCAGGGTCGCTTATCGATTAGGCTTGCCTCTGTCATTTTCGGCAGTGCACAGTGTTTTTCATGTTTCGATGTTGAGGAAGTACGTGCCGGACCTGTCGCACATTGTTGATTTTGAGCCTTTGCAGCTGAATGAGGATTTGAGCTTCGAGGAAAAGCCAGTGGGGATTCTTGCTTTTGAGACAAAGACACTGCGTAATCGTGAAATTCGGCTGGTAAAGGAAGCCACTTGGGAGCGGGAGGATGAGATGAGATTGCAGTATCCCGAGCTGTTTCAATCTTAAGTGACTTTCGAGGACGAAAGTCTTTGAATGGGATCGGGAATTTTGGTGAAGGCATTTGGGCTTGGAAGAATGTGGAAATAAATAAGGAATTAACTAGCGCGTCGAGTGAGATTCGAGCCAGGGACGTGTCGCGTGCTAGGCAGGAGGCGCTGCCAGCCGAGCCACTGGGCGTCTTTGTGCTTCTAAATGCGCCAACATCGCTATATGCTTGTTTTCGAAGGCGGTTGGTATAAAAGCCAGATCGCCGAGCCTTCTTCCCCATTTCTCCTTCTTCTCTTAGCGATTCCTTCTTCAACCGACAGCGTTTCCCTCTGCGATTTCTCCCCTTTCTAGCTCCGATTCGACCGAGCTCGTCTTCCCCAGTTTGAAGTCGATCCATTTCCGGGCTGAAGGTAAGTTTTTTCTTCTTCTTCTTCTTCTCTCCTTCAATTCGAATCCCCTGTTTTCGACTTCGATTTTCCGGCCATGTTGAAGCGAGTTGCTGGGTGTTTTTTGTGCAGCTGCAGTAGGGGAGTTCGACCAACAACAAATCGTTCGTCGAATTTTCTCCAATCGCCTGAATTCGCGATCTTCCTCCATCGCTCGAGTTCGCCAAATCGGTGCCCTGTCGCAGCTTCCAACCCGGCGAGAGCTCGCCGCACACGCGCGTATCATCGCATCGCGCCGCATCGGTCGGCGCGAAGCGGCGACCCAGGGCGTGTCCGTGCGCCTGTCGCCGAGCCGTGCCGCCGAGCCGTGTCGCCAAGCCGCGCCTAGCGCCGTGTCCGCGCGCCTGTCGCCAACCCGAGCCGCCAACCCGAGCTGAGCCGAGCCGAGCCGAGCCGTGCCGAGCCGAGTGAGAGCCGAGCCGAGCCTATTTATTTTATTTTATTATATTTAATTTAATTCAGAATTTTGTGTGTAATTGTGTTGTGATTGATAGGTTCTCGATAGCTAGTTTGGGTTCGTTCGCAGCCTAGGTTTTCGTGTAATCGTCCCCGACCAAGGTAAGGATTTCTTATCGGAGTTGTGTGGACCCTGCGATATTATATGTGATTGCTGATTGATTGCTTGTTTGTGTTTATTGACATGTATAGCTAGGTACTCAATTCTGAATTCCCGATTAGCATGTTGTTCCTGATTAATTCTCATGTTAATCCATGCTAGGTTGTTCCTTTCTAGCATGCTCGTATCTGTTCCTTGCTTCGTAGTATCATGCTAGGCTCGTTGTATTCTTATTGAGTACATATTGGATTTTATGGATTTGTTTGATGATTGCTAGGGCAGGTTAGAATTGCAGGTAGATAGCATCATCCGGGCCTGATGCATAAAGTACCTTGCATCCATGGCAGGGACGTCGAGCAAGTCATCCGATCCCCGACCCCGTGAGGATTAGCTAACCCTACCTACGGTAGGCCCCGCAATCTTGGGTGAGGGTGGCGATCGTTAAATGCCCCAACCGTCGGGATGATGACTTGGCATTGCCTCGCCCCGGCGATCGGCGCACGTCCTCAGCGTGTTCGGCCGTAGCCCCTGATTGCCACTTGTTAAGGTAAGGGCGGCTTCCTGGTGTAAGCCTACCACGACCGTTTCCTTAGCCTCAAGTGCGGTGGTTCAGCCGACATAGTTTACGTGTGTCAGTCTCACACCCTATGTCGGTGACACCGATCCAAAAATTTAGTTAGGCTTGGTGATTGGACATGGGCGGCTTGCCTCTAGACCGCGCACCCCATGGTCGCAGAGAGCACGCGGTGCATGCTTACGCTCATTACAAGTACGACGGAGAGCTCCTCGGGATCTTGAGCGGTGTACCTTCGCCGATCGAGATGAGCCGAGGCCGGGACTTGTTTCTCGTATAGGGCGACTTATGTATTGCCATCGTGTGGTGATATTATTCCGGACTAAGACCTTAAATTGGCATCCGAGGCCCAAGTGTGGGCTAAGCTATGTGCTCTATTCGTGTTTATATTCATAGCTTGCATACGCTCATTGAGATGACCATGTATATCGTATTGTACCCGGTTGGGGATTCTTCTTGAGTAATTCGTTACTCACCCTTATTCTCGTGGTTTTCCACAGTAATCGTGTGTGCGTGACAGGATGCCCGAAGGAGAAGGCTGTGATCATGGGGCCCGATCTTCCTTCCAACTCTGATTTTTGTATTATGACTCTTGAGTGTTTTGTTTTCCCCTGAATGCATGTAGCCGGGCACGAAGCCCTAGGATGTTTTGTAAATATTTGTGGATTCCAACATTTTGTATCTGAACAGGTTTTGAATGGTTTTTAGTAAATCTCGATCGAGTAAACTTTGGAAATGTATTTATCTTGGAGCAGTGCTTGAAACAGGGACAGAGTTCGTGGAAACTGTCTAGTTTTTAAAGGGGTTATTTTGAATGCTTTTGTTTTAATTGGAATCCGAAATCTTGTCTATTTAAATGTCCTTTACTTTGAATGCATGCATTGGGATAATGGCCCATTTAGTGCCCCATTCGGGTCGGTCCCTTACATATATAATTTTCCAAATCACTACTACAAAAAAGACATTACTTGACAGTAACTATTTTCAAATACTTGACGTCTTATTATAAAAGCGTCAAATAATTCACTAATTCCTAATAAAACTGTCAAGTATAGTTAAAAAACACGCGAAGATTGTTTCAGGATCCCGTGTTTTTAATGTGTACCAACCGTTGATATGTATAAAGCGTCAAGTAGTACATTAAAGTGCTTATCACTTATTAAATGTCAAGTAAGGTATAAAAAAAATTTAATTCCAATTTTTTCACATTAACGTGCTTTTCACCAAGTTAACCCCATGCCTTAAAATTTCACGATTTTTCCCTCTCAGTTACGATTTCTCCTTACCCAAATTCCCCAAATTTCCTCCCGATCTCCTATTCGATTTTCCTTCACCAATCAACCAAAGCTCTCTTCTTCTTCGATTTGTTTCAAGGTGGAATATGTGAAGTCTTCTCGATCTTCCTGCAAGACTTGCAAAACCCCCATTCAGAAGGAGAATCTTCACTTCGACAAGATGGTTCAGGCCTCCCAATTTGACGGTTTCATGCCAGTAATCTTCACTCATTTCTCTCTTTTACTTGCATTTCTTTGTTGGATTTCTGGGTTTCTTTCTTTAATCCTTCTTTTTAGCCCCACCTGCAAGTTTTAGGTTTTCTCATTTTGTAATGTTCTTTATATTTATGTCACCTTTGTTGCTTTTCTGCTTTTTTTGTTTTGCTGTTCTTATTTTTCTTGTTATTGTTCTAAATTCGACTTTTTTTTGTTTTTGCTAACATATTTTTCACTGTCTGTTTGGCAAATACGGATTTGTTTCACTTGGAATCGGTGCTTACAGTGCCTCTTGGCTTTTAAAACCTTAGTGAATGGAGACATTGCAATCATGTGTAACTTCTTAGTTAGTCCTGAATGATAACTTTTTTTTTTTAGTTTTTCTAAATTAAGCCTACCAAAACTACTCCAGCTTATGATTTTCTTTTGGGTTGTTGATTAATTTGGGTTTTCTTTTGGGTTGTCGATTAATTGGGGTACTGGCTTTTGTGAGGCTCAAGGAAGGCGAGAGAACTTACGGTGAACTAGGCGAGGACATATTCGTCGAGGATTTATGAAAATCCTTGGGCATCATCTCACTTGATGAACTCTGCGATTTCCATAAGGTTAATCCTAATTTGATGAAGAAGGTTTGCAACAGGCTTTAGCTTTGAAAAATAATTTGCCCTAATTATTTGTTTGTGACGCCTTTGAATTTGAATTTTTCTTTTCTTTTTATATATTCAAATTGTTTAATTCTTGTCTAATCCCCAATGATTCAATTGATAATTGTTATGAATTTTGTAACTACTCCATGATGTACTCTATTATTTATTATCATTCTTAATAACTTTTCGGTATTTTGTTGTTGTGTAAATTGTAATCTAATTGTATTTTAAGAGTTGGTAGCTAGGAATATATCATAGCTTACATAAATGATAAGAGTGTATTTGCCAACGAGAGTGGCATTAGTTTCTACCCAACGATGGTAGGTCATGTTTTGGGTATTTAGAGATGATGCATTGTTCCCATGAAGATGATGGTCATTCTTCTCATGATTTTGAGTCTGCTACATTGAGAAAGAAACAGAAAATTGGAGATGAGGTAGGGATTGAATTTTAACTTTATTAAAATCTTAGAGACTAAATTTTAGTTTATGAAACCATAGAGACTAAACTTTAATTTTCTTCAAAAAGTAGATAGCAAATTTATAATTTAACTTTGAAAAAAATTATGACACATGAAATTAAATTAATTGAAACTTAGAACATATATATTTATTCGCATTTATTTAACTTGGAGTGAATTATATTACCTGGAGAATAGAATCTTTCACCATGCTTGCCTCTTGACCTTCTATTGAAGCTGCTTGAAAACAATACACTTTATAGAAAGTAGTTTCACTAATACTTTCAATCAAACAGATAAAATAAATAAAGAAATCCGCTTTCATCTAGTTTGTTGAATTTAAATTCTCTCAAAGTTCAAATGGGTAAAAAAGTTTTATGTTTCTCTGTCTTCTTAATGATGCAACATTTAGTTTTATTTTTATAGGGATAAATTTCTAAATTTAATTCTTCAAGTAGTTGGTTATATGGCTGGTGTTTCTTTGTTTTAGTGTTTCAAACAAAGAACATTGAAATCATCCAAATTCATTGTGTGATTTTTAGGAATGGAATCAAATAGATGGGCAAACAACAGACAACTGGTTGACGATGAATTTTGGTGGATGAGATTAAGAAGGTAGAGGTGGAGTTAACAAGCTTGATTGTCGTGTTCCGAGAATTGTCTTAGGAGCTTGAGATTATGAGGTATGACTAACTAATATACAAGTTATGCAAAATACTTATATTTGGAATTTTCTGAATCAATCAAGATTTGAATTAACTTGGTGTGCTTTTGAGTTAAGTGATGGAAAGCACTTTCAAGAAGACCGGAGATGACGATTCTATGCAGAATATAGACCCTAATTCCACTTTTGGTGGCAACATAGAGGATATCTATGGATAAGACTCTCCTAGAGAGGAACAACTCATCACTCCATGAACTTTCTCAGTTGCTAGGTAACTTTTAACTTCTTTTAATTTTTGTGCTTGGATCATCTTTGTTTAGGTTACTTAATCCTAATTTTTGGGTACTATTTGCTTTTATTTTTTTACCATGAATTACTAGTTGCAGAATTTCACTTGTTTGATTTTTTTTTATTTTCTAATCTTAATATTTCATTTTGGTTTGAATTGAATGTAGGGCATGCACTTAAGATGTAAGCTGATTGGAAAACATTTTTATGGAAAAGTGTTAAGGCAAGGATAGACAATGTTCATGAAAGCTGTTGTGGCTAATGATGGTGTGTTTTCTTATTTTTCACATAAATTTGCTTCATTTGTATTTGTGGTTTTGTGTATAATAATTCTTGGTTTTCTGTAAAAAAAATGAAGTTGAGAAAAGGTTGGTATTTTGTGTTTGAATATATAGAGGAATGTTCACTTTTTTTAGATAATGTTTGTTTAAGTTTAAGTTATGTGAGTTATTTTTTTCTTAAACTCTTGGTAGGTATTTTGTGTTTGAATTGATAGAGGTTGTTATTTTGGTTCTTGAAATATACAAGTTACTTTGGTTACTGGAAATCTATTGGATATTTAATGTTTGAAGTGTATGTTTTGTGTACATGGAACAAAAGGTTCAATGTAGTTAGGTTCTTTTTTGTGTACATGGAACAAAAGATTCAATATATCCTCATATTCTTTTTTGTGCACATAGTGAAACATTTGATTAATGAAATATATATTATTATTATGGTTCCTACAAATCTATTAAATATTTGAGTTTGAAGAATGTTTTCAGATTTGCAGGAATACTTTCAGGATTACAGGAAAATTGTGGAATGAATATTTTATTTTATTTTTTAAAAAAAAGAATACATTGCTTGACGCTTTTTACGTGTCAATCAATATCTTATACTTGACGGTTCTCAACTGTCAAACCTACTATTGTACTTGACGCTTTCATAGTGTCAATGAGGAAACTAAGCTTGACACTTTACAACCGTCAACCCACTTATGTATTTGATACGTATTGGATGTCAACTATATATATAGTTGACGGTTAACCGACCGTCAAGTAAAGATACATTACTTGACAGCAGTATAGTTAACGTTTGGAAAACCGTCAAGTAACGTTCTAGTTGACATTCAACAGGTGTCAAGTATTGCCTTTTTTGTAGTAGTGAATGTATAGTCTATTTTAGAAGTTTTGTAAAAGAAATGAGAGATTTTATAATTTTCCAATCCAATTAACCCTTTTTCTTCATTTTCTTCTTCTCTCAAGTAATATTCTTCTCCCTCTTTATATCTTTAGCTTCGAAGCAAAGCTTGATAGGTGAACGACCAACTTATGGGTGACACCAACACAAGTTTAACTTAGTATTATGATTTATACATTCATTTTTTTTAAAGGTTTTTGTTGTATTTGTAAGTTGTATCTTATTTAGTGTTTTGATTGCATAATTTAATTTCTTGATTGAACCCATAATAATATATATGATGCATTGTCTGATGAACATAATATTGTGCTTGCTATTTGAATAATATATAGAATTTCATTTTACTTTTTGCCTAGAAAACGTACAGTGGTGGAAACATGCATATATGGTGAAGAGCGCTCTCTGTATATGATATAGAATGAAACACCCAAGAAACTTAATATATATAATAGAAGTTAATTTTTTGTATATTAAATTCTACCCTAAAATCCTAGATCAAATACTACAAAACTGATGTTGAGTAAGTTTTGAAGGAAAACATGGATTGACCACGTTCTTAGTTTTAGGCTATAAATAGAGTGTTCCTTCATTGTGAATTGTAGAGAAAAAGAAAGAGAAAGTGCTTGAGAGAAATCGAGAGAATTGTAAAGAGAGTTTTAGAGAAATAAAGAAAAGTGTTGAAAAGAAAGTTGGTGTGTATTGCCTCTCCAATCCCAAAGCGAAAAACTTGCGAGATTCTTTATTGTCTTTATTGTTTTGTTATTTGAGTTAAGATTCTACAAATTGGTATCAGAGCGGTATTAGTTTTATCAGCCAGCCATATCTCTGATACAAACTGAAATAAAGAAATGGAAAATGATGCAGATGACTGAAAGCTTTCTATCACTGAATACGTAAAGAGAAGGGTCTCACTATAGGGAAAAAAATAAGCACAAAATATTTCTCCACTCTCAGCTATTGGCACATACAAAGAGTTGTTATATTAACCACTAAAGAATAAGGACAAAAAAGTTTAACGACGACGTAAAGCACAACGAAAAATCTACGAGAGAAACGGTGTCGTGTAGAAGCTCTTGTGCTGTCTTTCACTATGGTCTTGGAATATTATATGTTCAAAGAAAAAAATCGAAATGATTTATAACTGGGGTCTTAACAAGCTTGAAATTGATGCGTAGTTAAGTCGGCGGTGTTCGCTTTTTAGGTATGAGATACGAATAAATTTTTATCTAGATCCGGAATTTTGAATGTATAATAAAAAGTGGCAAAATATTTTTATCTATAACACAAAATCAAATTAATTCATTTATAGTCGAAAATCTAAATTGAGTTCTATCACTAATAGAAATTTAGTTAATGATAGAACTCTCTCATTAATTGAATTTAGTCACTGGTAGACTCATTCTATCATTGGTTGAGTTCTATCACTCATATAAAATCATGTGCGATGAATTATTTTAAAAATTGTGCTACAAATAGAATGTGCTGCTAAGGATAAATTTCCATATTTTAACCTGTGGATCATTGGCATTTTAAATCTCGTTTCATAATAATTTAGGCCTTGTTTATACCCATTTGATTTTTGGTTTTTGGTTTTTGAAATTTAAGCTTATTTTGACTCATATTTTCTACCATGTGCTCCATTATTGCTACAATGTATCTAACTTTCCCTAAGAAGGATGTGAATGCTAACCAAATTAATTTTTTAAAAAAAATTGGAAGTACTTTTTCTTATTTCCAAATTTTGGTTTGGTTTCTAAAAATATAGGTAAAATATAGATATTCATACAGAAAGAAAAAAAATGAAAAAGAAAAAGAAAAAATAGAAAAAACATAAGGTTTGGTAGTTGTCGTAGGCTTAAATTTCAAAAATCAAAAGTTAAAAACAAAATGGTTATTAAACAGGCCTTGATTTTTATTTTTTTACTTTTGGTTTTTGAAATATAAGTTAAGTTTTACTCAAAATTTCTAATTATGTGTGATGTGTTCTATCTTTCTTTAAAAAACTATGTGAATGCTAATCGAATTTAAAAAATCAAAACAAGTTTTTTTGAAGCTATTTTTAAATAGGTAAATGTAAATATTTATGTAAGATAAAATAAATTGTGAAGTAGGCATTGTAGGTATAAATTTCAAAAACAAAATATTTCTCAAAGCTTACTAAGTAAAGTTCGCAAAATTGCACCATTTTGTCTCTATTTTAATTTTCTTCAAATATATGATTAAAAAAAAATCTTCAACTATATTATTCTTGTAAGTTCTTTTTAACCTTAACTCAAAGAAAAAAAAAATAATAATAATAAAATAAACTTCGGTTTAACGTCATTATTTTGATTCTTAAACATGGTTTTAGTTTTTACCGTGGAACGCGTTTTTTTTTTTAATCCAGGAATTTCATGTTCATTGACTTTTGTGCTTAAACTTTAGAAATTTATTTAGAACACTTTCACATTTCAAGTTTTTTCCCCCTTATTTGATACTAGAACAATTACAAAGGTAAGACAAAAGTTTATATCAAAAAAAACAAAAACAAAAGTTTAGATTTAGTGAAAAAATCAAAATGGAATAAAGGATGACAGTTATCTGGATAAAAATGAATATTTTTATTTTGAGAGTTTAGTAAACTAAATGGGGTGTAAAATTAATTATTAAAAAAAAAATAACAGTAATACTTTTTTTTGATAAAGATATTCAATCCTTATCAGCAGAAGAATTTCGAGTACGTGCATATTTGCTCAGTTTGGATGACGATAAACGTTGGAAATTAAGTATCGCTGCTCAGGAAATTAGTAACTTATGATGCTTTAATTTATTCTTATTATTTACAAAATTTTTGTAGTACCATTTGTTCTTTAAAAATATAAAATAATACAAGAATCCCTTTGTCTATTAGATACAATAAAAACAGATAAATGAAAATATACTCGTGAGATATCGAGTAAATAAGAGTTTCTATATTTTACCCAGTGCATTCAGTAACATGCACGTTCAATTATTTCATTTGTCATTTGTAGAGTTTATTTTTATTTTATTTATTTTTTATATTAAGTGTTAATCATTTTTCCCACGTGAACTATTTTCACATAATAATTATTTGACCCATTAACATTTAAATAACAAGATAATCGAAAGAAAATGAATTTTAAATAAGTGATTCCGTCAAAGGAATTTAATTTCTCGAAACTCTACGGGTTATAATTCATGATCCTTGAGAACTATATATTTTTTTTAAATTTATATATCTTTGAAACTGGCATGCATTTATATACTCTAACTTACATTGTTAATTTAAGAATCTTTTCTAAAAAGATGAACTAGAATATGATTCCAATGAAAAGAGCCACTTGTAAAGTAGTATAAATACCAATCCCTTTCAGTGGTTACGATGAAACAAAGCAAGCTCTATCAAAAACCCCAAACCAAAACAAGATGGAAAACAACCTTCACAATGTACTCCAAAGGCCACTTTCCGAAAAGGAAGCAGATGATGTGCTCAGGCAACGTGATACCAACAAAGATGGGGTCATTGATAAGAAGGAGCTGATGAGAGATTTGAGGCCCTCCAAACTACAACTCTCTCGCGAGGAGATCAAAGAAATGTTACTCGAGCACGACATTGATGGCGATGGTTATCTCAATTTCAACGAGGTAACCAAGGCTTTTAGTTCTTTGGGTGCCCTCCTACCGATGCATAAAGCTCGCTACGGCTTGAATTTTGCTGATGATGATGGTGATAATCTCATCAGTGAGGACGAACTTGATAAACTCATCGATTATTTTGAGAAAACTAACAAGAAGGGTTTGAAGAGAAGGCCTTGTTGAGTGTTGTTTAATGTGTATGGTTATGCAATAAAAGTGGTTGACTCACTATCCAACCTTTTGTTTTTTCCTTTTTCAATTCGAATAAACACTCAAACGAATTTCCATATTTTTTAAGTATAAGAACAATTGACGATAGAGAATCGAACCTATGGTCTCTTGGTCATAAGTGTGGGATTTTGGGATGTTCTGTCTATCACCTATGCCTCAAGAAACACTGTCATCTTAATGCAATATGAGTCTCAAGTCGTAAAATCTAAAAAAGAAAGGTATGGTTATGAAATATTTACATTGGTATTGTAAAGAATCTTGTTAATTCCCCATCTGCGGTTGGATATTAAAATAAACAATGAATTTAAGAACACATACTTTATATTCTATTGGATCTAGGATCAAAGTACGAGTCTATCGTCTCGGTATCGTCTCGCCCTTTATATTTTGTGACACGTCCCAGCATAAAACACTTATGTGATATACTATAGGTTCAATTAAAGTTTCAACGTTTGAAATCCAAACAAAACTATACCCAATTTTGATCCAAATGTTATATTTTGACAAATTATTATATTTGTTTTAAAATTAATTCAGTAAGGGTATTTTTGGAAAACACTATGGACCTCTATATTTCTTCTATTTTTCTCACGTGTAAGTGTAGACCCACCTTAGTGTTTTTGTGTGAAAAATATAAAATGGGTTTATAAAACCTATTGTGAGGATGTCGTCTTTCGTAACTTTCATCCTAGCTCAGAGAGAGTTTCTCTGAGAGTTAGAAGTTGTTTCTTGTGACATAGAGTTGTCTACCTAAACCTTTAGATTGATATGAGAAGTCATTTATAGCTTGTATATCACTGGTTAATGAAAGGGACTAATGAAGTAGATTGCATCGAACCACTTTAAAATCCAGTTTTCATCTCTATTAAATTCAATAATTTTGTTCTCGGGATGGTGATTCTATTCAATAAATCTTTTTTGGTTGTTCTAGTTTATTTAATAGATATTTTTTGGCCAAAAGATTTCAACATAAGGTTTATTTTTCAACAATTGGTATCAGACTCATTAATTTTTTGCTGAGAAATTTTCTGGGTTTGCTATAAGTTTTTGATAATTTTGCTGAGATTCTTTTTGTTTACTATATCCAAATGTCAGCAATTTTGTGGTGGAGCGTTTTGATGGGAGAGGTGATTCTTTGCTTTGGAAAAAGAAAATGTGTGCTCTCTTAGTCCAACAAAAAGTATCTAAGGCTTGTTGATGCTAAAACGCATCGTGTGACGATGACAACTATTACAAAAGAGGAAATGTTGGAAGTGGTCTACAGTATGATTATCTTATATCTAGCAAAAAATGTGTTAAAGTAAGTACATGCTACAAATACAGCTTTAGAGGTACGGTATCAATTGGATAGCCTTTATTTGACTAAATCCTTAGCTAACAAGTTGTATTTGAAGGAAAGGTTTTTCGGCTATAAGATGAATCCTAGCAAAGATCTAGAACAGAATCTAGATGAGTACAACATGATAATGCTTGATCTGACTAATATTGATGTTAGGGGTTGTGCCCTAAATGCTTAGTAGTTTGTATTTAAAACACAGTCATTTAATGTTAGAAATTTAATGTAGTTTGTATTTAAAACACATGCATTTAATGTTAGAAATTTAATGTAAAATTTCAGTTATTATTTTATTAATTGCGCATTTAATATAAAAACATCATTCAGCTTTATCGCATTAATTCGATTAATAGCGATATTCCAATGATTATTTGAATGTACACTTAGACAAGTATGTGAGACATACAAGTGGATCTAGTTCCAAGTCAATAACCTGAAATGTCTACAGTATATGGACTAAGATTGGGGCCTAAGTCTTGGTGACATTGTTGGTACAACCTGCTTTGCAAAGGTTGCAAACAACCTGATCTTGGTTGTTCATTTGGAGACATGTGAGTGCGGGTGCCTAGGCAAAAAAGAGTTTTTGCATAAGACGGGACCAGAAGTTTTATGATCGATCTAGATTCTTATCAACTACTTCACTAAGGATGATCTTATGTCGATGTGATCTTAATCCTAAGTGGGTTGTGAACTCCTGCTTTATGAAAGTGTCATTTGATGTGCATGGGTGAGATCACCAGCCAAACAGCGCTGGGTCAATAAGCCTCCCACGTTGGGGATTGCTGTAGTGAGTGGCTGGGAACGCAACATCTTAAGAAGGAATTCATGCCTTCCTGAATTTTGAGGAAGATGTAGAGTTGTTCCTTTAAGAACTGATATTAGGGCTTGGACAAAGAGAATTCGCCTCTCATTGGCCCCGAGAGAACATTGATTTATAGTTGGACTATAAACACTTGTCCATTAGAGGAATCAGTGGCGCTTAAGGAGAAAGGTGTTGGCGCTTAAGAAGAAAGATGTAATCACAGGGGTAGAACGGATTTTTTGTCCCAGTTGTGAATTACGAACAAGCTTGTGAAGAATCATATGATAGATGACCGATTATATCAGTAGACATTAACTTGTCCTATAGTCCGAAAGTGTTTAGCACATGCCTTTAGTGGAATAAACCTAATATTAACGAATAGGGATCGAATCCCGGGTCGTTATAGTTTTCAACCTATAGGTCCGCCAGTCTCCGAGCTAGCTCATACTTGCTGGTACACTGTTTTATTAGAGAGTGAGTTTGAAGAATTCAAATTCACATAGAAGAATTCAAATTCACATATTAATTATGTGAGACATAATTAATAGGAGCATAAAGATTAAATTATTAAACTTGCAAATTGATATATTGAATATATTAATTTAATATTTATTGAATAAATATTAATAAGGAGAAATTAATTTATTTGATAAATTAGTTATAAGTAATTATTAAATAATTATTTAATTAAGAGATCACAGTAAATTAATATGTTGGACATATTAATTGGTTTAATAATTATTGGATAATTATTAAATGGAGAATATTGATTAATATGTTGGACATATTAATTGGGTTAATAATTATTCGATAATCATTAAAGCAGAGAATTAATATATTTGATATAATAATTTGACATTGATTGATTTATAACATATTGTATATATTATGGAATTGAAATTTATTCGATAAATATCAATTAAAATATATAAAACAAAATATGGTTTTTTCGAAAATTAAATGGGAAAAATGCATAATATTTTGTAGCTCTTAGTTGGACCCTCCATCACTCCACTATAAATAGGAAGCCTTATAGGTTTTCATTCTCATCCCTCTCACTTTTAGAGGAACCTTTCTCATAAGTTGAAAACCCCTCTGAAAGCACTGAGATCTCTTCTCCTCCATAGTCAGACTATTCTGACAAAGTTTCTAGCTCCCTTCACTAAAGGCTTCCCACCAAGCACTCAGTGGTAGCACAGAAAGTCATAGCTTGGAAGAGCGGAGGAGATCATTCAATTTTTTCCATGCGGAATAGTCAATCCTACTCAACATAAAGACCCGCCAGATTATATTAGAGGCGGCGACAGTCAATGTAAGTATTATTTTTCTAATAACATGTCAATCACCTAGGATATTGCATTTAGATTAATTAGATTGATTAAAGATAATTAATTAGATTAATTATTGTGAAATTTGTATTATTCACACGCTTCCGCCGCGCTAAATGCATGCTCCTACTCCATATTCCTAACAATCGATGAGGTAATTTCATATGAAAAAAAAGAGATGTTATCCTGTTAAATTTGCTGCCAGAATCTTATCATGGAGTTAAGACGACAATCAAGTATGGTAGAGATAGTCTCTCCAGGATATTGTACTTAATGCTTTAAGATCTAGAGATTTAGAAATAAGAAAGACAAAGACAAAGATAATTAAGTCCTCCTAGTCAGTCTCTCCATGGATATTGTACTTAATGCTTTAAGGTCTAGAGATTTAGAAATAAGAAAGACAAAGACAAAGATAATTAAGTTCTCCTAGTCAGAAATAGAACTGATAAGAAGCAAATTGAAGGGAAGAGCAGTCATGGAAGGTCGAAGTCACAAAATATAATCATAAAACAGTGCTTCATATGTCATAAGGAATGACATATTAGGCAGAGCTGCTATGAACTCAAGAACAAGAGAAAGAATGAAGAAGAATCACATATGAATGTTTCGGAAGGATATGATTCAGCTAAGGTATTAACAGTATCAGAAGCACGTGTGATCAATGATTAGATTTTCGGCTCAAGGTGTTCATTTTACATGACACCCCACAAATATTGGTTTCAAGAATTTGAGAGCATGCATGGAGGTAATGTTCTTCTTGGAAACAACCAATAATGTGTTATTGAAGGTATTGGTTAAATACAAGTGAAGATGATTGATAATTAAATAAAAATTCTTACCAATATGAGATTTGTGCCACATTTAAGGAGGAGTTTATTGTCTTTTGGAGTACTTGACAAAGAAGGGTACTAATGTAAAACAGAAAATGGTACTATGAAAATTATAAGAGGAGCTATTGTGAAGTTGAAGGGTAAATGCACCAATAGTTTCTATATCCTTGCAAGGAAGCACAATTCTATGAACAGTTGCTTCAGTTTCTCTGCAAAATTAAGAGAATGTGAGTTGTGGCATCAAAGACTTAGCCATATTAGTGAAAATGGTATGAGAGAGCTCTAGAAACAAGGCTTGTTGAGGAGCTGTGAGATAGGGACTCTCGATGCTTGTGAACATTGTATCTATGGTAAGTCCATTAGAGTCTCATTTGGAAAAAGTAAAAATATTTCTCAACATATTTTAGACTATGTTCAATTTAATTTATGGGGACAAGCTAGCACACAAACTTTGGGTGGAGCTCTACTACAAAAATCAAGAAAGTTGACGTGAAAGGAACGACAATTGTTACGATTTAGTTGACACTCTCGAAAGCGTCAGTGAATCGACTGTCAACTAAAGTCACTATAGTTGACGCTTGAATAAACGTCATCCAATAATATAATTGACATGTTCTAAATGTCAAGACCAAATGTGATTGACACACAGAAAGCGTCATGTGATAATTTTGTTGACATTTGCTACAAGTCAACGAAGTATTTTCTTGACATTTTTTGAATGTTAACGATCGTTCCAAAATGTCAAGTAAACGTACGTTTGTTGACGTTTATTATATGTCAATAAAATCAATAGTTGACGTGTATTAAACGTTAAGGCATATACGTTTTTCTTTTCTTTTTATTTGGCCAAATTTATTAATTTGTACTGTTCATCCTATCAAATAACCTGTTGATCCTGTCAAATGATATGCTAGATTTCCTGTTCATCTTTTCAAATACAGTTGGAGAGAATTCCAATTATAAATTACAAAATATTTCAACATAATTAACATAAACATAATATATATTTTCAATAGTAACATAATCAGAAAGGAAGTATGTGTTAACAAGTTTTGAACTTTGAAATGCTTTCAAAGTTGTCTTCCTAGATACAAAACAAAAAAATATATCGTATTCCAAAATATACCCCATTCCAAAAAATACCCAATTCCAAAAAATAGCCCAACTATTTTCGAAACTAACTATGTACAAAAAAAGATATGAAATATGTATCTTAAAAATTTGCAGTCTTCCAAAAGTCATGAGCTACAAACAAAATATCCTTCTAGGCGCACTGTATCGAACTCACATGTAGGGTACTAGAAATCAACCCATTCCACACACACTTCATCCAACTCATGTTGGGTGTATGCTTCTCTTGTATCAATCTGTCAACATTAATTAAGACTGAAATAATAACTAATTTATGACAATTAATAATAAATTTTAAAACTAAACAATATAATAAAGAACATACTATTTTGGTGACGTTTGTGCTATTTGCTTTGATGATATCTCTCATATTTCTCATCACATAATAGCCACATTCTGTACTCTCCTCTTGTAATGGACACTATAATTCTAACAAAAAGAAGAAATAAACGAAATCATAAGTAACCATCAATTTCATATTTCTATTTTCTTAGTTCTACTCTACTCAATAGAAACAAATTTCTATTTCTTTCTCTTTTTCTTCGGTCATGCATATTCTTCCATTCCAAGAAACCTATTCGGCAAATAAATCAATTTGTTGAACTAAACACAAACTACAATCTAAAACAACACTTTAGAGATTAATTTCAACTCCTCTTTTTCCATTATGTGTTCATCAAGTACCAATTGATAAATCAGGAATACACAAACATCAACACATCAATTTGAAAATCATAGCTTTAAGCTCTTGAATCCTCAACGACCAAAGCGAAAAATAGAGAGAACAAGAATTATGCAGGATTCAAATGCACAGACCAAATCCATCAACTACCAAAGAGAAGAATAAATTGATAAACCAAGATTCAAGTAGAAAGCAAACAATTTGTATTAAAAAAGAATGAATCACATAAAGACATCTATTCTCATAGAACAACCAAAATATTAGAGTATTATTTTCCTTAACAACTTTTGAAGATGAAATATTTCCACATAACAAAAAAAACAATAAGTAACCATCGATCTACTATTTCCACAAAATAACCATAAGAAAACAAATAGCAAAGGGATATTACTTGCCTTAACAATGAAAGGAAGAATAATCAACATTTTCAAATAAATTTGGAAATAAGCGTTTGAGATAGAAGAAATTTGGAAGATTCAAAGAAAGTAATACGGCAATTAGAATCTCTACACAATTTACTAATTACAGATAAAAGGTTACAGGTTAATTTAGGAACATGAAGAACTGACTATAGAGATATTTTTTCAGTCAATTTGATCGTTCCTTTTCCTGCAATAGAAGAAAAACTCACATCTGCAATTCTAATATTTTCAGTTGCATAGGAGAGAGAATATGAATCAAATAAATGAGATGAACTAGTCATGTGATCAGAGGCTCCAGAATCAAGGATCCATGGAGATGAATTGGTACACAAAAAGGCTTGAGGATAAATACTTTTTTGTGCCAAGGAAACACATAAATTACCAGATGATAAATCAGATTGTAGTAGACTCGAGAGATTATTGCTTTGCTCTTCAATAGAGGGACTTGAGTGGACATCTTTACCAAACTTGTTCTCACTCTTTTTCTGTGTGTGAGTCATTTCAACAATCAATTTAGATGAGTGGTAGGAAAAAACAAATGTAGCAATATATTGAAAACCCAAAAAAAAAAATGTTCAACGATACTGTTCACGCGCACTGTTCACTTTTTTTTTTTTTTTTTTTTTTTGAATTTGTCGAACGTGTCTTTGACTTTGAATGACTTGTCAAATGATTGTGCTTGGTCGGCGAATGATGATGACGGCGACGGCTCGGGATAGAATGGTTAGGGTTCTTTTTATTTCTTTGGCTTTGATACCAACATGAATTTCAGGGAGGAGAACATAGTATTTTTATTATACTTTTGTGTCATACAATTGAGAGATGAGGGTTTCTTATATAGAGGAAACCCTAACAACTAATGAATGAGATCTCCCTACAAATATGGAATTTAAACTACATTGAGATATTTTAGGAAATAACCAACAGTTATTATGACAATTTTATAATGTCATAAAAGAAGGTTATTTTTACAAATAAAATTAAATCGTAAACTGTCATGAATTCACCTTTTATGACAATTATCATAGTCATGATTTCTATTTCATGATAATTTAAATCTATCATAAAAGAGATAACATGACTGTTGTGATCATTATGTTTATATTTCTTGATAGTTTCAAGTTGTTATAAAATGAATTTCATGAAAGTTGTGATAGTCATAATTTTTATTTTATGATAGTTCAAAGTTGTCATAAAAGATATATATATCATGACAGCTTTAAAATTTTAAAATTGAAAATAATTCATTGATTTATTCATATAATTCATATTAATTACAATTAAATCTATTAATGAAAAAGCTCCAATATTTAAGCTATAAATAATTGTGCATTCCAAAAATACTGTCACGATCCACATAAAAGAGAAATAGATTTAATTAATCACAATGTAAATTATAAGACTTTAACAAACTCTTAAACCTTATACAAATATAGTTTATATATATATATATATATTGTAAATGAATTTACATTCAACTCCTCATAAAGCTTAGAATGAAAATCAAATACATCGACCACTTGTACGATAATTGACAATTTGGACAATAACTATCTGCAAATGATTGGTATATATAATTATCTGCAAATATCTGCATATAATTATAAAACTTTAAGTGAATGTAAAACAAAATGAAAATATTTATAGCGATAACCTAAGCTGGTGTGGACACTTACAGATGTAAAAAATATATTTAATAAATAAAAGAAAGCAACATAACCTAACCACCCAATTCAAACCGTCCATATATTTGCAGACATAATTGGTATATATAATTATAAACCTTGACAAGCTAAATCCAAGAAATATATAACTGGATGGAGACAATTACAAAGAAAAACAAGAAATGAAGAATAAACATATATAAAGTATTAGCTTATGCACATCATCATCTTCAGGAACTCTTTTTCCTATATCAATTATAGCTCAAAATAAGAAAACAAAAGCAAAAGAGTTTATCATTTTTTACCAAGCCGACAATTAAATAGAACCTTACGAAAATCTTAAATAAATGCTTGTATAATTTTCTTGTTTTACTTTCTGTTTTCCACTTCAAATATATGCATCTATACAGTAACTTCCAAAGAAATAGAACAATACCTTCTTCTAATGCAAGTTTCTTCCACACTTTCAACTTAAAGTTTGAGTATCTGCTTGAAAACAATTATATATATCATCAGACGACATCTTTATGATTAAAACATGATGTTATTTGAGAATAAATAAATTTATCAGTAAGCATAAATGTTGAGTTCATAAGAAGATAAAGAGTTTACCACACATTCAAGGCTAAAACTCTCAAATGAAGCTAAATGTTTGTAACCAAAACATTCGAACACATCCACTTTCATAGGACTATCTAGCCTAAAAGTCTCAAACTCTTCTCCGTATTCAGTTCCAATTGTCTTCAAATCCAATACCTGTTTTTTTTTATTACTTTTTCAAATGAAAAAGACACATCAATAATAAAACTAATAATAATAATATAACAAAAAGATGGTCTTACTTGAAACACTGTGCTTACCTACTCTTCTTTACGAAATATAAACTATAGAGATTGAAAGAGAAGTGGATCATTTTAAAATTGAATGTATGAGAAGAACTTACCAAGCGGGAAAGATCGGCAATTGATGGATTTGATGACGAAAAGAAGAATGATATGAATTGTTCCTCATTAAATGAATCATGCCAATTTGCATCACCTCCTTTTGTTATAGGTTTAAGTAGCAATATGTACTAAAAAACAAAAGCCCCACAACATTAATATTGAAGCGAGAAATGTAGAAGAGCTTCCAACTATATTTAAATTTTGTAATTAAAGTTAAGACTAAGATAATAGAGAAAATGTTTGTAACATTAATGAAGAAAAGATACCACCTTTGAGTAAAATTAAACTTTTTAGTAACAACTTTTGTGCTAATTGTGCAGAGTTTTTGTTGGGTAAAGAAAAACCTAACAAATTAAAGAGCAAAAGATTTTATCTATCAAACCCTTTAATTTTTACTTCTGCTTTGTTTCACAAAGAAAATATAGATATGGACAAACAAATAGTGTAAGGTCAATGAAAATATGTTCTCATTCTTTATGTCCCAACACCTTTAAATTTAAAGGAATGGGTTGGTGGTGCGTTGGTTATCTCGATTAGTTGTAATGCAATTCAACTCCACGCTCACAAATTCTATCCTTAAAAATCAGTATTTGGCTCTCGTATTAGTTAAGAGCAATAATAACCCTCTAGGTAGGGTTTGTAGTATAGAGAAATCTTTAATCATATAAATTTCAGTGTATGGTCTAATTCAAAATTAGAGATAACAAGCTTATCATATGGAACATTCCCACAATATTATGAGACTAATAATCTAATGAAAAATCAATAAAAGATGAGTGTATCTCTTTGCTCCCTCTCTTTTTCTCATTTTCAACACATCAGAGGGTAAAAAATTTCTACTATTCGTATGAAATCCTATCACCACAAAAAGGAAAATGAGAAAACAAAAAATGAATTATGAAATTAAATGCCAAATATAAATAGGAAATAACAACAAAATATAAAAAAAAATTATTGCTCACCTAAACGTTCCTATAAAGTTTCTTATGAATTTGGTGTCTTACCTTTGTTTATATGTCTCTCCTGAAAATGAAAGATCAGAATACTATAATCAATCCAAATGGAGAGAGGAAAAAAAAGTAAAAAAGAAAAGAAATAACTAGAGAATTAGCACCCAACACATTTTGTCAATTTTGTCCGTATGTGTCTCTTCATCACCTATATGAAATACATTTATAATGGTTCGATGGTTTGGGCTTTGCTTAACTTTGTACTTAAAATGGAAGAACACTTTGTCACCATAAATTGGCAAAAGCTAAAAAAAAACACCAGATTCTGTTAATCACCTATTCCATGAGTTCTAATGAAAGAACCCAAACTTTTGCTCGCATCACAAATTTGAGTGACTATATTGCTCGTGATGTGGGATTTGAGTAGGTATCTAAGAGGGTTATGAGAGTTTTTTTAGAGTGATAATGTCCACAAAAATTTACATTACACGGATGGTATACTTAAAATAACAGAACGTTTTTTATCTTTCCAAAAAATGAGCGGGCAATTTTTGGCCTTTTTTTTCTCTCTTTCATAGCATTTTTTGAAAATGCTATACTTAAAAGCTATAGAAAGACATATTTTTTGTAGTGAATAGTCGAACCCACAGCGGTCTAGATAACCAAAACATAGTTAGAGAAAAGAAGATCATACCCAAGAGCTCGATCACGACAAACCCAACATGAGCACACAGGAACCCACGAGACAAGGCGAGACGGTGGACCGAGCAGCGTTTAGAAGCTGTTGCTGCTCGCGAATCTCGGCTCGAGGACACGCGTCGGTGCACGTGGCTGCGGCGCGCGGGGAGGGGGCGGTGCGCGGTGGGGCTGCACGCGTGCGAGGGGTCGCGTGAATGGGTGTGCGATGGTGACATGAGGGGGTGTGGTGCGACGTGGGTCTGGCGGCGGTGCCGAGCCGATCGGCGGCGGCGTGGTCAGCAGGTGGCGGCAGGTTGAAGTGGAGTCTAGGGTTTGGGTGAGAAGTATTG
Organism: Sicyos edulis; assembly: GCA_036507275.1. Lineage (NCBI taxonomy): Eukaryota > Viridiplantae > Streptophyta > Magnoliopsida > Cucurbitales > Cucurbitaceae > Sicyos > Sicyos edulis. The sequence goes on from CM071856.1 coordinate 24,190,798, forward strand.
AGATCTCAATTGTCCCATATTGGAAAAGTGGGAGAGTCCAACATCAATATAAAAGAGATATGGGTTACTCCCCTCATAGCCAATTAGTTTTGAGGTGGAACCCCATATTCTTTAATAATGATATTTGAGCCCATAAAACCCAAACGGGTATCCGTCCAATAAAAATGAAATTGAGATCCGATTCAATAATGGTGAGCCCAAAACAGGAACCAATCTTGAGGGGGCATGTTGAGATCTCAATTGTCCCACATTGGAAAAGTGAGAGAGTTCAACATCAATATAAAAGAGATATGAGGAAGAAGGAGAAAGAAAAATAAAAATAAAAGAAAAAACCTTCTCTTTTAGGCCCCGTTTGATAACCATTTTATTTTTCATTTTTTGTTTATGAAATTTAAGCCTACAACAACTACCTTACTATACATTTTTCCTTAGTTAGATATCTACATATTACCTATATTTTAATAAACAAAACCAAAATTTGTAAAATATATATATATATATATATCTTCCAAAAAGTTGTTTATATTTTTTAAATTTGGTTAGTGTTCTCCTACTTTCTTAAAGAAAGATGGATACATGATAGTAAAGATGGAGCACATGGTAGAAAATTTGAATAGAAATAGACTTAAAATTCATAAATAAAAAACAAAAAACAAAATGTTTATCAAACGGGGCCTTAACTTTCCCCTTTTAACTTTTCCCTTTTTTTTCTTTTTATTTTTAAACAAAACAAAATCCTCCTTTTGTCTCTTTTTTCAATAATACCAAAAACAATTTCTATTTATTTATTTACTTATCATTATTATTATTATTATTTATTATTTTATTTTTGTTGTTACATTAATAATCCATTAATTTGTTCTAAAAAACGTTCCTATAAATTTTTGAGTTTCACAATTGTATTTTAAATGATTTAAATGAAAAACAAGGTAATTTATTTTTATTGTATGACGGCCCTACCAAATAATAATATTATAACAAAAAAAAATGAGTAAATTTTTTTTCAACTTAAAAACTCTTCTTTTCTTTTCTTTTCTTTTTTTAGATTTTAGATTTTATTTTAATAAAAAACTCAATAACCTAGATAAAAAAGAAATAAATAATAAAATAAAATAAAATTTAAAAACTTACAGATGACAATTTTTTAATTGTCATAATCTTATGAAAAAATGAGATATTTTTGTCTAAAAGTAAAAATTTCTATGACAAATATTAAAATGTCATTATAATTGTTTTATGACAATTATCTAAATATCAATAACTGTCATAAAATTTCATTAACCTTAAATTCATCTATTTTCCACAAATACTGTGTTTTCAGATATTTTATGACAATTTCTAAATTTTTTAAAATTCTTGGATTGAAATAACTCTAAAATTGTAGTAGTGTTTATTTATTGTGCCTTACATACCGAAGTTGAACATGAGGGAGATAAACCTCTAGCATAAGATGCACTATGAAATCTAAGAATAATGATAAGCGGTTAGTAGCCATGAATGGAGAGTTTGAATCTATTGTTAAGAACAGAACATGGGAGTTGGTTGATCGACCTATAAATTAGAAACTAGTGAGTTCCAAGTGCATTTTCTAGGGAAAAGAATAGTTGATCCCAAAGAACCAATTAGATACAAGGCAAAATTGGTTGCCCGAGGTTTTACTCAAGTGGTGAGAGTTGATTACGCGATGAGATATTATCTCCCATGGTAAGATACACCTTTATTCGGTTTATTTTATCCCTAAGAACTACATTTGATCTTGAATTAGAACAAATGGATGTGAAGACTGCATTTTCTCATGGAGAGCTATCTGAATTGAAGAATTCTTTATATGGCTTGAAGCAATCTCCAAGACAATTGTATTTGAAGTTTGATTCTTTTATTGTTTCATGTGGATTAAGTAGAAATCAGTTAGATCATCTTGTAATAGATCATTCTGGTTATTACAAACATATCAACCTGCATATGTCAATCTATTTGTTATATTATGTGGATGATATGTTGATTGCGAGCTCAAATATAAATGACATTAATAAACTAAAAGATCAATTAAAGAAAAACTTTGAAATGAAGGATCTTGGTACTACTAGAAGGATACTTTGAATTGATATTGTCAATAATAGGAGTCTTTGTGTTTTGAACCTTTCTTAAGAGTTTTATAGTCTTAAACTTCTTAGTAAATTTAGAATGGAAAATTATAAGTCTCTGTAAAAGCTTTTGGTCAATTTATTAAGTTGTTAGCTAAATAGTCCCTAAAAGAACCCAACAAGAATTCTGATATTTATCAATTGCAGAGCACAAAAACAAATATGGCAAAAATAGATTTTTGTATCTATTTGAGGAAAAATAAACAAGAAAAGAGAAGCTTGAAAAAAAACTCCACTCGGACAGGAGAATTTATACAAAAAGAATGCACAAGAGGAGCTTCTATGATGCCGTTGAAATGGACTGTTAGAACTGACGACTGTGGAGGAGAGTCAGCAAAGAGGTATGGGCAAAGTTCTTTTGCTTAAAGTTAGGGATTTCTTCATAGCAGCCATGATTTGAAATTGTCCCTGGTTCCTTCCTCTTCTTTGTTTTGCTGTGTATTTTCAGAAGGGGATAATTGTTGCAACTGTTTTTTTATTTATTTTAGTGTCTTGCAATAGTTGTGAGTAGATGGCTTTAGGTATTGACATTAACTACTCTTCTTTTTTGCCATTGTTTACAGTCCCTAGTTATAGATGAAAGAAATGTTTGGAATGTCTAATATTTCTTATGCAAGTGTTGTTGGTAGTTTAATGTACCATATGGTGTGTACTAGGCATGATCTAGCATATGGTATGAGCTTGATTAGTAGATACATGTCAAATCCTGGAAAGCAACATTGGTAGCTATTAAATGGACGATGAGATACTTTAAAAGGCATTTTTAAGTTTGGTTTGTGTTTCAAGAGAAGTATTGCTAATGTTTTGTATCTTGAACGGTTTGTTGATAATGATTATGTTGCACATAGAAAAAGATCTTTAACTAGTTGGCATTGAAGGTTATGGACAACACAGTAAGTTGAAGAGCATTCCTTTTGTCTGTAGTTTCTTTGTCAACTATAGCCGAGTATATGACAGAGTCTAAAGTTGTTAAAGAAGCCAATTGGTTGAGAGAAATGGTTTGTGAACTTCTACAAAGGAATTATGGGATTGATGATAACTCATTGTGATAACCAGAGGGCGGTGTTTTTATCTAAGAACAAAACATACCATGATAGAACAAAACACAATAATGTTAATTAAATTTCATTTTATCCGAGATGTTTTGTTTTAGGGAAAGATATGTTTGCAAAACTTTTCTATACAAGATAATGTTGCAGATGTCTTTACCAAGGTGTTGTCGTCTTATAAGTTTGAGAGTTGTCTAAAGGCTCTAAACTTTATTGAGTTGTAGTTGATGATACTCAGTTCCTTTCATTATATTGGTGATCAGTGTTTGTATAATAAGTTGTCAAGGTGAAGATTTTTTCATATTTTAACAAATTATTATATTTGTTTGAATTAATGCAGCAAGGGTATTTTCGATAAAGACTATAGACCTCTGTATTTCTTCTATTTCTCTCACATGTAAGTGTGGGATCACCTTTATGTATTTGTATGTAAATGTAAAATAGGTTTATAAAACCTATTGGGAGGCTGTCGTCTTTTGTAACTTTCATTCCAAGAGAGAGAGAGTTCCCTTGAGAGTGAGAAATTGTTTTTTTTGTGAGATTGAGTTGTCTTCCTAAACTTTTATAGAGATAGAAAAGGTTGTGTGCTCGCCAAGAGGAAGGAAATTGCTGGTGAATTGGTTTTAAGACCAGTCATTTAAAACTTGTATATATTAATTAAAAAACTACTGGTGTAGATAGATAGCATTTGATCTAATCACTTTAAAATGTGTTATTTTTTCTTCTCTATTTAATTTCTATGATTCATTTGTTTTTGAGCTGCTGATTCTATTCAATAAATATTGTCTCGGTTGTTCACGTTTATTTGATAGATATTATCTGGCCAAAAAATCTCAAGCGCAGATTTATTTTCAACACCAAATATGCCTTGAAGTTTATCATTCGCGTGCAATTTGAACAATATAGCCTCATATTGGGTTAATACCATGGCGATGCATTACCTTTCCAATTGTTTTATATTTCTGACATCAATTGTGCAATATATCCAATCTTTATAACTATCCATGAGGTCAATAAATAAAGATAGACAACAGTCATTCAATCTCTAATTCAATAAATGTTGTTCTTCAATCTTCAAGAAATGTAAACTATCTCTTTACTTAAAAATCTTTTTTATGATCCGATAATTAGATCTCGTTTGATAACCATTTTATTTTGGAAATTTTAGCCTACAATAACTATCTTACCATAGGTTTGTCCTTAGGTATCTACATCTCACTTATATTTCTAGAAACCAAACCAAAATTTAGAACAAAAAAAAGTAACTTCCAAAAACTTATTTTTGTTTTTGAAATTTAGTTAGCATTCATCAACTTTCTTGAGGTAAGATGGATATATTGTAGAAAAAACGGAACATAAGATTTGAATAAAAATAAATTTAAATTTTAAAAACCAAAAAAAAAAAACTAAGGTCCCGTTTGATTACCGTTTGGTTTTTTGTTTTTGGTTTATGAAATTTAAACTTATTTCTATTCAAATTTTCTACCATGTGCTTCATCTTTCCTACAATGTATCCACATTTCCTTAAGAAAGTAGGTGAATATTAACCAAATTTCAATAACAAAAATAAGCCTTTTAGAAGCTTTTTTCTTTTTTTTTTCAAATATTGGTTTTTTTTTATTAAAATATAAGTAAGATGTAGATATCCAAATAAGAAAAAATGTATAGTAAAATAGTTACTGTAGGCTTAAATTTCATAAACAAAAAATGAAAAACAAAATAACTATCAAACGTAGTCTAAATGATTATCAAACGGTCCGTTAGTAAGTGCTTGCAAGTTTGATAATCATAATTAAGAGAATCCGTAATTACTGTGACAATTTATAAGCAGCATTCCCAAAGAAAACTTAAGCCTTTTGATTTAAGAATTTACTTAAGAAAAATATTATTTATTTATTATTTTTCATTATTTTTTATTATTACGTATAATTCATAACGACGCTCAATCTCACACGCAAACTTAAAATTTTTCATGGTTCAATGAAGTGCAGGTCGAATTTCCTTCCAATTTAAAATGAACTAAGGTTTAAGATATAATATTGGAAAAAATGTACTAACCATGCCTAAACTATGATATTTATAATAATTACCCACAAACTTTTAATTTGAACAATAATCCTCTAAACTTTAATAATTGTTTCAATTAATTCCATAAACTTTCAATTTTGTGCAATCACCTCTCCTCAAATTGAATAAATGTTACAACCTCATAAACTTTCAATTTGTCATATAATTTTTTTTTTATTTTGAGTGGATAAATTGTTGCTTTTTAATTTATTTTAACAATAATTACTTTTTAATACTGAAAAACATATTATATTGTCAAGCCTAGCAAAATAAAAATAAAAATATCTTAAATTTATATAGTTTTTTTCAAATTATTTTAGTATAAATACTACCAACATTTTTCATCAATTGAAATTTTCAAAAAAAATAAGAAACTGAAATTTTGGACAAAAAAATTAAAAATAATTGAAAAAAATAGAAAAAAGAAATTAAAAATTAGAATATGGGATAAAAATGAAAATTGAAATTTAAAAAATCACGTGAAAATTATGAAATGAAAAATAGCTTTAAAAGGTGAATTATATTTTTAAAATATCATATTATGCAAAAGTGAACAATTTCCAATTAATTAGTGAATTACTAATATTAGATTGATTAATAGAGATAAATAACATTTTTTTGTTAACAACCTATAGAACAGATCTTGTTAAGGTAAGGTTGTAAATAAATAACATTTTTAAAAAAAAAAATGAATTAAAAAACTATTATTGATTTTAAATTATTAAATATATTATTAAAATATGATATTATGTGAATGATCACAATCTACAAGTAATTAGTCAAAAATTAATATCATTAAATAGATAAAATGATGTATAAATTATAAGTTTAAAACAAAACAAAATTAAATCATGAAAAAAGAAAAAAAATTATAATTTAAAATACGAAATATATAAAATAAAATATAATATTAGATGAAGGAGAAGAAAGATTTTTTTTTTTAAAGATGTATACCATAAACAATTTCAAACAAAATAAGAAAATAAAAATTAAAAAAAATAATTAAAGATTCAAAATTTTGAAAAATAAAAAAACTGTCATTTGAAAATTTTAATTTTGGAAAAAATTAAAAATAATTGAAATCTTGAAAATAAAAAAAAAAATTGAAATTTGAAAAAAAAAATAAAAACAGGAAAAATAAATTTAAATCTGATATTTTGGGAGAAAATAAAAATATAAATTAAAACAATTTTTTTTTTTGAGTACAAATTAAAACAAAAGTTAAAGAATAATAGTTGTTGAAATTTAAAAACAAAAGTTAAAAAGTAATCCTTGTTGAAATTTGTTGAAATTTAAGTGATTTAAATATCACATTTAAATTTAAGTATTAATTTAAATCTGTTTGCTAGGTTTGAACAATATAGTATGTTTAAGTATTAAAAAGTTGTTGTTGTTTAAAAAGAAATTAGAAAACAACAATTTATTAACTAAAAAATAATTATATGACAAATTAAAAATTTAAAGGGTTAATTGTAACATTTATCAAATTTGAGGGGAGGTGTATGCTCAAAATTGAAAGTTTAGGGATTAATTTCAACATTTATTAAATTTTAGGAGAGATGATCGTTCAAATTGAAAGTTTAGGTATTAATTGCAATACTTATTAAACTATAGGGGAGGTGATTGCTGGAATCAAAAGTTTAAAGAGTTAATTTTTTCAAAGACCATGGTTTAAGGGTGGTTTGTGCATTTTTCCCTATAATATTTGTTCGAGGGACTTTTGGCTTTAGCGAACTGGTAGTTACAATGTATGTTGAGAAATAGTTTGATTGTTAAAATTATTAAATTTTAGCAAAGTGTGTTTGAGAGTTTATTTGAATTGTAACATCCCACACTTTTTCATATTTATTGGAAGAAATTTTACTTACCATTTAATTGAATATAGTCAATTAATTTAGATATTTGATTTTTTATTTTTATTATTATTTTTTTTGGCGATCAAAATAACTTCATTAATAAACTAACCAAATCTAACAACCATACTCTCTAAAGAGAGGAATCAAAATGTAAGAACAACAAACTCGAAAGAGAAACTTGAACTCGACCCACAACTTGAGCCAAGACAAAACAAAAGACAAAAAGTCATCGAATAACCTGTTTTAGATAAAAGATTAGTAGATCTCAACGTAAAAAGCCAACAATAATTAGTCAAAACTTTATTAGTCAACATTGAAGACACTATAACGCTTAACACTAATATCATAGTAACCATCGAAGAACAAGAAACCGCAAAGGTAGAAATGAAAATCTTTAAAACCGTAAAGGAACGAAGACTCCTCCAAAAGTAACTCTCTTCAATCGCTAGATTAGAAATTCTTTTATCAATCAAATCTTCATCAGATCACAACAATTGAAAGACAACAAAGCAAGAAATCACGGTACAGAAGCTCATCACCAGAGACTAAAACAACTATTTAAAAAAAAATAAACATAACCACTAAAAATGACTTTGAAAGTATCGCCACTTTCACAAGATTTTGGATGGTCCAAGAGCTGCCCATCCTTCAAACAATCTCCATTAAGATTATCATGGTGAATAGTACCCTTGTACATAAGGATGCACTGAAAACAAACCTTGAACACTCTTTGTATCACTATTAGAAATTTGGGTAATTTTAGCTACCATCTTAACCTGCATATTGCTCATTTCCGGAAGGCACGACACTAGAATCATTCATCACCTCAACAAACTTTCTTTGCCCTTTATCATTTCCTTTTCCATACACAAAAATCATTTAATTCATCTTCTTTTCTTCATTTAATTAAGATAAAAATCTTCCTCCATTATTTTTTTATCATAATTCTTTTTCATAAAGCATTTAAAGAGTCAATTAAGAAATTAGTGGTAGACAATTAAGTAATAAATGGGTATACAATTAAGGAGTTAATTTAGCAATTAGTAGAAAACTTTTTTGGTAAGAATTTGTAAACCAAATTTGTAATAGACTATAAATAGAGTGCTTATTTCATAGAGCAAAAGATAGAAAGCAATAGAAAGAAAATACTTTCCATATCTCGCACTTCTCATCTCGCACTGCTTCCTCAAAGTTAATACTTTCCACATCTGCTAAAAGACAAACAAGATGCACCACATTTGTCGTATCGAACAATTCTTGCAAACTTTGCATTCTGGGTTGTTGCGGTTCTTCTTCTTCTTCTTCAGTTATTTCAACCTCTCTTGGCCTACTTGTTCATGTAATGACTGGTAATTCTCCAACTTTTGTGCTAACTTTAATCGAATTGTTTTAGTCCTATTCACTTTCTTCATTTGCTTGCACATCGTGACACACCGTCACCTTCTTGCTTATTGGGTCAAGTAGCTTGTACCCTTTTATTCTCTCATTATAGCCAATAAACACATATTTCTTGCTCTTATCTTCGAGCTTCGTTCTTCGCTAATCAGGTATGTATGCTTAAGCCACACTACTAAAAACTCTAAGATGCGAAACTGTTAGGTTTCATCCACTCTATGCCTCTTGCGGTGTTTTATGACTCAATTTCAACTATGGACATTGATTTTGCCCATAAATTGCGCACTACATTGCTTCTACCCAAAATTCCTTTGGCATACTTTTACTCTTCAGCATTCCTCGAACCATGTCAAGAATGGTTCTGTTCTTCCTCCTAGTCACACAATTTTTTTAGGAGTGTATCTTGTGGTTAGAAATCGTCTTATGCCTTGCTCATCGCAATACTTCCTAAACGCCGTCGAAGTGTATTCTCTACCTCTGTAAGATCGCACAACTATGATATGTTTACCAGTTTCCTTTTCAACCCTCACTTTGAATCTTCTAAATGCCTTGAATGCGTATGATTTTCCTTTCAAAAGACAAACCCAAGTTTTGCGTGAGAAATCATCAATAAAAGTAATGAAGTACCTTTTACCGCTGAACAATGCGGGGGTAATTGGTCCGCACATATCCGTATGAATCATTTCGAGTAGTTGCTTCACTCGATATTCCATTTTCTTCTGAAACGAGGTTCTCGCATGCTTGCTAAACATGCATTCTTCACAAAATTTTCCATCATAGTCCATCTCTAATAGCATGTGCACCATATTCTTCTTCACTAACTCTTTTAGTTAACCATGATGTAGCTGACCAAATCGAAGATGCCACAGTTTTGTTTTATCTTCTACATCCACTCGCAAACACTTTTCTCGAAGACTTCTCAAATTCAATCTATACAAGTGATTTCTTCTCATCTCAACTCGAGTGACTAAACGCTCTTTCTTATCCCTTAAATGCAACAATCGCTCTTTCAAAAATACAGAATAACCCTTTTCTATGAGTTGCCCAAAAGTAAAAATATTTTTTTGAGATCTGGTACATAATAAATATCCTGGATCAAGCCATCCTTCTGCACAAAAGAAATCACACCTTTTCCTTTTACCTTTACTTTTGACACATAATAAAAAGAAACATGACCATCTTCAATTTTTCGTATCTTTTTTAACAGATGCGCTTGTGTCTGCACATATGGTTACTTGCCCCTGAGTCGAGATATCACAGAGTATCATTATTGTCACTTCTTTCTTTATGCGCCATCAAAAGAACACCTTCACTCGCATTGTTTTCTACTACTAAGTTGCTTGTTTCTTCAACCCTTTTATCTGCACCGACAATCTCTCGCAAAATGGCTTTCTTCATCGCAGTTATAGCATTTGTCGAAATAATAATCACTCGCATATTGACCATACTTGTGACACTTGTAGCATTCAATATTTGATTGATTCGATCTGCTGCCTCTTTCCGGACCACGTCCTCTTCCGCCCCAATTCGTTTGACTCGTATGTCTTTTCTTAGCATCATAATTGTCCCTTTGACTATTTTGACCATACCCATGACCTCCACGACTGCGGCCTTTTACCCTGAAAAGTTTTAGAATAAAGTACCTCTTCATCTTCGATTGACGCCTTGGTTTGAAGTGCTTGCTATAGCGTTTTCTCTTTCTTTTTGTTCTTACGCTGCTCGTATGCCTCAAGAAAACCAACAAGCTCGTAAAAAATGAGCGTTGCAAGGTCCTTTGACTCCTCTATAGCACAAACCACATTCTCGAAATTATCCTTCAACGATCTCAAAATCATTTCCACAACTCGCCATTGCGATTGAGTTTATTCCCCAACATTTACTCATGTGTGATGTAGTCAGATACGCTTTTTGGCTCCTTCATCTTTATGTTCTCCAACTCGCCGCGAAGAGTCTGGAGATGCACTTGCTTAACTCGGTCGGTTCATTTAAACACTTTCTCTTAAGAATCCAACGCTTCTTTTGAAATAGTTGCACTCGCAATCTTTTCAAAGCTCGATTCATCAACTACTTGGAATAACATGTACAATGTTGTTTTATCCTTCGCTCGTGTCTCTTTTAATGATTTGGTTTGAGCCAACATATAATCCGTAGAATTCTCTAGTTCTACGATCCCTTCTTCGACCAGTTCCCCTGCATCATGATATCTAAGAAGTGCTTTCATCTGAATGCTCCAATTCTCGTAATTCGCCTTCATCAATCGTGACAACGACATTTGACTTGTCACGTTCGCCATCGACTTTGATGTTAATTTGTAAAATCTAAATTCAAATAAAAGTAATAATAAACACAATTAAAAATCACACAAGCTTTTCGCTTCAGGATTGGAGAGACAGTGCACAAAACAATTTCTCTAAACATACTTTCCTTTATTTCTCAATTACATTCTCTACAACTCTCTACACAACGTTTCCTCTCTTCACTCTCTTTCGCTCTACAATTGTCTCTACGATTTACAATGAAGGAACACTATTTATAGCCTATTACAAACTTGGTCTCCAAGTTCTTACCAAAGATGTTTCCCACTAATTCTTAAATTAAGGATCCACTAATTCTTTAATTTGCTCCTAAATTGATTACACATTTATTGCTTAATTGTCCACCCACCTTATTTCCCCAATTAACAATTATTCCAAATATATTTAGGTTTTTATTCAACAAAAACACATAGATGAGAGATTTCATTATTTCTGGGGTATGGTTTAGAATAATGAGAAAACAAATCTTCACAAACTGAGAACAGGGCACAATCCTATTGATCTCTTCACCAAAGCATTTGGAAATGAAAGGTTTCTCTATTTGTGCATAAGCTGCTCAAGCTGGGCTATGGATGATTTTTCCTTAGTCTCTATTTCTCCAGTATGTGTTAAATCAGGTAAGTGTTTATGAACCATCATGGAGTGGCTCAATTCGTCAATGAGGGTCTTAGAGTGTATGAGGTGATGAGTTCAATTTTGATAGAGTGTGCAGTTCTAGGGGCAATTTGTTTAGTCTAAATTGGGAACTTTACTTTTTATCTTGATTGGCTACATTGTAACCTTACCAAATTGATTCATTGGTGGGTTATAAGCTGAAGGCTATTATTGGTTGATTTTGAGCTGAAGAGTCCAACCATTATTGGGCCACTTCATTTAGCCGTTGGAATTCCACTAACCAAGTTGATTTTATTGTTCATATTCTTCAACCTATTATAAAAGATGATTTTGTAAGCAATTGTTTTTTTTTTTACTTAATTTTGTAAGCAATTTGTCCTCTTAACTAAACAATAAAAATTGTCTCCTGCCTTTTCTCTATTTTTTCGGCCCTCTAAGTTTTTCCTTTTTACTTGTCGTTCTCTGAAGCTATCTATTAGGTTTCGTTCAACCTCGTTCGTGTGATTGTCGAACTGAATTTTCACAATGAGATACAAATAATCTCTTACTTGCCGTGAGAAAGGTATAAACTTTCTGATTTTTTCATTAATTTTCCATAAATATGTATAGTCCATGAAATATCAAATCTAAAAAAATCTCCTAACATATTCTAGAGAATATCTTAATAATATTTATTCCTAACACTTGCAAAATGCCCACCATTTTGTCTCTTTTTAAAGTATATTATTTTTCCAAGTTCTTTTTACGTGTTTTTATTTTGGTTCTTAAACACGGTTTTAGTTTTTAACCGTGGAATGTGTCTTTTCAATTCAGGAATTTCATGTTTATTCATTTTTGTGCTTAAGCTTTTAGAAATTGATCTACAACATTTTCACAGTTTAGGTTCTTTTTTCCGTTTTTTTAAACTGGAACAACTACAAAGGATTACGACAAAAGTTTAAATATAGTGAAAAAATCAAAATGGAATAAAGGATGACAATTATATGGATAAAAATGAATATTAAGAGAGTTTAGAAAACTAAATGGGATGTAAAGATTAATTATTACAAAATAATAACAATACACTCTTTCTTCGTAAAGATGTTCAATTCTTATCAGCAGAAGAATTTCGAATATGTGTATTGATGGAAGAAAGGTTCTTCATAACAGTTTGGATTACGATAAACATTGGAAGATTATAATATAATTACATTGTTTAATTAAGTATTTTTTCTCATGAAAGTGACTTATGATGTTATTCTTTTTATTTACAAAATTTGTGTAGAAGCATTTAGCTCTATTAGATAGAAAAGAAATAAATGAATGAAATTAAAATCGTGAGATATCGAGTAAATTTAGAGTTTCTTTTTACGTAGTGGTTTAAATAGCATGCACTTTCTATTATTTCATTGGTTGATTTTTTTTTCTTTCAATTTTAATATTTGCACTTCAACTATTTTAAAATAATAATTAGTCTATCACTAGTTGAATTTTATCACTCATAGAAAATCATGTACTCTACATGAATTATTTTAGAAATTGTCCTACAAATATAATATAAGAGGTAGAATAAGCTGGTGAGGGTAAATTTTCATAATTATTTGACCCTTCAACATTTAATTATCGCGATGAAAATTAAATTTTAAATAAATGAATTCAATTCATACATTTCTCTTGGTTATTAACTCATAATCCTTGAGAACTTTTTTTTTTTTTTTGTGATTTAAATGTCTTGAAACTAGTATGCATTTATATAATTTAACTTACATTGTTCAATTAAGTATCTTTGTTAAAATGTTTCAAAAAAAGAAGAGTATCTTTTCTAAAATAATGAACTAGAATATGATTCCAACGAAAAAAAGACACTTGTAAAGTAGTATAAATACCAATCCCTTTCACAAGTATGATAAAACAAAACAACTTCTATCAAAAACCCTAAGCCAAAACAAGATGGACAACCTTCACAATATACTCCAAAGGCCTCTTTCCGCAAAGGAAGCTGAAGATGTGCTCAGGCTGCGTGATACCAACAACGATGGGGTCATTGATAAGAGAGAGCTGATGAGAGACTTGAGGCCCTCCAAACTACAACTCTCTCGTGAGGAGATCAAAGAAATTTTCCTCGAGCACGACATTGATGGCGATGGTTATCTCAATTTAAACGAGGTAACCAAGGCTTTCAGTAGTTTGGGCGCCCTCCTACCGATGTATAAAGCTAATCACGGCATGAATTTTGCTGATGATGATGGTGATAATCTCATTAGCGAGGAGGAACTCGAAAAACTCATCGATTATTTTGAGAAAACTAACAAGAAGGGTCTAAAGAGAGGGCCTCGTTGAGTGTTGTTTAATACGTATGGTGATATAATAAAAGTGGTCGACTTACTATCTAGTATCTAATCTGCTGTCTTTGCTTTTTTCAATTCAAATATAGACAAGAAAAATTTCCATTGTTTTCTTTTTAGTTTAAGAACAATTGTGTGAAATCAGATGACATATAGCCATCAATAATTTAAATGAATTAAGCTACCCGGTGTGGAAGCTAAAGAAATTAGGCATGGTTATGAAATATTACTTGGTAAGGTAATAAATGTTGGAATAAACTTAAATAATAATTTAATGAATTTTTGGAATATTTAATTTAGTAATTAGTGGGTAGATAATTAAGAAATTAATGGATTGTCAATTTAGGAGAGTAATTAAGGAATTAATAGATTTTATTGTTTTGGCAATTTTGGTAAGAACTTGGAGACCAAGTTTGTAATAGGTTATACTTAATTGTAAATTGTAGAGACAATTGTAGAGCAAAAGAGAATGAAGAGAAGAAAAGTTGTGTAGACAATTATATAGAAAGTTTAATTGAGAAATAAATGAAAGTGTTTTAGAGAAATTCTTGTGTGCATAGTTTCTCAAATCCCGAAGCGAAAAGTTTGCGCGATTGTTATATGTGTTTATGATTTTTGTTATTTGAATTTAGTTTTTACAAATTGGTATCAGAGCCGATGGTGAACGTAACGGGTAAATTATCGTTACCTCGATTGAAAAATGCAAATTACGAGAATTGGAGCATTAAGATGAAAGCACTACTTGAATCTAATGATGCATGAGAAGTGGTGGAAGAAGGTTTCGTAGAACCAAAAAATACTGCGGGTTATACGTTGGCGTAAACCAAAGTGTTGAAAGAGACTCGATTGAAGGATAAAATGACATTATATATGTTGGTCTAAGCAATGGATGAATCGGGCTTTGAGAAGATTGAGAGTGCAACTACGTCAAAAGAAGCGTGGGACACTTTAGAGAAAGTGCTCAAAGGAACCGACCGAGTAAGTCAAGTGCGTCTCCAGACTCTTTGCAGCGAGTTGGAAAGCATAAAGATGAAAAAGTTAGAAAGTGTATCTGACTACATCATGCGTATGCAAACAATGGTAAATCAACTCAATCGCAATGGCGAAAAGCTAATAGATGTGCGAGTTGTTAAAAAGATTTGAGATCATTGACATATAATTTAGAGAAAGTGGTGTGCACAATAGAGGAGTCAAGGACCTTGTGACGCTCACTGTTGACGAGTTTAATGGTTCTCTTGAGGCGCACGAGCAATGAAAGAACAAAAAGAAAGAGGAAATGCTACAGCAAGTGTTAACCAAGGCGTCGATCGAAGATGAAAAGGTACTATATTCTAAAAAAATTCAGAGTAGAGGTTGCGAATATGGAGGTCGTGGATATGGTTGCAGTAGTCAAAGTGATAGTTATGATGCAAAGAAGGAACATACGAGTCAAGCGAATTGGCGCGGAAGAGATAGTAGATCGAATTAGTCAAATATTGAATGCTACAAGTGTCACAAGTATGGTCACTATGCGAGTGATTGTTATTCCGACAAATACTACAATAGCGGTGAAGAAGGGCATTTTGCGAGAGATTGTCGTATGGATAAAAAGGTTGAAGAAACAAGCAACTTAACAGTAGAAAACAACATGAATGATGGTGTTCTTTTGATAGCTCATAAAAAAAAGCCAAAATAATGATATTGTGTGGTATCTCGATTCAGGGGCACGCAACCATATGTGTGGACACGAGCATCTGTTTAAAGAGATGCAGAAAATTGAAGATGGTCATGTTTCTTTTGGAGATGCGTCAAAAGTAAAGGTAAAAGGCAAATATATGATTTCTTTTGTGCAGAAGGATGGTTTGATAAGGTCAGTCCAGGGTGTCTATTATGTACTAGATCTCAAAAACAATATTTTGAGTTTGAGGGAACTCACAGAGAAGGGTTATTATGTATTTTTTTAAAGACCAGTTGTTGCATTTGAGGGACAAGAAAGAGTGTTTAATCGCTCGAGTAGAGATGGGAAGAAATCACATGTATAAATTGAATTTCAAAAGCGTACGAGAAAAGTGTTTGCGAGTAAATGAAGAAAGCGAATGGGACTGGAACAATTCGATGAAAGTCAGCGTCGAAGTTGAAGAATTATTAGTCATTGCACCAGCGAGTATGCCAAGAAAGTAAAAAACAATTGAAGAAGAAGAAGAAGAACCGTAACAACCTAGAATGTGGAGTTTGCAAGAATTGTATGATGCGACAAATGAGGTACATCTTGTTTGTCTTTTAGTAGATGCAGAAGATATTAACTTTGAGGAAGTAGTGCGAGACAAGAAGTGGCAAACCGCAATGGATGAAGAGATTAATGCGATAGAGCGCAATGATACATTGAGGCTGACAGAATTTCTGAATGCAAGCCAGCCAATTGATGTGAAGTGGGAATTCAAGAAGAAGATGAATGCGCTAGGAAAGATAGAGCAAGACAAAGCGCGACCTGTTGCAAAGGGATACAAGAAGAAGTCAGGAATTGATTGTGATGAAGTTTTTCCTCCTGTTGCGAGAACGGATATAGCATTAAGTGTGGGTATTGTTAATCGGTTCATGGAGGAGCCAGTTTATTGGCATTAGAAGGCGTTGAAGAGAGCAAGGATCAAGTTGCAGATATTTTTAAAGTCATTGCCGAAAGTATTGTTCGAGAAATTCAAGAAGATGATTGGCGTTGCAGATGGAAGGAGAATTTAAGTTTATGGAGGAGTTTTCTTGGAATAAACTTAAATATATTTTAATGTATTTTTGGAATATTTAATTTACGAATTAGTGGGTAGACAATTAAGGAATTAATGGTTGTCAATTTAGGAGAGTAATTAAGGAATTAGTAGATTTTATTGTTTTAGCAATTTTAGTAAGATCTTGAAGACCAAGTTTGAAATATGCTATAAATAGAGTGTTCCTTCATTTGAATTGTAAAGACAATTGTAGAGCAAAAGAAGGTGAAGAGAAGAAAAGTTGTGTAGAGAGTGATAGAGAGAGTTTAATTGAGAAATAAAGGACAGTGTTTTAGAGATTGTTGTGTGCATTGTTTCTCCAATCCCGAAGCGAAAAGCTTGCACGACTGTTATTTGTGTTTATTATTTTTGTTATTTGAATTTAGTTTTTACAATAAAAGTGGTTAATTTTGTAAAATCGAAAAGTGAATAGTTCAGTCGCGTTAACTTTTTCTTTTGTGACTAGAAAGATAAGATATTTGGTTTTCCTTCAAAACCACTCTTCTTTTATTCCTATGTTGTATATCTTTTTTTTTCTCTCTTCTTTCTCTATCTTTCACAACAAAAAGAGCAATCAATTCATAGGCCTATTACAACTCTTGGTCTTTTATCTACAAGACTCATGACCTTTCATCTACTAACTTCTTGGCTTTTCACCTGCAAGGTTTTTTACCTTTCAATTAACTACCAAAACTTTTGGCATTTCATTTTCCACTAACTTCTTAATTTAAAACTCACTCATAAACTAATATTTAAAGTTTATTAAAAAAATGCAATACCTATTGCTGGTCATAAAAATAAACAATGAAGAACACATACTTTATATCCAATGTGATCTAGGATCAAAGTACGAGCCTATAATCTTTGTATTGTCTCGCCCTTTATATCTTTGTGACAAGTTTCAACATTAAACACTTGTAATAAAATTGGCAATCAACAAACAATTGAAGATAATATATATATATATATATATATATATATATATATATATAGAAGAAGAACACACACAATTTTATGTGGTTCAATAACCTTGTGTTCGCTAGACCACGAGCAAGGAGGGAACACGATTTTATTAAGGAGAGAAGAAATACATAATGAACATCACAAGGGCTAAGGTTTTAATTCGAGTTTATATAGTCACTCCCATTAAAAATATATTACAGATAAAAGACCCACATACGAAATAAATACACCAATACAGATTTCGTAGGGGCATTAACTCGTTTAAGGAATATCTCAACAACACTTATGTACTATTATAGGTTCGATTAAAGTTTAAAATCAAAAATTAAAACCGAAATAACCAAATTTTGATCCGAATATGCCTTAAGTTTTTATAATTATTCTAACATCAATTGTGCAATATATCGAATCCTAATGTCTATGCATGAGGTTAATAAATACGATAGACAACAGTACATGTCTTTCAATCTCCAATTCAATAAATGCTTTTTTTCAATCTTCAACAAATGTAAACTCTAGACCTTTTCATTTAAGAAATCTTTTGTATGTTCCAATAACTTGGTGTGTGTCAGTTTGATAAAAATAATTAGGTATTTCTTTTACTTCTATCATTCTTTGTGTTCTGAGAAGGATCAAATAGATTGCAAGGTTCTAATTCATGGTGAACTCGAGAATGGGTTTTATACATTAAAAATTGCTGCTTAAATTTATTAAAAAGAAGATACTAAAATAGCAAAATTATGCTCAAATACTTCTAATTAATATGTCTGTCTTCTTACTAACATTTGGATGTTGTTACTAAAATCTTAAGCTCATGTAATGTTTTTAATTCAAAGAATTAAGCTTGCGGACTTTTGTAATGCATCTGCTCAAGGTACGATTCGTAAACTACTTTTTTCTTTTGTTGAATAAACTTCAAATGTTAGTTTTAGAATGTAATTAGTGGATACATAATTAAGGAATTAATGAGCGTCTATGATTAAGGAATTCTTTCGTTTAAGGAATTAGTGGGAAAACAATTTTGATACATAAAGGTCCAAAACAGTTATGGAATTTGTAAGAGCCTTGGAGGCCAAGTATTGTAGTAGACTATAAATAGATTGCTCACTTCTTCATTAAAAGCAAGAATATGAGCAAGCAAGATAAAGAGATAGAGAAATAGAGAAAAATGTTTGTAGACAATTGTGAGTGCTTTGTCTCTTTAATCACAAAGTGAATGCTTCCGAGATTTTTTTATTGTTTTTTATTTGCTTGTCGTAATTTCAAATTGGTATCAAAGTTGATGGCGAATGTGCCTGGTTAAATGCCACTACCACGATTGACGAAGGTGAATTAAGAGAATTTGAGCATTCAGATGAAAGCTCTTCTCGGCTCTCATGAAGCATGAGAGGTGGTCGAAGAAGATTTTATAGAACCAGTAGATACCACGAACTATACTGCGAACAAAGTTAAAACGTTGAAAGAGACGTGTTCAAAAAATAAAATGGCATAATACATGATGTTCGGAGCAGTTAACGAGTCGGGTTTTGAGAAGACTGCAGGTGCAACTACTTCAAATGGAAAGTTGGATATTTTAGAGAAAGTCTTCAAATGAGCCAACCGAGTCAAGCAAGTGTGTTTCCAAATCTTCGCCACAAGTTGGACAACATAAAGATGAAGGAGTCAGAAAGCATATCTGACTTCATCATGCATGTAGGTGGTGAATCAACTCAATCACAACAGAAAAAATCTAGCCGATGTGCGAAATGTGGAAAAGATTTTGAAATCGTTGACCAACAATTTCGAGAATGTGGCGTGCGCGATAGAACAGTCAAAAGACCTTGCGATGCTCACTGTTGACAAGCTCTCTGGTTTTCTTTAGGCACACGAGCAACGTAAGAATAAGAAGAATGAGGAATGCTTGAGCAAGCACTTTCAGCCAATGCGTCACTCAATCACAAAGAGGTAATCGATTCTAAAAAGTTTCATGGTAGAGGCTGTGGCCCTGGAGGTCGTGGATATGGTCGTAGTGGTCAAAGTGAAAGTCATGAAGAGAAGGGACAGTCAAGACTAGCGAATTGGCATTGAAGAGGACGCGGTCGTGGAAGAGGCGATCGATCGAATTACTCAAATATCGAGTGTTATAAATGTCATAATTATGGTCACTATGGGAGTGATTGCAATTCTGAAAAATGTTATAATTGCGGAAAAGTGGGGCATTTTGCAAGAGATTGTCGAGTGGATAAAAGGGTTGAAGAAACAACCAACTTAGCATTAGAAGACGATGCAAATGAAGGTCATTTCGTGATGGCACATAATGACGACAACTCCAACAATGAAACTCTATGGTATCGCGATTCAGGTTCAAGCAACCATATGTGTGGTCACGAGAATCTTTTTAAAGAGATGCAAAAGATTTGCCATCAAGCAATGCTGAAGAGTAAAAGGATGCCAAAGAAAATTTGGGCAGAAACAATGTAGTGCGCTATCTATGTGCAAAATCGATGTCCACATGCAAAGTTAGGCGATCAAACACCACAAGAGGCATGAAGCCGAAAAAAGTCGATAGTTAAGCATCAAAGAGTAATTGGTAGTGTGGCTTATGCACATGTACCAAATCACCAAAGAACTAAGTTCGAAAACAAAAGAAAAAGGTATGTCTTTATTGGCTATGTGAGAAAACAAAAGGGCAAAAGCTACTTGACCCAACAAGAAAGAAGGTGATGGTGAGTTGCGATGTGCGAGTCAATGAAGAAAGCAAAGAACTAGAACAATTTGATGGAAGTTAACATCGATGTTGGAGAATCGCCATTCGTTCCATCAACAAGTATGCCAACACACTCTGAAATTAGTGATGATGAAGATGAACCAAAACAACCTAGGATGCGGAGCTTACAAGATTTTGTATGATTCGAAAAATGAGATACAGCTTGTATGTCTTTTAGAAGATGCTGAAAATATTAGCTTTGAAGAAGTAGTGCGAGACAAGAAATGGCAAACTACCATGGATAAGGAGATTAATGCGATAAAGCACAATAATACATGGAAGCTGATAGAATTGTCGAAAGCAACTCAGCTAATTGGTGTAAAATAGGTGTTCAAGAAGAAAATGGATGCGCAATGCAAGATAGAGCACTACAAAGCGAAACTTATTTCAAAGGGATATAAGCAAAAGGTTGGAATCGACTATGTTGAAGTCTTTGCTCCCGTTGCGAAAATGAAGACAATCTGATTGTTCATTTCTCAAGCGGCTTAGTTTTAAATGGCCAATTTTCAAAATGGATGTCAAGACGACATTCTTGAACGATGTGCTTGAAGAAGAAGTTTACATTGAACAACCACCTGAATATGGAGAAGAGAAGAAAGTGCTAAAATTAGAGAAAGTGTTTTATGGGTTGAAGCAAGCACCGTGAGTGTAGAATACTCCATTAATTCATATTTCAAGAAAAACGGGTACAAGAAATATCTCTATGAGTATGCGCTTTACACAAATCAGGGAAGAGGTAATGCGATATTTGTTTCTCTTTAAGTAGAAGATTGAAGATGGTCATGTATCTTTTGGAGGTGTATCGAAAGTGGAAGTCAAAGGCTGAGGTACAATTTCTTGTTTGCATAAAGATGGCTTGGTAGGGTCAGTCCAAGTTGTTTATTACGTATCACGTCTCAAAACAAACATTTTGAGTTTGGCACAACAAACACAGAAGGATTATTCAATATTTTTGAAAGGCCAGCTGTTACACCTAAAGGACAAGCAAGAGCGTTTAGTCGCTCTAGTCGAGATGTGAAGAAATCTGATGTATTGACTAAATTTGAGAAATATCCAAGAAAAATGTTTGCGAGTCGATGTCGAAGACAAGGCATCACTTTGGCATCTTCGCTTTAGTCACCTACATCTTGGTGGACTAAAAGAATTAGCAAAGAATGATATGGTGCATGAACTACCTGACATGGACTATTTGAGAATTTTTTTTGGAACAATGTGTTCCTAGCAAGCATGAGAGAACCTCATTTTAGAAGAAAGCGGAATATCGGGCTAAGTAACCGCTCAATATGATTGATACTGTTATATGAGGATCAATTACCCTCGAATCGTTCAGCAGTAAAAGGTATTTCATTTCCTTGGGTGTATTTTTTGAAAGACAAATCAGAAGCATTCGAGGCATTCAAAAAATTTAGAGAGAAGGTGGAGAAAGAAACAAGTAGATAGATCAAAGTTGTAAGATCTAGTAGAGGTACCGAATACATTTCGATGGTTTTTTTGGAGTATTGCAAGAGCAAGGCAAAATGCGATTTCTAACCAAACCATACACTCCTCAGCAGAATGGCGTGATCGAGAAAGAAAATAGGATCATTCTTGACATGGTTCGAGCAATGCTGAAGAGTAAAAAGATGCCAAAGAAAATTTGGGCAGAAACAATGTAGTGCACTATCTATGTGCAAAATCGATGTCCACATGCAAAGTTAGGAGATCAAACACCACAAGAGGCATGAAGCCGAAAAAAGCCGATAGTTACGCATCTAAGAGTAATTGGTAGTGTGGCTTATGCACATGTACCAAATCACCAAAGAACTAAGTTCGAAAACAAAAGAAAAAGGTATGTCTTTATTGGCTATGTGAGAAAACAAAAGGGCAAAAGCTACTTGACCTAACAAGAAAGAAGGTGATGGTGAGTTGCGGTGTGCGAGTCAATGAAGAAAGCAAAGAACTAGAACAATTTGATGGAAGTTAACATCGATGTTGGAGAATCGCCATTCGTTCCATCAACAAGTATGCCAACACACTCTGAAATTAGTGATGATGAAGATGAACCAAAACAACCTAGGATGCGGAGCTTACAAGATTTTGTATGATTCGAAAAATGAGATACAGCTTGTATGTCTTTTAGTAGATGCTGAAAATATTAGCTTTGAAGAAGTAGTGCGAGACAAGAAATGGCAAACTACCATGGATAAGGAGATTAATGCGATAAAGCACAATAATACATGGAAGCTGATAGAATTGTCGAAAGCAACTTCAGCTAATTGGTGTAAAATAGGTGTTCAAGAAGAAAATGGATGCTCAATGCAAGATAGAGCACTACAAAGCGAAACTTGTTTCAAAGGGATATAAGCAAAAGGTTGGAATCGACTATGTTGAAGTCTTTGCTCCCGTCGCGAGAATGAAGACAATCTGATTGTTCATTTCTCAAGCGGCTTAGTTTAAATGGCCAATTTTCAAAATGGATGTCAAGACGACATTCTTGAACGATGTGCTTGAAGAAGAAGTTTACATTGAACAACCACCTGAATATGGAGAAGAGAAGAAAGTGCTTAAATTAGAGAAAGTGTTTTATGGGTTGAAGCAAGCACCGTGAGCGTGGAATACTCCATTCATAAATATTTCAAGAAAAACGGGTACAAGAAATATCTCTATGAGTATGCGTTTTTCACAAATAAGAGAAGAGGTAATGCGATATTTGTTTCTCTTTAAGTAGAAGATTGAAGATGGTCATGTATCTTTTGGAGGTGTATCAAAAGTGGAAGTCAAAGGCTGAGGTACAATTTATTGTTTGCATAAAGATGGCTTAGTAGGGTCAATCCAAGATGTTTATTACGTATCAGATCTCAAAACAAACATTTTTAGTTTGGGACAACAAACACAGAAGGATTATTCAATATTTTTGAAAGACCAGCTATTACACTTAAAGGACAAGCGAGAGCGTTTAGTCGCTCTAGTCGAGATGCGAAGAAATCTGATGTATAGACTAAATTTGAGAAATGTACAAGAAAAATGTTTGTGAGTCTATGTCGAAGACAAGGCATCACTTTGGTATCTTCGCTTTAGTCACCTATATCATGGTTGACTAAAAGAATTAGCAAAGAATGATATGGTGCATGGGCTACCTGACATGGACTATGAGGGAATTTTTTTGAACAATGTGTGCCTAGCAAGCATGAGATAACCTCATTTTAGAAGAAAGCGGAATATCGGGCTGAGTAACCGCTCAAGATGATTGATAGTGTTATATGAGGATCAATTACCCTCGAATCGTTTAGCAGTAAATGGTATTTCATTTCCATTGTGTGTATTTTTTGAAAGAAAAATCAGAAGCATTCGAGGCATTCAAAAAATTTAGAGTGAAGGTGGAGAAAGAAATAAGTAGATAGATCAAAGTTGTAAGATCAGGTAGAGGTACCGAATACATTTTGATGATTTTTTTTTAGTATTGCAAGAGCAAGGCAAAATGCGAATTCTAACCAAACCATACACTCCTCAGCAGAATGGTGTGATCGAGAAAGAAAATAAGATCATTCTTGACATGGTTGGAGCAATGCTGAAGAGTAAAAGGATGCCAAAGAAAATTTGGGCAAAAACAATGTACTGCGCTATCTATGTGCAAAATTGATGTCCACATGCGAAGTTAGGTGATCAAACACCACAAGAGGCATGAAGCGGAAAAAAGCCGATAGTTACGCATCTAAGAGTAGTTGGTAGTTTGGCTTATGCACATGTACCAAATCACCAAAGAACTAAGTTCGAAGGCAAAAGCAAAAGGTATGTCTTTATTAGCTATGTTGAGAAAACAAAAGGCCAAAAACTACTTGACCCAACAAGAAAGAAGGTAATAGTGAGTTGCGATGTGCGAGTCAATGAAGAAAGCAAAGAACTAGAACAATTTGATGGAAGTTAACATCGTTGTTGGAGAATCGCCATTCGTCCCATTAACAAGTATGCCAACAAACTCTGAAATTAGTGATGATAAAGATGAACCAAAACAACGTAGGATGCAGAGCTTACAAGATTTGGTATGATTCGAAAAGTGAGATACACCTTGTATGTCTTTTAGAAGATGCTGAAAATATTAGCTTTGGAGAAGTAGTTCGAGACAAGAAATGGCAAACTACCATGGATAAGGAGATTAATGCGATAAAACACAATAATACATGGAAGCTGATAGAATTGTCGAAAGCAACTCAGCTAATTGGTGTAAAATAGGTGTTCAAGAAGAAAATGAATGCTCAATGCAAGATAGAACACTACAAAGCGAAACTTGTTTCAAAGGGATATAAGCAAAATGTTGGAATCGACTATGTCGAAGTCTTTGCTCCCATTGTGAGAATGGAGACAATCTGATCGCTCATTTCTCAAGCGGCTTAGTTTAAATGGCCAATTTTCAAAA
This sequence comes from Sicyos edulis, assembly GCA_036507275.1. Classification (NCBI taxonomy): domain Eukaryota; kingdom Viridiplantae; phylum Streptophyta; class Magnoliopsida; order Cucurbitales; family Cucurbitaceae; genus Sicyos; species Sicyos edulis. The sequence continues at coordinate 24,215,403 of CM071856.1, forward strand.
TGGATGTCAAGACGACATTCTTGAACGATGTGCTTGAAGATGAAGTTAACATTGAACAACCACCTGAATATGGAGAAGAGAAGAAAGTGCTAAAATTAGAAAAAGTGTTTTATAAGCAAGCACCGTGAGCATGGAATACTCCATTCATACATATTTCAAGAAAAACGGGTACAAGAAATATCTCTATGAGTATGCGCTATACACAAATCAGAGAAAAGGTAATGCGATATTTGTTTCTCTTTAAGTAGATGACCTAATATTTTTATGGGTAACATTGATGCAATGATAGAAGAATTTAAGAGCAATCACGTGAGAATTTGAAATGACAGATTTGAGCTTGTTGAGATTTTTCCTCTATTTGGAGGTTAAACAAAGAGAGACGAATATTTTTGTATTACAAGAGCAATATGCGAAGAAGATCTTGAGGAAGATTAAGATGGTGAATGGCAACCCGGTTTTAATACCAATGGAACCAGGTATGAACTCTCAAAGTTAGATGGAGGAGAACGTGTGGATGCGAGTAGATACCGTAGTTTGGTGGGAAGCTTTCGCTATCTCACATGCAAAAGGTCGGATCTCATATTAAGTGTTGGCATTGTAAGTCGGTTCATGGAGGAGCCAGTTTATTTGCATTAGAAGGCATTGAAGTGAATTCTACAATACATCCAAGGTACAATGTCATTTGTGATATTTTATTCAAAAGTGGAAGATTACAAGTTGATTGGTTACTCTGACAGCGATTGATGTGGAGACATTGATGATCGAAAAAATACATTGGGATACGCATTCTTTATAGGCAACATAACATTTACTTGGTTGTCAAAGAAACAACCGATAGTGACCCTTTGGATATGCGAAGCTGAATATGTTGTAGCTTCTTAGTGTGTATGTCATGTGATATGGCTAAATAATTTGTGAGTATGATGGAGCTAAAACAACTTGATGCAATCGTGATTCAAGTTGACAACAAATCAACAATTAAGTTATCAAAGAATCTAGTGAACCATGGAAGAAGCAAAATTTTTTACGTTCACTTTAATTTTATCGGAGATCATGTGAAGGAAGGAAGCGTGGAATTGTTGCATGTAGCGAGTCAAGATCAAGTTGCAAATATCTTTACAAAGTCGTTACCAAAAGTATTATTCGATAAATTCAAGAAGGTAATTGGCACGGTGGATCGTTGGAACATTTAATTTTATGGAGAAGTTTTATTGAATAAAACTTTAAAAATTATTTTTAGAATGTAATTAGTGAGTATATAATAAAAGGATTAATGGGTCTATATAATTAAGGAATTCCTTTATGCCTAAGGGGCCACCCAGCGGTTGAGACAAAGGACTTCAAGACATAGAGATTCCTGATTTGAGGCCGCTGGAAAGTGCTTAAACTAGAATACCCTTCGAGTATCCCGGTGCCACAATCTAGGGATGGGCCAGTGGTGCCCGGGTATAGGGGAGCGAAGCTTCGATTCCCCGGTTTTCAAAAAACAAAAAAAAATTAAGGAATTCCTTTAATTAAGGAATTAGTGGAAAATTAGTTTTGGTAAATGAAATGCCAAAACAGTTATGGAATTTCTAAGAGCCTTTGAGGCCAAGTATTGCAATAGGCTATAAATAGGTTGCTCACTTCATTAAGAGCAAGGGCAAGCAAAAGAAAGTCATTGAGAAAGAGATAGAGAAATAGAAAAAAAAGCGTGTTAGGAATTTGTGAGTGATTTGTCTCTTTAGTCACAAAGCGAAAGCTTGCGCAACTGTTTTATTGTTTTTTATTCGCTTGTCGTAATTTACATCTTTGTCTATGATAGACAGACCACTATAACTTGTTGAACCTAATATATGGGTCATTCTTCCATTTTTTGCACTAATGAATTTAAATATTCCTTAAGTTTCATTGAAATATAAGGAGATAATAGGTCGAGACTAATAACAATTGTCGGCCTATCTCTTTAATAAATCAATGGTGAGTAAAAATCGGCAGTCTCTTCCCATCGTTGGTTCAAAAGTTTAAAGGAATAGACTGACAGTTTGAACAAACTGTCAGCCTATCTCAATTATTTCCTCCGAAACTGAAAAAGGAGAGGAAATAGAGGGAGGTAAGCCGACGGTTATGTATGGTATAGATAAACCGACGGCCTAATCACCTATCTCCTTATAAATCGACGGTTTATAAACCGTCAGCATATTGTAGAATAAGCTGACAGTTTCTAACCAGCGTTTAGATTAGGATAGGCCAACGGTATGGGGTGCTAAATGGCGACAATAAGCAAAAACCGTAAGCCGATTTTCCCTCGACACACATATGCTAACAGGTTTAATTACTTGCATCGACTATCTTAGTTCTAAATTTCAAACTTTTATATCTTTTGTCATTAAAATCTCATATAAGAATGACTTTAGCGGTGCCTATTCCAGCTTTATAAATAGATGAAGTATGGAATTTAAACTTTTCTCAAGCTATCTTAAGGAACATGGAATAAGTCATAGAATAACTTTTTTCATACTTTTGAATAAATTGAATTAATTAATAGGAAACATATAGCTGGACATATTGTAGAACTTTGAGTTAACTTTTTTTTAACATTCTTTGGTTCTATTAGGGGATAATGCATTTAGTACTTCAATGTATTCTATATAAAGACTACCAAAAAAGGTCCTAAATTGTCCTCATGAGAAATTACCTAAAGCTCAACCTGGTTACAAGACATTAAAGGTCTACTCCTTGTGTATTTATGAGTTAAAATGATTATCCTAGAGGTTATAAATGTCTTTAGAATTTACATTTCAATGAATGTATTTTTTTATGAGATCAGTTTTCCATGCAACTTGGATAAAAATGAATATCATGGCTGACTATTATGCTCTTATCACTATTAGTATTTTTCCGGTAAGAATCCAACTTCAAAACATTCTTAGACCCAGTTCTTACTCAGCATGCATGTTTTAAAGATTAAACATAACAGGAACTACTATAATTTCAAGATCATTTATTCAAACCATAAACAATTTCAACAGGAAAATAACTAAAACAGAAGTTTGAGCCTTCGGCTAGAGTTTATTGAAAACAGTTCAAAGAATGAGTAAATTTGAGGTCACCCTCCTAACTAACATGTTGAACAAATAAAGATGCATAATAAGGAAAGTAACACTAGACAACGAACTCTCATGATCCATAAGCTCCTCCGTTAGCCATCTCAGTGCTACCCTAAGATACATGGTGGTAAACTACAGAATAAGAATGAGTACAGAGGTATTTAATAAGAACCAGTCCACCAGGGTAAAGTACGCATATCTTCACATCATCTAGCATTCTAGCAATACATGCAATACAATCAATCCAATACTTGAGTTATCAACATAACTCAGCCCATCGTCCTAACGATCAGCTTATCACACTAATCTGAACACTTTGGGGACGCCTCAAGAGTTCGGCTCTAGAAAAACAAGGAAGGGTGTAATGATGACACTAGCCCGAGGGAGTCGTCCTCTCGGTATCTAATGCATGTACACATACACCGGATGTTGCTACAAACCGAGTAGATGTAGACCTGCACAATCCTAACTTCGTCAAGGTCCACATGCTTAACAAATACGAAATGGTGTCCACTGATCCAAAGATGGTGGGAGACCCTCGGCAACCAACTGTGGCAGTCTGTTCACACCTATCACCTGAAACTAAGAACCTTTCTATGGTAGGCTTGCACCGTGGTCAAAATCCCGCTCCAGTCGACCAAAAACTAGACTATACGTGTAACACTTGTTTTTATAAGGAAAAAATGGGAAGTAAAAAAATAGAAAAAAATAGTAGTAATAATATGGAAAGAGAAAAACCTAATATAATAAAAGGAAAAAAAAACAAAGAAAAAAAAAGCAAGGTGTGGCTTCAACCTTAGATATTTATTTATAAAATTAAAAAAGAAAAAGAAAAAAAGGGAGACAAACCCGTGAGAAGGGAGAAAGGGAAAGAGGAATACAAAAAAAGAGGGGGAAAAAAGGTGGAAGAAGAATTTTTGCAGGGAGTGGTTGGCTTGATTTGCTATTTAGGTAAGTATTTTTTTCTTGTTTAAAATTAGCATAAAATGTTGAAAGTTCTCCTTGATTTTTTTTTATGAGCTTTCTTTTTTAGTTTGAAAAGATGATAGATTGACTTAAAGTTAGAAATAGTGTCTTGGTGTTTTAAGGAAAAGAAAGGGAGAAGTGTTGGTAATTCTAAAGAGAGAAATATGGTTCATTATTGAAGAAATAAGTAAGAAAGGTATATGTTGTAATAAAGAAGGGAGGATGAAGATGAATAGTAAAAGTTAGAGAAAAGTTGAGTGATTTCACTTGGGTATATGCTTGGGCTTCAAAATTTATATGTATGTGTTAATGAGTTACTTAGATGTGAGAAGACGGGTTTTTACGGAAGTAGATTAAATAGAAAAAAAATTTACACGCGTATTCATCTTAAAAATATTTAGCAAAAATAAGCCACTATTTTAAAAAAAGGAATTTTGTTTTATAGGGAAATTACATCAATATCCTCTATCATTTTCTACGGATAAAAAACCTAGGTTATTAACACACAATTAGTAAAGTAAAAAATATTGTATTTAAAAAAAAATCTTCCCAAATAGTCTATACTTTTCAATTTTTTTTTTCAATCCAAAATTTTCTCCATAAAATCTTGTGTCATAAAATAATAATAATAAAAAATTTTAAAGGATTTTATGTGAATATGCGATTTTTTTTTTTTTTTTTTTTTGAGATTGAATATGTGATTTCTTTGTAATGCAGTTATTTTGATTTTGGCAAAAAATAATTCTAAAATCATGTGGCATGTATTAATAAATAAACATGAATTTTTCCATAATTATTGTTTTATGTGAATATAGATTAATGATTTTTTTTAGACAGAATATAAGTTCATGATTCGATATTAGGAGTCAATAGAAGTCTCATGTATAAATATAATATCAATAGTTATATTGATTATTATAAATATAATATTTATACTTTTTTTTGTTTAAATATAAATACAATATTTATCTTTTAAAATATAAGTACAGTATTTATCTTTTTTTATAGTATTTATATTTTCAAAATATAAATATAGTATTTATCTTTTTTAAAATATAAATAAATATAGTATTTATCATTTTTTAAAAAATAAATAAAACATAATATTTATCTTTTTTAAAATATAAATACAAAATTTATCTTTTTTAAAAAATAAATAAATACAGTATTTATCTTTTTTAAAAAATAAATAAATAAAGTATTTATCTTTTTTTAAAAAAATAAATAAACATAATATTTATATTTTTAAAAAATAGAAATACAGTATTTATATTTTTAATATATAAATACAGTATTTATCTAAGATAAATACAGTATTTTTCTTATTTTAAATATAATACAATAATTCGATTTATGCTCGAAAAAATAATAAAAAGTTTTAAGAAAATTGAAAGTTCAGCCACGTGGCTACCTACCATAGATAGCTGACTCGTATGAAGAGCGATTTGAAAAAAAAATCATAAAGCAAGTGGCAGCAGGATAGTGGTAAAAGGAAAGGGGAAAAATGTAAGGAAGGGTATAATAAGTATTATTGAAAAATATTATTAATTAAATTTAAAACAAAAAATAGATTTGCAAATATTTTGAAATGTGACTAGATTTGTAATTCTTTTTCCAATTTTAGAAGGGGCTATCCACCACAATTTCTCTGAGAGGATTAAGTTTAACATATTTTAGAAGAATTGTGTTCTAAATTAGTTGTTGATGTTGATTTAAATTATTATTTTCAGGACAAACAAAGATTGAGACGGCTTATGACCCAAAACTCCTTGTCAATAGTATTGCGAGTAGTTCATTCTTGTTATAAAATACTTTTTTTTTATTTCTAAATTTAAATGGTGAAATTTCATAAACATAACATTATGAATGATTGGAGTAATTAGTGTGATAGTAAAAGAGAATTTGTTATGTTCTTTTTCAAATAATATAATTTGGGTTCCATAAGCGTTTTGTATGTTTGTTAAAATTTCCATTCTAGAGACACTTTCAAAATTTGATATATCTTTTGAGATTTATAGTTGTTGAACGCTAGTTGAGAAACTCTTCAAGTTTATGGAATGATAAATTAGAGACTTCTAAAAGAGTTCAAGAGTTGCATGTTTTATGTGTAAAGTAGTTTAAAATTGCTAAAATTTTTGTATCCTTCTTGATAGAGATTGCTCGGTTGCGCGTATTAAGACTACTCTACTCAGTTAAGGATGTACATGGGTTGGGTTGGATTGGGTTGAGGAAGATTCTTAACTCAACCAAAAAATTCGAGTTGATCATTTTTCCAACCCAACTCAATCCAATCAAAGAGATAACCCAACTCAACCCTTATATTTTCAAGTTAGGTTGGGTTGGGTTATTGGGTTTACCATAATCAATTACACACTTGAAAATTGTTTCAATTCTTAAAATTTTAATTTCAATAAAAAATTTCACTAAACCCTAAAATATGAAATTAAATCAAAATAAACTAGATTTCTTCTCCAATATAAAGTTTATTTGTAAATAATAAAAACAATATTTAAAAAAGAAAAAAGAATTCAACTTAAAATTTGTTATAGAATATTGTAAACAATTTAATATGAAGTAGAATTTTTTTCAACCTTAAATTAAGTTATAAGATTTATTAAGAAAAAGTTATTAGAAATATTTGAACAATTTAATATAAACAAGAGCTCTAATGAATATTTTGAACATTAATTGAACTACAAATACTAAATGAAGTGGTTGAAGAGAAAAAAAAACATATGGTTAAAAAAAATACTCCTTCCAGTTAAAAGTGAAATTAGGAATAGATTAAAAGAAAAATAAAAAAGAAAAAGAAAAAGTCTGGGCTCGAGCACGCTTGTTTACTAATACTAGGCTGCACCAACCAATTATACCTTAAAAATGTATAATACAAATAATATACCAGTTTGGTTTGGGTCAACCCAACCCAAAAAAGATCTAACTCAAGAATCCACCTGTAATTTTTATTTTCCTTATTTTTCAACTTAACCTAACCTGAAATAATTCTCAACCCAACCAAATCCTTACCGTTTGGGATGGGTAGTCCAGATTCGTTGGGTTATCCATTTTTTTGTACACCCCAACTGGTATGAGAGAGATTTCTCTACAATACATATTGAGAACACTCTATGCCAGTAGGATAGAGATTGCTCAACTATGCGTAGTAAGACTACTCTATGCTAGTACAATAGAGATTGCTTTGTTGGGCATATTGAGACTACTCTACGTAGTACGATAGAGATTTCTCTACTATGCGTGTTGAGACTACTCTACGACAGTATGATAGAGATTGTTCTATTGTGTGTATTGAGACTACTCTATGCCAAAATGACAGAGATTGTTATGTTGTGTGTATTGAGACTACTTTACGATACAGATTGCTCTGCTGTGGTATTAAGACTAATCTACACCAATATGACAGAGATTGCTCTACTTTGTGTATTGAGATTACTCTATGCCAGTACGATAGAGATTACTCTATTGTGTGTATCGAGACTACTCTACGCTAGTACGATAGAGATCGCTCTGTCAAGCATATTGCGACTACTCAACGCCAGCATGATATAAATTTGGGGACAAATTTAAGGATAAATTTACTAATATGAGATGTGCGCTAATGTATTTTATTGAGGATGTGAAATGCTTACGTACCACATTGTTGTTTATTCATTTGAGCACGGAGTTGGTTTTAGAATGATAATGTTATATTGAGTTATTGCTTTAACTTTGGAACGAAACTATATATCCTTTTTGCAAGTTATTTTATCATTTACTTTGTTATTCACTGGCCTCATTAGCTCACTATTTTTTTCCTTAATTTTTCCTCTAGGTAGCCACTGAATTCTCACAAGCTTGCTAAAGTCGACCTTTGTCACCAGACTTGTTGCATAACATTTTGTATGTGCATAGTTATAGGTTATATATATATATATATATATATATATATATATATATATATATATATTTGTATTTGAGGTGGCCAGTACAATGACACTCTTTCGAAAAGTTCTCATTTGTATGTAATTCTAAGCATGCATGTTAAGAATAGCATACATGAATCATCAAAATCTCTTACTTTGATATTATGTTAAAATATTTTACATCATCTGTTAATCCAAAATGAGATAAATTTAATAATATACATTTAATATATATCACATAAATTTTACAAAAGAAAAAGCTATGTAATTACTACAAATCAACAAATGGATAGAAATTTCAACGAGAGCGATCATAATTCAAGCTAAACAGAAAATTCTTAACACCTTAGAGACGAAATTTTTTGTCCCTATCAAATCAACATTATGATAGTTGAACTCAATATTAAATTAAAAGTGAAACAGCCAAGGAAAGTAGTAACTCAAGCGAGATTAAGTACATTTAATAACTCTGATGTCTTAGTTTCGAGCCTTCCATCCCCTAATTATTGCAATCTCAAAAAAAACAAAAGTGAAGAATATATTTAATTTTTATTTTTTTCTAATTACATTAGGGAATTTACGATGTATAGCAACTTTTTTACCACAGCTTACAATTATAGGACATTTGTAAAAATAATTCTTTTATAGCAAATTTTGCCATTTAAAAAAAAAATTATTTACCTTTTTGACAGAAGACTTTGATAGAATCTATCATTCTCTAGTGATGGAAGTCTATCAATTTTTATTAGTGATTGATTCTATCGGTTCTTATTGATAGACTCTTGATAGAATCTGATGGAAGTCTATCAATTTACTTTATGTATTAGTAATTGATTCTATCACCCTTTATCGATAGAATCTATCAATATGAAGTCTATCAATTTACAATTTTTGCTATATGTGCAAATATTTTTATTATTGTGTTATTCATGTAATATTTTATCTATTTTGTAATATACATGCAAAAGCCCTATTACATTGGTTACTATTAGTCAGGTGTACAAAATAATTATAAATATAGTAAATTAAAAAATTAGCAAAAATAATAATTTGTATTAATAAGTACCCTCACATACAATCCAATATTAAAACATATGAATGACTAATATTGATTATGGATATAAATCAATAGATTGTAAGTGTCGATAAACTTCTGAAATGGTGGCTAGAGCTTAAATGCATTATTTTGAAACTATATATCTTCTTTTTTAGTTTTGGTTTATCCATTTTTTAGAGGAACCTCTGTGAAACTTTTAGAGATTTTGATTTCAAAAAAGAAAAGAATTAGCTAGTTATTTAATGTTAAAATTTTTTCAGGGTTGCAATAAAAGTTCTTGACAATAGACTTCATGGTCTAGTTGGGATCTATTGTCAACGTGAATTTGGTATAAGAGTATTAAGATCTTGCATTGATTTAATAGCAATTGCATTCAAATGTATTAACTGTGTGACATGCATTTCATTATAGAAAGTCCTGCCTCGAGGTGGTAAAGTACGCAGGCTTAAGGAAATTGAAACTTGGCAAGTTGCTGGTGGACATGATATTGAAGAAGAAAAAGAAATGGTTGGTAAGTCTAGTCATTATCACGAAAATCAACAAGAGAATGTAAGTAATGAAGATGAGCAAATGGTGGCAAAAATTGCTCAATAACTATAGAAATGAGAATGCTCATAAATGATCAAGAAATAATTTTTAGAATTGAACCGTTAAAAGCCTTAGGTGTGCACCTAAGTATTCCGGGACAACTCTTGGACAATCGAACATATTTTTAGAGTTTTTTTATTTTACCACTCTCTTCAAATAAGAGAAGTTATAATATTGCCAACAAAAAATAGAGTTTTAGTGGTATCTTGTTCGATCTATTAATTTAAAGGTTAGAGATTGAAATCGTCCTTACATAGATATTGATGAATAAAACAATAAAGGTGATGAATAAAACAATAAAGGGGAGTTTTAGTGGCTTCTTATACCCCTGTTTTCATCACTTAAAGGACATAATTTGTTAGTAAACATTATATCCATCGACTGTGTATTGAAAGAGTATTCTAGTTCTTTGAACCGTAAAATATACAATTTTATTATGGCAAAGATGATCCATAATCTGAAAAGTACAATATTGTATGGCTAATAAATATAGGTGAGTTATGATAGATTTCTTAGTATATATAAGATAAATAAATTGTTTTTTCTATCATTAACTAGTTTTGATATAAATGTCTATAGTATCTAATATATTATTACAATCCATTAAATTTTAGTAAATATTTATTCTAATAAAATTGAAATTAAAATTGATTCAAGGGTATTGGGAATCTTAAAATAGACATCATTTTAAAAGGGTATGGTGAAAATTTCATTTTAGAAAATGAAATACTCTAAAATTTATAAGGGAGGTACACTACTCTCTCCATCTACAATAAATCTCGAAATAGATGTACCTATTATCTAATAAATTAAACTATTTAAATATATTATTGAGTCAGAAAGTTTGATTTTTCAGGCGTTACTTTCGAAAAGGAAAGAAATTAAATCTTATTCTTCGAAATGTAAGATATATATCATCTTGACGTTATATTTAATTCATCTTTTATCTTTTTATATGCATCTTTATCTTTTTATATTCATATTCATCTTTATCTTTTTATATTCATATTCATCTTTATCTATATATCAATTTTATCTGATATCGATTATTATTTTTGGAAAACTTTGCAATTTGACCAACTTTAGAAATTTTTTTTAGCAATTTCTCTTAGTTTTTTCTTTTGGATGGAAATTCAAACCTGTCGGGGTTAAAGAGGTTATTAATATAAGAAAAGTTAAGATGGCCAGTGGCAAAAAGATTATTGCGTTAGTTTTAGTTTCCACACTTTTATTTTTTCAAATGAACTCAAGAATTAATATTTTGGATAGATATGATCTACTCAACGCTTTCACATTTCGAATCTAGTTCATATAAAACAAAATCTAAATAGATGAAGATTATATTGGTTTATATTAGCTTAATTTTAGAAAGTATTTCTTCAGAAATAAAAATAATAAAGAAATTAAATTCTAGAGTTTAATGCCAATCCCAATCGATCAAAGTAGATGCCCCATCAACACCAACTAACATGAAATAGTTAATAAGAAGGTAAAGAAAACTATTATTGGGCAGATATCTATTTGAGCTTTATGGACTTTTCAACAATATGAAATTCCACGTTAAAACTAATTATCAATAAAACCTTTATCGACCACCTTTATCGAATGTTATAAAAACATTTAAAAATATATATTTCTCAAAGGTATTTTAATAAATCGATAAATATATATTTATTATTGAAGATTCCGAAAAACCTTTGATAAAATTATTTCTTTCTTTTTTTATTTTTTTGAGAAAATAAAATTCGTTCTTTCTATATATATAATATTCTTTAAAAATTTATAGCAACTTTTATCGAATATATTTACAAAACATTCGATAAAATTCTATTATTTTTTATTTGATTGAATGCTTTTAAGTATTCGATAGAGGGAGGTTCCCTCCCAAAATAAATGAGTGACGATAGAAAGAAGGGTTTTTTTAAGGAAGTAGAATTTTAACACACCATTGCACGTGATAATTTTTTAAATAATAAATTATATATATATATATATATATATATGTATATAATTATAACTTGTTTCCTACATTTTTGCACTAAATTTAAATAATCAAATAATAATTTAAATATAATATTGAATTTTATAACTATTTTTTCACATTAATTAAAATTATTAAAATTCACATATATTTATGTTAAAAAACAGTTAGTATTTTATTTTGAGCTTAAAAAATAATAGGTGTTATTATTTTTAAAAAAACTTAATAAAATTTATCGCATTAAAATTAAATTTTATCTCTGAATTTTAAAAATCTATTCTCTTTATTTTTTTATCAATTTATCTATTAATAGACCAATTACTATTGAATTATAAATTTTATAAGAGTTATATCATTATTATAATTATAAATATAAATAAGCTAAATATATTTATTAATATACATCTATGAACTTACCTTTAACCTCAAATAATAATTTTATCATTCTTCAAAAAAAAAATTCTACATCTCCAAGTCAACAATTAAGCTACAAAAGATTCCAACAAACATTATTGCAACAAAAGAAAAGTTAGATGAAAGTTAAGGCAAATAATCCAAAAAAAAAAAAAGATAACTATTTTTTTATTATAAAACAAAAAAACGAAAAAGAAACCAAGAAAGGTAACCAAAGAGAAAGTTTCAAATGTGTTTGTAAACAAAATATAGAGAAATATATATAGTAATAGTAGAAAATCATTGTTACCAAACTTTTGAAACCGAAGAATTCATGCACTTTAACTTCAGATGATAATCTTATCGGTCTTCAAACTTTTTTTTGACATCTCCAAATCTTTTTTTAAAAGGCAATAATTATGCAAAAAAAGATCTCTACAAAAATTATTGAAACAAAAGAAAAATTAGAGGAACGTTAAGTTAAATAATCCAACAAAAATAAGATAACTTATTATAAAACAAAAAAACTCAAAGAAAAGTAAATTCAAGCAAACAAAAACTATTCTTGTAAACAAAATGTGGAGAACTATTTATAGGATTGGAAAATTCAATTTATTATATTAATTAGAATATAAATTGTCAAATAAAATCTATGAGATTTGGTAAAAATATCTTATTTTCTATCTTATAAAGTTGATAAAAATTTAAATCATATTGAAAATATTTTCATTTGATTGTTGAAATCTCTTATCTTCTAACTTTAGTCATAAAATCCATGAGATTTGATAAAAATATCTTATCTTCTACCGATGAAAATCTAAATGATATTCTAAACATCTTATCTTCTAACTTAGTCATAAAATCTATGAGATTTAATAAAAATATATTATCTTCTACATATGGAAATCTAAATGATATTGTAAATAGTTTTTACGTTATTTGCATTTATTTATTTATTTTATATTTCAATAGATATAGAGTATGACTTTAGGGGTATTCAAAAATGATTTACCTCTTAAGCCACACTTTAAGATAGTATGATATGTGAAATTGAAAAAGTATTTACAATACTAGGCAAAAAGAAAAAAACAATTAATGAGGATTTTGCATGTAGAATAAAAAATAGAAAAATACTTTCATCTAGCACAAAATCAAAATTAATTTATTTCTATCACACGCATTCTATCACTAGTTGAGTTTTATTAGTGATAGAAAATAATGTGTTATGGATAAATAATTTTAGAATTTGTATTGCAAATATAATAGAAGAGATACAATGTGGTGAGAGGGTAAATTCTCTTTAGTAATCATAGTCAAACATACAGTATAATTAATATTTATTATTCGGTATTATTAATATATAATATTGTATTATTAGACAATATTGTACTAATAACATAGAATATTATATTAATAATACAAAATATTGTATAATAATACAAAATAGTATATTAATACCCTAATTTATATTGTATAATGAATATTAATCATACTGTATATTTGATTATAGATACAAAAAATTTCAAAATTTTCATAGATCTACAATTATTTTGTAAAAGTTGTCCAACATAATTTCCCGAGAAAGAATGCACATATATTATAAATGGTAAAAAATTTATTTACCTTTCCAATGTCCTTAACATTAAGAACTTTTAAAAAATATAAGATTTATTAAGAAAACATTATAATTCTTAAAAATTACATTAGTCTTTGTTAAAGATATTAAATGTTATTAAAAATCTTAGAAATTATATTATCTTTTATCAAACTAATGAGACCTTGTCGAGGGGTCTATCAAATACTTTTATAAATTTCAATCTAAAATTTAATATAAACATTGGACCGAGTCTGAACAACATGAAAATCGAAAATTTTAATTTTTATTATTTAACACCAACTTCTCAGAGTGAATTTTGGATTATAGAAACAAAAAGACTCAAACAATAAAAATAAATGATAAAGATTAAACCTTCCGCATCCAATCGAGATAATTACAAGTAACAATATATTTTCGATCATAGACAACCTATTGAGATAAATTATCCAACTATTTTTAACTAATCCACCTTGTCGGTATAGCCGACAAAATCCCGAAGTACCTTAGGTCCCCTAAATCACAATTAGCATTTTATACATCGAAGTAAATAATCTAATTAGTCCTAATTATTTGGGCACTAAGATGTTCTATCTTTACGTAACTAATTGCTCTAAGCTCTAGGGATTGATTAAGATAAAATGATTAAATTTAGGCATGCACTCTTAATTCCAATAATTCGTTCATTTGAATCTTAAGTCCTAACATGCAATATGCATGAATGAAGCGGAAAATTCTATTCTATGCAAACACACGACAACTCCATTATAGTTAAAACTAATGGTCATATACATTCAATTGGAGTAGTAAAGGTTGTCAATCTATCAATAATGAAATATATGATATGAATAAGAACCAAATCTAAATATGCCAGTTAAAAAAGATTATAAATATAGAACCATGTTGGAAAATTCTACAAAAATATACAAATCTCACAAAAATAATAAAGTATCGTGTTTACAACAAGAAACAATGGCGAAAGTCTAGCAAGTAATCAAAATAATGAAGTCTAAACTCCAAAATCAAATGAGATGGGAGAAAATTAGAGGAATAGATGAAAAAGTAGTTAAAAAAAATTGGAGCTTTCTAGCTCTCAATCACCTAAAAATAGCAAAATTAGTTTTTAATAATAGTGCTTTCTTGCACAGTTAACCCTAAATAATTGTACAACATTTTTATTTTTGCAATATCTTCTTACTCATATATCTAATTGCCTTTCGGTTGGTTGCCCCAAATTTTGCTCTGGATTCAATAACTTTGCCCATGAATATTTGGGCAAAGTTCCTCATTCATAAGACCAAAAATCATTCCCATCAGTAACTAAATATACTCAACTTTCAACATTAGCTTTTAATCATTCAAAACCCACATAGCAGTGTGATATTTCCTATTTCTGATCAGGTGCATTCAAATTAAAGGGAATTTTTAGAAATTTGTTGGCTCTTCAATCTCAATTGATGAGAGGAGAGAACAAGAAAGAAACTTTGGGGATTTTGAACTCAGATTTGTGTTGAGAATTTGAAAAAATATTAACAAAGTTTGTCCCACATAGAAAGTTTTGGCAAAATATAGGGAAAGTTGTCCTATATTGGAAAGTTGCAACAATGTGCCGTGCCCCAAACACTATAAAAAGAGAGAATAGCCTTAGATTCAAGGCATCCCAATTAGAATAACTTTAAGCATTTATACTAACTCTTTTGTATACGAAAGTTGAGCAAAATTTATATTTGGTATCAATTTTGAAGAGTGGTTTTTGTAATTTAATTTGGTCTGGAAGAGAATTCATTGTGACAAATTTTTCACACTGTAGAAATTCTTTCTTCCTGTGGTTTTTTTCTTCAATTTTGGAGTTTTTCCACGTAAAATCTTATGTTGTTCTTTTTGTTAAATTTTCTTGCTTATTCCTGCTGTAATATGAGTGTTGTTTTCCCAACAAGTGGTATCGGAGCTTTAGATTTACAATTTTTGAATTATGAATATGTTTTATGGTTGCAGCTTTGTTTGCGCTTCCATATTAGAAAAATTTCTTAAATAACACTATCGCTGGGCATTCGTGAATAGTGTTCCCTATTTGCAAATTTGGGTAGGATTGAAGCAGAAATGGAAAACTTTATGAGTTTTGTGAAGATTGACGTTGAGAGATTTGATGGAAGGATGAATTTTGGTTTGTGGCAAGTGCAAGTCAAATATGTGCTAATACAATGTGGATTACACAAGGCTTTGAAGGGAAGGCCAAGTGGTGATGCATTTGAAAATTCAAGTGATGATGATGATCCAAAAGAGTCCGGTGGTGGTTCCAGCAAAGGTTTTATGAAGTCCAGCATGAGTGATGAAAAATGGGAAGAAATAGATTTGATAGCTGCAAGTGCAATCAGATTAAATTTGGCCAAGAATATTCTTGCTAATATGCATGGAATTTCAACAGTCAAAGAACTTTGGGAGAAGCTTGAAGCTCTATAATAGGCAAAGAGAATTTCAAATCGGTTGTATCTGAAAGAGCAATTTTACACGTTGCGAATGGAGGAAGGTACAAGAATCTCAGACCATCTAAGTGTTCTCAATGGCGTTGTCTCTGAGTTGGAAGTGATTGGTGTGAAGATAGAGAACAAAGATAATGCGTTAAGGCTTATCTTGTCACTTTCCCCTTCTTATGAACATATGAAGTCAATTTTGATGTATAGAAAATAGTCTTTAGCTTTTGAAGAAACTACTAACAAACTTCTCCCACAAGAAAAAAGGTTGAATCGTAATGTGCGTACTTTATAAGAGGATTCAGTATTGGTAGTTGACAAATGAAAGAAGACGAACTCTGTGCAAAAGAGAGGTTGTTAGGAATGTATATAGCTTGGTCACATGAAAAATAATTGTCCTAACCGAGCAAATTTGCCAAAGGGCTCTCGTTCGGATGCTGACGTGGTCTCTCTCGTCGGGAGATCTGGCGACTTCCTCTACGGATAGAAAGAAATCGCCGTCATGGTATGTCTGCTTTGACAAGATAGAGGATGTGACGTCAGCGGTTTGCACACAGGCATTAATCATGAAGTTATGCAAGGTGTGATGGAACTTATGTCGATGGCTGAAGAACTTCCAAATAAGCTAAACTTCCAGATAAGCAAAGTAGGTGAAAGTTTTACCATAATTTCAGTAAAGTTTGTCGACATTTGACAAAGAAGAAAAAATCTTGGAATATGAAATTTCAAGTGTTATACTTTTTTATGGTGGAGTGTGTTACAATTCTTAGAGTTGGGAATTATGATTGTCGGTGAAGACGATGTTGCAATAGAAGGTGTGATTTTATTTTAAATATCTCGCCAAAGTGGAATTTATTGAGAATTTGGAAACATATTAACAAAAAATTTCGATATGGAAAGTTTTGGCAAAATATTGTAAACGTTGCCCCACATTGGAAAGTTGCAAGATGTGGTGTGCCCCAAACACTATAAAAAGAGTGAATGACCTTGAATTCAAGGCATCCCGATTAGAATCACTTTAAGTTATGTGTACTAACTCTTTTGCATACGAAAGTTGAGCAAAAGTTGTGATTAGTATAAGTTTTGAAGAGTAGTTTTTGTAATTTGTATCGGGGAGAGAATTCTTTTTTATTATAACAATTTTTCACATAGTAGAAATTCTTTCTTCCCGTGGTTTTTTTTTTCAATTTTGAAGTTCTTCCATCTAAATTCTTGTGTTGTTCTTTTTGTTGTTTCATTTAATTTCTAAGTTAATTTTCTTGGTTATTCCTACGATAATAAGAGTGTTTCTCCAACAGTTTGGTCAAAGATAGCAAATCCCTTGTGGGTTTAAATGAAATTTTTTTAGAGAACCTCTTACAAACTTAGTTTTTTTGGAAATCGTAATGGATGAGTTATTTTTATAAAATAATTATAAATGTATGCAAATTTTAAATTATATATATAGTCATAAACACATTTTAATACGATATTATAAATAATAATTAATATAATATCATAAGAAAGTATGTTTAAATATTCATCAATATTAATGACTATATCTGATAATAATTTTAAAAGTTTGGTTAAAATAACATTTTGGTCTCTCGATTTTGGGATTTGTTCTATTTTGGTCCCTCAATTTTCAAATATCGAATTTTGGTCCTTTGACTTTACTGGTTGTCCATTTTTGGTCTTTCAACTTTGTTGTTCGTCTAATTTTGGTCCATAGACTATTAAGAAAGTAAAAAAAAAAAGGTCATTTTAGATAAATAAAAAATTTCTCACTTCTAAATTATTTTCTCTCTCTTCATATCTTTCATCATTTCTCTCTCTAAGTTTTTATCTCTCTACAATTCACCTCTTTTCTCTTTTTTACTAGTTTTTCTTCCTTCATTCTCTTCATTTTTTTTCTTGGTTCTATGGTAGACTATGAATTTTGAAAACAAAAGGTGACAAATCACAGTAGGAAAATGATTATTTAGGAAAATTGTCTCATGTTAAAGAAAAAAAAAGGATGAAACTCTTAGAAATAGAAAAAAAAGGAAAGAAGAGAGAATAAGAGATGAACCGAAGAGAGAATAAGAGAAAAAAAAGGAAAGAAGACTAGAGAGATAAATTTAAGAGAGATGAAACTCTTAGAAATAGAAATGATGAAATATGGAAGAGAGAGAAAATAATTCAAGAGTAAACAAAATTGAGTAAATGACCAATTTTTAACTTTCTTGATAGCCTAGGAACCAAATTTGGACATTTGAAAATCGAGGGACCAAAATTCGATAAACAGCAAAGTTGAGAGAATAAAATTGGACAAACAACAAAGTCGAGAGACCACAATTGGACATTTGAAAGTTTAGAGATCAAAATGGAACATACCCCAAAGCTGAGTGACTAAAATGGTATTTTAACCTAAAAGTTATCATATTTGTCTTTTTTTTTTTTTTTTTTTTTTTTTCAGATTTGACTAATCTTACATGTTTTTCTTTTTTTTTTTTATGACCACTTCATCATTTTTTTGTAATCATTCTTAATGTTTTTAGTCCAAGAATGTTTTTAAAACTTTTTAAAATTTTGAAGGACCAAAATTAAACATTTTAAATTTGAAAGATAAAATATAACAAAAATTATAATTTAAGGACCAAAATTAAATATTAAAAAATTGAGGGATTAAAATACAACAAACATATTGAGAGATTAAAATAGTATTTTAACCTACAATATTCTAACTTCAAGCACTTAATATTAAATATTTTCACTAACCTTTCTTGAAGGTTGCAAATTTTATGAAATATTGTGTCCAAGATAACATCAATTTAAGATATAAATTTTATCGCATAAATGATATACTAATTTATATTAGTTAAATCAATTATTTAAAAAGTAAAGGTGATTTTTCATGAATAAAAAAACATACAAATATCTGGGTTTTAGAAAAAAATTCAAGTAAAACAAAAATTGATTCAATCATAAAATTAATAATAGCTAAGTCATCAATCAAGTAAACTAATAGCTTTCAAATCAAGTGAAATTTATATGAAATATTTTTAAAAAATTACTATAATCAAATTACATATTAGTTTTTTTTTTTTTTTTGAGAGAAAATTACATATTAGTTAAATCAACAATATTCTTTATTAATTATGTAAAAAATGGTATGTCAGTACTAGACCAGGGAAAATAATGTGTCATGTTTTCATTTTATTTTTTTATATGTGAGAGTTCTAAATATATCAACCTTTTTTTACCATCCATTATAATATTTTTTTAAAACATCAACTAAATGATTTATGTATATGAGGGAATAATATATCACTGTTATTACAAAAGAAAGAATAAATTGTGAGCCTATGAAGAAAGAAGGCCTAAAATGAAGTTCAACAGATACTATAAATAGGCAAAGCCACAACCCATTTCATCACAGCTCAAACTCACAAACCTCATTCACACTAAGCAAAAAAGACCTCCCTTTCTCACAAAAATGGCGTGCCGTTCAGTCAACAACCTCCGACTCTCTCGGGACGACATGATGAGAGTCTACCGAGACGAAGCTCTCGATTGTCAAGGCCCCATTAACATCAAGCACATTATCAAAATCTTGGAAATGCTTGGGCCTATCATCCCTCCATTCTTTCGGTCTTCTCATGTCAATGCCAACAACAATTGTAACAGTGGTCGCTATGGCATGGGCAGGTCTCACAATGACATGGGTAGCGACTACAATGACTTCGGCGGCATGTCGTATGGCAAAGTGGGTATGAGTCACCACAAGATAGGTCATGCTGATGATTTTGGCGAACGCTCAATTTCAGTGGTTGCTTGACTTTGCCGAGCAGCAAAACGTCAAGATGTACTGATGAATATGTGTGATAAGACTGCCTATGTGCAGTTGAACTCTATCCTTTAACTATTAAGCTTTTAAATATCATTAATAAAATAAAAGGACTAGCTTGCTAGTCCTACTTTGCTTACTTTGATCTAAAAGTTTAAAAAGAACTTCTATATTGGGTGGTTAAGACTTTGTTTAATGACTACTTGTCTTTGGTTTTTCTCCCACAATAGAGGTTTCAATTATGTTCCTATGCTTTTGTGCTCTTACGCCATTTTCTTTGGGTGTGTAAGGGCAAGTTTTTTTTCACGAAGGGTTCCCTTATTTGCGATGAAAGATTTAAGGTTGTTGTTAGGATACTCACCCCATCCACTATAAACTTTCGAACCTTAGTGTCGAGCTGATGTCAATGTAGACAATAACATTTTGAATAGTATTAGAAACATTACATTTGTAGGATAAAGTAAAAAGATAACATAACCTAGAATAGTAGTAAATGTAGAAACTAAAATCGCAAATAAAACAATAAAACACAAATTTCATTATAACATTATTGCTCTCTAAAATTCTCTACAAAAATTTCTCTTCATTCTCTACGAATGCTCTCACTTTCGCTTTACATTTGTCTCTATGATTCACAATGAAGGAACACTTTATTCATAGCTATTATAAACTTGGTATCCAAGTTCTTACAAAAAATGTTTCCCACTAATTCCTTAATTAATGATCCACTAATTCCTCAATTAGCTCATAAATCGACAATCCATTAATTTCTTAATTGGCAGCCCACTAATTTCCTCGATTAACAATTGTTCCAAATACATTAAATTATATTTAAGTTTATTCCAACAGCAAAAGCGTTGACCATTTTTTGACAATTCATAGGATAGACCTCAGACATTACTGTGTAATAATTTTGTAGGGATTCTGTTGCAATAGATTCAGAACATGAGAAAACTTGGTGTGTTAATTTACTAGGCTATCCTCTTGCGAGTAAGAACCAAACCGACATGACCCTCTATTTCTTAGGCTAAAAAGAAACCCCAATCCTTTTACCGGGTTCAGGATTAAACCACTCCAACCGCCTTTTTTTCTTAGGCTAAAGAGAAACTCAAATCCTTTTCACTGGTTCAAGATTAAACCAATTGCATTTTCTCACAACCTAAGGTGTACCCCACACCTTAATACAAATCCCAAATAACAAATAAAAATGAAACCTTACAATATACCTCTTGTGGGAAAAATGCACAAGTTGAGAGTTGACAGCTTCTTCCCAAAATTTGCAATGCGCTGATTCAAGAATGTGTGAAGCAAATGACACTTTTTGAAGCTTTTAGAATGATAATGTTTCTGTGTATTTTTGTTATGGAGGCAATGGATTTTATAGGGAGAAGATGAAAAGGTGCACGTTGGATTTAGGGCAAAATGATCGACGGACGAGATTTGATGAAGATATGATGAAATGGTAGCCATTGGATTTAGGACAAAGGTGTATATGGTTGGGATTGAATGATTAGAAGATGAAATGAGTTTGGGTTAAAAATAAAACGATTTGAAAATGAAAAACTCTTTTTTTTTCTTAGACAATTTTTCTTCAAATCTTCATTTGTCCATATCTTCTTCATTTTAATTCCGATTTGCACTATTCAAATGCGTTGGAATCGTCTCTCCAAGCTCTACATAATAAACACTTAAAAACTCCAAAAATATCAGTAAACAAAATTTGAGTTTGTTATCATCAAAACATTAATTAATTTAAGTAGGGGTCAAAAAGCCAACAAAGAGGTGTCCTAATCTAGCATACCGTGTTAAATGATTTTTATACAGATACGAGCTTTTTAACTACCCTTGTTTGATTAAGAGCAGGAGATAGGATGTTCCATTGATGTTAGGTCTATAGTAAAGTATTTTATTAGTTACTTTGTCCTGAATAAAAATAATGTATAACATAAAAAGTAATCTTTAGTTCTTATCGTTACATAGTTTGTGCACAAATAGTAAATTTAAAGAGATATGAAATAAGCAAAAAAGATTTGAAAGAATGGATGAACGAGACGAGGTTGAGAGTATACCAAAACCTTGGTAAGTGAACTACAACAATTCTTGGCATAGATAATGGACTATTCAAATTAATTTTAAAAACACGGAGGTTTCACGACGGGCTATCATTTTTGTAAAAAAACGGAACCTTTGATCTCGGGAAGTTTTAATGACGGACTCATCTTAAGACTTCAATTATGGGTTGCCCGACATTCTTTCTACCCTACATCTATTCTTGGACTTAATGGTGTGAAATTCTAGGTTATTAAGATGAAAATTCGAGGATATCAAGATAAAAATTTAGACCTACATGTGGATCTTTAATCAAGTTAATAACCTAAAGTTTTATGTAGTTTATGGACTTAGGCTAGGCACTTCATCCTAGTATCACTACTGATACGACTCACTTTGCAAGCGTCGTAAATGACCTCATCCAGGTCATTGATGTGAAGACATGTTGGTGGGGGTATCTATGCAACGATTTTGAATAAGTTTGGACAAAAAAGACTTGATCATTCGAAGTATTTTCATAATAAAATAAGATCAATATTTCATTAGAATGATCGTATGCAGACCTGATTTGAATCTTGCGCGATTAACAAACTTATACTTCTAAAAGCATACTTTTTTATGTCCATGGGTGTGAATATAACCATGAAACTTATTTAGTGTGTATCATACGTTGGAAATTTTTGTAGTGATTAGTTGGGAAAAAAAATCCAAAGATAGAATTCACTCCTAACCTAGTTGTGTGGAAATAGATGAACATTTCTGTTAAGAACTGATTCAAGAGCTTTAACAAAGGGTACTCATTTCTCATTTGCCCGAGAGGATATTAGTTTATGGTTGGTTCATAAAAAAACTTATTCTTTGAAAAGCTAGTAGAATTTAAAGGGAAAGATATAATAATAGGGGTAAACCAAATTTTGACCCAACTTTAATTATGAACAACTCGTAAACAATCTATTTGCAGGTAACCGATTATATCCATGGACATAACTTGACTTAGAGAGCATAAGAGTGTAATTCATTCCCTTAGTGGAATAAGAATGTTGTTAATGAATGGAGATTCAATTCGAGCTAAAATGTTTAATCCAATTAATCTCGTATCGTTGAAGCTTACATTCTATAGGTACATGAAATCTCTAGGTTAGCTCATAAGAACTATATGTAGATAGGTATGGAGAGTTTAGTTTAAATCATTCCATCTAAATTGTTAACATGTTCGACATATTTATTTTGTTTATGAATATTAGAGTCTTTCATCTTCTTCGTAGGAGTTTCCCTTGTGGGGGTAGGCCATTTTCTTGATCTTCTTCTTTTTCTTTGGTGTGGCCTCAAGCACTTCACTTTCTGTTTCTTCTTCTGCAGCTTCCAGTTCTCGATCACTTGTCTGATTGACCTGAACGACCTTTTCGGGCTCTTTTCCCCCATATTCTCTTTCACTTTCTAATTATTTTTCAAGCTTCTCCGTTCCTCTTTTTCTCTTATTTTCTCTCTTATTTCACGCCCACATACATTATCCTCAGCTTTTTTTTTAGAGTCCCTCATAACCTCTTATTCTCTAAATTGTGACTCTATTTATAGGGCAGCATCCTTTGCTGTCTACTCCTCATCTTCACCCTATGAATTTCTTTATTCCACAGTAGATTCTTTGCTCAACTAGACCTCTGTGCTCCACTAGGATTTGCGTTCCCTTTCCCTGCTTTCCATCCAGTAGCTCGCCAAAAAGCTCATTCCGTCGCTGCGTGTCTCGTAAAAAACACTTGTGGTCGCTCACCTCCTCTGCCATCTAACCTCACTTTTCTGTTCAATCATTCTAGCCATTATTTCAGTCCTAGCATCTCCACCATTCACATTCGTTTCGACGAGCGTAGATCGCAAGTGCGAGTGTGACTCGCTGTTAGCCCCTATTATCGATCACCGTGAACCCCCTCCATCATTTTCTTCTCTATTTCGACCAATCACACCTCTAATTCGTGGGTTCCTCTCAAATCGTGACTTGTAGGATTCTTTTAAGTTTCGTGCTACGAATATGTATATGTAAATGGATTGTTATTACTTGAAATATATTGTTGAGCTTTTTATGTCTCAATATGCATGCTTGATATATTGTTTACCATTATGATTCACTAGGACCACGCTGATTGTTGCTCGTTTTTCTTTTACTGATTATTCTTGTAGTATGGGTTTCGTGTATGGAATACCTATGATGAGTCAGAGGTAGATATGTAGCAACATAGATCATGTTGTTGTCATGGGGGTTTTCCAACGGGCTGCCCCGACTATTATGTTTAGGAGTTAGGCATGCGCTTGTTCCTCATTCCAAAGCTAGGGAGCTGTGTGAAACCCCTAGTTACCTTCTCAAGCTAAAGAGCTGTGTGAAACCCTTAGTGTCCATCTCAAGCTAAAAAGTTGTGAAACGCCTAGTTCCTTCTCAGTTATGGAGCTATGTGAAACCCCTGGTATCCTCCTCTAGCTAGGAATGGAAAGAAATTGGAATCTTATCCTTGGAAACGTAAGATATATCTTTTTTTATTCAATATTAATCTTTTGGAAAAATTACAGAAACCACTCCTAAACTATGGAGTTTGTAATAATTACACCATTTAAAAACAAAGTGTTGCAATCTACCTCCAAAATTAAATTTGAATATTATAATGAACAGAAAAACTTGTGTCCTTATGGCTAAGGAGGCAACCCCTCTTAATGGGTATGTGGCCATTTGGTGCCACAAATTTCTACTTTTAAAAAAATGTTATTGTTGTAATAAAAAATTTGTGGCACCAAATGGTGCCACATACTCCACTAGGGAGGACTTGCCTCCTTAGCCATAAGGAGGCAAGTTCTCTTATAATGAATGATACAATTGTCATATCCAAAAAATTTATTTGCTCTTCTTCAATTTTCATCATCTTTATTAATGTTTCTACCCTAAAAGTAAAAATTTATAAAATATAAAATATATTATTTAATTTCTTGTTGTCCCTAAGGATTGGTCAACGATTGACACTAAAGACTTCAAAGCATGCTTTCTTGAAAGCTCTTTTGTTTGAAGTGGCTGAAAAGTGCTTAAATTAAAATACTCTTCGAAATATTCCAGTACCACAGTTAAGGGATGAGCAAGTGGTGCCCCGGATATAGATGAACGAAGCTCCGATTTCCCGATTTTCAAAAAAGAAAAATTAATATGTTTAATGAGGGAAGAAATGATACTTTTAGTGATAAATGGGTAAGTGTCCAGTTTTCTCAAATACCATCCAAAAAATTCAGTCCCCGATTTAAATGAAGAAGACAAATAAGAGAGTCGATGGCAAAAGAGTGAAAACTTGGAATTTTGAGAAAATGATACTTGATACTTTTCTCATTCATCAAAGGGGATATTTATACAAATGATACCCATCACTAACTATTGGTTAAATAAACCAACTAAGACCTACTAACAAGAATAACCTCTTCTTTAGTTTGGTAAGGATAAAAAATTAGCAAAAACAAACTAAAATAAAGGAATAACAAATTTACTCTAATAGGCCCCCTCAAGATGGAACATATAGATCAATGACACCAAGTTTAGCCATCAAAGGAAACAATGATCGAGCAGGTAATGGTTTTGTCAAAACATCTGCAAGTTGGTGGCAGCTTCGAACGGGCAGCAATTTTATAGTACCAACTTGAACTTTGTCCCTTTTGAAATGAAGATCTAATTCTATATGTTTTGTTCTTTTATGAAACATTGGATTAGTTGTTATATGAACAACAGCTTCATTGTCACAAAAAAGTAAGGACGGAGCCATGGGTAATCCTAATTCATCGAGCAAAGACCGCACCCAAGTGATTTCGCAAGTTTTATGTGCCAAGGCTCTATATTCCACTTTAGTTAATGACCTGGATATCGTGGTTTGTTTTTTAGACTACCAGGATGCAAGAGAGACCTCAACAAAAGCACAATATCCAGTTGTGGATTTACGAGTATCAAGACAAGATGCCCAGTCTGAATCTGAGAAGGATCGAACCTGGAATGAAGATGAAGACTTCAACAAAAGTCCTTGGCATAGATAGGATTTCAGATAGCGAATAAGATGGTGAACAGCTGCCATATACTCTTTACAAGGCTTTGACACAAACTAACTAAGCCGGTTGACTACATATGTAATGTCTAGACGAAAGATAGTCAGGTATAGTAGTTTGCTGATGATTTTTTGATATGCCGAGGCATCAGTTAGCGTTTCATGAGTGTCTTTTAGCCGAGCCGTTGGTTCCATAGGTGCAAACTCTAGCTTGCAGCTAAGTAATCTTGAATCTTCAATTAGCTTCAGCGTATAACGCCTTTGAGAAAGATAAATGCCCGTGGAAGATCTAGCAAGTTCTAACCCAAGAAAAAACTTTAGATCGCAAATGTATTTTCATCGAAAACGCTAATTTAAAACACCTTTCAAAGATTGAATCAGGTTTTCACTGGCCTTAGTAAGTAATATGCCGTCTGCATATACTAATAAGGCTATGAAAGAGTAGCCAGCACCTTTGAGAAATAAGGAATAATCTGCTTTCGATTTTTTAAAACTAAATGACAAAAGGGTAGTTGTAAATTTCACAAACAATTGCTGGGAAGCCTGTTTGAGTCCATACAAGGACTTGTGAAGTTTGCAAACCAATTGTTCTATATTTGGTATAGTGGATTGTTTGTAGCCAGTTGTAAGGGACCGACCCGAATGGGGCACTAAATGGGCCCTTACCCCAATACATGCAATCAAAATAAAGGACATTTAAACAGACATGATTTCGGATTCCAATTAAAACAAAACATTCAAAATAACCCCTTTAAAAACTAAACAATTTCCCTGGAACCTGTCCCTGTTTCCAAGCACCTGTTCCAAGATAAATACATTTCCAAAGTATACTCCGATCAGAGATTTCTTAAAATCATTCAAAACATGTCTAAATATAATAATGCTGGAATCCACAACATATTCAGAAAACATCCTAGGGCTCCGTGCCCGGCTACATGCATTCAGGGGAAAATAAAACATAAAGAGTCATAACACAAAATCATAGTTTGATGATTGAGCCCCATGATCACAGCCTCCTCCTTCACCATCCTGTCTCGCTTGACTTGGTTACTCGTGGAAAAACCACGATGGGGTGAGTAACGAATTACTCAAGTAAGAATCCCCAACCGGGGGTACAATACGATATACATGGTCATCTCGATGAGCGTATGCAAGCTATGAATATAAACACGAATAGAGCACATAGCTTAGCCCACACTTGGGCCTCGGATGATGCGGCTTAGGGTCTTAGTCCGGAATAATATCACCACACACCCAATATATAAGTCGCCCTATACGAGAAACAAGTCCGGCCTCACTTTCTCATCGTCGACGAAAGGTACACGGCTCAAGATCCCGAGGAGAGCTCTCGATGGGTATTTGTAATGAGCGTAAGCATGCACCGCGTGCTACCGCAGACTATGGGTGCTGGGCCCAGAGGCAAGTGCGCCATGTCTAGTCACCACGCCTAACTAATTCTTTGGATCGGTGTCACCGACATAGGAGTGTGAGACTGGACACGTAAACTATGTCGGCTGAACCACCGCTTTGAGGCTAAGGGAACGGGTCGTGGTAGGCTTACACCAGAAGCGCCTTACCTTAACAGTGGCAATCGGGGCTACGGCCGAACACGGCGAGGACGTGCCGATCGCCGAGGGACGAGGCAATGCCAAGTCATCATCCCGACGGTTGGGGCATTTAACGATCCGCCACCCTCACCCAAGATTGCGGGGCCTACCGCTTGGGTTAGCTAATCCCTCACGGGGTCTAGGGACGGAATGACTTGCTCGACGTCCCTGCCATGGATGCAAGGTACTTTATGCATCAGGCCCGGATGATGCTATCTACCTGCAATTCTAACCTGCCCTAGCAAACAGCAAGCAATTCCATAAAATCCAATACGTGCTCAATAAGAATACAACGGGCCTAGCATGATACTACGAAGCAAGGAACAGATACGAGCATGCTAGAAAGGATCAACCTAGCATGGATTAACATGAGAATTAATCAGGAACAACATGCTAATCGGGAATTCAGAATTGAGTACCTAGCAATACATGTCAATAAACAAAAACAAGCAATCAATCAGCAATCACATATAATATCGCAGGGTCCACACAACTCCGGTATGAAATCCTTACCTTGGCCGGGGACAATTTGACACGAAATCCTAAGCGGCGAACGAACCCGAACTAGCTACCGAGAACCTATCAATCACAACAAAAATCACACAATAGGCCTAAATATAATAAAACAAACAAGGCTCAGCTCAGGAGCAACTCACGAGGCGCGACGAACGGGCGATTGCACGCAGCGACGAACGGCAAAGAACGGGGCTGGGCGGGCGAGTAGGGGCGCAGGAGAGGCGCGTAAGCGTGGCGCGGGCGCGCGGACGAACAAGGCGTTGGTGATGCGGATTGGCTGGCAGCTAGCAAGGACGCGCGTGCGCGGACGCGAGCGACACTGGGCGACGCGGCACAACTCGGCGAGCAGGGGCTCGGGCGAAGCGATGCGGCTGGGCGCTGAGGCAAGCTTCTGCGCGCGTGAGCTCGGCGACAGGAGCTCTGTTTCGCGCGCGCAACAGGCGAGGGGAAACTCGAATTCGAGCGATCCGAGAGGTTTCGACGGGCGATTTGTTGATGGCGAACTCCCTACACTAGTGCACAAAACCCATACCTCAAATTACCTCGACTCACCGGTAGGAAATGGCGAAGCCCAAACAGGGAGAAGAGCTCGAATTTTGAAGGAGAAGAAGAAGAAGAAGATGTACCGCCTGCTCGGGGTGAGATCGACTTTGAATTTGGGAGAGAAGCTCGGTGAATTCGAGGTTGGCGAGGAGAGACGCGCGAGAGGAGCTCAGTCGGTCGAAGATGAAAAGAGAAGGAAGAAGAAGAAATCGGGGAAGAAGCCTCGGGCGGCCTGGCTTTATACCCGGAGGCACGAAACAAGGGTTAAGTAATAGATCGCGCGTTTAGATTAACAAATGCGCGCGGTGGCTCGGCTGGCAGCGCCCCCTGCCTAGCACGCGACACGTCCTTGGCTCGAATCTCACTCGACGCGCTATTTAATTCCTTATTTATTTCCACATTCCTCCAAGCCCAAATGCCTTCACCAAAATTCCTGATCCCATTCAAATCGACTCATAATTTTTCCGGCAATTAACAAATACAAAAACCGGCCTAAACCATTAAAATTACCAAAATGCCCCTGGGCCTCCCGGGAAGACCGGGATGAAATTTCCGGGTCGTTACAATATTCCCCCCTTATAAGACTTTCGTCCTCAAAAGTCACTTAAGATTGGAATAGCTCGGGATACTGCAATCTCATCTCGTCCTCCCGCTCCCAAGTGGCTTCCTCTGAGCTCTGACTCCCCCACTGAACCTTTACCAACCGGATTTCACGATTACAGTGTCTTTGTCTCAAAAGCAAGAATCCCCACAAAGCTTCTCCTCGAAGCTCAAATCCTCATTCATTTGCAAAGGCTCAAAATCAACAATGTGCGACGGATCCCGCACGCATCTTGCTGAACATTGAAACATGAAAAACACCGTGCACTACCGACAATGACGGAGGCAAGGCTAATCTATAAGCAACCTTGCCGATCCTCTCCAGAATCTCAAACGGGCCAACAAAACGGGGACTCAGCTTTCCACGCTTGCCAAACCTCAAAACACCTCGCATCGGTGCGACCTTCAAGAATACATGTTGACCAACCTCAAACTCTCAATCCCGACGCCGAACATCGGCGTAACTCTTCTGTCTGCTCTGAGCTGTCAACATACGAGCTCT
Organism: Sicyos edulis; assembly: GCA_036507275.1. Lineage (NCBI taxonomy): Eukaryota > Viridiplantae > Streptophyta > Magnoliopsida > Cucurbitales > Cucurbitaceae > Sicyos > Sicyos edulis. Next base: position 24,245,139 of record CM071856.1, read on the forward strand.
AATCTTCTGCACGGCATCATTGGTCAATCGCAGTAACTCGGGACCCAAAACCTGCCTATCACCAACCTCTTCTCAGAACACAGGAGATCGGCAACGCTTACCATACAAAGCCTCAAATGGAGCCATCTGAATCGTCGACTGATAACTGTTGTTATATGCAAGCTCCATCAGATACAGGTACTGGTCCCAACTGCTTGGGAAATCCAACACACAAGCCCTCGAATCACGGTCAGACACAATCCTCACAGGCACACCGTGATAGCGAATGATCTCGCTCCAAAACAATCTGCGCCCATTGTTCCACGGTATAAGTGTCTACCGGGGAATGAAATGTGCGCTCTTAGCCAATCGGTCGGCTATCACCCAAATATGAGAGAACTTCCTGAGTCCTCGCAAAACTGAAATAAAGTCCATGGAGATCTCTTCCCATTTCTCTACCGAGGCACACTCGTGGTGCAATAAACTGGTGGTCTCTGCCTGGGTGCCTTCACTTGCTGACAAGTGAGACATCGACTTACAAACTCCGCAACATCTCTTTTCATACCCATCCACCAGAATGTCTGCTTAAGATCCCGATACATCTTGGTACCTCTAGGGTGCCAAGCAAACAGAGAACTGTGGGCCTCTGAGAGCAACTCTTCGCAATCCGCAACATCCGAACACACACAACCGCCTCTGCCTCACGCCGCCCACTGTCTGGTGAATACACAAAGTCAAAATCTCCATCAGCACTAACTCTGTCAAACAATCTCTTAAGTGCGGGGTCACTCAGCTGACTATCAATAATCCGTGGTCAACTGAGCTACTCTGGCAGTAACCTCACCCAACAACACTGCAATCTCAGCCCGCTCGACCTCTCTCCATAATCTGGGCTGGGAACTCAACAACGCCGCAGAGTGCGACGTCTTCCTACTCAAGCATCAGCTACAACATTTTCTTTACCCGGATGGAACAAACTCTCGCAGTCATAATCTTTCACCAACTCTAACCATCTCCTCTGCCTCATATTCAGCTCCTTCTGAGCAAACCGATACTTGAGGCTCTGGTGATCGGTAAACATCTGAATCCGCTCACCATACAGGTAATGCCTCCAAATCTTCAGTGCGAACACCACTGCTGCCATTTCCATATCATGAGTCGGATAGTTCTGCTCATATGGCTTCAGCTGACGGGAAGCATAAGCAATGACCTTCCCGTGCTGCATCAACACACAACCCAACCCGAACTTGGAAGCATCGCTGTAAATCACGAAACCACTTGTCCCCTCCGGATCGCCAATCTTCAGTGCCGAGTCAAAGCGCGCTTGAGCACGCAAAGCTCTCATCACACTTACTGTTCCAAATAAACTCGACACCCTTCCTCGTCAGACGAGTGAGGGGCGAGGCTATGGCGGAAAAATCCTTAACAAACCGACGGCAGCAAACTGCCAAACCCAGAAAGAAACGGCTCCTACGAGCAGACAACCGAAGGACAGAGAGCTCCACATACACTCACTGTCTTGCTCCATTAAAGCGACAAGATCAAAATCTCACGGGGTAGCAACAGGGGTCTACCACGGATTGAACCCCCAAATACCAACGGGGCAACTCTCAACTTTCCTGGAAACAGGAAGACAACCAACAGGGCACGAACCATTCGCCCCACGAGAAAAATTGACTTCTAGCAATTCCAATCCACACCTTGGTCAACACCAAGCATCAACTTGTCACCATACCGGAACCAATCCGGACTCTACTCCAAACAAATACTAACTTGCTAGGCTACCAAGATTGCCAGCAATTTCCCCCGAGGCTACAAACTACACGGCTCCAGCTTGCCAAATGCAACTCACTACTTGGCCTGACTGAGCTCTAGAGAGGCTCTTCACAACCCAGGGTTCTCTGACAACCCTCGACACCCACTGCCAACTAACGGACTAACAACGAACTGCCTGAACAACAACAACTCCATTTTCCAGCATCATAGCCATGCTGGCCAACTCCAACTCCTTGGGGACCAAGAGGACCCGAAACGCTACCGAATGCGTCATCCTCCTACTCAGACGTCAATCACAACATAACTTCTACCCAAGGAAGGATCCGAACAACTCTCTCAGTCATGACGGTCAACAAGAAGATCCGCCAACCAAGCTTAGGTCCAACTTAACAAATCTTACCTAAGCAACAACCTGATACCACGAGCATGGTATCCTTACCACCTCACTAAGCCTTACAACATCCACCTGGAGTCTAACTTTTCCAAAAACTGAGCACCAGATCCCCAAAGCAAACCCTACATGGATCTGACTCTCTCGCCACAGAACGAACCACACAAAACACACTTGTGTGCACAACTTCCAACCTTCTTTTAGCGATCCAAGTCTAACAAATGCTTTTCCCAAAAGCCACACTAGCTCCTGGCAGAGATACAACCAATCAACGGAACACCCAAAGTTCCATCTCCACACGATGCTCGAAGCTGTGGCAACCTTGCTCTACCAAAGCATAACCAGGCCAAACCAAACTTACTTTATGCCATGCCTCTACCAAGGCATCCTACTCACCTTATAGACATCCAACTCATGGTCCCTCAGCTGGACCCAACTTGCTTCTACGATGCTCAACTCTCTTGAGGTTTAGGCACCCGAAGGTAGTTGACCGCACTACCAACCACAAAGATCTCTTGGCCTTAACACTAGCGTGAGATGCACGCGTACTAACACTTACCAACCAACAACCAGTTTGACTTACTCAACCTCCAGTAACACTGAGAAAAGGCTCCTTTCGAACATCCCTTCGCTTGAAATCTTTTGATCACCACTGAACTAGCCCTTTTGCACGACCTACATAGGTGCAACTACCTTAAATAGATCCAAGGCTAAAGGAGTACGCTAAACTCCGAACGGCATAGAACCATCTGCTATGCCCATGCCAAACTCAGGCCTGAACCAGATTTAGTGCCAAAGTGGCACACCAACCAATGCACCTCAAGTGCCACTACTACCAAATCCACATCTTACTACAACGGGGCCAACAAGGTCACAACCTCAAGTGACACGAACTCTGGCTCGGCATACAAGGGCTCAACTCCAACAACCATGCCTAAGGCATCTCATCAAGTCAAGGCTCACGGCCTACTCTTGCATCTCCACATGATGCTCAACAAACTCGCCGGCTCTCTCAACATGCAGCAGACTAGCCCTACTCTAGGGCTTACCAAAAGAAGAGTGTTCATTTTTTTTTTTTTTTTTTTTTTTTTTTACCAAACAACTGAGGAAACCACCAACGGATCCAGTCCGTAGAGAACACTGCTTGCTGCACCCTTACCTACAGGGTTTAAACATCGGGCCGCAAACAACCACACTTCACGAAGCACAAAGATGCCTCATCAACCTCCTCGAAGGCTACCAACTTTGCAACCACTCTGGGCAACCAAATAATCTAGCAAGGCTCAAGATCGCACACTGAGCTACCCAGGCTAGTCCACACGGGGACTCGCTCCACCAATATCCACATCAAGACAACCACGGCTAACTTCTCTCTTGGAGTGGCATTCCAAGGCAAAGCACCTCCACCCTCTCACTAGGGGAAAACCATCAATTGGGCCACTGGTTGGCCTATGGGAGTCCGATCTCTACCTCCCTCTCGAACGATGTCCCGGGGCATCCGAATCTACTGGATACCACAACAAGCCACAACATACATCACACACTGCGGGAAGTTGGCGGGATGGTGCTCTAAACCTAAACCAATAACGAGTCGAACACCGCTCGTCTCCGCTCCACAACACTACACAAGGCATACACTAGATGACAGGTATTGTAAATTCTTAACCCTTTTCTACAACAAATAATAAACTTAGGCGTGCACATTGATGACCTGTCGAGTGCTAGTGATCATGGGAAAACGACCTACAAAAGCAGTCATACTACGTAATTTATGACTCTAAGCTCGATACCAACCGTAAAGGGACCGGCCGAATGGGGCACTAAATGGGCCCTTACCCCAATGCATGCAATCAAAATAAAGGACATTTAAGCAGACATGATTTGATTCCAATTAAAACAAAACATTCAAAATAACCCCTTTAAAAACTAAACAATTTCCTGGAACTCGTCCCTGTTTCCAAGCACTGTTCCAAGATAAATACATTTCCAAAGTATACTCCGATCGAGATTTCTTAAAATCATTCAAAACATGTCTAAATATAATAATCTTTGGAATCCACAACATATGAGAGAAAACATCCTAGGGCTCGTGTCGTGCTACATGCATTCAGGGGAAAATAAAACATAAAGAGTCATAACACAAAATCAGAGTTTGATGATTGAGCCCCATGATCACAGCTTCTCCTTCAGCCATCCTGTCTCGCAACTTGGTTACCTGTTGAAAAACCACAGTAAGGGTGAGTAACGAATTACTCAGTAAGAATCCCCAACCGGGGTACAATACGATATACATGGTCATCTCGATGAGCGTATGCAAGCTATGAATATAAACACAGAATAGAGCACATAGCTTAGCCCACACTTGGGCCTCGGATGCCAGCTTAGGGTCTTAGTCAGGAATAATATCACCACACAGTCCAATATATAAGTTGCCCTATACGAGAAACAAGTCCCGGCTTCAGCCTGTCAACTGTCGACGAAAGGTACACTGGCTCAAGATCCCGAGGAGCTCTCCGGTCGGCGCTGTAATAGCGTAAGCATGCACCGCGTGCTACTGCAGACTATGGGGGGTGCCGGGTCTAGAGGCAAGCTGCCCATGTCCAGTCACCACGCCTAACTAATTCTTTGGATCGGTGTCACTGACATAGGGGTGTGAGACCTGGACACGTAAACTATGTCAGCCTGAACCACCGCACCTGAGGCTAAGGAAACGGGTCGTGGTAGGCTTACACCAGGAAGCCGCCCTTACCTTAACAGGTGGCAATCAGGGGCTACGGCCGAACACGCCGAGGGCGCGTGCCGATGCCGAGATGAGGCAATGTCAAGTCATCATCCCGACGGTTGGGGCATTTAACAGTCTGCCACCCTCACCCAAGATTGCAGGGCCTACCGCTCGGGTAAGCTAATCCCTCACGGGGTCCAGGGACGGAATGACTTGCTCGACGTCCCTGCCATGGATGCAAGGTACTTTATGCATCGGGCCCGGATGATGCTATCTACCGCAATTCTAACACGCTCTAGCAAGCAAGCGACAAGCAATTCCATAAAATCCAATACGTGCTCAATAAGAATACAACGGGCCTAGCATGATACTACGAAGCAAGGGCAGATACGAGCATGCTAGAAAGGATCAACCTAGCATGGATTAACATGAGAATTAATCGAAACAACATGCTAATCGGGATTTGTAATTGAGTACCTAGCTATACATGTCAATAAACACAAACAAGCAATCAATCGGCAATCACATATAATATCGCGAGGTCCACACAACTTCGGTATGAAATCCTTACCTTGGCGGGGACAATTTGACACGAAATCCTAAGCGCGAACGAACCCGAACTAGCTACACGAGAACCTATCAATCACAACAAAAATCACACAATAGGCCTAAATATAATAAAACAAACAAGGCTCACTGGGAGCAACTCACGAGGCGCGACGAACGCACGAACGGGCGATTGCACGAACGGGCAAAGAACGGGAATTTGGCTGGGCGAGTTGGGCGCAGGTGGGCGCTACCGGCGCGCGCGAACGGCGCGAGAGAGGCGCGAGCGCGCGCGCGGACGAACAGAGCGTTGGAGATGCGGCTCGGCTGGCAGCTGGCAAGGACGCGCGTGCGCGGACGCGAGCGACACTGGGCGACGCGGCACAACTTCGGCGGCGAGGGGCTCGCGGCGCGCGATGCGGTGGGGCCGAGGCAAGCTTCTGCAGCGGGAGCTCGGCGGCAGAGCTCTGCTGCTGCTGTGCGAACAGGGGCGAAGGGGAAACTCGAATTCGAGCGATCCGAGAGGTTTCGGACAGGCGATTTGTTGATGGCGAACTCCCCTACACTAGTTGCACAAAACCCATACCTCAAATTACCTCGACTCGGCCGGAAATGGCGAAGCTCGAAACAGGGGAGAAGAGCTCGAATTTTGAAGGAGAAGAAGAAGAAGAAGATGTACTGCTTTGCTCGGGGTGAGATCGACTTCGAATTTGGGAGAGAAGCTCTACTGAATGGTCGAGGTTGGCGAGGGAGAAACGCAAGAGGAGCTCGGATCGGTCGAAGAAGAAAAGAGAAGGAAGAAGAAGAAATCGGGAAGAAGCCTCAGGCGGCCCGGCTTTTTATACCCGAGGCACGAAACAAGGGTTAAGTAATAGATCGCGCGTTTAGATTAACAAACGCGCGCGGTGGCTCGGCTGGCAGCGCCCCCTGCCTAGCACGCGACAAGTCCTTGGCTCGAATCTCACTCGACGCGCTATTTAATTCCTTATTTATTTCCACATTCTTCCAAGCCCAAATTCCTTCACCAAAATTCCCGATCCCATTCAAATCGACTCATAATTTTTCCGGCAATTAACAAATACAAAATCGGCCCTGTCGGCCCGGCCCAAAATTACCAAAATGCCCCTGGGCCTCCCGGGAAGACCGGGATGAAATTTCCGGGTCGTTACACCAGTGGGCAGATCCATGTAAACATCTTCAAGTAGATCCCCCATGAAGAAAAGCATTGTTCACATCAAGTTGAAAAAGTTTCCAATTGTAAAAGACATCCATTGTTAGTTAGACTCGTACAGTTACTAATTTCGCAACAGGTGAGAAGGCTTCTAGATAATCTAGACTTTCTTGCTGTGTATACCCTTTGGAGGAAAGTCGTGCCTTATATTTCTCAAGTGTGCCATCAGGTTTTAACTTTACTTTATATACCCATTTACATCCAATGGGAGTTTGTCTAAGAGGAAGAGGAACTACACTCAAAGTGAGATTCTCTTCAAGAGCATGTAGTTGTGCTTTCATAGCTTCTTGCCAATGAGGTATGGACACAACCCGGTGATAAAATTCTGGTTCAAAATAGGTAGACAAGTTTAGTGCAAATGTTTGGTAGTGAGGAGACAATCCATCATAAGTTAGAAACTTATGTAATGAGTACCGTGTGGTGTATGAGGGTGGTGAAGTTTGGGAAAGCATACTGCAATGATAGGAGTCACGGTAGCTAGGAACTTTATGACAACGAGCAGAACATCACAAGGTAAGAGGTGGAATAGTAGTGGAATCTGCCTGGGAGGGTTGGCTGATACAAGGCTCAATGGGTAGTATTATCACTGGTTGAAGGTCAGAGATAGAGGTTGAAACAATAAGATTTGAAAACTATGTGGGAGAATGGTTATGGTCAAGATGCACATCACTAGAAGACTCAGATTCATAGTCGTGAGTCATAGCTGGTTGCTCATTGTCTAATGATGTCACAGAGTCAATCAAAGTTGTTTCATTTGGTATAGGTGATGTAGAAGGTATGAAATAATCATGAACATCTACATATTCACGAGGTAGAACTATATTTTTAAAAATATTTGGTTGATCTATTAAGGCAATAATTGTATGGAAATGGAATATGTTTTTATGAAAAACAACATCTCTTGATATGAAGATTTTTTGTTGGTCAATATCAAACAGTCGACATGCTTTCATTCCCGGAGGATACCCCACAAATACTGCAGCAACTGCTCTTGGTTCAAACTTCTTTCTACGTGTAGACAAGGTTGAAGCAAAACAAAGGCACCCGAAGACCTTGATTTGTGAATAATCAGGAGCATTTCCATACAAAAGAGTATGAAGAGTAGAACATTTGAGCAAAGGGGAAGGGGTTTTGTTGATGAGGTAAACTGTTGTAAGAACACACTCACTCCAAAACATTAAAGGCACTCGTGAGTGGAAAATATAGCTCGAGAAACATTAAGTATATGTTGATGTTTTCTTTTTACCACAACATTTTTCTCAGACCTTGATACACAAGAGAACTGATGAATAACCTCTTTAGCTAAAAAGAAATCTTTAAAAAGCAACTCTAGAGCATTGTGAGATCTAAAACTCTTTATATGTTTGCCAAATTGTGTGAGTATAAGTTGAAAAAACTGAGGTATGACTGATAAAACATCAGACTTTGTGTTTAAGCATGTAAACCCAAGTGTATCTTGGACAGTCATCTACAATGGTTAAGAATTATCTATATTCATACAATGAGAGAGTAGAAATGGGTCCCCAAACATCAGCATGGATAAGATGAAAGGGGCATGAAGCCATGTTATTATTTGAAGGGAAAGACAATCTTTTCAATTTAGCCAATGGGAAAATTTCACAAAGTACAACGTGTTTAGAAATAACATAATCAAAATGTAGTACATCTTTGAGACAATTCAAACGAGAAGCAGAAATATGTTCTAGTCTAGAATGCCATAACTCCTTAGTTGATCGATGAACTAAGGAAACTGCAACTTGACATGGATCTTCTAAGACATAGAGACCATCACACACACTACCCCTGCCAATCATCCTCAAAGTAGATCTTTCTTGGAAGGTGTAATCTTGATTAGCAAAACTGACTAACAACGAAGCATTAGTGGTTAACTTGCTAACAAATACAAGAGTGTACTGAAATTGTGGGACGTATAACACATTATGCAGTTTGAGAGTCCCAAATATTGATACAGAACCACAATATTGAACAATTATCACAGTTTGATCAGGTAAGACAATTGAGGTATGAACATGTATTAAGGAACTGAAATTTTTACGATAACAACAAATGTGTGCAGCAGCACCTGAATCAAGAATCCATGTGGGGGATGAAAGAAAACTAGATGATCTTGAGCTAGTCAGAATGGTAGAGGACGTACCTGTGATGTGCGAAACAGAGGTAGTTGCATTTGGCTTAACCAAATCAAGCTTGCTCTACAACATAGTCAAACAACTTTGGCACCGCATGAAGTCCATGGACGATAGGGAAGCATCAATAGATGGCATAACTGCTGCAACAAGCAACTGAGCAGTGGGATTAGTAGAAATGGCACTAGTTGGTGCTGAAGTTTGAGAATTCTTATTAGGTTGAAAACTGGGCGGAAGATCGTGAAGCCTATAGCAGCGATTAATGGTGTGGGCAAGTCGTCAACAATGAGTTCAAACTGGCCGATTTCTTTGAGGCTTTGCACCTTTGGAAGCTGCTGATCCACAGCCAGAGTGATCGCTGGGGTGGAAGACAGGATAGTGAGATAACGTTGTTGTTCTTCTTGAGCAATAAGGGGGAAAACCTTAATGATTGTATGAGTTGGTTCCATCAGCAGTTTTTGAGAACGTGCAAGACCAAATGAGTCATCAAGACCCATTAGAAAATTCATCAAGAATTCCATTTGAAAGAAATCAACAAGTTTCTTTCGACCACCGCAAGTACACAGGCCACAGATGCACCCTAGACAATACAAGATGTATTCATCCCAAAGACTGTTCGGTTGAGAGAAGTGTGTGGTTACCGACTATTGATTTTGACCCAGAATTGCAAGCCTACGCTTTAGTTGAAAGATTATTGGACTTAGTTTGCGTTGATATCTTTCCATAAGATCGTCCTAGATTGCTTTCACTGAATCGGTGAAAAGAATACTTACAGAGATGTTCTTCGACACAGAATTGAAAATACAGGCCACAACATCATTATTGTTGCTAGTCCAAGCTGGAAGATCAGAACCAGTAGGTGAAGGAAGATATTCATCGATGAATCCGAGCTTATTTCGGATTGATAGGCCAAGCAACATTGATCGACTCCAGGCAGTGTAATTATCTTCATTGAGAAGTTCAGACACCAATACAATGCTGGACGTATCATGGTGACTGAGAAAATAAGGATTCTAATTGATATCAATGGAAGTTGCTGCGAAAACAGACGGATGAAAGCCAGATTGCGGTTGAGCACCAGATTATGGCTGAGTGCAATAGCCAGATTGAGACGGAGCGTTAGATTGAGGATGAACGCCCTAACCGGATTGTGGTTGAGGTTGAGTCTCGAAAGTTGCAGAATCCATTGGAAAAGATGAAGACAGGAAGAATGGGTGAAGACGAAGGAAGAGAAGAAATGACACGGAATAGGGATTTTGTATTTAGTCAACAGATACCATAAAAGAGAGAAAACTTGATACTTTTCTCATTCATCAAAGGGGATATTTATACAAATGATACCCATAACTAACTATTGGTTAAATAAACCAACTAAGACCTACTAACAAGAATAACCTCTTCTTTAGTTTGGTAAGGATAACAAACAAGCAAAAACAAACTAAATTAAAGGAATAACAAATTTATTCTAATAATTGAATCTTGGCAGATTTTGAAGCTTTGGTGCTTAGATCGATATGAGAAACGACCGGCCGGAGAAGCAAGCCACAATGTTGACGCAAGATATTCATTGAATTACAAAAGCTTTTTTTGGATTCTCTCTTTTAGCTGAGTGATTTCAGGAGCCTCTGTTCAAACTTCAGTGAGTGAAAACGAAGTTGAAGAAGAGCATTTGATTGAACAAGAAATTAAAGCATATATTTTATGTGTTATTTATTTTTATTTTAGGGGAAGAAACATCAATAAAGATGATGGAAGTCAAAGAAGAGGAAGGAAATCTGCTGCATATGACAATTGTACACTTCATTATATGACAATCTGCTCCATAAAAAAATACGAATGAACCCTTATGCGATAAATCAGAGAAATCGAGCATATAATCATGGCAACACGTATACAGTCAAACATGGATGGAACCGACAACATGAAAACATGCATAAACTCAAGGCAATCCAATCACTCGAAAGGTTAAATAGATAAGCATTTCATCACGTATACAATCAAAAGATACAAATTGAGGAATGATGATACGATCACAAGAGCACAAAAAATAGAGACTTACTAGTTTACAAGCCACATACAATTCCTAGCTACCACGAGTAATAATCAGTTCAAACAGTGAATCACAACATCACATACATGTAACAAGTAATCCAATATTCAATTCTTGTAAATCCTAACATGCTGCTATTCACATGACTTGACTGAAACACCAACAGAACCAACAAGCTAAATGAAGAATCTCGAGAGTCGCCTAAATGATGAAACATGAATAAAATCAATAAAACTAAAAAATTAAGCACATTGAGCTAAAACAGAGTTCACGACACAAACGGGGATGGAAAAGAGAGCTAACGGCTTGGCATCGGAGTGCGATGGCACGTTGCTAGAAAAAGGTTGTGGCGGCGGCAGTCGGTGGCGCACCGCCACAAAAAGAGACAAGTCATACCTTTTTCTCTTTGTCTCGTCGCCCTGAGCACAAAACTGATCTCGGTTTTGCGAATGAAATGCCCTAGTTCCACAAAACTACAAAAGAAGAAACAGGTTTAAAAAATCTCTCACCAGGAAATTCCATGAAAACCAACGAGTCTTACCTTGTTTCGAAGCTCTCGACTCCCTGAGCACAGATCTGGTCTTGGAATCGCAAACGAACGTCTTTAACTCCGTGAAACTACGAAAGAAGAAATAAGTTTCAAAACCCTCTCATCGAAAAATGCCATGAAAACAAACGAATCTTACCTTGTTTCAAAGCTCTCGACTCCCTTAGCACGGAACTGGTCTCGGAATTTTCAACGAACCTCTCTAACTCCGTGAAACTGCGAAAGAAGAAGTGGGTTTTTTATGGATTTAAAGAGAGGGAGAGAGAAATGGTTGGATGAATCATTTGAGATTAAAAAAAGAAAGGTTTTTAAATGTTTCTATTTATATGAAAAAGCCATTGCCAGTTATGTCCATTTCAAATGCAAATAAAACCCTAACCAAAAGTAACTTTAATATTTACCAAAACTATTTACTCTTACCATTTAAATTCCTAAATTAATCTCATATAAAATTAAGATTTTTTTAAACTAAGAAATCTCAAATGATCAATATTTATTTTTAGAACTTGGAAAAATAAATCCAATTTAGGGATTATTAAAATAGTTTCAATTACACAATTTAATTAACCCACTTTAGAATTTAATAGAAACTAGGGTGTTACAATACTCCCCTCTTAAAGAAAATGTTGTCCCAAAAGTCACTTTAAGACATAACACCTTAGAGAACGAGATTGCACATCGTGTCCTCTTTTTCCCCCTAAGTGGTTCAATGCACCTTTGTGGTGCCACCACACAACTTTCAATAAACCACATGTAGTTGCTGAAAACTTTTTCAACCCAAAACGAAACCATGAAATGGTTTTAAAACATCTGGTTATTTTGGTCTATATGATTGTTAGTGATTAGTTATAGGTTAAAACATTTGTATCTATTGTTGAAATCATCCAAGTTAAAATCTTACTAAACAACTCCAGCTCAAAACATTTCAACCAAATAGAACTTTGCACTGTTTAAAACTCATTTAGTAAACTTAATCGCCAAGGTTAATAATATCACTGTCGTTTACAACATTCAATTCCAACCTCAAAACATTAGGGTCACTGGTTCAATTTGAATTGTTATAACATCATGGTTACTACTCCCGTTTCAAAACAGTGTTTCCTCATTAATGATTTAACTTGGTTAGGTTCAAAACAATTACTTTTAAGAGTTGGGTTAAATAGAGTTTTTAGTGACAAGGAACTTTTGGGAGAACTCAAGTCTCGATGCCCTGACACTCACGGAGAACTTGAAATGCAAAAACAACTTGTGCTTAGTTGCAACTAGGGGTGTAAACGGTTCTTTTCGACTCGGTTTAATTGTTGAACCGAAACCGAACCGTTTAAATACATTGAAATTTTTGTAACCCGAAACCAAACCGCCAATAAATCAAACCGAATCGGTCCAAACTGATGAACGGTCGGTTTGATCAGTTCGGTTTGGCGGTTTGATGATTGGACGGCTTACATCTATTGGGCCAAAGGCCCGTGAAGCTGCCGCTGGAGTTATGGGCCAAATTTATGTTATTTGGCTATAAAATCAAAATAATATTGCCACATGTGAGGTTCGAACACATATCAACGCAAAAGCTAATTACAACACTTATCAAATGAGCTACCAATGCTACTTGTTTCTAATATAATGTTGTTAATTATTAGTATTATCGGTTGACTTGTTTTCACTTTTTGTTTTTGAAAAGACCGAAACTGACTATAGTTGATCAGTTTTTAATATTTTAAAACCGAATCTGATCGAAATAATAGGTTTCGACTCGAACCCATGTCGGTTTCGATCGGTTTTGGCAGTTTTATCAGTTTTTCAGTTTTACCTTACACCCCAAGCTGCAACGATGAACAAGAACAAGAGCCTAACCCCGCTTGGTCGACCACATTGAAATAGAGATCCACTTACTCAAACTTCTAAAACTCCCCGCGCATTCTCCAAAACAAACTTACCACTAAGAAACTTTCCCTTATAATGCACAACAACAAACTTCGCCTCGCAGGCACCACTTTCAAACTCCACTTCGGTCAAACAACACAAAGCCACCTGACAAGGCAAGACTCCACACCTTGTGACAACACAACAAACTAACTTGGCTTGCAAAACAAACGAGGGCGGTCCTCTTACCTGCTCTCTCTAAACTCGAAGCTCGGCAAAGAATTTACAATATACTATTAATACTATAAATGAAAATATTTTAAAATTTGCCTACATTTGTAATTATTTTGTGAAAAAAAGTATAATTTTTAAAAAGGAAAACTTAGAAGAGCAGTAAAATCTAGAAAATAATTACAATATGGTCACTTTTGAAAAAGTTAACAGATATATTCATTATTATTAATCAGTTGTTCACTAAGAAATTTCGATCAGTTCGAAACTGCGGCATCATTTACAAATAAAAAAAATTAAATATTATACCAATAACAAATCCAAAATTGTCCCAAATTAGTTGGATCAAAAGTCAATTTGTTTGGAATTTATGTTCAAATTAAGTTAGGCCTAAGCCCATGTATTGGGCCCAAAGATTCAAGAAGACCAAGCCCAATATAAGATCCACAAACTCATGAGAATTAGCCCAATGGTTAGGCCTAAAGATCCATAAGGCACAAGTCCAAGACTTAGGCCTAAAGGCCCATGAAAGTAGGCAGCTTGTTGGGACGAAATATCACACACAAATAAATTATGAATAACAAATGGATGATGACGTGGCTCAGGTTGAGCTTCGCTTAAGTGAGGTGGTGAATTGAAATTAAGCAGGATGTGTGATGTATTTCACCAAGTTATGCAAGTATACACAACCTTGTTGTAGCAAGTTTTAACTAAGTAAAAGTCATTCTCCACAGGGACTTTTGAAATGTTGGATTTGTTTTCATACGAAAGTGGAGGTTAATCAGTATGATAAAAGAGAATTGTAGAAAGCAATGCACAATAATAACCCGATTTACTATCAAGTTAAAAGAGTATCGGAAGGGTCGGGTTCAGGGGCTTCGCTTAGGTGAAGCAATTAGCGAAACACTTCGTTAACAGCGGGGCCTTAAGTTCTCTCGAACTTCAACAGCGGCTCTCTCGAGCACTTAGTTCGCTCTCTCGAGTCAAACAATGGAAGATGACCACCGTCAACTAGCGGCGATTCTTATCTCTAGTATTCGCTGTTCGAGCAGTGCATACAAGTTCGCTCTATCCTTGTCTCTCGACTTAGCAGAGAGTTCATGCAAAGATTTAGAAGTAAAATGAATGATCAGTGAAGCTCGCATGCAAAACTCTCACTCCACTAATAATTTCGCTTACGCGAAGTCCCTACTTCCCTTTTCATTCCGACAACAGGTTTAGCTACTCATTATCAGGAAGAAATGCATTGCTAAAATGAAATAAGACATGCGAAACATACTTCAGCTATAAAAGAAAGTTGTGAAACGAAAGTTAAAGAAAAAAAAGATGCTAAAATTACTACGAAGTTGATTACGGAAGAATTCAATAAACAACTTGAAACAAAAACAATAACACTACGCTATGCCCGACATAAACTACTTAGACAGCGAAAAGGTGCTAACGATGAGGCGGTCGGAATGTGATCAGAGTTCCTATCCCAGAGAGGATTTTTCTGGAAGAAGGTTCTATTCGTCACCTAATTTGATGAAGAAGGTCGCCCTTTTTATAGTGGTCCCGACAAAATTCGCTTTTCCTCTTTGTTATGCGATCTGATCCTGCCAAATGCTGCTCCACTATCATCTCTGCCAAAAGCTGCTCTAAGTTCTATTTTATCAGATGTACTAGGGCCGACAAGATAAACGACCACGATTGCTTTTAGAGCACTGATTCCTACCACACATCCTTTTGGAGAGATATTTTCTCCATCAAGGTTGGATGCATTACTTCACTTGGGCGAATAAGAGTTAACACCTTTGTCAGCCCGTCGGGCTCTTCGTTCAGCTGGTACTCTGCAAAAGTGAGTATCTTCTTCAATTTCTGCTCCTTCGCTTTGGTTTTCCTGTGCCAGAATACAAGTATCAATTCTTTTTTTAAATATAAACTCAATTTAACTCGTATTCGTTCTATTTCGCTGTTTTTATGTTCGCCTTCACTTTGTCATACTTTTAACCAAATGTTTGCTTATGCGCAGCTTGAGTCTAACAACAGCGAAACTTCTTGTGCAATTTACTTGTGATTTTAATAAAAAATATCTTAATTAAGCTACTTTAACTCTCAATTCTCGAGAAACATAAAAACATAAAGAAACATAAACAGAAGACTCAGAGTTTAATCAGCTGGTTTCCATGATCAGCAGCTTCTCCTTCAGCCATCCTGTCTCGCGCCATGGTTACCTGTGGAAAACCACATAATAAGAGTGAGTAACGAATTATTCAGTAAGAATCCCCAACCGGGGTACAATACGATACAACTGGTCATCTAGCAGAATGTATGCAAGCTATGAATATAAACACAGAAGAGAGCACATCACTTCACTCCATACATAACCTCGGATGCCATCATACGGTCTTACTCCGGAAAACTACTACGCGATACGATACTATACGAGAAACTAGTCTCGGCCTCAGCTTTCCTACTGTCGATACGAAAGATGCACTGAACTCAAGATCCCGAGGAGCTCTCGGTCGCCAGTAATGAGCGTGTGCGCAGCATCGCATCTTTGTTGCAAACTAGAAGGTTTGGGTCCAGAGCAAGCCGCCTCGCCCCGAGATGCATGCCTAACAAATCTCTGGATCGGTGTCACTGAACATAGTGGTGTGAGACCAGGACACGAAAACTATGTCAGCCTGTACCACTGCACCCGAGGCTTTAAGAAACCGTGGTAGGCTTACACCAGGCACCAGTCTTTGCCCTATCAAGTGGAAATCAATGGCTACTGCCGACACGCTAAGGACGTGTCGACTGCCGGGGACAAGGCAATGCCTCGTCATTCCCCCGACCGTTGGGGCATTTAACAGTCTGCCACCCTCACCCAAGATTGCACTAGGCTGCCGTTATGGTTAGCTAAACCCTAACAACGGATCATGGACGGAGTACTGCCTCGCACGTCCCTGCCACGGATGCAAGTTACGTTATGCATCCTGGCCCGGATGATGCTACCTATCAGAATTCTAAACTATAAACAGATAACAGCTAACAGTCCAATACGTGCTCAGTAGAAACAAGGAACCTAGCATGATACTACGAAGCAAGAACAGATAGCGAGCATGCCAGAACAGAACAACCTAGCATGGAACTAACATGAGAAGCAATACGAGAATCATGCCAATCAGAATTCATAACAGAGCACCTATCCTCTAACATGCTGATAAACACAAACAAACATACAAACAGCAATCACAGAATATATCGCAGGGCCCACACAACTCCGGTAAGAAATCCTTACCTTTGTCGGAAGGCAACAACACACAAAGATCCTATGCTGCAAACGAACCCGAGCTAGCTAACGAGAACCTAACAAACAACAGCAAATATCACAACCTATAGGTCTAAAATAATAATACAAACAGGTCTCGGCTCGGGAGTAACTCACACGGTACGGGTGGCGCGCGGACAGACGGGTTGTACAGGCGCTGGACGCTGCTGGCATGCTGGTGCAGCACGGCTGCGCTCGCGGACGAACGATGGCACAAGCGCTGGGCTGCGCGCGGACGGCGGCGTTGGCGAGGGCGTGCAGACGCGACGGCTGGGAGCTGGGTTGCAAGCGAACGGGCGACGACGCGGGTGTGCTCGCGTTGAGACTGGGCGCTAGGAGCTGTGCGCGGACGGGCGGAGCGACGCTGGGCTCTAGCTGCCCGCGATGCAGGCGAGGCGATGCGGGCGACAGCTGCTGCTGCGACGCGATCCGGCTGTTGGGCTGTGACGCGAAGTAGGGGCTGAGAGACTCGACGGCTGCTGGTGCGACGGGCGTGTGATGGCACTGCAAGGGCTGGGAGATGGGCGTCTGGGCGTGCGATGGTGCTGCTGCTGGTCTGCTCGGCTAGCTGCAACAAACCAAAACTCATATCTCTTCTCTCGGCCAGCAAGATCGACACCAAGAACGAAAGAGAGAAAGAGAGATCGAGAACACTTACCGTGGAAGAACGCGACGACGGCGAGGCTGCTTGGGAGGAAGTGCACGGCAAGGAGCATGAGGGAATGGGGTTGAGCGGCTTGAGGATTTGGAGAAACAAAAGAAGAAAACCTATTTTCTCTTCATTTAATCAAACACACCCAAAATCCCAAAAACCCATAGCTAACCAAGACATACCGCGGAATGAGCAACAAAAGCATCTTGTGGCACAACCGGCAACACCACTTCTCTGACTCCCTGGCAACCCGGGATCGAAACCCAACAGCTACACAATTAAACCACAATTTTACTTTAGCACCTCTCCATGCCCAAACACATCCAAAAAGGCAACCAAACCCTACATTTGACCTTCCAAGAATATTAGCAACTGAGGAAGACAGAAACGACCCTAACGGCCCGACCAAATTACCAAAATACCCTTAGGACATACCTGGAAGACCGGGATGAAAACCTGGGCCGTTACAGTTGCGAGCTCTCTGCATGTTCAATTCTCAAGAGATGGTCAACGATTTCTAAATCAAATTCCTGAAGCAGCAATACCCAGTGAAGTAACCTTGGTTTTGAGTCCGTTTTCTTGAATAAGTACTTGATTGCGACGTGATCTGTAAACACTATGACCTTCGCTCCAATCAAGTAACTCCAAAAATTTTCCAATGCAAAAACGACAGCTAAAAATTCTTTTTCGGTTGTGGTTATAGTTTCGCTGCGTATCGCTCATTATTTTGCTTGCATAATATATTAGATGTACCAACTTCTCACCATATTGCCCCAACATAGCTCCCACAGAGTAATCACTTAAATCGCACAGCACGTAGAATGGCTTGGTCCAATCCTGAGTTTTTATGATTGGAGCTGTTATCAGGGCTCTCTTCAAAGTCTGGAAGGCGTTCGCACAGGCGGAGTAAAAAATGAATGGCTTGTTTAGAATCAGAAGTTCGCAAAGTGGCTTCGCAATTTTTGAAAAATCTTTTATGAACCTTCGATAAAAACCCGCATGGCCTAGAAAACTGCAAACGCCCTTAACATTCTCTGGTTTGGCTAACTTTTCGATTACTTTTACCTTCGCTTTATCCATTTCCATTCCTTCCTTCGAGACTCGATGGCCTAACATAATCCCTTATGTCACCATGAAGTGACATTTTTCCCAATTTAATACTAAGTTCGTTTCTTCGCATCTTTTCAAAACTTTCATCAGATTCGCTAAATAGACTTCGAACGAAGTTTCGAATACTGTGAAATCGTCCATGAACACTTCCATCCCGTTTTCCATTAGATCAGAAAAAATGGCAAGCATGCATCACTAAAACGTTGCTGGTGAGTTGCAAAGACCAAACGACATATGGCGAAACGCGAATATTCTGTAGGGACATGTGAATGTCATTTTTTTCTGGTCCGCTGGGTCAATGGGGATTTGGTTATACCCCGAATACCCATCCAAGAAGCAATAGTACTCTTGTCCTGCCACTCTATCCAACATTTGGTCAACATAAGGCAGCGGAAAATGGTCTTTCTTTGTTGTTGCATTTAGTTTGCGATAGTCCATGCAAACTCGCCACCCCGAAACTGTCCTTTTTGGAATTAGCTCATTCTGCTCATTCATAACCACAGTTGTTCCTACTTTCTTCGGTACACATTAAACTGGGCTAACCCATTTGCTGTTAGAGATAGGGTAGATTACACCGACATCCAACCACTTAATTATTTCCTTTTTGACCACTTCCTTCATCGCTGAATTCAACTTTGCTGCCTATCAACTGAGCGAAATTCTTCATTTTCAAGCTGTCTTTTGTGCATACAAAATGCTGGGCTAATTCCTTTCAAGTTCGCAAGTGTCCAGCCAATAGCTCTTTTATGTTCGCGAAGGAGATTGATCAGCAGATCTTCATTTTCCTTCGTTAATTGCGAAGAAATAATCACAGGCAGGGTATTTGTCTCTCCCAGAAACACATATTTCAAATGTGTGGGAAGTGGTTTCATTTCCAATTGGGGTGGTTGTTCGATTGAGGGTTTCATCGGGATAACTTGTTTGTTCAAACTTAGTGAATCCATCAATGCTTGCAAGCTTTCGTTGTTGTCATTTTATTCTATTTCGCTGTTGTTTTCTTCATCGGATACCCATAAACAATCCAGGTCTGCATCATCTCTCTGCTCTCGCGAATACTTAGAATGAATTTCGCTGAAATCATCTTTCAGCGATGTTATAACAGAGAACTCCTCCAAATCTTCCGGATATTTCATCGAATTTGATATGTTGAATTTCATCTTCTCGCCCTTCATCTGGAGAGTTATTGTTTCTTCATAAACATCTACTAAAGTTCGCCCAGTTTTTAAGAATGGGCGTCCCAAAATTATGGGAACTTCTTTATCCGCTTTGTAATCTAAAACAATAAAATCGGCGAGGTAGATGAATTTTCAAACACGAACCAGGATGTCTTCAATTTTTCCCTTCGGGTTTCGTCACAAAACTATCAGCAAGCTGGATAGTCACCTTTGTAGGCTTCACTTCGCCGATTTGGAATTTCTCGTAGACTGATAACGACATCAAGTTTATGTTTGCCCCTAAATCACACAAAGCCTTTCCAATATAAGCGCTTCCGATAGAGATTGGGATTGTGAAAGCCCCAGGATTCTTTTCTTTAATGGGCAGTTTGTTTGAAACTAGGGCACTACATCCTTCATTAAGCGAAATCACTTTGCAGTCTTCTGCTTTGTTCTTTTCTGACAACACTTCTCTCAAGAATTTCGCATAATTCGGCATTTGGCGAAGGGCGTCAATTAGTGGGATATTTATCTGAATGCTTTTCAAAATATCCAAGAACTTTTCATACCCCATTCCATCTTTCTTCTTCAATCTTTGAGGGTACGGTGGTGGCGGCACAAATTCCACAACTTTGCTAATATTCTCCATAGTGAGAATCTCTACTGTCGCGACTGTAGGGTTTTTAGATTTTTCTTTTGTTTCCTTGTTTCTTTGTTCTACTGCATTTCACTCTTGCTCTGGCTGTGGCGAAATATCTACAATGGGTTCGTTGATAGAGTCCGTTTCTTCAGCTTCACCAACAATCGCAATGGCCTTAATCTGCTCCTTCCATTCTCTTCTTAATGACTCAGTATCTGCTGGCAAACGTCCAACTGGTCTATTCCGCAATTCAACTGCTAGTTGCCCCATTTTATTTTCTAGATCTTTCAAAGCCACTTGGTGGTTTTGAATTGTCGCCTGCTGATTTTGCGTTGTTACTTCACTCTTGGCGATAAATTCCTTCAGCGAGTATTCTATTGAACTATTGGGTGTTTGTTGAAAATTCTGTTGTTGCAATTGATTTCGTTGTGGCGGAAAGGTGTTCCATCCTTGATTTCCTTGAACAAATTGGTTCTCAAACCCTAGAGGGTTTTCGTGATATCTTTGCGGGAACGGTGGATTGCTAGAACTGCTGGCATTTCCATTGTTCGACCATGAAAAGTTGGGATGATTTCACCATCCAGGATTATAGGTTGGGTTGTAATTGTTGAAATATGGGTTGTTGGAATATTGATTGTTGTTACGATTTGCTTGGGCGTAATATACCGAAGCTGTGTTCTGCAGAAATTCTTCATACATATGAGCTTCGCTACACAGCACGCATGATTCTAGCGTAGTAAATTGTTGGTTGTTGGTTCCAGATGTCATTTGCACTGGCGGAATATTGCTGGTTTTACCGCTAGTTTGGTTTCCTTCTTGCAAGCTAGCCAACATTGCTTTCATTTCAGTGACTTGCTGTTTCAACTCTATTTCGTTGGCGGTTTCTTCTTTAGCGGTTAAATCCTCCCTTGCGAGAGGATGTTCTTTCCACTCGCAAGTATTTTCAACGACCCTTTCAACAATTTCGACTGCTTGGTTGTATGTTTTTTTACAACAATGCTCCAGACGCAGATGCGTCAAGCACTAATTTTGCAGCTTCGCTCAGTCCGCCATAAAAGTATTCAAATTGCACACAGCACGGGAATCTGTTGTGGGGGCACCTTCGCTGAATCATCTTTAAGCGATCCCACGCATCGGCGATCGATTCGCTTGGAGCTTGCCAGAATGAAACAATCTCATCACAGTGTTGCATCATTTTCTTAAGATGAAAGTATTTTAGCAGAAATCGTTTCGCCAACTCCTCACATACCATGTTCTGTAAATTCTCTTGCGTGTAAAGCCATTCAATCGCTCTACCTTGCAGAGAATGCGCGAACAAACTTCGCCGCAGGCTATCTTTTGTCATGTCTAGAATTACGAAAGAGTCACAGACACCCATAAACTCGCGTAAATGGTTGTGAGGATCTTCGTTCGCCATTCCATGGAATTGGGCATTTTGCTGCAAAAGTGTATTCATCATTGGTTTGAACTCAAACGCCCGCACCCCATCGTCTGGTCGGATTCCTGCTTGCATAAACTCGGTGATATTAGGTGCGGCGTATGCTCTTACCACTCCATCCCTATCATCAGCCATCATGACAGGGGTGGCGAGGAATCTATCTGCGTGTTCATAATTTGGGTTTGGAGCGATGGGCTCCTCAATGGGAACTTCCACGTTCTCAACTGGTTCAGCCATTTACGCAGGTCGGTTTCGCCTTCGGTTACATCGTCTTCTTCATAGAGTTCGCTCAGGTTCTGGATCGAAAGGTTCAACAAAACCTTGTCTTCGCATATGCTTCCGCAAACCTACTTGCAACAAACACAACAAACAAATTCAACTCAAGTACCACTCTCAACACTACTCTTCAAATAACAACACTTAAAAAGTCCCTGGCAACGGTGCCAAAAACTTGTTGGGATGAAATATCACACACAAATAAATTATAAAAATAATAAATGGATGATGACGTGGCTTAGGTTGAGCTTCTCTTAAGCGAGGTGGTGAATTGAAATTAAGCAGGATGTGTGATGTATTTCGCCAAGTTGTGCAAGTATACACAACCTTGGTGTAGCAAGTTTTAACTAAGTAAAAGTCATTCTCCACAGGAACTTTTGAAATGTTGGATTTGTTTTCATGCGAAAGCGGAGGTTAATCAGTATGATAAAAGAGAATTGTAGAAAGCAATGCACAATAAAAACACGATTTACTATCAAGTTAAAAGAGTATCGGAAGGGTTGGGTTTCGGGGCTTCGCTTAGGCGAAGCAATTAGCAAAACACTTCGTTAACAGCGGGGCCTTAAGTTCCCTCGACCTTCAACAGCGGCTCTCTTGAGCACTTAGTTCGCTCTCTCGAGGCAAACAATGGAAGATAAGCTGTGATTCCTATCTCTAATATTCGCTGTTCGAGTAGTGCATACAAGTTCGCTCTGTTCTTGTCTCTCGACTTAGCACAGAGTTCATGCAAAGATTTAGAAGTAAAATGAATGATCAGTGAAGCTTGCATGCAAAACTCTCACTCCGCTAATAACTTCGCTTACGCGAAGTCCCTATTTCCCTTTTCCTTCCGACACTAGGTTTAGCTACTCATTATCAGGAAGAAATGCATTGCTAAAATGAAATAAGACATGCAAAACATACTTCAGCTATAAAAGAAAGTTGTGCAAAGAAAGTTAAAGAAAAACAAGATGCTGAAATTACTACGACGTCGATTACAGAAGAATTCAACAAACAACTTGAAACAAAAACAATAACACTACGCTATGCCCGACATAAACTGCTCAGACAGCGAAAAGGCGCTAAGGATGAGGCGGTCGGAATGTGATCGGAGTTCCTATCCTAGAGAGAATTTTTCTGGAAGAAGGTTCTATTCGTCACCCAATTTGATGAAGAAGGTCGCCCTTTTTATAGTGCTCCCGAAAAAATTTGCTTTTCCTCTCTGTTATGCCATCCGATCCTGCCAAATGCTGCTCCACTATCCTCTCTGGTAAAATCTGCTCTAAGCTCTGATTTGTCAGATGTACTGGGCCGACAAGATGAACGACCACGATTGCTTTTAGAGCACTGATTCTTGCCACGTGTCCTTTTGGAGAGATATTTTCTCGATCAAGGTTAGATGCATTGCTTCGCTTGGGCGAATAAGAGTTAGCGCCTTTGTCATCCCGTCGGGCTCTTCGTTCAGCTGGTACTCCGGAAAAGCGAGTATCTTCTTCAATTTCTGCTCCTTCGCGTTGGTTTTCCTGCGCCAAAATACAAGTATCAATTCTTTTTTTAAACATAAACTCAATTTAACTCATATTTGTTCTATTTCACTGTTTTTATGTTCGCCTTCGCTTTGTCAGACTTTTAACCAAATGTTCGTTTATGCGCAGCTTGAGTCTAACAACAGCGAAACTTCTTGTGCAATTTACTTGTGATTTTAATAAAAAAAATATCTTAATTAAGCTACTTTAACTCTCAGTTCTTGAGAGTTATCACAGCTCTCCCTCATTTTTGCAAAGAACCAAGACTTTGACCTGGATATTGGCTTGAAAACTACAAACTGAAGACTCTGAAACTTCAAAGCA
Source organism: Sicyos edulis (assembly GCA_036507275.1). Classification (NCBI taxonomy): domain Eukaryota; kingdom Viridiplantae; phylum Streptophyta; class Magnoliopsida; order Cucurbitales; family Cucurbitaceae; genus Sicyos; species Sicyos edulis. Next base: position 24,269,013 of record CM071856.1, read on the forward strand.
TTAAGTCAAAGAGAATTCAAAGCATTCAACAGTCCATCTAGAAGCCTTCAAGATCAGTCACCGAATAATAGAATTTAGAGATTTATCTTCAGAATTCAGAACACTCAATGACAAAAGCTCCAACAAATCGATCATCTCCTCACTAAATCAGCAAGTTAAAGATTGATCATTCAAACCAATCAGCAAGTCAGAGACTGATTCAATAATCAACAAGATAGAGACTGATCATCTAAGCAGATCAATAAGTCAAAGACCGATCCAAAGATCAACAAGTCAGAGACTGATCAACACAAGTCAAAGACCAATCCAAAGATCAACAAGTCAGAGGCTGATCAACACAAGTCAAAGACAGATCCAAAGATCAACAAGTCAGAGACTGATCAACACAAGTCAAAAACCGATCCAAAGATCTACAAGTCAGAGACTGATCAACACAAGTCAAAGACATATCCAAAGATCAACAAGTCAGAAACCAATCATTCAAGGATCAATAAGACTAGAGGTCAATCCAACATCAAACAAGTCGACCTTGAGAACGAACCGTTAATCCCTCAAGACAGATCTAAAATTATGAACAAGTTGTTAAGCCCTCAAGACAAATCCAACATAAAAAACAAGCTGTGAAGCCCTCAAAACAAGTCAACTTCAAAACAAATCTACAAAGCCCTTGAGACAATTGTATATGAGAGAGAAAGAATCAGAGGATAAATATTAGAGATTATACCTCACACTCACACATATATTCAAATCAATATAAAATATAAATTCTTAATTTACACGTGTCTCGATTTTGTTTATCTTTCAAAATCTCGTGTTTACGGGTATTGTTAGTTGGTTATTAAATTGTTCACATACACTATGTTTTATAATTAATCATCTTATGCTCCATGTATTTATATCAACTGAGTATTGCAAAAATGCACCAGTTCTTTAAGCATTACAAAAAATAAATATGAATGAGGAGTTCATGGCCTAGAGCTATACAATGCGTATTATTATCCCTAGAAAATAAAAGTTTGTCTAGAATACAATGAACAAATGGATAATTATTGAAGAAATTGCTCGATGGCTGTTTGTTGGAAGGGTAGAATTGATAGGAAAAATACAACCAAGCTCTAACATCATTAGCTAAGAAAAGAGAAAATAATAAGTATTTTCTAGTTATAAGGTACTTTTTAGTATTAAGAGACTAGAAATGTATTCCTCGTAAAATAAAAGGTTTAGACAGCTATTAGATATATTTATTATTTTAAGTTTTTATTACTCAGATACAATATTCTAACTTCAAACACATACTATAATTATGCTTTTCAAAGTTTAAGAATCGAAGTCTTAGATGTATCGAAATAATAATAATAATAAATAAGGTCCCGTTTGATAATCATTTTGTTTTTCGTTTTTTTTTTAATTTAAGCCTACAACAACTATCTTATCAAGTTTTTTTTTTCTTATTTGGATATCTACATCTTACCTATATTTTAAGAAACAAAACCAAAATTTGAAAACAAAAAAAAAAAAGTTTCAAAAAGCTTGTTTTTGTTTTTGAAATTTGGTTAGTATGCACCTACTATCTTAAAGAAAAATGGATATATTATAAGAAAAATGAAACACATGGTAGAAAATTTGAATAGAAATAAGCTTAAATTTTATAAACAAAAAACAAAAAATCAAATAGTTATCGAACATTGCCTAAATAATTCAAAATTGTAAAACCAAATCATAAAAAGGATATCCAAAGAAAATAGCTATATATAAATATAGATTAATTTTCAATCAAATTTCATTGATTGATTTGTTGTTTATGAGTGGTGAATCTATGCGGCTGTCATTTCAAAGTATTGCAACTTATAAATGGAGGTCTTTTTCTCTCTTCTATGCAAATTCTAAATTCTTCAAAAAAAATATTGGAAACCTTTGGTCTTAAGAAACCATCATGTCAAACATTTAGACCCTCATCAAGAAGAAGTTTAAAAAATGAACATCTATATTTCAATTAGATATGTCTTATTTGCAACGATGAATTTGTTATGCCAAAAACACATTATAACATAGCAAAACAGAGTTCAACATCAACAAATTTTGAAAAACAATTAAATAACATGTTTACCAATGCATCAGATTGCTGATTTCTAACTCTATTTCCAATAACATCAACAATTTTTCTTCATAATCTATAACATACATAACATCCAAAACTATACACAAACACAAATTAGGACACTTCTGCAATGAGCTCTTCTGTTAAATTTTGTTTGAAAAAGTGTTGCAACTTCTAATCTTACTTTTTTTTTAGTAGTGAATAGAATGAACAAATGGATAATTATTGGACAAATGGCTCAATTATTTTTTGTTTGAAGAGTAGAATTGATCGGAAACTACAACAAAATCATAAGTATTTTCTAGTTATAAGATACTTTTTAACATTTAGAGATTAGGTATACATTTTCCATAAAATTATAAAAGAAATATTTTTTTTAAATATATATTGGGGGAGGGGTCAAATTCCGATTCTCGAGCTTGATCCTGTAACGCTTGTGTTGAACTGATTTACAATTAAATAATGAAATTATTGCACCATTAATCAATTCGATAAAATTATAAAAGATTTAGACAACTATATTTATTATTTTAAGTTTAATTACATGGATACAATATTCTCACTTCAAGCACTTAATATTGGAGAATCAAAATGGTAGATGTTCATAAAATATAAGTAAATAAATCATAAAAAACTGTAAAACTAAATCATAAAATGGTTATCCAAACAAAATAACTATATATAAATATAGATGAATTTTCAGTGAAGTTAATTAGTCGATTGTTAGTTGTGAATTTATGCCGCTTTCATTTCACAGTTTTGCAACTATTGCAACTTATAAGTGGAGGTCTTTGTCTCTCCGATACAAATTCCAAATTCTTCAAAAAATTTCTTTTTGTTTTTACTTTATTTTTACTTTTTTATATTTTAAATTCTAGAAATTGAAAATATCGGTAACATTTTTTTTTGTTGGCAAACCTAAATTTAGTACAAAAATAGATATCACAACCTTTTTTGAATGTTGATAAGTTTTTAACAATTTTGTTTCAAAGAGTGCACGACAAGAAGCAAAAGACAAAGAAAGTTTGTGTTGAGATATGCCTTAAACGCACCAATGCCCTGCAATTAGTAGTCGAGGGTCTCGCATTGCAGCACATTGCTACAATGCGTTCCACATCAGCATTCTGTAATATGGTTTAATGAGAGTGCATATATATACTCAAATTAAACCCAAATCGTATTATGTCATTCATTCTGTAATTTTTGTACTTGTTCGTCTCTCCTTAATAACATTGTCTCCCTCTCTGCCCGTGAACTAGCTAACACTACGTTAATGAACCACATAATTTCTGTGTATTTGTTCTTTTTTCACGTTTCTTTATTTTTCGATTAATTGTTGATTGCCGTTTTCATTACCTTCTGTTATATTTTTTTTTATGATTACAAAAGCCAAATACAAGCTCTCTTTATAGGATGGAGCAAAACCAAAAACTCTACTAAACCATTAAATGAGAAGAGAATTAATTACTACCTAACACCACTTTACCTAACCACTATTTACAAGAGATATTAACCACACGTTATTCATAACAGTACATCTCAGAACTAAAAGTAATAGGCGTATCTCATGTTTTAACTGCCCTGCTCAGACGAGGCGCAAGAAGAGTACATCTAATTACTAAACACAATAAAGACTCTCTTAACTACTAAGCATGAATAAACACTTTTCTGGAGTATTTTGCTGCAAGTGAGATGAGATGTTGATAGTAGAAAATTTTTGTTTAGAGTAAGATGAAATGATAGAAAAACTTTGTTTGGGTACGGTGGATGAGATGAGAGAAAAACCTTATTTCGGGTGGAGGGAGAAGAGATGAGAGGTTAATATATGTTTTTTTTTTAATCTCTTCTTAAATTTTTTTTAACAATAAAAATGTTTTTTTTTTTTAAATAATTATTCTCATATATTTAGCTATTAATATAATAAGTATGTAAATATAACCACTATCATAAATAAAATGTAGGGACTTTTGCATATATATTACAAAATGGATAAAATATTACATGAATAGTACAAAAATGAAAATATTTGCACATATAGCAAAAATTGTAAATTGATAGACTTCAATATTAATAGATTCTATCGATAAAGAGTGATAGAATCAATTACTAATAAATAAAATAAATTGATAGACTTCCATCAGATTCTATCAAGAGTCTATCAATAAGAATCGATAGAATCAATCACTGATAAAATTGATAGACTTTTATCACTAGAGAATGATAGATTCTATCAAAGTCTTCTATAAAAAAGGTAAATAATTTTTTTTTTAAATGGCAGAATTTGCTATAAAAGAATTATTTTTAAAAATGTGCTATAATTGTAAACTGTGTTAAAAAAGTTGCTATATAGCGCAGATTCCCTAAAATGTAACTAATATAAAATTAATATTAAACAGTCTTAATCATATTCATGTTTATATTAAAAAAAACATAGTTTCAATGATATTATGTACGACATAATAACCATGAGGTTAAAATTTTATGATAATTCATACTTAAATATTGTTTAATTAAAAAAAGAATTATGAGAAAAACATTTTACACCACAAAAATAAAGTTTGACTAATCTAAAATATTTGTAGATCATTAATAACTTTTTTTAAAGATTTGTTAGATTTAAATAATTAAAAAATTAAAAAAATGCAAAGATTCTAATTATTAAAAAATAAAATCATTTGGTTAAACTAGACATTATAAAATCTTAATAGCAATTTTTATTTTATTTTAAAAAAATATATTTTCTTATACATTTTATACATTCATATTCATAGTTATCGAAGGTCAAAGAATTGTTAATAAAATACACGAATTAATAGGTAATACTAAATTCAATATATTTATCTTATTAGTCATTGATACTTCTAGAGAACCATAAACACTCCTAAAAATTTTTATTTATTGTTTTTTTGTAGTTAAAAGAGATGTCGGTCACATTTTGATAATAATTATTAAATGGAAACAATAAAATATTACTCAATTTTTGGAATTTATTATTTTTTTATTAGGTAGAATAGATCTCAATCCCTCGTACAAGTATTGAAATTTATAGTTGTTTTTTTTATATACAATCAAAACTCTCAAAATTATTTCAATTAATTTATCCCTTCAAAAAAAAAAATCACTCATACTATTATTTCGAAGTGTAAATGAATACAAGAGTAAAAAATTTGAATCTCATTATTTTGACAAACAAAATAAGTTCAATATTTTTAAGTTTATTGAAATTAAGTTCATACTTTTAAATCTATTGTAAACTACGAATAAAAATTCAATTTATATAAATTATTTACTTTTTTTTAATAATAAATTGATGTATTTATTGTTAATATTAAAAAGAAACACATTATTTTATTACAATAATTTTTAATGATAAATTTTTAAATACGATATTTATAGTTTATCTCTAAACAATTGAAATTTTTTAACTTTTTTGTTATTAAGGACGATTAAAAATATGAAAATTTAACGTCATATATTAAGAGATAATTTATGTTTATTTATTTTAATTTTTAAAATTCAAATTTATTTATATAACATTTGATACAGTAATAGTATAATTATTATAATTATATATCAATATATTAAAATAATAATATTATTATAATAAAAATATATCAAACATAAAATAATAAAATAAGTATATATGTATAAATAAAAAGATGAGAAAATGTTAAAATTAAAAAAAAAAAAAAAAAAAAAAAAAAGAAGATGAGATGAGGTGAAGAATATCTTGGGCCAAACAAGGTGTTAGGACTTCAATATCTAACATCTTAAAACAAACACCCCATTTAAGTTTACACAAGAGTAGAACCCTATTTGAAACAAAAAAAGAAAAGAAAAAGTCTTTGCAATAGGAGTGAAGGGAACTATTGCTAGCAGTATTTCAACCCTAAATATTTGTAAATTTGTGGAAATATTGTGTCAAAGATAACATCAATTTAAGACATATATTGTATATCATAAAGGGGATTTTGCATGTATAACAAAAAAAGGCAAAATATTTACATCTATAGCACAAAATCTAAAATAATTTCATTTGTAGCAGAAAATCCAAATTGACTTCTATCACTTGTTGAGTTCTATTAGTGATAGAATTCAATCAATAATAGACTCATTCTATCACTCCTTAAGTTTTCTATCAGTGATAGAAATCTAAATTGAGTTCTATCACTAGGTGAGTGATAGAAATAAATATGCTATAGAAAAATTATTTTAAAAATGATGCTACAAATATAATACAAGAGGTAGAATGTGCTGCTGATGGTAAATTCTCTATCATAAATGATATACTAATAATTTATATTAGTTAAATCAATTATTATAAAAAAAATTTATAAATGTCAAAATTTTAGAAAAAATCAAATATAAAAAAAATCATTAAATCACATTAAATTCATAATTACAAAATTGATAAGTTTTAATTAAGTGAAACTAATAGCTATCTTTCAATCTCGTGAAACTTAAACTTGATGAGCTTAAATGATATTTAATATTTTATATCAATGTGTATGAAATATTCTTACAAAATTAATATAATTAAAATAAGTATGTCATCATTTGCTATCTATAAAAAATTTAAAAAAATATATATTAGTTTTTTTTTTTGAGAAACAAAAAATATGTATTAGTTTTTTTTTTTAGAATAAAAATATATATTAGTTACATCAACTAATACATTATTAATTATGTAAATAATGGTATATCAGTACTAAACCGAGGGAAAATAATACGTGTCATGTCTTGATTTTATTTTTTATATTACAGAATTTTAAATATAGGAATTCTTTCGAACCATTATAATTTTAAAATAAACATCAACCAAATAATTCAGTTGATATCTTCATATTTTTTAAGAAAGCCCAAAGATTAAAGGTTGAAATATTGGTAGACACTTCATAGTTGATTAAGAAAAAAAAAAAGAACTTCAAATTAAAGTTTGGGAACAGGCAACATAATTAAAGAGTGATGAGCAATACCTAAAGGTTCTCTTTAATTTCTCCTTCTATAAGCGAAAGATTATATATATATATATATATTTATTTATTTATCAATCAAGTTAGGATGTAGATTCTTGCCACTTACTATGGAATTACCGGCTCCACTACTTGATTAAGACAGCAATATGGAACGAAACAATATATCGCTGTTATTATAAAAGAAAGAATAAATTTTGAGCCTATGAAGAAAGAAGGCATAAAATAAAGTTGAACAGATACTGTGTAAAGAGAAATACTTCTCTACACATGAACAAGTAGAGTGACTCTACTTGTTCCTTATGTGGCATTACTTAAAGCCACAAATTTTTTTTAACTTTTCTTGTTTGTTGATTTTTTTCTTTGAAATGAAATTTTTTTTGAGGCTCTAAGTGATGCACATAAGCAACAAGTAGAGTCACTCTACTTGTTGGTGTGTAGAGAAGTATTTCTCTACTATAAATAGCCAAAGCCGCAACACATTTCATCACAAATCAAACTCACAAACCCCATTCTTTCTCACAAAAATGGCCTACCGTTCAGTCAGCAATCTCCAACTCTCTAGGGACGACATGAGGAGAGTCTATCAAGAGCAAGCTCGCAAACGTGGAGGCGGCGTTAAAATCGGGCACATCATCGAAATCTTGGATATCCTTGTGCCTGTTGTCCCTCACTTTTTTGGCCCGTCTCGTGTCAATTCCAAGGGCTATTCTGGTGAGGAGGACATGTGTTTCCATAGTAGTGGTCGCTATGGCATGGGCCGGTCTCACAATGACATGGGTAGCGACAGCTATGACTTAGGCGTTGTGTCCGGCAATGCCATTGATGGCAGCCACCATCGCCATGGCATGTCATATGGAAATATGGGTATGAGTCACCACGGGATGGCTCGTGCGGATGACTATGGCGATCGCTATATTTCAGAGGAGGAGTTTGAAAGGCTGCTCGATTGTGCTGAGCAGCGAAATGTGAGGATGTACTGATGAATATATATGATTAGACTGCTTATATGCAGTTGAACTCTATCGTTTTAAGTTTTAAGCTTCTGAATATCAGTAATAAAATAAAAAGACTAGCTTCCAGCTAGTTTCTTTCTTTGCTTACTCTGATTTAAAAGTTAAAAACACTACTAGAAAAATGGGATACAATGACACCTATTTTAATTCATTTTTCAAGAAAGAAGGAAAAAATGTGTCATCAAAGGCTGGCAAACACGTTTTAGGTGGGAAAATAGAAATTTACCATTTTTTTGGTCATAAATGACTAATGTTTAGAGTCATTAAAACTTGGCTTTATGAGATTTTGGGTTCGAGTTGAGAATTACACATTTTTACGTTTTTTAATCCATTTAAGCTCGTGGACAATTTTTAGGGCTCACTCCAAAACAAAATCCACAAGTTAATCCTCCTCTCAACTACGTCTTCCTCCTAAAAATTCTTAACCCTTTTCCCTTGTCCATGTCTTCTTCATCATCTTCCACCCTGCCTTCACCATCATCGGCATCGTCTCCGACTGCTCCATGGCCTCTGTCAAAATCGATCGCAGGTTTGGTGTCCACACAATCCTCACTGTATGATCCAAAAAAAGATAAAAAATAATAAGGCAAAATAACAACGTTTGAAAGAAAATGGAGAAGGTCATATGAGGCCAACTGGATGGGGGTGTGTGGCGTGGAGGAATTTGGGTGAAGAGAGGAAAAGCTGGGCAAAACGACACTTTCTCTAGTTTGCAAAGGGAGGCTGAAAAAGGGAGGGTTTGTTCTGGAAGGGAGAAGTCAATGATCAAGGATGGGTTTTCTTCGCGATCAACAACGGAGAAAGAGCGAGTTAGGGTTCGAGTTTGGCGCTCATTGTCAAGGCCAGAGCTTCACAAAGAGGTGAGTGGCGTTATTCTTATGTTTTTTTACACTATAGTGAAAAAGGAATGTTATTTTGGGTGATTCTTACATTGTAAATGCTTAAGGTGAAAGGGATTACTATTAGAGCGATGACTGATTGTAAACTCGTGGGGATGACTAGAGATGCAAAATTGAGGCCACACATTGGAAGAGAGATGGCGAATCAAGCGTATTTGGGACCGGGCAGCAGTTCGTGAGTTACTAAACCTTTAAGTGGGTTGTCTTTTAAATTTCAACCACTCATAATGCTGCTATTTTATGATTTAATCTTGAAGAGAAGCCATTCCTTAGCTGGGAAGTTGGGGGGTTGTCAAGTGTGTGCAATTTTGGTCGTGGTTGTGTGTGGTTATGTTGTGGAATTATTAATTATGGATAAAATCCTTCTGTGTGAGTAATGATATAAACCAAAGGTGGAAAAATTGTATGGGATGCTTGAGGGAAATGTTGAGGGAAGATTGGGTTGGGTAAAGATGAAATGTCATTATATCTGTGAGCTACACTACATTGAATATGAATTTAAATGTTATATAAGAAATGGATGATGACTAGGTGATGAAATAATGTAGTTGGGTGATTTCTCTTGTAATATTTTGAATGTTTTCTTTTCATTGTTTTGCCTTCTGTTTCACAGGATACAGACTAAGTAGGTGTATAAGGAGATCAAGTTGTAGACTCTAATTGAATTAAAATGAGTGTGGCTAGTGTGAGAAGTGAAATGTATGCTTGTTGATGTGCAAGTAACTAATGTTTTTGGCATCAAGGGGAAGAAAGATTACAATGTCAAGGTATATAAGGTGTATACCCGAATGGGGATTGAAAAATGGAGGTCGAGTTTAGAGTGAGAAATTGTATTGGTTTGTAGGTGGGTTTGAGTGCAGCTATGGTGAGAACTAAGTATGGCAGGTTAGTTTAGTTTTATTATCTTTGGTTGATGATTAGTAGTCAAAAGTGATTTAATTTTAAAGGATTGCCTATGATTTAGGGAGATTGCTAATTTTGTTAAAATGATTACTATCTTTTCTAGAGGTTTCCTCTGATTCTTGGAATTTCTTGTTATTGAGTTTTGTGTAATGTAGGTTTTTTAATTGGGTTTTTGTATCTAAGAAATGAGTTTTGGAGTATTTAAAGATATGGTATCTACAAGTTGATATAATTAAATTTACCCCAACTCTTTAGCTTAATATTGACTTTTGGATTGTTTGGTGATTTAACATAGTTCAATAGTTTATTATATGACTGAGATTTGAAAGTCGTAAGTGGGAGATTTCTGGTTGTTTGGTTTCTAAGAATATCAATTTGGAAAATTATTCTCATTCCAATATAGTGTCTTTGACCAACCCTTACCCAATTATTCAATGGAGATTTTGAGGTTTGGGAAAGAATTACAATAAATTTGTACTGTGCGTGTAAGAATGGAGCCCTACTTATGCCCATTTCTGTGATTGAGAGAATGCTTTTTCACTTGAAACGGCTTGCAATTTGAATGATTTTAACAAGTTTTGCTTTTGTGTACTCCACTTCTAAAATTCTCTCTTTCATCCCCATTTATGGATATTAAGTTGTTGAATTTTGATTACATCAATATTTTAAGTTCTGTACATCTTTTATTGTAGTCAGAGTGCTGGTTTTTGTTGTTTTTCCATGGCTGACTTTACTATTGTTTGTTAAAAAGGTTGAATCTCTCAAATCTTCTTCTCCATTTAGCTTTGCCTTTAGCTTTTATAACGCCTCCACTATCTAGTGTTTCTTCTTTGCACTTATATGGTAGATTTTAATCCCATTATCAAAATTGATAAAATTAAAGCTTAGCTAGACTTTACTCTTGGACATTTAAAGCAGAATTCTTGCTTCATATCATTGGAGAAAGTATTTGAGTTAGAGCACTGAAACTCCAAATCTGTCAATGGGGAGTCTTCCATCATGGAGAAGAGAAAGATTTATGCTAAGAAGTTCATCGACAAGGATGGTGCGAAACCGTGTCGGGACGCCATCGACGAGGATAACTTCCATTATTTCTAGTTTTTCTGAGATAAATCTTCTCATTTATGTTGATGACATTCCCTATTAACTTAACTCAAAATTAGGATAAGCAATTGCAATCCTAATTATCCTCTTCCAATTTTCAATAATCCAAGGATCGAGATTTATTTATTTATTTTCCTAAAAATGTTTCTGATTTTTTTTTTTCTTTTAATTGTTTTGCAGGATTTGAGAGCTTATTGCAAACCCTTTTGCCACATATTCAAGATCAAATATGCAGCCAACAATGTCAAGACATTGCTATACTTTCATCCTTAATTTTCATTTGTGGAAAGATGTTATGGTGTGTGTTTTATCTTAACTATCAAGAATTAGACCTTTGTCTACACCTCTTTAAATATGTCTATATTCATATTTGATTTAACTCTATAATTGTTTTTAATTTGTAAACTATTCTAAATTTTTTGGGACCAATGTATCTTCCTCTAAGTTTTTATGTTCGATCTCATGAAATGAAAATTTTGACATGCTCATATAACCTTTTGTTTTAGTGATTACAAAGTTTAGTGGCATCCAAATGAAACATTTTAAGTAAGTTTCATTACTAAAAATTTCTAGTACTTTTTCATCTAATCAAATTGGATATCCAGGTTTTGAATAGAAAATGGTTTCATGTTGTAGGTTTTCTATTGCTTTTTCCCTTCTTTGATTTGAAAATGTAGTTTCTATAAGTTTTTAAATTCCGTATATATTTAATTATAAAGAACTAAGAGGTGATGAGTTCATTTCATGGTGACCATTTACTCATGAATTTATTTTCTACAAATTTTATTCACATCCAAATATTAAACTTCTTTAAAAATCACCTAGTAACATGTTATTGCACTCTTACTAATCTTAGTTTTTGTCCTCTTTGATTTCAGATATTCAATGTCGGTTGAGAAAATAATGAGGAAAGCCAGCTGCTATGGAATAACCTTTGTTGTTGTTGATGAAAATATACCATGGTATGGTTGGTGATTTATGTCATGGCCCTGTAGCTATTGACTTAAGTTTTTTGTAAGTGTTGCAATTAAATACTTGGTTTAAATTTGAGTAATATAAGAGACGACAAATTTGTCATTAAAAAATAATTCTGTAGATTTGCCATGGCCTGTAGCTGTTGACTTATGTTTTGTAAGTGATATACATTAGTTTCATTATGATTCTGTAGAGTATGTAAATGGTTCCCTTGAGTAATGCATACGTTCTTTTATTTGGTAAACATCACCATAAAGAATTTTTATTATCAATTGAGTTAATTTGGTTTCTTCTAGTGCATTCATATTTTTCCATTCACCAAATCACACCCATTCTCTTAATGCAGATGCTCAATCAAAAGCTAGAACCCCAACCATTGATGGAGAATTCTTGTAGGAACTTCTACATGTTAATGTTGTAACCACGATTGCTCGGACTAAATATGAGCAATGTAAATATTTGTATATATTTAAAATGCCATGAAAATCGTGCATAGCCTTTATGAAGAATATGATGTTTCCTATTTCTTGATTTGGAGTTCGTAATCAATTTATTCTTGATTTTGTAGGTTGGTAACTTGTTTCATACGATTTTGTGTAGTTGGATGTTTGCATCTGCTTTGCAATTGTTTTTCTTTTGTTTAATTGGAATCTCACTGTAATTGGTGTAATTTATGGACAATATGTTCATTTTTTTGTGATTTCGATTGCAAGGATGGCCAAATAAGGAGGTGAGGTTTTTTTTTTTTTTTTTTTTCAATTGAGTTTCTAAACTTCTTGTTGATTCTTAATGTTTTGAGGACTTAGTTGGTGTTTTATTTTCTTGTGGATACTTTATTAGCTCATCTTTTGTGATGTTGATTTATGTGAAACTAACGATTTTCGGTTATTTTTCTAGTGAGATTTTCTCTTTGTGATTTTTTTTCTTTATATTTTTCATTCTCTATTTTAACTTGTTGCTTTTGTGTAATTATTTGTGGGACTTGCAACTTGGGAATGGTTCGGCTGCTATAGGGAAGAGTGTTTCATTGTCAACTAAAGGCTCAACGGTAAATTAGTTTTATTTATTTAGTTTTTGCGTTTTTTTTAAAAAAGTATTTGGTTTTTGCGTTAAACTCCATGGTTTTTTCAACAAACATTTAGATTTCTTAAAATGGCTTTGAACCTTCATCAGTTTCTTATTTTCTTGTTTTTGGTGTACTAACAATTTTAAGATTATTGATTGAGAGACAAGAGGTGAAACATGCATTTCATATACTTATTTTACCATCCCGTTGGTTCTTTGTAGGTTCTTGCCTCTTAGGGTTTTCTTCCATCCATTTTATTTTTAAGGTACTTTTTACTAGGACTCGGATTACTATCTAGATATTTTAAGGGTTTTCAAGATGTTCAAGGAGAGGATCTCCCATTGTAGAACAAAGAAGGCAAGGTCACTTTAGACATGATCCTCCTTTTGATTTTAGCTTGTAATTTTTTTTCTTATGAAAGTTTCTTAGATTTTGAACTTATTTTTGCATCCATTTCTTGAGATAATTTTTTATGTCTGCTTGTGTTGAACGTCTTTTTTTATGCTTGCTTGTGTTGCTATTTACTTCAACTATTCAAATTCTCCCTTTTAAATGAAAGTTAACTTTCATTATTTCTTGTACGGTTTTAGCCTCAAAAGAGAAATATTCCTTATGAACTTGGTAATTTTTTTATACCTTATGTGCCTCATCCACTAGTGTTTTGATTTATTAGATATATGTGAGTTATACTTTATATTCTCTAATGCAACTTCTAATTCAAAGATTTATTACTACATTGGGCAAGTACTTTGTTCAAGGTGGGGATCGCTTGCATCTACAGTTATCGTGCAACTTGTCAATCCACGTGTCTTTCGCACAAGGAATAATAGACCATGCTTCTTTGTTATATTGTAAACTTTCTAGTTTTCAAACCTCTTGTAGACGTTTTAAGAATTATAAATTTATTGATATTGATTTTTTTTTTGTTTAAGTGTAATATACAAATTATTTAGTCATATATGAAATAATATTTGCTGAATAAGATTTGTGGGCTGCATATTATAAATCTTTCTTGACAGGTAAAGACGCAAACACAACAGGTTGTAAATAAGCATAAAAAGTGTCATGAAAACTTATAAATTGACATAAATAAATAGTCATATTACATAAATTGATGACTACAAAAAAGTGTCAATATATAAGCTATGATGACAATATTAACATGTCGTTAATATTACTTCAATGACTATATATATGTGTCATTAATGGTTCAACCATGACTAAAATAAAATGTCATAAATGGTTCGATCATGACTATATATATGTGTCATTAATTGATCAATTGTGACTATAATAAAATGTCATAGCTGGTTCTATGATGACACTTGTAAATTGTCGTTATTACTTCATCAATGACTCTGTATATGTGTCATTAATGATTCATCTATGACTATAATATAGTGTCATAATTGATTTTACCATGACACTTTTATTATAGTGTCATAGTTAAACCTTTCGTGACAGCGGATACAATGACTCTTGATTTTTGTCATGGAAGGTGTTTATGACTATAAATTATAGTCATGAAATGTGCTTTTTCTAGTAGTGAAAGGACTTCAATATTATATAGTTAAGACTTCCTTTAATGACTACGTTAAGATTTCCTTTAATTTTTCTTTTTTTTGGAAAAAGATACGAAAAGATTTCCTTTAATGACTACTTGTCTTTGGTTCCTATCCTACAATAGAGACTTCCATTATGTACCTATGCTTTCGTGTTGCTAAACCATTTTATTGCGGAGTGTAGGGGCAACATTTTTTATGAAGGATTTCTTTATTTGCAAAGAATGATTTAAGTTTCTCTATAAATACGTACTGAGGATTACATTAAGCAAGCAACTAAAAGCAAAGTTCATGCCAAATTAATTAGATTAATTTCAATGTATATTCCATTCGCTGACCTAGAACTTCATCAATTACCAACATATAATCGGAGTTAGAAAGCAATACTTTTGAGTCTTGAGATATCGTAGAGTAATCAAAGATTGAATGGTAAATGAGTTGAGGAGGAAGTAGCAATAACATACAAGTTTAGATGGAGCTAATTAACCGACCTTGGAATGAGAAGCTCATTCTGTTATTGTAGCCTAATTAGGGTAAAAAAAATGAATCAGATGACACTTATATGTACTTTGTTGATTATATAATAATCATTTGTCGTCAACGAGAAATATATATATCTTAATCTTAAAACCTTAAAGTATGGCTAGGTATGAGAATCATTTTTGTCCATTCATTGTTTTAATATTTCAAACATGTCACTCATGAATATTATTATTATTAAATATAAATGAAAAAAAGAGGGATTAATACATAAGTAAGTGGAGTTGATTTGGCATTAACTAAAAATTAACCACTCTCAATAAATAGATAAAAGGTTACAAGTGGGAGTTAAAAACCATTTTCTCCCACTCTCAATAAATAGATAAAATGGTTACAAGTGGAGTTAAAATGCATTTTGTCCATTTATGAATTCATAATCAATTTTTAAGTTTTAGAATTCAAAAGGTTTTTGTAATTAACTCTAATGGTCTACTATAAAATGAGGCTTCATTCTCACTTCCTCTTTAATATGTTTGTTTGCATTTTTTCTCAAGTTCTCAAATGTTTTCACTCTTCAAAGTCTATATATATGTTGTGTTGTTGCATTCAAGTTGTATGTGAATCAAGGGTTCAATATTTTGAATTCGGTTTATGATTGTCAACTTTACTTTTATAAAGTTGAACAAAAATATATGTATCTCAAATGATAATGATGTATAACTTGAGATTCAAATATTTCTATGTTGTTATTATTTATGTTTTTGTTGTATTTATATCATTATTGTATATTTTGTTAAAATACTAATTTCTTTCTCAAATAAAACTTTTGTAATACATGTTATCCAATTTTCATCTCTTTTAATGTTTCTTACTTCTTTATATCCGATCTTATTTCGTATTTAATTTTATTAGCAGTCTTCTATCACTTTTTTATTATGTTTGGAATTGGAGAAATCATTTGGCTATAACGTCAATATGTCTATCTTTAGTTGCATAGCACAACTTTGTTTTTTATTATTACTCTAAGGGTGTAATCATTTTTAGACTAATAATTTGCCCTAATGATAATTTAAAAAATCCAAATATGTCCCTACATGAATTAAAATTTATCACTTAACTTGGCACTTTTATATCCACCTACACCCACAAATTCAAGTTTGCATGTTGTTTTAATATTATATTTTATAACTTTCATCACATTATTATATTTAGTATATATATTGTATAATTATTACTTATAGTTTAACCTCTTTTCACATTCCTACCTTCTTATTAACCTATTTAATATTCAATATAAATGATTAGTAAATGCAAATGTTTTTTTTTAAATAATGTAAATGAAAATGTTAGAATATGATAAGTTGTATCTTTTTATTTCTATAACTTAATTCTTAAAATTAATGAGTATATTTTTAATTATATTTAATGGTGAAAATTAAAAGGTTTTGTAACTTTCTTAGTTTCAAAACGATTTTGAAGATGGGAGAGAAAATAAAGATGACAACCATAAATTATAATTGGTTAAAGAAAGAAAAAATTTGTGAAACTATAGATAGAAAGTTGCATGTACGATTTTGTTTATTTTGTTTTTTAGGAGTTGAGTAAGATGAGATTAAGTTCTTCCTTTCTTCCTCATTTTAATATAAATATGTAATCGTATTCTTATTGAACCATAGTTATTTCAAAAAAACCAAAAAATAATAGTTATTAATATTCTTATGGAAAGATAGTTATTGATATTGATTTCCAAAAAACAAAAATTAATAGTCATTAATATTTATTTAAAAGAATTTCAATTTTGAATATGTAGGATAACATTTTTTTTTCATATTTAAAGTTATATTGAAAATAGAATAGAGAGAAGACTTAGTGATTTAAAAAATAATATATTTATTAAAATATAAATGCATGCATTGTACGTTCAAATTTGAGGAGGACATGAGAAAGAATAATATATTTAGGACAAGAGTCATAAATTTTTTGTTGGTCGTGTTAAAAGTGTCATCACATCTATTATCAAATTTAAAAATTATCTATTTATCGTTAGGTAATTAAAACAATGTCATGAAAGAGAAATTAACAACACTTACTAAAAAGTATCATCTAAAAAAAATAGATGATGTGTAATATAGTGATTGCAAAAAAGTATCATCTAAAAAGTTTTAATGACACTTTTCAAAACGTGTCATATAAAGAGAATGTATGATGTGTGATACAATGGTTGTATAATAGTGTCATTTAAAATTTTTTAATGACTGATAAATAAGTGTCATCTAAAGAAAATAGATGATGTGTAATATAATGATTGCAGAAAAGTATCATTTAAAGTATTGTGAGCATTGAGCAAGTCTCATTCAAGAGGCCTCTAAAATTTTAGGCTCATTTGATCATCAGCATCTCCAACTTATCCAAGGAAAAAACAGTGAGATGTTGAATTTGGTAACTTCAATTTAGAAATGAGGAAGATCAAGAACTAACAATATAAGGTTATTCCACGGCGAGATACTTTTGTAAGGACCCAAATTCTCAAAGAACTAAAATATGAGACCTTACTTCATACATGTCATAAGTCAGTTACCAACCAATTGTAACGAAGTGAAACGACATTTACTTGGTATAACGGTAAAAACATAATGATCATTCATCTATAGACCAAATAGTTTCGAGGGATCCCAAAAGCGTAAAGATACATAAATACATTTATTACTAGAACAACATGGTAACACATGCTAGAGTAAAAAATCTATACTCTAATGCAGGGGTGTCCATAGTCAACATCAAAAGCCTGATCATCGTGTGGTCCAAAATGGCGAATGGTTCAATACAACAAAAGGACAAAACAGCAACTAAAAAAGAAAAGATGATGAAATGGAATTCACCAAGATGAATGCTTTAAACTAAATTTCAACTAACAAAAAGTTTGAAGACATTAAAATGAAAATTGTGTCGAAAAGCTCAGTGTTTCTAGCGAAAAAGGAAAGTTAGTTTTAAAAACACTGAAAAAATGATGGACAATTAAGATGGCAGGCATATTAGATGTCCATTGGTCAAAGTTGCCCGACATCAGAAGTGCACGACATCTTAAATGTCTTTCATTTATTTTCTATGTTCGTCATCCATACATATAATTGTAGGAGTGATTCCTTGACTACTTTTTTTTTATACTTCAACTCTTTCTTTATAAAATTTGAAAACATGCCGATCTAGGTTGTATTTTAAATTGTAACCATTTGATTAGAAACAATTGACTAATCCTTTGTTACAACCTTTTCATGAAGAAGTTGTGTTCTTTATAGTGCAAGTTTCTTTTTTTCAAGGTAAGACTCAATCTCTCTCATTTTTGTTTCTAGAGATCTTTACTTTTTTTTATCTATGATTTTTTTGGATATGGGTTTGTGATATGAGTTCTAAATATGCTCCAAGTTTCAATTGCTTTTCTTCGTTGATTTTTTGTGCTGAAATAAATGATTTGCAATTAGTTTTCTAATTCATTGATTTTTTTTGGTCCATTTTACACTAGTTTTGTGTTTGTGTTGTTTCTTTTTATGAATTTTGGTTTATCCAGAGTCCATTTTACCACAGAATTGTACTAATATTTTTTGCTTCTTGATTTGCTTATCCATGTTGTGTTATGCCTTAAATGCATTAATGCTCTGCGATTAACATTTGCGCGTTTAACATTATGTTGCGCGAACACATCTATATGCGCAAGCGCATTTCGCATCTGCTAATCGTCTCTCAATACAATTGCTTTCCTCCGCTGCCCGTGGACTAGCTAACACTACGTTAGTGAACCTGTTGTTTCTTCTTTTTCTCTCATGTTTATCGTTATCTGTTACTTTATTCTTCGTTTTATCGATTGTTGATTTCCGTTTTCATAACAATCCATGATGAAATAAAATTAGGAAGGACTCAAGCCTATAAAGTATATAGACTCCGAGTCTTCTTTTATGAAGTACAATTTTGTTTTCAATGCTCGTGGAGGATACTTTTTCTTGTTTTATGCATACGTTTAATGCTTGTTAAAGATAATGAGTCTTGTTTTATGGAGTACAATTTTTTTTTTTATTACTTGTGGAGGATACTTGGCTTTATTTTCAGGATTATGCTATATGTTTCATTAGTTAACTAGTTTTAAGTTTCATTGAAGTAATTTTCCTTTCTTTTGGAAAATTTACTCAAAATTTCACATATTTGAAAAACTTTTATAGTTAAAACACGAATAAAGCATAAAATTATTTAAAATTTATTACCTTTCTACCACCAAAAAGTATAGAAGTGTTTGGCGACTTTCATGCTTATTCGAGCACTACAATTTTGAGATTAATTCTTCAAGTTTTATTTTGAATTCATTTGGCAATTTGCATTCTTCTTCTCTTTTTTTGGGTATCCATTTTATTTTATTCATTCTGCTATCCCTTTGCATTATTAGGTTATTGTTAAAGATGGTGCAAATTAGTTTAGCAACTTGGTTCTTTATTTATTTATTATTTTTTTTTTTTTTTGTGAATCTACTTGGTTAAGTCAAGCTGCTGAAGATCAAATAAGTCTTTTTATTTAATCCTTGAGGTATATGAAACTCATTTTAGGTGCAAATAGTTGAATGATACTTCTAACAAAATTAGTAGGGAGGTGAATTCGAAGAATAACTTAAATCTTTGTTCTAATGTTGATTCGAAGATGTTGAATTTTAATAAGAGGATTTGAATGACTGTTGGTACTGGCAACGACCACGATTCTTATGATTGTTATTATTTGAATTCCACTTATTAAAGATAACACTACGACTATCGTGTCCCATATTTTAGCATAATGTGCAATTCATCAAAGGTAACACTATAGTTGCTCACATTCGTAATAAAGTTTTTAAAAACATTCAAGGTAGATGTGAGTCCATTAACTGCATAAATATCAAGATCTCCTGGATCGATCTTGACCTCAACTACAACTACGTGATGATCAAGATGTTTTATACGTTGACTATAAAGATCCATGGAATCAATCGATTTCTTTTTTATTCATTGAAGTTCTTATTTCAATATGGTGATATTTTTTCTTGTCGATAATGTGAAATATTTTTCAAAGGTTTGCCAAAATTCTCGAGAAATTTGCAGCCAGTGTCAAAGGAAAGTGTTGTGCATGTTGAATAAACTTTAATGTTAATTTATTTGTGAGTATTAATTAAGAAGTTAGTAGAAAATGAAAGGCCAAAAGCCTTGTACGTAAATGAAAAGTCAAGAGTTATGAAATTGTAAGGCCAAGAGGTTAGAAGATAAAAGGCCAAAAGTCTTGTAGACTAAGAGTTGTAATATGCTTATCAATAGATTTCTCAATTTATTGTGAAATATATATATAGCAAGTAGAGAAAGAAGAGAAAGAAGTAGAGAAAATAAGAAAAATAAGAGTGTCTCGTCTCTCAAGTCAAGAAAGTGAAAGCTAAAAAGGGCTTATACCATTCACATTTTTTATTTTACAAATTGGTATAAGAGCCAATGGCAAATGTGATGGGTCAAATGCTGCTACAACAATTAACAAAAGAGAACTATAAAAATTGGAGCATTCAGATGAAAGCTCTTCTTAGCACTCATGATGCATGGGGGTGGTCAAAGAAGGTTTTGAAGAACTAGAAGATACCATAAATTATACCGTGAGTTAAAACAAGGCGTGGGACATTTTAGAAAAAATGTTAATCTCTTCGTGGCGAATTGGAGGGCATGAAGATGAAAGATCATAAAGCTTATCTAACTATATCACATGTGTATAGAAAATGGTGAACGAACTAAATCACAATGGAGAAAAGGTAACCGATGCGTGAGTTGTGGAGAAGATTTTGAGATTATTTACAAAACAATTCTAGAATATTGTGTGTGCGATAGAAGATTCAAAGGACCTTGCGACGCTCACTATCGACAAGCTCATTGAATCTCTTGAGGAAAACAAGCAACGTAAGAACACTAATAATGAGGAAACTCTTAAGCGAGCGCTTCAAACTAAGGAGTCAATCAAAGACGAAAACGTACTCTATTCTAAAAACTTTTAGGGTAAAGGTCGTTGCCGTGGAGGTCATGGAAATGGTCACGGTGGTCAAAGCAATAGTGTTGAAGGGTATTTTAAGGCGAAGGGACAATCGAGTCAACCAAACTTGCTTGGAAGAGGGAAGCAGTCAAGGAAGAGGAAGCCGAGAAAATTATTCTCATATCAAGTGCTACAAATGTATATAGTTTATGGTATTCAATATCACACAAAGGAACATGATGATATTAGAAATGGGCAGAACAATGGAGTTATGTTAATAGCTCAAACTTTGCAAGTCTCTGCAAAAGACAAAAATTTGATCATGTGAGACATGACTTTTTATGGCGTACTTCAAGAAATGTGGGAGCTTGATTATCATAGTTTTACAGTCGTCCTATTCAAATGTGGTTGGGTGGATAGTAATGGTGGAATTAAAGTAGACGACATTGGATTTACAACCGTAGACCTTAATCGGGTTGGCATAAATCTGACTCGTTTATCCTAGCCACACAAGCTAAACAAGTGTTCTACATAAAAGATCCACTTGATCCTCATTGGTCGGTGATTTTAACTCCTTCTCAAAGAATAGTTGAAGAACACGTTGATGATGAAGTGGATATTGGTCAAGATTGTGGGTACGGGGTTATAGAAACGTTACCTCATATTGTTGATGATGACTAAAAAACCTATATTAGAAGTGATTGTGAGGGTATGTGGATTAATAAATAGGTTGGTGTCTGTGTGTTATTGTTGTAGATATTTCATTGTAATCATTTAACTTTATATACTCTTTCAACATCTTTTGTTTCTAACATATATTATTCATTATGCAGATTGGCACTATGTCTACATAGTTTGGTAGCGAGCATAGTAATGATGCTTCTTGGAGGAGATCTAGATCTCCTAGTAGGGAGTCGTATGACAAGAGGGATCACAGTATTACACGAGCTTGCACAAGATAGAATGGTGGGAGAACGTCGTGTTGTGCAATATAATTCATCTGGTCAGCATATCGGTATGGCTTCGAAGAAATTTTGAAGCTATATTGGTGTATGTGTTAGAACTCATATAGCTATAACATACGATGAGTGAGAAGATGTCCCAAACTAGCTAAAGGAGCTAGTATTCGATGGTATCACGATAATTACTTTAATTACTATATCTAAATTTTGACATATATTACATACAAACTAATCTAATATGTATTCCTTGTGAGCAAGTGTCGTCTTAGGTGGGCCATTTGTCAAAACCTAACATTTTGATGTCTATGTCGAAAACATTTAGGACATGTCGATACAATCTACATAAACATTTTATCAAGCCGTTCAAGGACCAACCTGAGTTGTTGTTCAATCGTCCTACTGCCTATAAATTCATCATTCAAGACCAATGAAATTATTTTGTCAAAGTTATATTATTAGAAGAATGGAAGGTAACTACTTTTCTAAAAATCATATTATTTTTTAAATGTTTTAGAATCTTAATAACTTATCTAACCAATTATATATATTTATACAGGAAAATAGTAGAAAAAGCAGAGAGAAGAAGGCTATACTTAAGTATAATCATCGTATGTTCCGAAAGGGATATGCCGAACTTGGCCATGAACATGCAATAGACATTAAAACAAATCCCTCAGCCAGTTCAGTATTATGGGTAGAAGCTTAATAGGGACCAGATAACGTGATCATTGACCTAGAAACTCAAGTAGTAGCCAAACGACTTGTAAGTTATTGGTCCATTTTAGCTATTACTTTGATTTATTATATTTGTGTGTTAATAAAAAATATTTTGCTACAACATGAATATTAAACCCAGCATGCTAGTCAAGATATTTTGACCGAGGCATTAGGAGCCCCTGAACATCGAAGGTGTGTCAGAGGGGGTAGGTCAGTTTCTACCTCCATTCATTTTCTTCAAGATGGATCATCCCCACTCTAGGATGGCAACCAACCAACTAAACCACAAATGCAAGTTGGTTGCTCACAAGTACGATTAGACGTCGACTCACCATGTGTAGGCACTGCTTATGCCTCAGGTTCGATGCATAAAGAACCGGTGATTAAGGAAGAACCTGTAGTGAGGGAATTAGAGCATGTGTTTAGGAAAGAAGTTGATCTCTTTGTGGGCGACATCATTTTAAAGAACCGAGTGGTCATCCCGAAGTCTCTGATTTAGGACAAGCAAGTTTGAGTTTTAAGGTTGTACTCAATAGCATATATATTTCAATTCTTGTGTACTTTAATTATGTGCTTTTCATGTAGAGTGTGGCGTGTAAACTTGCCCTCGACAATGAAGATAATGTCGTTGCAATCGACATCGTATATGAATCGAAGGACAAGTTCCGTAAGGTCCATGGTTTTATACTAGGAAAATGCAATGTGCGAGACGTGGTTGATATGATAATGGGTGGTAATGAGATGTCGGAGTTACCCGTTTCTATAAACGAAGAACTCTAATACCATTATCAAGTCGTTAACACTTATGTTGCATGACCACATGCATGGATCATTAAAACAACTTCTGCACCCAAAGAGGTATGTATTTTACAAAGTTCTTCACACTTTCATATGTGTTTATACCTTTAAATAATAATTAAAGAATCTTTTAGTCATAGCCATCGGTATCCAAGTAAGGGAAGAAGGTTGCATCAGCTGCACAATCAATTCAATTGAATAGAGTGAATAAGGTTCAATCAGCTGCATAATTAAGTCAATCCAATAAAGGGAAGAAGGTCCGTCTGCCGCACAACCAACTCAATCAAGCATGACTCTTCCTACGATGATAAAACTTCTTTATTCTCATGCTAAGGAATTTATGCTACACGAAAATTTACTTATGATACCAGTTCCCCAAAACATGCTTGGAAGCGATTTCGTTGTACATGCTCCGGAGGAGATTATCCATTATTGCGAGCAAGATCTAATAGGCTACCCGTAGACACTCGTATACAACGTGTAAGTAATACAATTCCATTTGCACTTATTATAAGCACATACTCAAGTACCCTAACAATTCGTAATTCTCGATTTACAGGTTCATATGGTCTACCTATGATCCAGCCGTGCTGAAGAACTACTTACCAGTAGATAGGGAAAAGTTTGGCTTCACATTGGATCATAAAAAAATAGACCCTCATGTTAAATCTGTAGTTGATAGGTTAAAGTCAATGACAATTAAATCTCAAGCAAAGACTATACTTTTCATTCAACACCAGGTATGTGTTTATAATTTTCCATTTTTTAAACATAAGAATTATGTCTATATAACATTAATTAAGATGTTCGTTACATTGTATAGCAGACACTGAATTTTAGCTGTCTTAAGTCCAGCGAAAAATACGGTGTATATCTTCAACTCTCTAGGCAATACTAACATCAATGATAATTTACGGAGTATCATAAATATGTGAGTTTCTAAATGATCATTCTTTTTTATAATTTGAATTCCCTCTTTAATCCTCATAATATATGTCAAATTTATTATATAGTGCCTTGATAACTCTCAAAGAGAGCATATTTTGAGTTGTTTAGGATGCATTACTTTAATAATTAGGCAAAGAATATCTGCATTCTTTGAAGTAATACGGAGAAATAACTTAGAAAATCTGCATGCATTCATAATATCGCATCCCAAGCATGATTCTGCACTTTAGCACAAATCACAATTCAACTATGTCTAATTTACGCTTTTTAGCAGGATTTCGCGCAGCATCAAGCAAAAGGCAATGATGCAAACACTGAGCGGATCACTAAATATGTTGAACCAAGAAGGAATTACGATCTACAAAGATTCATCTACAAGGAAACAATCAGAGAATCAATTATGCAATCAAGGCAATGGAAATCGAATAAATCTCGACTGAAATCAAGGAATATGCATTGATGACGATTTGTAGAGCTCACCTCTACTTGCGGATCACAAAAATCAATCCTATAAATACCAAAGCAAGGAGCGGAATCCATTGAGCTGATCGGTTGGCCATAAGCCAATCGAGGGACGTAAGTCTACTACGAAGAAGTTGATGGTGGTGTTGTGGGAACTGATGACAATGAGACTACTCACCTTCAACCATGTCAATTCCATTTATCGTTTTCATTAGGAGTAGTTGTAGTATTTAAACATTATTTTAGTCGTAGTAAAATCATCTGGTTTAAACTTTTATGTGATGTTCATTTACTATGATTGCATTATAGGAGTTTATGATGATTAAGTATGAATAGAGCATGTTATTATTGTAGGTCTTTGAATGTTACACTGCTGAATATTTATTGATTATATATATGCATCTATTAGCTACCCACGCATGTACCTTACGAAGAATCGAAAGAGGAATCGCATGTTGACCAAGTACACCACTTTATGATTGAATGAACAGTTGTTCATCATTTAGGGAGTTAGGAATAACCTTACGGCTACTTACGTCGCCCTGGCTTAGTATGGTGTTCGCAATGGAAGCTGGTTCACTCATAAATCATGAGTCACGGAAGTGAAATTTGTTAGGGAAGTAAGACATTCACTAGCTAGTCTGCGCTCTTCCCATTTTCTAGGAATACATAGTCAGCATTACTCATTGCATGCATTTTATTTCTGCATTTTGTCTTATCGCATTAAACAAAACAAAACCACTTTTCATATACATTCTACTTTATTTTTCGCACGACTCTGACTTAAGTGGTATTTACTCTAGACATCAATCTCTATGAGATCGATAAAATTATATACTTATTACTTGCTGCAATTCTCGACTGCGTATACTTGCGCGTAAGTGATTCCTTTTGCATTCGCATAAGAATTAGTTATTGTTCAATATATTGGCAGTGGAATCGTGAGGTCATGCCTTCCAAAGTTGGCATGCTTATCACGGTTCAAAACGCGTTGTATTGAATAAGAAAATAATAAAGGTACAATAGAATCAAATAATATTTTTAAATGTCTTTATTGATTATCATGGTTTAATCCTTGTTCTAATTACTATGAGTCTTTTTTTAACTAGTGCCATCATCAATTGGGATCAATAACTTATGGATTTGTTGTCCAACTATACATCTAAAAGTTATTATCAAACCCTATCGCTCCCATTCATAAACTAGTAAGTTTGATTTATATACACATTCATTAAGTAATGTACATATTCTAACCTTTGTTAATATGCATGATGTTTTTTATTATTTCTTAATGTTTGAACATAGTTTGACATGAGCATGATGCCATTCACTCAAGAGGAGATAGATGAGGTACGAGTAGAATGGGCAGATTTTGTAGCTAGCGATTTAAGAATATGACAAAAGCTTGACGTGAAACTTTTGTATATGGAACTTTTTGTTTTTTGTACATACAATTTGTAGCTAGACATGTATATATGTGTCTGTAGTTTCTGGCAGGACAATGTCCCTTTGATATAATATATTGTTCATGCCTTTATTAGACAGGTGAAAATTTTTGTGATTTTTAATATTGCGTTGTTATATATGCTACCAAATTTTTCTTCAGTAGTTTTTATATATAATTAGGATTCTTAATTAAGACTTTGTTTAGATGCTATAAAGGGGTATATAAAAGGATTGTGGTAGTTTGAGTGTACACATCAAGCTAGACATGTAACTGTACATGTGTGCTTGGAGAATATGTGCATAAATCATCACGTCCCTTTTTTTTTAATTAAGTGTAATGGCTATTAATGTCCGGCACAAAGATTAAAAACCCAATAATTTGGATGAAAGTTTCTTAAATGATGTGTGCGGTAGTATTTTAATCTAAATGGATAGGTCAGTATAGTGTCTCAGGACCACAGACCCACTATATTATTGAACAGCACATGCGTGGCCTATTTTTTTAAAAATGCAAAATATTGTTTTCAATGACAGGCAACACTCGTCACCAAAGACAATCGATAACGGGTAAGCCCGTCATCGATGTCAATGGATGACGGGCAACCCGTCATCGATGTCAATGGATGACGGGCAACCCGTCATTGTTTCTTGACAACATCCCAATATATGTTTACAAAAGGTGACGGGTTGCCTGTCATTAATGTAGCATCATCAAATTAGATGGACGACAAACAAATGATTGCGTCACAAATTGAAATTGGTGACATGAAATGTCTGTCACCATAGATGCATGTCATCCTTTCGCTTCGACGACAAGGGAAGGGATGGTGAGTCTGTGATCGTCGCCATTTTTTAAAGATGGCGGTCAGCGCCCGCCATCGTTGCACTGTTTTTTACTAATGATAGAATGAACAAATGAATATTTATTGGACAAATGGCACAATGTGCCTTGTTCGAAGAGTAGAATTAATAGGAACTAGACTACAACCAAACTACCACATTATTAGCTAAGAAAGGAAAAAATCATAAGTATTTTTTAGTTATAAGAGAATTTTTAATATTTAGATGTTAAAATATGGCATAGACTTTAATTATGATTTCATTTAATTAAACATTACTAAAAATACACTAAGGAGTAATTATAAAATACATAGTTAATGAAGAATTCAATTAATGTTTCTTGGGTTCAAAAACTAACTTGGATTTAATTAGGTGTGGTCAATCTCATCTAATTCATGTGCACTCATTTTAATTAACCACAAATATGTGGCATGCATCTCACTTAACCTTTAAGCATTTCTTGAGTTTTTAGGCATTAGGTCATTTTGAGAGAGATTATTGAATTTGCTAAGTGTGAATCATTTAGTGAAGTTGAGAGGCAACTTTAAGTGTGGTTGCATTTGAGAAAAAGAAAAAGGGTTAGGGACACAATAGTCTTTTGGATAAAGAAGAGCGAGAGGAAAGAGAAAGGAAAAAAGAGAGGAAAAAGGGAAGAGAGTCTTCTTCCCCCAAACAAAAAATTGTGAAACCCACTTTGGATTTCACTTCTCCTTTATCCCATTGCAAGCTACAAGGGATAGCCTTCAAGCGTCACCACCAACATGAATTTTCGGCCAACCAGCAGCATCATACCTTCAAGTTTTTCGGTAAGGATCATGAAGGGTCTGAGTTCTTGCTGGTTTTTCATTAAGAACGCTTGAATAAGGAGGTGTTTTCTTGGAGAAATTTAGGGATTTCACTTGACAAGGAAATTTCTACAAATTTGGAGTGATTGTTGTCAAGATTGGAGCAAAATCTCAAGGTTCTTCTCAAATCTACAATGGTGTTGCCAAAATTTATTTTCCACACTTATGGTTTATTTGTCTTCTTTGATGTACAATGGTGTTGCCAAAATTTATTTTCCACACTTATGGTTTATTTGTCTTCTTTGATGTAATCATTTCAAACTGAACTTGTAATAGGTTTTTTTATTTGTTTACTATTTTAGATTATAATCTTGAACACTATCTATAATAATATGGATTCGCTCAAGCGTTAATCGTTGGGATCAGTGGAGTAGGGCTTACACATTAAACCACTATACATCAATGTGTCGAAATCTCTCTTTCCTATTCTTTTTCTTACTGTTTTGGATGATTTTACATGGCTGGAAAAAATTTCCAATTTTGCTAATTGAATGATAAATCAATCTTTGAGTCCTGCATTAAAAGAATTGATCGTTGTATGCTTAGGATAGGTCCTCAGAGAACACTAGTTCAATAATAACAGAGATACATTTTCCATAAAATTATAAACAATTTAGGCATCTATTAGATATATTCATTATTTCAAGTTTAATTACTTAGATACATGTAAATCAAGATTAGTTGTAATAGGATGTTCCATACATATTGTTTTCATTTAATTTAGGGAGTTGAATTAAGCAAAACAGTCTGTAACTATACCGTGCATACCATACTGTACTAAGATCCATAACAGAAAGTTAGTTACATGTTTGTTGTAACAGCTAATTCTATATAAGGATCAGTTTATTAGAAGTAGTTAGATCAGTAGAACAGGCAGAGAGAACGTTTTAGAACGTCTTAGTAGAGTTTGAGGTAGTTTTGTATAGCAATTCCAAATTAAGATCGTAGTTTGAGAGCTCCAAGAAACCCACTTGTATTCTTGAGAAACTCCATAGTAAATACTATTTGAATCTTGTTCTTCACAGTAGATTAGCCCTAATTTGGGTGAACCACTTACATCTTGTGTCAACACTCTCTATCCCTTCTCTATCTCTTTATTTTCAGCACATTCTTGAGTGTTTCTCCTTTTCATTGCCGAAAAGAGAGGAGAGAGAAAGAAAGAAGAAGAAGAGATTTTGATCATACCGTTTGTACCCATTGCTGCTGCTCGTTGTTGGTTCGTTTTCGATCTCCCATTCCGCACAAGAGAAGCCAAGAAAAACGCATCCTATACGGTGGGTTTTGGGCTTCCTCAACATTCCACAAATTCTCAACAATACAATATTCTAACTTCAAGCACTTAATATTGGATGCTTTTCAATGTTCGAGAATGAAAGTGGTAGATGCTCTTAAAATATAAATAAATAATTTAAAACTGTAAAACTAAATCATAAAAAAGATTATGCAAACAAAATAACCATACATAGATATAGATGAATTTTCAGTCAAGTTGATTGATTGATTTGTCGAGATTGTGAATTGTGAATTTATGCGGTTGTCATTTCATAGTATTGCAACTTATGGAGGTCTTTATCTCTCCGATGCAAATTCCAAATTCTTCGAATTTTTCATTTTATTTTTACTTTATTTTTACTTTTTTATATTTCAAATTCTAGAAATTAAAAACATCGGTAACGTTTGTTTTTTGTTCGCAAACCTAAACTTAGTACAAAATTAGATATCACAACCTTTAAAGTTTCTAACAACTAAATTGGAATAAAGACTCTCGTAACTACTAAACACGGATAAAGACTCTCTTAACCACTGAACACATATAAATTTAATTGTTATCACAATTTTTTTTTAACGTTGCTAAGTTAAAGTCTACTTACGAGTAGAACCTTATTTGAAAAAGTAATAATAAAAAATAAAAAGTCTTTGTAATAAAAGTGAAGTGGAACTATTGCTAGCAGTATTTCAACCCCGAACATTTGCAAATTTGTGGAAATTTTGTCAAAGATTACGTCAATTTCATACATATATTTTATATCATAAATGATATACTAATTTATATTAGTTAAATCAATTATTCTAAAAGTGTGGGGGATTTTACAGATCAGTAACAAAAAAAATATCTATAAATATCAAATTTTTTTTAAAAATCAGATATAAAAAAATTAATAAATCATATCATACTACCTTAAAGTGCGGCTTATGTAGAAAATCATTTTTGGACGATTTTACCCTTAAGTCATACTCTAAATTACAAACATGTCATCTATTGAAATATAAAAAAAAATGCAAATAACACAGAAGAAATTTACAATATCATTTAGATTTTCATTTGTATAGAAAATAAAATATTTTTATTAAATCTCATAGATTTTCTGACTAAGTTAGAAGATATGATATTTCAACAATCAAATGAAGATATTTACCATATCATTTAAATTTTAATCATCTTTATAACGTAGAAAATAAGATATTTTTATCAAATCATACTAAAGTGCGGTAGAAAATCATTTTTGGACGATTTTACCTCCTTAAGTCATACTCTAAATACAAACATACCATCTATTGAAATATAAAAAAAAATTAAATGCAAATAACGTAGAAGATATTTACAGTATCATTTAGATTTTCATCCATAGAAAATAAGATATTTTTATCCAATCTCATAGATTTTATGACTAAGTTAGAAGATAAGATATTTCAACAATCGAATGAAGATATTTACCATATCCTTTAAATTTTAATCATCCTTATCACATAGAAAATAAGATATTTTTATCAAATCTCACAAATTTTATTTGACATTTTATATTCTAATAATTAAAATAATAAATTGAATTTTTCAATCCTATAAATAGTTTTCTACATTTTGTTTACAAGAACACCTTTTGTTTCTTTTGTTTTTCTTTTGTTTTTTGTTTTATAATATTAGATTATTTACCTTAACTTTCATCTAATTTAAATTTGAGATCTTTTTTGCCTTTCAAAAAAAGACTTGAAGATTTGTAAAAAAAGTTTGAACAATGATAATTATCATATGAAGTTAAAGGACATGAATTCTTCAGTTTTAAAAGTTTGGTAACAATAATTTCCTACCATATACATAGTTCTCTATATTTTGTTTACAAACACATTTGAAACTTAGTCTTTGCTTGGGGTTACCTTTCTCGGCTTCTTTTTGTCTTTTTTGTTTTATAATAAAAAATTTGGTTATCTTATTTTTGTTGGATTATTTACCTTAACTTTGATCTAACTTTTCTTTTGTTGTAATAATTTTTGTAGTGATCTTTTGTTGCTTAATAATTAATGACTTGGAGACGTGGAATTTTTTTTTTTTGAACAAATGATAAAATTATAATTTTAGGTTAAAGGTAAGTTCATAAATGTATACTAAAAAATATATTTAGCATATTTATATTTATAATTATAATTATGATATAACTCTTATAAATTTTATAATTCAACAGCAATTGGTCTATTAATAGATAAATTGAGAAAAAAATTAAAGCGCATTGAATCAGAGATAAAATTTAATTTTAATGCGATAAATTGTATTTAAGTTTTTTTAAAATAATAACACCTACTATTTTTTAAGCTCAAAATAAAATATTAACTTTTTTTTAACATAAAAGTAAATTTTAATAAATTTAAATAACGTGAAAAAATGGTTATAAAATTCAATATTAGATTGAAATTATTATTTGATGATTTAAATTTAGTGTAAAAATGTAGGAAATAATTTATAATTATATATATATATATATTTACTATTTATTACACTTAATTGACATATTTTATTAAACATATATATAATTATTATTTAAAAAATGATCACGTGCAACGTCGTGTTAAAATTCTAGTCCATTAAATTGATAATAACAAAATTAATAAATTTTAATTAAGTGAAATTAATAGCTAACTTTTAATCGAGTGAAACTTGAAATTGATAAACCTCAATCATGTTTATTGATATGTATGAAGTATTCTTAAAAAATTGATATAATCAAATTAAAAATGTTATTATTATTTACATGATACTTTATACCGAGGGTCAATGACGTAGTTGATTATCTTGTCTGGTGTTAATTCATTTCAACTCCACGGTCACGAGTTCGAGCCCGGAAATCTTGGAAATTGGTATTTGACTCTCATATTATTTGAGATCAGTTGTACCCTTTATGTAAGGACCCGACCCAAACTAGGGTATAAACCTAAGTCCCTAATTCTAAATGCATGAAAACAACGTTTGACACTTAGGGCATGTATAATTAAATTTGGTAAAACAATGTTATTGAAATCCACTAAAGAACAAGTTTACAAAAACCACAAAATTCGATCAAAGGGTCATTGGGTACCCAACAGTCAAAACATAAAAGCTTGAGTAAATATGTACAACTTATCATGCCCCTAAATAGTTCATGCAGAAGGAATGAATTAAAAGACTCTACACAAAGTTATGCAGCAAGTCCCATGGTCATCTCTAGCTCCGTCGATCTCCTATCTCGGTACAGTCTAGTAGTACCTGTGGGAATTCCACAGTGGAAATGGTGAGTTTTTGCAAACTCAGTAAGGCTTCCCCAGCTCGGGGCCAGACATGCACAAGAATACAAACATCAGCAAACAAGTATGATCAGCAACATAACCAAAAGGGTGTACAAAACCCAAGCTCCTGGGCGCTAAGTCAAGAAACCTCGTCCTTGACGAGCACCACGCGGAGCGGTCTAAGGATCGTAGACCCAAGACCAAAAGCTCACAAGAGTCCTCTGACTCGAGAGCAATCTGGCATCCTACTCCAGAGGGAACTGGTGAGTCGAGCAACCTATTGGCCCCAGGCCCCGTACTCACGGCGAGAGGTGGTGCCACACCAATCACCAAAGAACCATATCAGGCCCATACCACCTACCTGGAGAGAGCCTAGGATACTAGTAGAAACCATCCAGGGCCGTGAGCCTGGCCGGCCGACCATCCACGGAAGTCCTGCGGAGCGAGAGAATATCACCTCAAGCTAGGGTGTGAGCCCGAACATCATCGTCCACACCCACCTACTAGTCTCCTCTATCCGGTCTTCATGACTCGTTTGGGTCCAAACGAGGCATTAAGCCGTGCATCAAACATCATGCAAGTCCATATCAGGACAATCATGCAACACATGCAACTGGACCATATCAGGCAACCATACATGAATCATGCATCACTAGTCATACAAGAGACAAGGCATGGATGTATATGCTCTCGATGCAATCAATGCAACATACAATGCACATGGTCATGCTACAACCACACAAATCAACTAATGCAAATAAACCGGCACATATATTAACCACAGGTCCTCGAGGAGGGGGTAAAGGGTCACTTACCTTGGCTAATCCATTACAGCTCCCCAAGAATACACTTAGAAGCTTCAAACAGCCAAACACAACTCCGAGCCCTCGAAAAACGTGTCTCGGCGACATCCAAAGGTTACTCGATGAACGAATAACAAATTGGGTCAAAACTGGTCAACAGAAAATCAATGGGTCAATTACTTGTCATTTAACCCACAATCCAAACATCCATCAACCCACACTTAAAAGTATTTAAAACCTCAAACCAAACACCTTTAAACCATTACTTGAATGATTTTAAAGCACTAGCCAAACAAGCATAAATCACTACTTGAATGGTTTTAAGCCATAAACCAAAAAAGCATAAACCACACTTTAACTAACTTTAAACTAGTGGCCAAACACATTAATCCATTTCTTGAATATTCATAACCCAAGAAACAAACAGCTTTAAATCACCACTTGAATAGTCATAAACTTGCAAACAAACAGCCCATAAACCATAATTGAATGACCATAATCCAACAAACAAACATGCCTAATCCTTCATTTAAATATCTCAACATTAATAACCAAACAGTCCCTATTCCTCATTTAAATGAGTTTAAACCAAAACCCAAACACACCTCTTCTTCAACCTTGAGACAACACCTTAACAAAAACCATCTAAAAGAGAAAACCCACCTGCTGCTCCGACGAGCTACTTCGACGGCGACGACGCACCTTGCGGTGGTGGTGACGAACGCACCTCGTCCCGAAAAGCACGAGCTCGCGATGACGAAGCTCCCACGGCAGCAGCGCTGCTCCCTCTTCAGGCGACGGACTCGAAGTAGACGATGACACTTAACCTTGCTACGGCGGAATCGAACCCACAACAACACTCTAGCAACGAGCTCCTCTGCACGAACACAGATGGCAGCAGCGAGCAGACCTGCGGCGATGACACCCTCCCGACCAGCAACGACAACGATGCACAACGCGTAACTCAGTTTCACGCTGCAAACACAACACTCAAGCAAGCAACGACGAACCCGCACCCTTGCGACGACGAAGACAGCACCGGTAGAGCCAAGATGGTCGAAAAACAGGGAAGGATGCGCAAGGATGAGATGAACAGTGCACCCTCAGACCTAGGGATCCACAATTTGACTTGAATACCAAGGTCAAAAGACCCAACTGCCCCTCTTCTTTAGCTAAACCACAAAAATGCCCCTCTTTAATTTATTAACCAAAACAACCATTTAACTAGTGAAATTTTGGGTTATTACAATATTCCCCCCTTAGAAAACTTTCGTCCTCGAAAGTTGACTAAGGCTCAAACAACCCTGAACAACAAAATTGCATAACCACCTCCACCACATTTTAACAAGATCAGTCTCAAAGCTGCTCAAAACTTTACGATCTCGCTCCAAAATCTCAACAAGTTTTTCAACATGAAGTAATCCTTCATTTACTGCCAAAGGCTCGTTACCAACAACAGGTGATGGATCATGCATAAATGGACAAAGCACTGAAACAAGAGACACAAAAACACTAAGCACAACGACAAAAGCAAAGCTAACAACATGCTACTGCTTCAGCTCACTCGATAATCATAAACAACAAACAACTCAGACTCAACTTTTCTTTGATCTCAATTCTCTGCATTCCCCGCATCGATGCCACTTTCAGAAACACAAGACTGCTAACCTTCAATTCTTTATCTCTGTGATGATCATCTACACAACTTTTCTAATGGCCATGAGCTGAAAGCACCCTGACACGAATCTTATGAACTGCATTACTTGCCAACTACCACAACTCAGGCCCTAACAACATTCTCTCTTCACTTCATCCCAATGGACAAGTGAACAACATCTTTCCTAAACAATGCCTCGAACGGTGCCAACTGGACAATAGACCGATGACTGATAACAAGCAACTGCCAAAGATGCATCCACTCATCAGCTACAGGGAGCACAAGCCACCAACACTCAACATATCCTCCAAATCTAGCTAACTCTCTCTCAGTCTGACCATCTGTCTATGGATGAAAAGCTGAATTGAACTCACCAACAACTCCATGACCTTTCGAAGGCTCTTCCAAAAGTGCGAAGTGGACCGAATGTCTCTATCTACAACGATACTCACAGGAACCCCATGCTACCTGAAAATCTCTCCCAAGTACGTCCGTGCCAACTCCTCAACAGAATCATCCTACTTCCCCAGAATAAAGTGAGCGCACTGGGTAAGTCGATCCACAATCACCAATATCCTGGTGAAAACTCTCAGTGTCCTAGGGAGTCCTGAAATGAAACTCATAGAGACCTCGTTCCACTTCCACTCTAGGAAACTAAGAGGCAGTAACCACAGTACAACTCACTTGCTCACAGTCCAATCCAAACTAGCGACCTAACAATCTTGCTGTTCGACACTCTATAGACACAGAATTCTCAGATCTCCATACATCTTAGTACCCTCGGGGTGCCAAGCAAACAACGAACTATACGCCTCTAACAAGAATTCAGGCCTGATCGACAGAGTGCCGGAAGTTCCCATGATCAATCAGCTCCCTCCGCTAGCCGTCCCGGTGCTGTCCCAAGTTACCTGGTAGAAAAACCACAGAAATAAGGGTGAGTATAAACATACTCAGTAAGAATCCCCAACCGGGGTACAATACGATACATCAGTCATCTAGCACCCTAGTATACGTGCAAACAAAACGAGCTCAGAAGCAACAAGTTGTCTCAGGCTAACCGCCGATCTAGAAATTGCCTATTCAAGGACTTACAACCACAACCTACACTAGGTTCTACACCTTGATGCCCATCAGGGTCTTACACAACCTAGGACGCCATGATGCCCATCGGGGTCTTACACATAAGGATGCCCATCGGGGTCTTACACCTGCTAGACTCAGTGATGCCCATCGGGGACTTACACACAAGGATGCCCATCGAGGTCTTATTCCACAATTCAATGATGCCCATCGGGGTCTTACACCTCTAGCTATCAATGCTGCCCAACGAGGTCTTACACATCTAGGATGCCCATCGGGGTCTTACACATACGGATGCCCATCAGGGTCTTACACCTCTAGCCATCAATGCTGCCCAACGGGGTCTTACACATCTAGGATGCCCATCGGGGTCTTACTCCAGCTAGGATCACGGAGATGCCCATCGGGGTCTTACACTCCCTAACAACCTTATGACGCCCATCGGGGACTTACACATAAGCCAACAGTGTAGTGCCCATCGGGGACTTACATACACTAGCAACGCATTGGTGCCCATCGGGGACTTACCCAAGCGAAACCTAAACCTACAACCCCTAACGGTCTCCTAAGTATAGGGACACAAACTAGCCTAACAATCAGACAATCAACATTATCTGTCTAACCCTAGCAAGAAACCAAGAGAATACGAACAGGAAACATGGATATGCCAGGGTAAGGAAAGTCCCTAGCATGATACTACGAACTCAAGCAGGAATCAAAAGCATGCTAGAAGAACAAACCTAGCATGGCACTAACATGAACAACAAGCAAACATGCTAGCAAGATTTCAAACACAAGCTGTCATATAACTAACATGCTCATAAGAGTAACCAAGCATACAAGGCACAATCCTGAAAGCATCGCAGGGTCCACACAACCACGGTAAGAAATCCTTACTTGGAAACAAGCAGAGAATAACTACCACAACCAACAAGCGACCTTCGAGCCTCTAAGTGAACCCGAGCAACCTAAGCAAACAATAAAAATCATCCTAATTAAGCAAACAACAACTAACATCTTAAGGTAAAAAAGAGTGGAGGCTTGGGAATTACCAGCCGAGAAGGTACTAGGTCTCGGCCCAACTATCTCGGTAAAACATGCTCTCTCGCAGCAAGGCGGCAAAGGAGTCGGGAGGCGAGGCGAGCAGTAGGGCGCTGGCACGGCTTTCTGGGCGCGCGTGGGCGGGCGGCCGCGCACGACGCACGAACTAGGCGTGTGCGGGCGGCGCTGCACGCCGCCACCGGATCGGGCGCGTGGGGTGTCTTGCGACGCGAGCAAGCAGCGCGGGCGAGGGCGGCGGGGCGTCTGGGCGCGCGCTGGGCCGGGCTAGGGAGGCACGGCGCTGCTCGGTGGTGTCGCGGCAGTAGGAAATTTCTTTATTCTTTGGTGCGGCCAAGCTGGGAGTGGTGCACGACGAGCGGCCGGGTCCGATGTACTGGTGCGGCTCTGCTGGTGCGACGGCCTGCTGCTGGTCTTGGCTCTCGGTTCTTGATTCTTGGAGGACGGCAAGGTGAGAAATAGGCTCCTTCCCTTCTTTTCCTTTTTCCTAATTTTAAATAAGCCTTGGTGATCTAAAATCCCTTCCCAGGACTTTCCTCCTTCGAGTCCCCGCTGAGACAATCTTTTCTTTTTAAATAAAACTCATTTAAATCAAGCTTCCAACTTACCATTAGGTCAAGGGTTCAAATCCCATTGGAGGCACTTTAATTAACATTATTTATTCTAATAACCAAATCACCTCCAAACTTCCAAACAACTAGCACAAACTTCTTGGGCCTTGCAACCAACAACAATCAAGCCTCGATAAAGGGCAGGAATGACCCTGGAATCCTGAAAATCCACAAACCCTGACCGGGGAGCAAAAAGACCAAAATACCCCTAAGGGTTAAAATAGCTTTAACGGCCCAACCGAACAACCGAATATTGAACCGAAAACACCTGGGAAACCGGAATAGAAAACTGGGCCGTTACAAACATTATGTTGGTCTCAATTACTTGATTCAATTCGGCTCCTTTGAGCCAGTTGTTGTTGAGGGTCAAAAGAGATCCTCGGACCACAACCTTCAAAGGGAAAATCTTCAACAAGCTTCCATCCAAGAAAGATGTATTTTAGGGCCGACCGTAGATGAGAATGAAGGTTGGACTATTGTAACCCATCGCAGGAAACAAAAACAAACTTATGCTCATAAAGAATCACGCTTATTTCAAGAGCCGAAGAGGAAGAGATTGCCTAAGAAACGAGGCAAAAGATGTGTAAGGAAATCTAAGCCCATCATAGAGGAGAACGAAGATTTTCTACGTGCACGTCATGCTATAATGTTGGCTGATTTCATCCCGAAGGAATTTTTACGTGAAGGAAAAGATGAAGTGATAGACATTGCTACATGTCATGGAGTTTGCACAAGTGATGACTTAGCGAGCTCTTCAAAAGCTGTCATTGAGCCTAAAACTACGTCCTCTTTCAACATAGAAGATTTGATATCACTTCCTCAAACAGATAAAAACTTTATGATTGAGGCATTATTAGACTCAAGTAGCCAGAATGTCAAAATACCAGTGACACACGTTCATAGTTCGGCATGCATGTCCATAAGTTTCACGGACGAGGATCTATTGTTGGGATCAAAGCCTCATAATCGTCCTTTGTATGACTCGGGCTATATACGAGAGTAAAGAGTCGAGCAAATTCTCATCGATAATGGTTCGACTGTCAACATAATGCCAAAGGTAACCTTGAAGCAACTAGGCATCTCCATGGAAGAGCTCTCCGACAGCAAGTTGTTGATCCAAGGCTTCAATCAAGGCGGACAACGAGCGATTGACATGATACGACTTGAAGTCATCATTGGCGAGCTGAGTGCAGATGCTTTATTTCATGTTATAGATTGCAAAACAACATATCGTTTGCTATTGGGACGACCCTGGATTCATGAAAACTGAGTTGTCACTTCCTCGTTGCATCAATGCTTTAAGTTTTACCAAGACGGTGTTAAGAAGGTAGAAGTTGACACAAATCCGTTTTTAGAAGGTGAGTCTCATTTTGCAGACGCAAAATTCTACATGAAAAATGAGAACGTGGGAAAAATAGTAGCAGGAGAGATCACTTCGATAAAAGAGAATGATAAAGCTGAGTTAAAGCTAGATGCCGACATAAAAAAGAAAAGTGTGGTGGAAGAAGACAAGTCGTGCCGTGTAAAGAGTAAGATTTCGACAAGTCTAGAAGCTTCTAAGATTTTAAAAGATGAGAAATTCCCAACTCCACCCATCTTATGCTATGTCACTTTGTCCCGACGGAAAAAGGGTGAAGCACCTTTCGCCGACTGTTCTAAAAATTTGAAAGTAGGCGATATCT
This sequence comes from Sicyos edulis, assembly GCA_036507275.1. Taxonomy (NCBI): domain Eukaryota; kingdom Viridiplantae; phylum Streptophyta; class Magnoliopsida; order Cucurbitales; family Cucurbitaceae; genus Sicyos; species Sicyos edulis. The sequence goes on from CM071856.1 coordinate 24,308,547, forward strand.
AAGTAATAAAGGAAAGTTTCACCACACCTTTGACAAAGATAAAAAAGAAATGGAGTAAGAGGAACGAAGGTGATGAGAAAAATGTGACTTTACCTGAAAGGCAGACTAAAGATGGGTTCGATCGACTAAGAAAGTATCAACTGAAGATGAACCCTCTCAAATGTGCATTTGGAGTAACTTTGGGAAACTTTTTGGGGTTCATCGTAAGACATCGGGGGATTGAGATAGACCAGTCAAAGATCAATGAAATACAAAACAAGCAATCAGCGAAGAATTTGCACGAGCTAAGAAGTCTTCAAGGGCACCTAGCTTACATAAGAAGGTTCATTTCAAACCTAGCTGGTAGATGTCATCCTTTTCAAAGATTGATGAAGAAAGGAGAAATCTTTGAGTGGGATGAGGCATGTCAAAATGCCTTCGAAAGCATAAAGAAATATTTGCTTAACCCTCCTGTCTTAGGCGCCCCTATAGCTGGAAAACCATTGCTTTTGTACATCACAACGCAAGAACGGTCATTGGGGTCATTATTTTCCCAAGAAGGAGAAGGTGGAAAAGAGCGAGCACTATATTACCTAAGCCGAACTCTTACAGGAGTAGAACTAAACTACTCTTCCATTGAGAAGGTGTGTTTGGCTCTTTTCTTCTCCATCGATAAGCTGAGGCATTACATGCAGGCGTTTACCGTACGTTTTCAACAATACGACATTGTTTACATCCCACAAAAAGCTATGAAAGGACAAGAATTGGCAGACTTCTTAGCAAACCACCCCGTTCCCTCAGACTGGAAGTTATGTAAAGACTTCCCTGATGAAGAAGTATTCATTGTCAAAGTCATAAACCCGTGGACAATGTATTTTGATGGTGCAACACGAAAAAGTGGTGCAGGTGCAGGTGTTGTCTTTATTTCACCCGAAAAGCATATGTTGTCTTATAGCTTCACACTCGGAGAACTATGCTCGAATAATGTAGCAGAGTATCAGGCCTTGATAATCGGTCTTCAAATGACCATCGATATAGGCGTAAAGTATATAGAGATATTCGGCGATTCGAAATTAGTGATAAGCCAAGTCCTACTCCAGTATGATACAAAGCACGAAGACTTGAAACCATACTTTACATATACTAGACAATTATTAGAGAAGTTCGATAGCTTCATCATAGAGCATGTCCCAAGGTCGGGAAATAATAGGGCTGATGCATTGGCTAACTTGGCTACTGCTCTGACAATCTCTGATGAGAAAAATATGAGCATTACACTCTGTCAAAAATGGGTCATACCACCACCCGATAATGGACATCATGAGACTAATACAATATCTGTTTATGTGATTGAAGAGGAAGACTGGCGCCAACCTATCATTGACTACCTTCAACATGGGAAGCTCTCTACAGAGCCTCGACGCAAGGCAGATGTACGAAGAAGATCTGCTCGATTTGTCTATTACAAAGAGACTTTTTATCGTCGCTCCTACGAAGGACTCCTTCTTCGATGCTTGGGAAAACATGAGTCAGATACAGCACTAGAGGAAGCACACTCAGGAGTTTGTGGCGTTCATCAATCCGATCCAAAGCTTCATTTTCAGCTAAAAAGGATGGGTTACTATTGGCCTACTATGGTCCAAGATTCGATAGAGTACGCAAAGAAATGTGAAGCTTGTCAAGTCCATGCAAATTTTATACACCAACCGCCAAAGCCTCTTCATCTAACCATTGCTTTATGGCCATTTGAGGCTTGGGGACTTGATCTTGTAGGCCTTATAACTCCAAAGTCATCAGCAGGTCACTCTTACATTTTGGCTGCAACCGACTACTTTTCAAGGTGGGCTAAAGCCATTCCTTTGCGGGAAGCAAAGAAAGAAAATGTTGTAAATTTCATTCGAACGCATATAATCTACCATTACGGCATTACCCATCGCATTGTAACAGATAATGGAAGACAATTCTCCAATAGCTTGATAGATAAGTTATGTGAAAAATTCCATTTCAAACAACACAAGTCATCTATATACAATGCAGCAGCAAATGGGTTGGAGAGGGGTTTAACAAGGCCTGTTGCAATCTATTGAAGAAGATAGTCTCCAAGGCAAAGAGGGATTGGCAGGAAAGAATCGGTGAAACATTGTGGGCCTATCGGACTACGCATCGCACACCTACCGGAGTCACACCATATTCTTTGGTCTATGAAGTAGAAGTCGTACTTCCATTGGAGAGAGAAATTCCATCACTTCGAATGGTCGTATAAGAAGGTTGACAGTTGAAGAAAATGCAACACTCCACCTCCAAGAGTTAGAAGAATTGGATTAAAGAAGACGTGAAGCTCATCAAGCATTGCAATGTTATCAAGCACGAATGATCAAGGCTTTTGACAAAAATATCAAGCCTCGTTCGTTTCAAGTTGGGGACCTTGTACTTGCCGTGAGAAGACCTATCATCACGAAGCGACATACATGAAATAAGTTCACACCTAAATGGGACGGACCCTATGTTGTTCAAGAAGTCTACACTAATGGAGCTTACAAGATTGTGGATAAAGACGGACTAAGAATTGGCCCGATCAACTGGAAGTTTCTTAAGAAGATCTATGCTTAACGGTGTAATACTACTTAGCGTATGAGTATAAACTGCAAGCTATGTATTGAACTACGTTATGACTTGATCCCTTCCTTATAAAAGGGTACGTAGGCAGCTTAACAAAGTTTAAGTTCAGTCACAATTAAAAAACAATATCATCCCAAGCTATGTAATGAACTACGTTATGACTTGATCCCTTCATTATAAAAGGGTACGTAGGCAACTTAATGAATTTTAAGTTTAGTCATAGTAAAGAAAAAAGAAGTTAAAATAAAAGCTCTTATTTTATTGATGATAAAAGAGGCTGAATCGACTGATACAATGAGTGAAATAAAATGCTATAAATGAAATATGGAAAGAAAAAAAAACATTGTCTCTATGATACGACAAGTCTATAAAAAAAAGAAAAAAGAAACGTCAATTTATAATCTAGCATCCTTTGTAGCTCACTTGCGAGGGTTTCTTCGAGTCTTGCTAGTGTCTGCCTATTGTTGCTGGCAGTCTAGACTTCCTCTATTGACATATTGCTTCCTTGAGCTCAGAAACTTTTGTTATCTTTGGCCTGAAAGTGTTGACTCTATCAAAATTAGTTCGAAAATTAAATCTCTATAATCAAGTGTCATTTCTCTATTGGTTTGTCGATTGGAAGAAAATTTCCCTGAAGAAAAGATTAATCCACTCAAAACAAGGAGGCTATGCTCTTTCGAATCTAATATCTCTGTGAAGTATGCCATAGTCCTGAAAAAAAGGAGAAAGGATAATTAGAGTCATGGAGTTTCGTAAGCATTCGATAAGTACAAATGGAGTTGAAAATGGTTCGAGGTGGATTTAAACAAAAAAAGAAAGCTTCATTTTGGCAACATTGTAATAGCCTCATTTTGTGCATCTCAAAGTGACTTCTCCTCAATATCAGAAGTCTCTTATCGCTTAGGATCATCTATCGTGTCTCTGTGAAATGGAAAGTGTCTTTACACCAACTTTCGAACCTCAAACGTCTCTTATATGGGTTGGTGAGCACCGCAGCTGAAAAGCCGCAGTGATATCACATAAAGGGACCTGGTAAGCATCGTAGCCGACAAGAAAAAGTGACATCACTGAAAGGGATATGGTGAGCACTATAGCCACAACGCTGTAGTGATAGCACTAAAAGGAACATGGCGAGCGGTCGATCAATGAGTCGTACTTGCATGAGCAGCTGGCCAATGGGTTGTACTTGCATGAGCAGCTAGTCAATAGGTTGTACTTTCATGAGCAGCCAGTAAGAGGTTGCACTTACATGAGCAGCCAGTCAAGAGGTTGTACTTGTATGAGTAGCCGATCAAGAGGTTTTACTTACATGAGCAGCCGATTAAGAGGTTTCACTTGCATAAGCAGCTAGTTAAGAGGTTACACTTGCATAAGCAGCCGGTCAAGAGGTTGCACTTTCATGAGCAGACGGTCAAGAGGTTGCACTTTCATGAGCAGACGATCAAGAATTTGTACTTGCATGAGTAGCCAATCAAGAGGTTGTACTTGCATGAGCAGTCTATTAAGAGGCAGTCAAAAGGTCATTCACAGTGCATCCCGTCGTAAGGTCGTTAATAACGCATCCCGGTGCAAAGTGCACCCTGCGACAAGGTCGTTTATAGCACACCCCACAACAAGGTCGTTTATGGCGCATCTCGTCACAAGGTCATTTATAGCGCATCCCGCGACAAGGTTGTTTATGGCGAATCTCGTCGCAAGGTCGTTTATAGCGCATCCCGTTGCAAAGCGCACCTTGCGACAAGGTCGTTTATAGCACATCCCGCGACAAGGTCGTTTATAGCACATCCCGCGACAAGGTCGTTTATGGCGCATCCCGAGACAAGGTCGTTTATGAGGCATCCATTTGCAAGGTCGTTTATAGCGCATCCCGTAACAAGGTCGTTTATGGTGCATCCAGTCGCAAGGTCGTTTATAGAGCATCCCGTCGCAAAACGTCACCCTGCGACAAGGTTGTTTATAGCGCATCCTGCGACAAGGTCATTTATAGTGCATCCAGCGACAAGGTCGTTTGTGGTGCATCCCGTTGTATATTTGTTTATAGCGCATCCCGTCGCAAAGCGCACCCTACGACAAGGTCGTTTATAGCGCATCCCATGACAAGGTCATTTATAGCGCATCCCACGACAAGATCTTTTATAGTGCATCCCACGACAAGGTCTTTTATGGCGCATCCTATCACAAGGTCGTTTATAGTGCATCCCGTCGCAAAGCGCACCCTGCTACAAGGTCGTTTATAGCGCATCCCGTGACAAGGTCGTTTATAGCGCATCTCGCGACAAGGTCGTTTATGGCGCATCCAGTCACAAGATCGATTATAGCTCATCCCATCGCAAAGCGCACCCTGCGACAAGGTCGTTTATAGCGTATCCCGCAACAAGGTCGTTTATAGCGCATCCCGCGACAAGGTCGTTTATGGCGCATCCCACGACAAGGTTGTTTATGGCGCATCCAGTCGCAAGGTCGTTTATACCGCATCCCGTCGCAAAGTGCACCCTGTGACAAGGTCATTTATAGCGCATCCCACGACAAGGTCGTTTACAGCGTATCCCGTCACAAGGTCGTTTATAGCGCATCTCGCGATAAGGTCGTTTATAGCACATCTCGTGATAGGATCATTTATAGCATCATCAAGGGCCATCCATACCATCATTCCGACATGGTCGTTCATAGCACCACTCCGACAGGGTCGTTTATTGCACCAGTCCGACAGAGTCGTTTACAGCACCGGTTCGACAGGGTCGCTTACAGCACCATTTCGACTGGGTCGTTTACTGCACCATTCCGGCAGGGTCGTTTACAGCACCATTCCGGCAGGGTCGTTTACAGCACCATTCCGGTAGGGTCGTTTACAACATCCATCCATCGGGTCTCTTATTTTATCTCTATAAGATGAGAAGCGTCTTTGCAACAAGTTCTCGACCGAAAAAAGATTTCAAGTGGCCAAATCTTGTTTAGAAAAAAAAAACAATTTTGAAGAAAAAATGTTTAAAAATAAAAGGGTCATTTAAACCAAAAGTTGTTGGATCTTATCAATATTTTCAATCCATTCAGTATGAATATGTTGATTACTAAGGTTGTTCCATTAAAAGTTGGTTGATATTTAAAGAAAATTATGATAAAGTTTGGCAAAAAAAAAAGGGTTATGGCAATTTGGAAGAATGAAACCTAAACCAAATTCAAGGTAAAAATTCAAACTAAGATTCAAAAAAAGAGACAAGATTATCAATGAAGCAAAAAAGCTAACAATCCTCATATGTTCAACCAAATTTTATGGTACAAAATCCAAAAGAAATATGTGATCATGATGGATAAAAATACAAAAGAAATAGAGGTTGCTGTGATATGGTTATTGTGATAAAGAAAAAAAGAAATCTCTTACTCCCATGATTCAATCTTCCACAATAGAAAAGGAGAATAAATTAAATTTTCTCTCTTTCCCACATGGCTCTACAAACTTATCTTGGAGGTATACCTTCCGGCAAACAAAAAATTAATAGCTGCCAAGAAAATCAAGATGAAAAAAAGACCAATTTGATTCAAGGTACCTAAAAAATATAAAAAAAAGCACTTCAAACTTTAAGTCTCAACAAACTGTGGTGGCAGACCTCGATTTGGTTCCGGCCGACGACGACGCTCTGACGTTCTTTAGCGACAGACGGCTATGAGAAATATATTGCAAGTGGCATAAAGAGCCCAAGGAGACCAATTTGAAAATCGCGCTCCGACAAAAAAGAAAAAAAAGAACCACACCAGATGGAGACGGAAGATGATTGAATTCTATACACAACATCAGAATACAGAATTGGGATTTATTTCTTCTTACATTGAGATACTTATAGCCAGATGAGAAGATAAAATCTCGGAAGATCATACCAAATTTGAATTTGAAGATCAAATCGTAATCTAAATTTGGAAGTTTTTATTTTCCAATTTTGATCCAAAAAGATATGCAAGAAAATGGCAATTTATTAGACTAAAGTCACAAATTTATTAGACAAAAGTCACAAATTTTTGAGATACCATTCAAAGAGGTTGACATATTTTGGATGGTTTAACAGTTGAAGCCTTGATTTTAATTCAAGTCAAGTTAGCACTTGGATGAAAATTTATATTTTCTATTTTGATTTGATGTTCAAAAAAAATTAGAGAAATTATGATAGATAGTCACTCTTAAGAAAATAATTACAAATCTAGTCATATGTGAAAATATTTGTAGATCTATTTTTTGTTTAAAAATTAATTAATAATATTTATTTATAATACCAAATATACCCTCCGTTTTCACGCTTTTTTTACTTTCTTTCCTTCTACGATCTAGTCGCATGGCCACTTACGTGTGTTATTATTATTATTTTTTTAATTGAGTTTGCTTTTCATTAAATGGTATATGTTGGCTACGTGGCCACTTACTAACTTGAATTTTTATTTTCTCCAGTAATTTTTTTAAAATAAAAATTAATTACGTTTGATTGATTCTTTTAAAATTTGATGATTTTTATTGTTTTGTTTTTTCTTATTTTAAATTGTCGTTTTTTAAAAGTGGTCATATTTGTAATTTTTTTTTAGATTATATTTGTAATTATTAATACAGTATTATATCTTATTATAGAATTACATATTATTAATAACGTACTATTATTAATATTATGATAGTTTTTTTAAGAGACTATATTTATAATTATTTTATGAATTTGACTAATCTTATAAGTTTCCCAAAATAATATTCATAAATCTTTATTTATTTAAAACCTATATTTATTTATTAATATTGTATTATTAATATCATTAATATAGTATTATACTATTATTACATAATTATGTATTATTAATAATGTATTATTATTATTAATACATATGACTATGATTGCTATTTTTTTTAAAAAAAAAAGTGGTCATATTTGTATTATTTTCTAAATTTGACTAATATCGTAAGTTGCCCAAAATAATATTTATAAATCTTTATTTATTTAAAACATGTATTTATTTATGAATTTTATTATTAATATTCATTAATATAGTATTATACTATTGTGTATTATTACATAATTATGTATTATTAATATATATGACTATGATTACTATTTTTTAAAAAAAGTGGTCATACTTACAATTATTTTCTAAATTTGATTAATCTAGTATGTTTCCCAAAATAATATCCATAAATTTTTATTAATTTAAAATCTGTATTTATTAATTAATATTGTATTACTAATACTCATTAATACAATATTATCAATTAATATAGTATTACATATTATTAATACAGAATTATGTATTATTAATGTCATATTATTATTAATATCTATCACTATGATTGCTATTTAAAAAAAAACTGACCATCTTTATAATTATTTTGAACTTGGCTAATTTTGTTAAATAATATTAATAAATTTTTACATATTTAAAATTTGTATTTATATATTAATACATGATTACAGATTTTATAAAATTATCATCACTTTTTTTCACACATTCTTTTTCTTTTAGTCCAAAATAATGATGACTTTTAGCACTTTAATGTATATGAATAACTAAATAAATTCATTTTTACTAATATTTTTACATTTAAAAAAAGAAATTTCATTTTGAAAATTGATTACATGTTCAAACACATTATTTCTTAAGTATTAATGCATTAAACTTTGAAATCGTGATCATTTCTTCCATATTGTATTTTTATAAAATTATTATTAAATAATAAAATTAATATAAAGTTTGATGAATTAATACTCATATATGAGAGAAATACATATAAATATAAAAGATATCTTAATCGTGAAGTATGTACTAATTCAGTATTTATACCTTTAAAATATAATACTTATATATAACACATCAATACCACAAAAACACCATCAATTCGTAAATTCTTATTTATTTAAAATGTGTATTTAATATTAATACATTATTAAAAATTTTAAATAACTGTAAAAATAAAAATAAAAAAACCTAAAAATATTGTACTAAGCTTAAAAAATAAAATGAAAAAAATTATTAAACTCATGATTTTATAAGATGTTTTAGAGGGAAGTTGAAAAAATCAAAAGTTTTCTTTTGAAATGTTGATTTAAGAAGGCATAGTTGCATGAGGGCATTTATGTATTTTTACCTATATTACCTTTTTCTTTATTGAAATGCGGAAATCATATTTGCTAAATTTTCAAAACATGAACAGTTTTGCAATTAATTTCTTTATTTAGCTTATTGCCGTCAAAAGCCCAAAAAATTAATTTCCATGGCAGGGAAGTGTTCATAAATATGGGTATAGGTTGTTTCCAAGCACTAGTAGAAATTCCCCTATAGATGACGGGCTAAGAAGGAGAGGTTTAAAAAACATGGATGAAAGATGGCGGGTCTGGGAATTGATGGCGGGCGAAATTGGGCCCGCCTCCTTTATTTTTTGGTGGCGGGCCCAAGCCCGCCTTTAAAGGTTTTTGGTGGCGGGCCTGGGTATTTTGGGCCCGCCTTCTTTAGGTTTTGGTGGCGGGCCCAAGCCCGCCTCAAAAGGGCTTTGGTGGCGGGCAAGGGCTGCTCGCCACCTTTTTTTTTTCCTCCTTTTTCTTTTCCTTTCTTTCCTTTTCTCTCTCTACCCGAGCCATTTTTCCCCTTTTCTCTCTTCTCTTCTCTTCAACCAAACCCTACCTCTCACGCCTTGCCGCCACTTGCTTGGTCATTTCCGGCCATTTTCCGACCATCAACGCATGCTGGCGCCGCCACTTAGTTTCCCTTTCTCAAATTTGTGTATTTCCTTCCCAAAAACTAGGTAATTTCTAGTCCATTTTCATTTTCTAAAGAAAAGAGTTTTTTTAAGGAAATTTTTCATGGATGCATTTTTGTAATCTTTCCATATATGTTTCAAATTTGTTCATTTGTGCTTCAAATCTCATATATGTCTCAAATTTGTGATAATGTGCTTCAAATCTCATCTATGTCTCAAGATGCTTCAAATTTGTTTGTTTCATATATGGACATTTTTTATATAATTTAAGAAACTTTTGTTTCCAAAGTTAGTTTAAGAAACTTAAATTTTTGATATACTTAAAGAAACTTTTGTTTCCAAAGTTAGTTTAAGAAACTTAAATTTTTATTGTGCCTTGTGTATTAGTTTAGTTTTGTATTATTAATGCATTATGAAAAATCTTTCCATGCATGTGTTGGGTGTTGAGATATTTATAAACAATGCAATACGAGTGAGATGTGTGACTCAACTTTACCTTTTTGGAAAAACTTTGTAGGTTAAGTTTCTCTAATTGACTAGAATTACTAAAATGGCTATGAATAAGTCGTGGATGTTTAAGGATCGAATGTCACTGGAATACGGATTTGGTGTTGAGATATTTATAAACAATGCCATACGACATTCGAAAGGATTGAATGTAGTTTGTTGTCCATGTTTGAAATGTGTGAATGTCAAGTACCAAAATGTGAATGTAATAAGAGACCATTTTTTTTTTGTAATGGTATCGATCAAAGTTATAACACATGGATTTGGCATGGAGAATCAGTTTCAAGAAAAAGAAATAGTGAAAGTGTTCCAATATATCAAGTTGTAGATGAGAATGTGGATGACCCGGATGACCCAATAGGGATGTTTGAGGCTGCACAAAATTATTTTAACGACAAATCCCCTTTATTTGAGGAAGCATTAGAGGATGCCAAGAAACCATTGTACCCAAATTGTAAAGATTTTACCAAGATATCAACATTGATTAAGCTTTATAATTTGAAAGCAAAGTATGGGTGGAGCGATAAAAGTTTCTCAGAGCTGTTAGAATTATTGAGTATGTTGTTGCCTAGTCCTAATGAAATTTCGATATCCGCCTATTATGCTAAAAAAGATTTTAAGTACCTTAGGGATGAAGTATGAAAAGATCCACGCATGCATCAATGATTATTGTTTGTATCGAAAAGAACTTGTCGATGCAGAACTGTGTCCTACTTGTGGAATATCGAGATGGAAGGTTAAGAAGAATAAGAAATAAGGAGTGAAAAATATTCCAGCAAAAGTCATGTGGTATTTCTCTCCTATTCCAAGATTTCAACGAATATTTCGAAGTAAAGAAACTGTGAGATTGTTGACGTGGCATGCTACGGACCGGCAGTGAGATGGGTGCATACGACATCCAGCCGACACAATTTCATGGAAAGAAATAAATGAAAGGTGGTCTGATTTTAGTGGAGAAACGAGAAACCTTCGCCTAGCCCTATCAACAGATGGTGTTAATCTACATGGTGACCAAAGTACTAGATATAGCTGTTGGCCAATTATGTTGGTTACTTACAATCTACCCCCATGGTTGTGCATGAAGCGTAAATTCTTAATGTTAAATTCATTAATCTCAGGACCCAAACAACCTGGAAATGACATAGATGTTTATTTAGCTCCGTTAGTCGACGATATGAAGATGTTATGGAACACGGGCATTCAATGTTTTGATGCCCATCAGCAAGAACACTTCAAGCTCAAAGTTATTTTGTTGTGGACCATTAATGATTTTCCAAAGATATGGTAACTTTGTGTGTGGGTGTACTCTGAGAAGGTTATAAAGCATGTCCTATTTGTGGAGACAAAACATCATCAATTTATTTACCTAGCGGAAAAAAGAATGTGTATCTCGGACATCGAAAATATTTACCAATCGAGCACTCATTTAGAAGACAGAAAAAATCATTTAATGGAGAACAAGAATATGGAATACCCCTGAACCTTTAAGTGGTGAAGAGATTCTTGCACAATTGAATAGTCTTCAATTTACGTATGACAAAGGACAACAACCTACAGAATCTTATTGGAAGAAGAAATCGATCTTTTTCGAATTGGAGTATTGGAAACATTTTCACGTGCGACATTGTTTAGATGTCATGCACATTGAGAAAAATGTTTGTTCGAATATTATCGGAACTCTACTTGATATTCCTGGAAAAACAAAATATGGAATAAAAACTCGCGCAAGACTTGGCTAAATTAAGACCTGAGTTAGCCCCAATTAAGAATGGAGATAAAAAGACATTCTTGCCTCCAACATGTTACACACTATCGAGAAAAGAGAAGATGAGTGTGTGTAAAAGCTTATCTGAACTTAAAGTGCCTGAAGGTTATTCATCCAACATAAGTAAATTAGTTTCGCTAAATCGTATGACCATCACATTTTGATGCAACAATTGATACCTGTAGCAATTCGGGGTGTTTTTCCTAAACATGTTAGATATGCGATCATTCGGCTATTGTAACGGCCCGGAAAATTCATCCCGGCCTTCCCGGGAGGCCCAGGGGCATTTTGGTAATTTTGAGTTGGGCCGACAGGGCCGGGTTTGAAATTAAAAATTTCCGAAATAATTATGAGCCAAATTAAAAAGAATCGGGATTTTTGGTGAAGGCGTTTGGGCTTGGGAAAAGGTAAAACTAAATAAGGAATTAAATAGCGCATCGAGCAGGAATCGAACCAAGGGCATGTCATGTGCTAGGCGGAGGGCTCATCCAGCCGAGCCACCGCGCGCGTTTGTTAACTTAATCGCGCGATCTTGTAGATATGTCTGCTCGTCCCCCGCTTTGGTTAAAAGGCCGGCTCGCGCTGAGAGCCTTCGCCCCATTTCTTCTTCTTCTTCCTCGCGAGCTCCCCGACCGATGACCAACTTCTCTCGATTTCTTCCTTCTCGACTTCAATTCAACCGAGTTTCCATCCCCAAGGTCGAAGGCGTTCCATCCTCTCGCGCTGTTGGTAAGCTCTCTTTCTTCTTCTCCTTCGTTTTTCCCCTGTTTTTCGATTCGTCCCCTCACTGGACGAGGAGAGAGGAAATTTGTGTGTTTTCTGTTGGTGAGTGTAGAGGAACTCATCCATCAATCGAACGAACGTTGAATCCTCTCCAATCGCCGAATTCGAGTTCGTTTTCTCCGTCACCCGGATCGCCTGTTCGCCTCGTTCGTTGAGCTCGCCATATCGCCGCTTTGTCGCGCGCGGCGGCGAGCCTCCGCCGAGCCACGCCGCGCGACGCGCTTGCGCTTCGCGCGCCTCGCCCGGCCTCGCGCGTCGCGCGTCGCATCTCAGCGCCACGGCGCGCGCGCCGCGCGCTTGCGCCGCCCCCGCGTTCGTCTCGCAAGCGTCAGCGCCTCTCGGCGCGCACCAAGCACACCCGGCTCGCCCATTTCTGCGCGCCCGGCCGAGCCTCGTTCTTTGCCGTTCGTCAATCGGCTCGTTAAATGCGTTAAATCGCGCCTCGTGAGTAGCTCTCGAGTGAGCCTCGTTTATTTTATTATATTTAGGCCTATTGTGTGATTTTTGTTGTGATTGATAGGTTCTCGGTAGCTAGTTCGAGATAGTTCGCAGCTTAGGTTTTTAAATGCGATCGTCCCCGACCCAAGGTAAGGATTTCTTACCAGGAGTTGTGTGGACCCTGTGATATTATATGTGATTGTTGATTGATTGCTTGTTTGTGATTATTGACATGTGTAGCTAGGTGCTTCAATCTGAATTCCTGTTAGCATGATTTCTTGGTTAATTCTCATGTTAATCCATGCTAGGTTGTTCCTTTACGGCATGCTCGTATACTTCCTTGCTTCGTAGTATCATGCTAGGCTCGTTGTATTCTTGTTGAGCACGTATTGGATTTTATGGAATTGTTTCTTTGTTTGCTAGGGCGAGTTAGAGTTGCGGGTAGATAGCATCATCCGGCCCGATGCATAAAGTACCTTGCATCCATGGCGGGGACGTCGAGCAAGTCATCCGATCCCTGGACCCCGTGAGGATTAGCTAACCGAGCGGTAGGCCCCGCAATCTTGGGTGAGAGTGGCGGATCGTTAAATGCCCCAACCGTCGGGATGATGACTTGGCATTGCCTCGTCCGATAGTCGGCGACGTCCTCGGCGTGTTCGTTCGGCCAGAGCCCACGATTGCCACTGTTAAGGTAAGTAAGGCGGCTTCTGGTGTAAGCCTACCACGACCGTTTCCTTAGCCTCAAAGTGCGGTGGTTCAGGTGACATAGTTTACGTGTCCAGTCTCACCCCTATGTCGGTGACAGATTCAAAGATTTAGTTAGGCGTGGTATTGGACATGGGCGGCTTTTGCCTCTGGACCGACACCCCCATGGTCTGCGCAGAGCAGCGCGGTGCATGTTTACGCTCATTCTGGCACAACCGAGAGCTCCTCGGGATCTTGAGCAGTGTACCTTTAAATCGACGATGAGACAGCGCCGAGGCGGGACTTGTTTCTCGTATAGGCGACTCATGTATTGGATGTATGATGATATTATTAGGACTAAGCCACCGAAGTTGGCATCCGAGGCCCAAGTGTGGGCTAAGCTATGTGCTCTAATTCGTGTTATATTCATAGCTTGCATACGCTCATCGAGATGACCATGTATATCGTATTGTACCCGGTTGGGGATTCTACTTGAGTAATTCGTTACTCACCCTTATTATGTGGTTTTCCACAGGTAATCGTGGTGCGCGGCAGAGGATGCACGAAGGAGGAGCTGTGATCATGGGGCCCAGTCTTCCAACTCGATTTTTGTATTATGACTCTCGTGTGTTTTGTTTTCCCCCGAATGCATGTGAAGACGCACGAGCCCTATGATGTTTGTAAATATTTGTGGATTCCAGCATGTTGTATCCGAACAGTTTTGAATGGCTTTTAGTAAACCTCTCGATCGAGTAAACTTTGGAAATGTATATTTATCTGGAGCAGTGCTTGGAAACAGGGGACGAGTTTCAGGAAAATGTCTAGTTTTTAAAGGGGTTATTTTGAATGTTTTGTTTTAATTGGAATCCGAAATCATGTCTGTTTAAATGTCCTTTACTTTGAATGCATGCATTGGGGTAAGGGCCCATTTAGTGCCCCATTCGGGTCGGTCCCTTACAGCTATGTTTCTTTTTCAAAGCTATATGTAGTAAGTCGATCGATTCATCTAAGTTGACGGGATTGCCGGATGATGTAGTGATAACTTTATGCCTATTAGAAAAGTACTTTCCACCAGCATTTTTCACAATCATGGTTCACCTTGTGGTGCATCTTGTAAGAGAGATTGAATTTTGTGGACCAGTTTATTTGAGGTGGATGTATCCATTTGAAAGGTATATGAAAGTTTTGAAAGGTTATGTTCGAAATAGAAATCGTCCAGAGGGATGCATTGGAGAAAATTATATATTGGAAGAGTCGATAGAGTTTTGTTCTGAATTCTTACAAGGAGTTGAATCAGTAGGGTTTCAAGTTGATCCTATGTCCAAACATAATGTCATGATGTGTATGTCGACGGCGTTCCGAACGTTTAGATACAATCTAAACAAGAAGTACGTCCAACCATTTCTAGACCAACCCGAGAGATTAAGAACACCACCTGTTAAATACACTGCAATCACACAAAAGCAATGGGATCAGTTTGTAGACATCAGATTGTTAGAAAACTTCAAGGTAACTATTTTTTTATGAGTGTAATGTCTATAACCTTCAATATATTCATATAATCATATGTTATACAGAAAGAAAGTGACGAGAAAAAAGCATTGCAAGCTAAACAAAAGTATCATCATCGTACGGCTCGAAAGAGATATGTTCAACTCGGTCATGAACTAGTAAGAAACTATCTACCCTAAGAATTTATGTTTCTTATCATGTATTTTCTACTTTACTAAATCTCATTTGCTGTTAATTTTAATTGTAGCATATAGATATCAAAAGTAATCCCTCAGGCCGTGCTGAATTATGGAAAACAGCTCGAAAGGGAAAGAATGAAGAGTACGTTGACGAAGACACAATTGAAACGGTCGAAAAAATTGTAAGTTGTTGTTTCATTTCTTTTGTATATTGTTTGGGTTCAACTCTTTGAATGTGAATCTAAAATAGTTTTTCAACAAGATAACTTGGAACGTACAAATGAAGGTCAAGATATTTTGGCTGAAGCATTGGGAACGCCGGAACATCGTGGGCGTGTAAGGAGAGCTAGTCGATTTGTAATTCCATCAGTTTTCTTTAAGATATCTCATCCGAAGTCGAAGATGGGTGAACGACCAACTCAACCAGACCCTCAAGTAGATTTCTCTCAACGATTTAACTCTCCGTGTGAGGGAAGCAATAGAGATGGCATAAGGGAAGAAAATCAAATTCTTCAAGGGGTCGACATCGTTGAAGAACAAATTGATCATGCTAATGATGTCCCAGTTGATTTCGGAGGAGTAAGTATTATATTATTGAACTTTAATAATATAGTTGAATCATTGTTTGTTAATTATGATTTTTTTTCTTTTTTTAAAGGGTACGACATGTAAACTAGCCATTGAACATGGAGGTGACATTGTTGCCATTGGTACATTGTATGAATCGAGCGACTTATCTGATAGGATACATGGTATGCCTTTGGGGAAATTCAATGCGCGTGTCACGATCGATTTGATACTTGAAGGCAACGAGGACCTATACTTGCCCATCCCTTTAAACGAGGAGATGCAATACCTCAGACAAGCTTGGAATACTTTCGTGCCATGGCCAAAATCATTAATTAAGACATATACTGCAACAACGGAGGTATATATAATCATACATTATAATAATTTAATATGTAACACATTTATTTTACTAATAATCGAAAATGTTTATTGTCAGCCATCTAAACCCAAAAAAATGACTACTAAGAAGTCTATATCAGCTACTAGTAACAAGACAGTTTTAGATTCGCAATCCCATCAATCAAACACGACCATTCCAATTATGATCAAGCTAGTACGTAACTACGCTAGAGATCAACTGGGTGTTGGTGGACTAGTACGTATCTCACTTACCATAACCGGTTTTCTTCCCGATTGTTATATTGCACAAGACGAGATTTTGGAATATTGTAATATGGAAGAAATTAGATATACTTCCATACTTTGTTACATCGGGTAAGTAAACTGTTTTCTTCCTCAAATATTATATTCGCATACCACTCTAATAACGTTTCCATATTTTATTTCAGTTACATATGAGAAATTTGCGATAAAGAGATACTGGCTAACTACATACTAGTAGACGGTGGCGATTTTGCAATGGTTTCGGCGAAACAAAATCTAGAAGAACGAGTTGAACGTGTAGTTGATAAGTTTAACACGTTGGTTGATATGAATCGTGAATATTTTTTCCCTTCAATCACGAGTATGTGTTCTACATTTTGGATTTTTAATACTTATGATTATGTTTATATCAAACTCAATATTGGTTAATTAATTTCTATAGACACCATTGGATTTTGGTCGTCATCATTCTTGCGGAACATACGGTGTACATTTTCAACTCGTTGGGCGAAAATCCGGTCCATGAGAGTTTATACCAAATCATAACTTCGTAAGTTTCTAAATAGAAAACTTTTGGACTTTGAATTTATATTTAATCATCCTAATGTTTAGAATTATTAATATAGTGCTTACCGAGTTTGGCATTTAAGACACAATTTGAGGCCGAAACAATTATATTGGAAATGGGTGAAGGTAAAAGTTAAATCAAATTCGTTTGTTTATAGTCTTTTTTTTTTTTGTGATGCTGATCAATTATCGTTTACTAAGTATATGTAACTATTTTTTCCCCTAGTGCCCTCAACAAATTGGACCAATAGTATGTGGATTCTACGTCCAAATATTCATACGGAAGATGATATACAACACATCCACGCACGTATTGAGACTTGTAAGTTTTATTTACATGTTAAATAACATCATATAAAACATATACTAATTTGGTGTTTTTATTTATGTCTTAATACTTTGCAGTTCAAGACTGGCTCAAATACTTTTATTTATGTCTTAGAATTCCATATAAGTTAGTGTGTGGGTGATTGATTTCGTTAAAAACTAGAGTTTAATAGGGGATTGGATAGTTATTAGAAAGTTTAGAATTGACTGCCTCTATATTCCTTTTTTTTATAAAGTATAATAACTTTTAATGGCGGGCGCAATATATATCATTTTTAATAAATTATAGCTATAGTGTCTTTTAATGGCGGACACTTCATTTTTCTGATCTTTTTGTTTTTTTTATAAATATAATGTCTTTTAATGGCGGGCACCCGATGATTGACCATCAAATTCTCGATAATTGACCATTTTTTAAAAACAACCCGAGATCCCTTTTGTTGGGGGTTTTTTTTTTAAAAAAAAATTAAAGGTGGCCGACATAAAAGCCCGCCATAAAAAAGTATTAATGGCGGGCAAGAATGCCCGCCTTTGAAAAGTTTTAATGGCGGGCAAGGCCCGCCTTTGTATTGGTCCATATTGGCGGCGGGCGTGCCAGCCATCTTTTCCCTGCCCGCCACCGAAACGTTACGATGACAGGGGCATTGATGGAGGGCTTTTACCGGCCATTGTTATTTAATAATGGCGGGCAATGCCCGCCATCTATAGTGGAAATTCTACTAGTAAAGCCTCATTTATTCACTACATTTGGTGAATTTATAAGCATATTCAAAAATAGATTTGTGGAGGATATACACTTGCAAGAAATTGACAAATTTATTCAGCAGTATGGTATGACCCACCTTTTATTCAAATTTTAAATGAGTCGAGCTTTATTCAAAACTTCAAAATACTCAAATTCAAGACGATCCAGTTTCAAGATCAAGTAAACTAAAATTTGGCCTCAAATTTAAATTGGGCACATTTGAACAATGATAAATTGCAAGATCATGATTCAAATTAAAATCAACCTGGAGATCTCATTCAAGTTCAAGCTTCATATGAAATTTTCAATTATTTTGAGATTTAGCAAGTCTGTTTTGCATTTCAAGATTTAAATTGATAAAATTTTAAATAAAAATCTAGTCTAATAAATCTTGAATTTAATTCAAATCAAATTGATATTCCAAAGACAACTCCATGTTAAAAGATTGGGTTAATCCAAGAGTGAAATGAAATTAAAGTTTAAATCTTACTTCTAAGTTCGCGAGTAAAATTTGAATTCCATTTAAAATTAAAGTTGGAAAAAAGAAGAGGCTGACGAGATTGATATTCTTTAGGTGGAATTTTCTTTATCTACTTAAAATTTTAAACCGACTAAGAAAAGGGAGGCTGATTCCATTTCCTTATGAAGGCCATTCGATTCAGTTCAAGTTCAAGATTAATCCAAGAGACTCAATTTAGTTGCGGTCAAGTTTAAAGTTGAAGCAAATTCAAGCAATGTAATTGTTTAAGCATCACATTCAAGCCAATTCAAACATTGGAATCAAAATTCAAATTTTTGCAAGGTGATTCAAGTTCGTTCAATCAAACTAAGTTTTGACAGCTTTAGAAGGTTTTAAATGATGACCAAGGCAAAATTGAGGTGGAACAATTTTCAAAATGCATTTGAAATTTCAAATTATTTTAAAATTTGAAGAACTTCAAATCTCCACCATATTCAAGGGAATGGAGTCGTTCACTCTTTATTAAGTCAAGCAAAAAATCTTATGTTTGTGCAAGATAAATTTTAGCCTTGTTCAACTTCTCAAGCTTGAAGTTGAACAATCTAGAATTTTAAATTAAAGTGGAAGTTTGTGCCAAATACTTGGGGGCAATCAAGTTCTCACCAATGGAGGCTAAATAGATTGAACAAAACTTTATCACTTTAAGTTGGGTTCATGATTTAGCTCAAATTTTGCTTCAAAATTAGGTAGGGCTTGGCCAAAATAGTTGAGTGTAATCCAAGTCTTACCTCAATTCAAACTCGATAAAATTAATTATATACAAATTGTAGAATTTTAATTTTATCGCAAATGTTGGCATGATTCCAATTTTACCAATTCAAATACAAATTGGATTGAAATTTGGTATCGCCATAAAGTCAATTCGAAATTAAGTAGAACATAATTCAACTAAATTTCACACATTTTATCAAATTCTTCCCGGAGTTTACAAGTCAAAGAAACTATCTACACTATCAATCTCCTTAAATTAGTTTGAAAATCGCTCTTCAAATTTTACTTCCAATTTAAGTAGAATTTTTCCAAAATAATTGGGTGTAACTCAAATCTTACCCCAATTTCATATTTGATAAAATTTATTGTATCAAAATTATAGAATTTAAATTTTATCCATAGTTTAGGCATGATTTAAATTTTGCTCATTCAAATGCAAAATTGGGTTGAAATTTTGACATTGCCAAAAAGTCAATTTGTAATTGAGTGGAGCATAAATTCTACTAATTTCAAAATTTTCACGCAAAATATAGAAATTCATGATTTTGACCAAATTTCAGAATGTGATTAATTGGCATGGAAAAAAGTATGTCAAAACAATCAAAATTATGACCTAAACTCATACACTTCGGTTAAACTGACAATTCATAGAATTGAAGTCTGAAGCAAGAATAAACAAACTTGTGCTTCGACTCGATACTATAGTTTTCGAGATTTATCCACAGATATTTGTGCATAAACCTCGAAAAGGAGCATTTGTTGACTGAGAAATTTCGGCCACTTACAAGCTGCCACGTAATTATCTCAAATTTAATAGTGAAATTAAATTAAATTTTGGGACAATATTTCTCAAAATTAATTTAAATAAAAAAATTGGTTTATCTTGAATTTGGGCCAAAATAAAACTAGACCAAGTGAACCGAACCATGAAATTCAAGCCCAAAAGGCCAAGCCCATGGGCCAGGCCCAAAGGCCTATACAGGTCCAAGCCCATGATGCATGGGAACTTTATAAATAGAGGAGTTCTCTCCATTTCAAAGGGTGGTATATTTTGGAACTTGAGAGGGAATTCGCATTTGTTGAGGTCTCTCCACTGTTCTAAAAGATCAAACATCGTTTCGAAGGCAAAAATTACTTCGAAAGACAAATATTTCCATAAACGAGCAGCTAAATACGAAGAACACAAATTTTGTTCTTCAAGCTGTTCTTCATATCAAGAACATACATTCAGAGAGAAAGAATCAGGGGATCAAGCATAGAGATCGAATCACTTTCACACAAAATCATCTCAAACTGAAGTTCAACTCCACGAAACCAAATTTCTCTGGAAATCTCGTGTGAACACAAGCTCGCAAATGTATAGGCGGTGTTAAAATCGGGCACATGATCGAAATCTTGGATATCCTAGTGCCTGTTATCCTTCACTTTTTTTACCCCTCTCGTGTAAAATTCGAATGCCGATGCCTATAACAATTGTAATATGGGCTATTCTGGTGAGGAGGACATGTCTTTCCAAAGCAGTGGTCGCTATGGCATGGGCAAGTCTCACAACGACGACGTGGGTACTGAGAGCTTTGAGTTCGGCATGTCGTATGGCAATATGGGTATGAGTCACCATGTGATGGCTCGTGCCGATGACTATGGCGATCGCTATATTACAGAGGAGGAGTATGAAAGGCTGCTCGATTGTGCCGAGCAGCAAAATGTCTGGATGTATTGATGAATATATGTATGATTAGACTGCCTATATGCAGTTGAACTCTATCGTTTTAAGTTTTTGAATATCACTAATAATATCACTAAGTTTTGTGTAACTAAGACTTCCTTCAGTGACTACGTTAAGATTTCCTTGAATGATTACTTGTCTTTGGTTCTATTCAACAATAGAGACTTCAATTATGTGCATAGCTTTTGTGTTGTTAAACCATTTTGTTTGGGTGGGTAAAGGCAAGATTTTTCATGAAGGATTTATTTATTTGCAAAGAAGGATTTAAGGTTCTCTATAAATACGTACTCAAGATTACATTAAGCAACTAAAAGTAAAGTTCAACCAAGGCAGAGGGATTAAAAAAGCTTTATTCTTTATACTACAAAACATATACAATTTATAGATATTCAGGTAATTAAATTTTACTATGCCTTAGGTGTTATGGCCCCCAAGATGTCTCAGATTCGACTCCTCAAGTTGCAATTATTTATCCATTACATTTTGTTTTTTTTTTAAACAAAAAAATCTTTATTCTGTTTATATTTATATTATTTATCAACACGTTCAGTTTTTACTTATCATTTTTTGTATATTTTTTCTTTTTCGAGATAATTTTATCCCCTTTTTCCGTTTTATGTATTTTTTTTATACATAGGTATCATTCTTTATTTTGTTTTTTTGAGTACATACCCGGGGAAGGTGAGAGCAATAATATGAGAGTCAAATACCTCAACTGCGCCATTGACTCTCGGTTCTTTATTTTGTTTTTCTGTACTTATATATTCTTTTCTTTTTTATTTATGATTTTTATAAACAATTTTATTTTTGTTTGGTTAAATTACTATTATAGTCCTTGAACTTTGACTTTTATTACATTATAGTCCAAAAACTTTTAAAAGTCCAATTTTTAGTTTTCAAACTTTGAAATCTGTTTTATTTTAGTGTTTATTTTATGATTAGGGGTCGAGTTTCATTCTTCTAATACTCGGAGCATAGAGGGGATCATTGACCTGTTTCAGTTTAGTTTATAAACTTTCAAACGTTCAATTTTAGCCTCTAAAATTTAAAAATTTATTTCATTTCAATCGTCAAACTAAAAATTAAAAAATAAATAAAAATAAAAACTTAAAATTGGTCTATAGATTATTTATCCCGTTTATTTTTCTTTTAAAATATTGTTGTATCTTTCTATAAAATTTAAAAATATATTCACATTTAATTGTATTTATAAAATTATTAACATTATTGAATGAGTTCGATTAATATTGACTATAAATTTATCATAAAAATCAATTTTATGTTTTTGTTAAGTACAACGAATAAAAATCCTGTTTGCAAATTTAAGAACTAAAATAAAATAAATATGAAAGTTGAAAGATCTAAAATGATATTTTACATTTTCGCCCCATATAGTTTATATAGTTTTTTATTTTACAAATAGAACATTTTCCGTTGATTTTGTTAATATATATCACTTGTTTTTCTACTTTTTCCCTTTTGCTTTTTGAAAAAATAAATTATTCTTTCAATGATTTAAAAGTATATAAATTGTTCTTATTTTAAGTTTATAATATTACGATATAAATATAAATAATAAATCATATTTACTTAGAATAATAGCTAAGCCTTTGCATTTATATTCCGTGTAAAGTAGATATTTAGTATGATTTCCCTTTTTTAAAATCTAGATCGGCACAATAAGTTCAAGCCCTTTTTTGATGTACTCCTTATTCACGGTAAGGTTGCCACGTCTTTCTATATAGGTGGCTTGTAGTATACAACAGTATTAAGCTATTAAGCACATTAGCTTAATAGCTTAATGCAACAGTATTAAGAGAAGTATCGAATCCGACATATGAACTATGGATTCGTCAAGACAGCTTGGTTACGACATGGCTACTTGGGTCAATGTCCAACTCGATGCTATCAGAGATGTTGGATTGCTAGACCGCAAATGAGGTATGGGCTGTACTAAACACTCGTCTTTCTTCAAGAAATTTGGCGCGTATTATGGAATTGAAATCAAGACTGGAATCGACCGAGAAAAGTAATCTCAAAATGATAGGGTTCTTTGGGAAAAATCTGCACAATTGTTGATGCCCTTTCAATCACTTGTGCCAAGATTCCACATGAAGATCATATAATGTACATTCTTACTTGTTTAGGGTCAGAATATGACTTAGTTGCTTTTGTAACAAAAAGTATATTCTTTGCTTATTGCTCAAGAAACTCATATAGCTCACAATTCAGGTATCAATTCGGATGGTTCTTCCTTCTGTTAGTCTCACAATTAACTCCAAATCTCTGGAATCTGGGAAAATTCCATAGGAAAGGGGCGAAAAAATTGGAACAATGGAAAATCAAGATGCCAAGTATGTGGAAAATATGGTCACACTGCAATCAACTGTTACTATTGGTTTGAGCGTGGATTTCAGGGCGCAAGTTCTTCTCGGAACAATAATCGTTCGTCTTTCCATCAATCTTTTTGTATGAGATCCTCACAGATGAATGTATATGTGATTCAGATTGATGTGAACACTAATACTCAATGGTATCCAGACTCGGGAGTGAAAAATTATGTCACGAATGAACTCGAGAATTTATCAATTACTTTAGAACATCAATGAGGAAATCAGATTCATATGGGCAATGATGCTGGTTTAGGAGTGTTTAACATTGGTTCCACTTCTTTAAAATCCTTCAATTCTTGTTCCAAATATGTGATTCATATTAATAATAATCTTCTGAACGTCCCTTCCATTATAAAGAATTTACTAAGAGTATGTTAATTTGCAAAAGATAACCATGTTAGTTTTGAATTTCACCCATAATCTTGCTATGTGAAGGACCTAGCAAATAGACAGACTCTTCTTAAAGGTAAACTGATTAATGGACTCTATGCTTTTGAGTTGGAAAAAGCACATCTCAGAATAACTAGCTCCTCAAATCCCAAAGTCTCTCTAGTTGTTCCATTTGATTCCTTTGTTTTCAACATCATTTTTGTTAATTCTACTTCTTGTAGTTCACCTGTTGTTTCTACCAAATTTACTCTTTGGCATAATAGGCTCGGTCATGCTGCTTTTTTACCGTTAGGAATATAATGCAATCTTGTAACATTTCTTGTTCAATAAATAAAGAAAGTTCGATGTGCCAAGCTTGTTCTGTTAGTAAAGCTCATAGTCTACCTTACTCATCTTCTCTATTATAGTTGATCTTTGAGGACCCTCACACAAATTGTCTAGAAATGGTTTTCAATATTACATAAGCTTTGTTGATGTATATTCTAGGTATACATGGATATATTTTTGTACAAACAAATCGGATGCTCTGAAAACTTTTATTCAGTTCAAAGTCCATGTTGAAAAACTTATAGAGCATTCCACAATTAGGTTCTAAAGTGACAATGGAGGAGACTTTAAAGCTTTTACTCCTTTTCTTAACCAAAATGGCATAGAACATAGGTTCTCATGCCCATACACTTCACAAAAAAATGGGATTGTGGAACGAAAGCATAGGCAATCGTAGATATGGGTTTAACCTTACTGTCTCAAGCTCCTTTTATCTAGAATATTGAGATCATGCTTTTCAACTTCTATCTATTTGATTAATAGATTACCAACTATCGTTCATAATATATCTCCCTTAGAGAAGCTGTTGAATACTAAACCAAACTATAACTCCTTAAAAATCTTTGGTTGTCTATGTTATCTATTACTCATACCAAGTAATGCACACAAAATTGAGCCTAGAACAACCCCTCGTCTGTTTTTTGGTTATAGCAGTTCGCACAAAAGGTATAAATGTCTTTCCTTTTGAAAATAGGCTATATAATTCTAGAAACATACTTTTTCATGAGACACGGTTTCCCATTTCAAACTTCCAAAAAGTGGTAAAAAAATCATATGTACACATTTCTTATGTCACATCCACCATACCTATAGCACAATGTTTAAACCATCAATCAATAACTCATGTTCTCATATGCATTCTCCCAATGCAATAAGACCTTCAGTTGTCTCATCTAACATATATAGGAGTACCTTTATCTCAGTAGACCTGCCTCAAATAGATCACTATCTTAATCTACCTCTACACTTAATAGTTCAATACCTACTTTAACTTCATCTCCAAATATCGAAACATCTGCATCTCCCTCCACAGAAAGTTCTTCCTTACACATAAACTCTGTTCCACAACTATTATAGAATTGCTTACTCTAGCACTTGCTCATGGATGGCAATAGAGATAGGGTGATATTAACAACACATTTTTTAATGGTGTCTTAAAAGAAGAAGTCTACATGATGCAACCTCTATGTATGGTTTCAGCTCAATATCTTTCCAAAGTATGTAAGTTGATCAGTAAAGATGCGATTCCAGTGCTAATATAATGTCTAGTAACTAATTCAAAGTTAACTTACGCTAAGTATAACTCGAAATCACTTACGTGCAAGTATATTCGGTCGAGAATTGCAGCTAGTAACAAGTAATAAATTTATCGATCCCATTGTAACGGCCCAGTTTTCTATTCGGGTTTTTCAGGTGCTTTCGGTTCAAGATTCGGTTGTTCGGTTGGGCCGTTAGAGCTATTTTAACCCTTAGGGGTATTTTGGTCTTTTGCTCCCCGAGCAGGATTTGTGGGTGTTCAGGATTCCAGGGTCACCCCTGCCTTTGTCGAGGCTTGATTGTTGTTGGTTGCAAGACCCAAGATGTTTAGGCGATTCGTTTGGAAATTTGGAGGTGGTTTGGGTTTTGGCAAAATTATTGTTAAGTTTAGTGCTTCCTTTGGGATTTGAGCCCTTGCCCTTAATGTTGATTTGAGAGTTTGAATTAACTGAGTTTTATTTAGGAGAAAAGTTGTTTCTGCCGGGTCTCGAAAATCCCATTCCCCCTTGTTTTGCAACTCTCTCTCTCTCCTTGTCGAGCCCCACCAGGCCGCCCAGCCGCGCCGCACCAGCAGCACCGGCCCACGCGCCACCCTCAACCCCTGCTCTGCGCCCAGATGCCCCACGCTCGCCTGCACCGCGCGTCGACCCCGCCGCTCAGCGTCGCCCGCGCACCCCGTCGCAGCCCAGAAGCCAAGCACGTGTCTCTGTCGCCGTCCGCGCCCCAGCGCCGCCCCGCATCGCTTGCTGCAGCACAGATGCGTCGCCCGTGCATCGTCCCAGCGCCGCCCCGCACCAGGTCGCTCAGCCTCTGCCTCGCCCAGTTGTAGCACGCCCTGCATCGCTCGACGCCGCTCGCTGCCGCTCAGCCCCGTCGCCTGCGTCGTGCTCCGTTCCGCAGCCCAGACGTCGTCCGCACGCCGTTCCGCAGCCCAGACGCGTCGTCCACGCGCCGTCTCGCGCCAGCCCGCCCGCGCTTCGCGCGCTTGCTCCAGTAGCGTCGCGCTCGCGCGCGCGCGCTCTCTCCAGTAGCGTCGCTGCGCCGGCGCCGCGCAGCAGCGCGCCGTGTCCACTGTCGCGCTGCGCCGAGCACGCTCCTTCTCTGCCAAGCGGCACTGTCTGCTTTGTGTTGGTGTGGCCCGAGCCTTGTGGCTTCTCGGATGGTAATTCCCGAGTCTTTTCTCCCTTGGGTCCTAAGCTGTTGGTTGCTGTTTATTTAATTAGGTTGTTTTTATTAAATGCTTAGGTTGCTCGGGTTCTTTTAGAAGCTCGAGGGTCGCTTGGTTGATTTGTGATAGTTATTTCTGCTTGTTTCCAGGTAAGGATTCCTTACCGAGGTTGTGTGGACCCTGCGATATTGTAACGGCCCGGAAATTTCATCCCGGTCTTCCCGGGAGGCCCAGGGGCATTTTGGTAATTTTGGGTCGGGCCGACAGGGCCGGTTTTGAAATTAAAAATTGCCGGAATAATTATGAGTCAATTTGAATAGGATCGGGATTTTTGGTGAAGGCATTTGGGCTTGGGGGAGAGTAAAATTAAATAAGGAATTAAATAGCACGTCGAGTGAGATTCGAACCAGGGACGTGTCGCGTGCTAGGCAAGGGGCGCTGCCAGTCAAGCCACTGGGCGTCTTCATGCTTCTAAACGCGCCAGCATCCCTTTATGCTTGTTTTCAAAGGCGGTTGGTATAAAAGCAGAGCTCGCCCGAAGCTTCTTCTTCCTCGCGAATTCTCCTTCATTTCTCCTTCGACCGACCGGCGATTTCCGGCGATTTCTTCCTTCTCCAGCTCCGAATCGATCATGGTTGTCTTCCCCAGCTCTGAGGTCGATCCTTTTCCGGGCTGAAGGTAAGTTTTCCTTCCTTTCTTCTTCTCTTCTTCGTTCCGAGCCCCCTTCTTCCAGGCTTCGTTTCACGGCCGTGGTGAAGTGATTTTCTGGGTGGTTTGTGTGCAGCTAGTGTGGGGAGTTCTCCATCAAAGAATCGCTCGTCGAATCCCCGTGGATCGTTCGATTTTGGGTTGTCTTCTTCGCCCCTGTTTCGTGCTCTGTCGCCGCGCAGTGCCGCCGAGCCTCGCCGCACACCGCGCGCACGCCCTCGCGCCTCTGCATCGCTCGCGCATGTAAGCGACCCATGTGCCGTGTCCGTGCGCCTGTCGCCGAGCCGTGCCGCCGAGCCGTGTCGCCAAGTCGCTCCCCAGCGCCGTGTCGCGTGTCCTGCTGCCGAGCCGAGCCGCCGAGCCGAGCCGAGCCGAGCCGAGTGAGAGCCGAGCCGAATGAGAGCCGAGCCGAATTATTTTATTTTATTTTATTTAATTTAATTTAGATATTGTGTGTAATTGTGTTGTGCTTGTTAGGTTCCCGGTAGCTAGTTCGGGTTCGTTCGCAGCCTAGGTTTCCGTGTATTCGTCCCCGACCAAGGTAAGGATTTCTTCTACAGGAGTTGTGTGGACCCTGCGATATTATATGTGATTCTTTGATTGATTGCTTGTTTGTGTTTATTGACATGTATAGCTAGGTACTCAAGTCTGAATTCCCGATTAGCATGTTGTTCCTGATTAATTCTCATGTTAATCCATGCTAGGTTGATCCTTTCTAGCATGCTCGTATCTGTTCCTTGCTCCGTAGTATCGTGCTAGGCTCGTTATATTCTTATTGAGCGCGTATTGGATTTTATGGAATTGCTTGTTGTTTGCTAGGGCAGGTTAGAATTGCAGGTAGATAGCATCATCCGGGCCTGATGCATAAAGTACCTTGCATCCATGGCAGGGACGTCGAGCAAGTCATTCCGTCCCCATGGACCCCGTGAGGATTAGCTAACCCGAGCGGTAGGCCCCGCAATCTTGGGTGAGGGTGGGCGGCTGTTAAATGCCTCAACCGTCGGGATGATGACTTGGCATTGCCTCGCGTCCCAGCCGATCGGCACGTCCTCGGCGTGTTCGGCCGTAAGCCCCGATTGCCACCTGTTAAGGTAAGGGCGGCTTCCTGGTGTAAGCCTACCACGACCCGTTTCCTTAGCCTCAGGTGCGGTGGTTCAGGCTGACATAGTTTACGTGTCCAGGTCTCACACCCCTATGTCAGTGACACCGATCCAAAGATTTAGTTAGGCGTGGTATTGGACATGGGCGGCTGCCTCTGACCCGGCACCCCATGGTTCGCAGATGCACGCGGTGCATGTTTACGCTCATTCTGGCGCCGACCAGGAGAGCTCCTCGGGATCTTGAGCAGTGTACCTTTCGTCGACGATGAAGCGGAGGCGGGACTTGTTTCTCGTATAGGGCGACTTATGTATTGGATCGTGTGGTGATATTATTCCGGACTAAGACCTTAAATTGGCATCCGAGGCCCAAGTGTGGGCTAAGCTATGTGCTATATTACGTGTTTATATTCATAGCTTGCATACGCTCATCGAGATGACCATGTATATCGTATTGTACCCGGTTTGGGGATTCTTCTTGAGTAATTCGTTACTCACCCTTATTCGTGGTTTTCCACGGGTAATCGTGGTCTTGTGACAGGATGCGAAGGATGAGTTTGTGATCATGGGGCCCGATCTTCCAACTCGATTTTTGCATTATGACTCTTTATGTTTTGTTTCCCTAAATGCATGTGGCAGAGGCACGAGCCCTAGGATGTTTTGTAAATGTTTTGTGGATTCCGGCATTTTGTATCCGAACAGTTTTGAATGATTTTTAGTAAATCTCGATCGAGTAAACTTTGGAAATGTATTTATCTTGGAACAGGTGCTTGGAAACAGGGACAGGTTCCAGGGAAAATGCCTAGTTTTTAAAGGGGTTATTTTGAATGTTTTGTTTTAATTGGAATCTGAAATCATGTCTGTTTAATGTTCTTTACTTTGAATGCATGCATTGGGGTAAGGGCCCATTTAGGGCCCCATTCGGGTCGGTCCCTTACAGATATTATCATCATGTGCCTTGTATGCTTGTTGACTGTTATGACCATGATAGTGATAGGGCAGCTATGATTGATCTCTTGCTAGCATGTTTGCCTGATTGTACATGTTAGTGCCATGCTAGGTTTGTTCTTCCAGCATGCTTACGATTCCTGTTTTAAGTTAGTAGTATCATGCTAGGTTAAGTGTGATTGATGTGGATTATTGTATGTTAGCCAGGAATCATTTACTTTGTACTCTTAGCTAGTATAGTAGGGTTTGTCATCATCTAGAGGCTGAGAGCGGACATGACGTACTTTGTCCCCACCGGTCGGGAGTAGAGCGAAGCATAACGTACCTTGCTTCCCCCCGACAGCCGATGTGGATTTAGCTACCACATCGGCATAAGCCTAGTTTGTAGCCTGCTAGAGCGGAACCACCGCCAGCGGTGCAAGCCCGCCTTGGGCGGTTCTTAGCTTCAGTCGGTGGTACAAGTTTGCACAGATGAGTGTCGAGGGCCTCGCACTACTATGTTCGATGACACCGTTTCGAGTCTTTAGGCATGCGTGCACGACCGCGTAGTTTGTACTTAGGCCCCACATTTACGCCGGTTGCAGCAGCATGCGGTGTGCGCGCACATAAGTTAGTCGCCGGTTCGGAGAGCTCCCCCGGGCTAATGTTCGTGAGTACACCAGTTCCTCCCAGTTTAGAGCCAGACTTCAGGTACTCTCCCGATAGTCCAGATTCATTAGCGAGGGTAAGAGGCCCTCGAGAACACCCGTTGGGATTGGTTTTTTAGCTAATCATATGGTCGAGGGAGAAAGACCCTCGAGGGTGTCAGACATCTATTGGGATCGGTTCTTTAGTTGATCATTTGGCTGAGGGAGAAAGACCCTCAGGGATGTCTCGGGATTGGTTATGAGGACCAATCATTAGGCCGGAAGTAGGAGACTTCCGAGGATTCCAGATTTTGCCTGGTAAGCTCGTTGAGCTATGATTTGTGTTCGTAACTGTTTGCATGTATACTAGGGTGCTAGATGACTGATGTATCGTATTGTACCCCGGTTGGGGATTCTTACTGAGTATGTTTATACTCACCCTTGTTTTCTGTGGTTTTTCCACGGGTAACTTGTGACAGATGCAAAGCAAGGACGGCTAAGCGGAGGAGGCGATTGATCATGGGAGCTGCCGGCACTCTGACATTTATTATTTGCATTATTTGTTCAGCATGTAGATGGACAGGAGTCCTAGGGGAATGTTGTTTAAAAGTTGTTTAAACTGTTTTGAGTGTTCTTTTATAAATACTGGCCAGGCTTGTTGTTACTCTGTCGGATTTGCTTAATGAAAATTGTTGGTTATGTTTTAAGTGTTCCCCATTCTCAAATGTTTTGTAAAGTTTTAAAATATGAGCACTAAACCGCTTGTTGCCATATTTAACTTGCATGCTGAGTGAGAACCCAGGTTTAGGACCATGTTTTGGGTCGGGTTCTTACATAGAGATTAATGTCTAGAGCTCAAATTATTATGATAAGAGCGTGCAGAAAAGTAAAGCATGAGTTGCATAAGTTGTTGTGATGTTTTTTTAAAATGGATGCGTAAATAAATACGATGCTAAAACTAAAATAAATATGATGCAATAAGTAAAGATGACTAACAATCCTAGAAGATACTACGCGCGCGGGCTAGTCAAAGAGAGTCTTGCTTTCCTAATAAATAAGTACTTCCGCACTTACTGATTTATTGGCAGAGTCAGCTTCCGCTGTGAACTCCATACTAGTAATAGCGCGACACAAGCATTTAGTATAGTTATTCCTAACACTTTAAATGGTGAAAAGCCTTTCACACAACTTAACGTAGCTTACTAGGTCAACATGCAGTTCCTTCTTTCGAACTCACAACAGGGTACATGTGTGGGTAGCTAATTGACGCATATATATATAATAACATGCAGCAGTGTAAAACACCGTGACCTACGCTCTTAGCTGATAACTCTCAAAGAGAGAATATTTTAGGGAAAGAAATATATGCGTTCTTAGAGGGAATACGGAGAAATAACTTAGAAAATCTGCATGCATTTCATAATATCGCATCCAAAGCATGAATCTGCACTTTAGCATAAATCGCGTTCAACTATGCCTAAGTTATGTTTTTAGCAGGATTTCGCGCAGCATCAAGGAAAAGGCAATGAACGGATCACGGAGAAATGCTAAACCAAGAAGGAATTACGATTGACAAAGATTCATCTACAAGGAAAGAATCAGAAGAATCAATTATACAATTAAGGCAATGGCAATCAAATAAATCCCGACAAAAATCATGGAATATGCATTGATGATGATTTGTACAGCTCACCTCTACTTGTGGATCACAAAATTCAATAGTATAAATACCAAAGCAAGGAGCAGAATCCATTGAGCTGGTCGGTTGGCCATAAGCCAATCGAGGGACGTGAGTCTACTGCGAAGAAGCTGATGGTGGTGCTGTGGGAACTGATGACAAGGAGACTACTCACCTTCAACCGTGCTAATTTCATTTATTGCTTTTATTAGGAGTAGTTACAGTACTTAGACATTATTCTAGTCGTAATAAAATCGTTTGATTTAAACTTCTATTTGATGTTCATTTACTATGATTGCGTTATAGGAGTTATGATTATTAAGTATGAATTAAGCATGTTACTGGTGTAGGTCTTTGAATGTTACACTGCTGAGTATTTTTATATATATATATATATATACGTCAATTAGCTACCCACGCATGTACCTTGCGAAGAATCGAAAAAGGAATCTCATGTTGACCCAGTACGCTACTTTAGGATTGACTAAACGGTTGTTCATCATTTAGGGCGTTAGGAATAACCCACTACTACTTACGTCGCCCTGTGCTTAGTATGGTGTTCACAGTGGAGGCTGGTTCACGCATAAATCATGAGTCACCAAAGTGAAATTTTTTAGGGAAGTAAGACATCCAACTAGCTAGTCCGCGCTCTTAGCATTCTCTAGGAATACATAGTTATCATTACTCATTGCATGCATTTTATTTCTTCATTTTGTCTTATCGCATTAAACAAAACAAAACCACTTTTTATATACATTCTATTTTAATTTTCTCACGACTCTGACATAAGTGGTATTTATTATAGACATCAATCTCTGTGGGATCGATAAAATTATATACTTATTACTTGCTGCAATTCTCGACCGCATGCGCGTAAGTGATTCCTATTGCATTAGCATAAGAATTAGTTACTATTCAATATATTAGCAATGGAATCGCGAGGTCACTAGCATACTTCTATTCATGAATAATTCATGAAAACTCATACAGCGCAACCATAGAGATAAACATCAAATAGAAGCTAAATCAAACGATTTTATTGCAACTATGAAATGTTTAAAACTACAAGGGACTCCTAATAAAACTATAAAATGGAATTGGAGAGGCTGAAGATGTGTAGTTTACTTGTCATCAGCTCCTACAAACACCACTATTTTCTTCTCTCCACGATAGGCTTCATTGCCAACCAACCAACTCACCCGTCTCGACTCCTTGCCTTGGTATTTATAGAGTTAATTTACTTGGACGACAAGTTGAGCTGAGCTGTGACATCTCCATTAATACAGATCTCTTAATTTTCAATGGAATTTATTTGATTGACACTGCCTTAATTACTGCTTGATTCTCAATTATTTCCTTATTGGCGTGTCTTTTCCGAATGTGTTTATATTTTGAATTCGTGCCTTCCCCCGCTACTGGTCACCATTCGCGCTGATTATCTTTTTCGCGGTTTAACATCATATGTCCGGCCATTAGCATTGATTAGGCAGTTTACTTGTCCCCAAGGGGTGGCACAATGGTTGAAGGTTTGAGTTTTGATGGTATGCTCCCCTCAAGGTCTCGAGTTCGAGTCTTCCCTGTGTAGTATTCCTTCGATGTCTCTGATACCTGGCCTAGGGACGGGCATGTTTACCCTTGTTTAAAAAAAAAGATTAGGCAGTTTACTCAAGATTTGAGCTAAAAATGCAAAACTATGCTTCTGATGCTAATTTATTAATGCAAGCTGATTTTCTAGGTTATTTCATTGCATTTCGTTTGTTAGCCCTCATTTCCCCCCTTTATTTATAGAATAATGCAAACTAAAATAGCCTAAAATACGCTGTATTTTAGAGCTATCAAACCCCCAAACTTAAGTCATTGTCTATCCTCAAGTAATGCACCGCTTTTTAGTTAGCCATTCTTTTAATTACTTCAACATTTCCTTCTCTTCAAGCTTAAATCCACATTTCTTACTGCATATCATATTCTTAACAAAAAAACTTATTTCTCTTTTCAGTTTTCAAACTTTCCTAAGGATTTAGGTTTAACCTTAAAATCCTCCTTACCTTGTCTGACAGAGTGTCCCTCATCGCATGAATTTCTCACTACTAGATCTATTGTATCGCAATCACTTCTAGTCTAAGTTTTCCCAACTTACTCCGCTAAGGTGGTTTATCTAGGTCTCGTATATCCATTGAGGATTTCAGTTATACTTTATGCATTCCTTTTGGTTCTGTACTCATATCTTTTAAATTCCATAGTTCTTACACTAAATTTCTTGAGCATCAAGCAACTCATCTAAGCAAAGAATTTCAAGCTTGCGCTAATTTTTAGACAGCGGAATACTTAAGGTTCCTTAGGCTTATGCGCCTTTCTTTCACCTTCTTATTTGCTAGAGTAGGTTGATCTTTATTTTATAAACTCTCTCTCTCTCTCTTGATTTTTTCTTTTAAGTTTCTTTTTTTTTCACACTCATTTGGCTATCCTCACCCCCAAACTTAAATTCTTTATTGCCCTCAATGAAGGTGAGGCTTAGCTCCCCCAAACTTAACTATTACTATGATTGTTCAACTCTATCTTAAGCTCTAAGACTTCCTTGCGAATTTTTTGTGCTTTCTGTCATTCATGATAAGGACTATTCTACTGCTAGGTCATATATCTCTATGTAATTTCTGAGAGCTTTGTTATCTTTCTTGTTAATCCGACAACAGTCACTGTGTTTCCATTTCCTTTACTTTCTTCTGCTTTATCTTCCTTTGATAGGAATATTCTCATAATCTTGTCACATCGTTGTGGGCTGACGCCCTGATCAGCATATAACTGTGTGATTGCAAAGGGATAGTATATATATATATATATTCTTGCATTCCACTAGCACATTTCTGCACTTGCATCTCTAGAATCTTTCCCAAGTTGATATTAAGTCCGAGCTTTATTGTGGCAAGCAGCATTGCTTCATCCCTTTTAATTAGTGCTCTATTAGTTGAAGGTATGAATGCTATCTTAATAATCTGCAGCCAATCCTGCATATTCTCTAAAATCATGTATGCTTGCACTAATGTTGGATCATTCCATTCTACTCCCACTATTCACCTTACTGATAGGCTTTTTTGCATTTGCTCTGTGGTTAGAGAGTTAATCAACTATTGCAGAATATTGTAGGAATATTTGGTGCTGCCAAAGCTTTATTCCATGCGGTTGCTCGGTAATCAATGAGTTGACCATTTACTCTTGATAATAATGGTATTTCTTCGATTAAGTTTGCATAGAATTGGTGCACCCACTATGTTCTTGCGTTCAATACCAGGTAAAAGTACTTCGTCCATCCCAAATGATCAATCACGGTTTTAATATCATCAGATATCTTTAATACAATTTTGTGCTTAAATCCCTTACTTTCCAATGCAATACACTTATCCTCAACATTGATAGGAATTGCTGAACTGCCAGCAACACCCTTGCTCTCATAAGATGAATGTGAATGTTGCTAAACCTCGGGTGTTGCTGATCTTTGCCATCAAATACTTCCAGTTTCGTTGGGGGTGTTATTCTCTTCATTCTTGCATGCTTTAATTTATTCTAGATCCTCTTCTATGGATTCATCTTTGTCTTCCTAAGACTCTAGTTTTGCACCTTCCTTTCTCTTTGTCCTTTTCCATGCCAAGGGTGGTTCTCTTCAGCCTTATCCATCAATTCATGTCGTTTTGTGGCCTTGGGAGTGTCTTCTTTGCTTTCCAACATAATATAAGAGGTACCAATTTTCCTCATTTCCACTATTCCCACTTCTGATCTATCGTTGACGTGAACTTTCTCCGATCTCTGGTCCTTACTCATCAGCTGATAACTTCCTGGTTCCAAACTCTAGAGGTGTCAAACTTTGAAACTTTTAACGCTCATTAACCTTTTTACCTTTGATAGTTTTTCCATTCACCTTACGATTTGAAGTCATGATACAGACGAGGATAACAACACATAGCTTTTGATTTTCTTAGGGTCGAAGCAAGAATCTAGTGACCGACTCTTCCACACATTTGGTTTTATAGAATTTGTAACGGTTTTTAGGAAACCTCGTGCAAGGAAAGAAATAATCACAAAAGAAAAACTAAAATTCTACACCTACATTAAAATATTCGAACAAATTCCTTCCTAAACTATGAAAATTTAAAAATGCAATAAAATAATCAAAAAAAAAAAGCAAATGTCAATTATAGAAAAACTTCCTATTCTAATAGAATCCTATAATTAAAGAGAATTTACCACCAACAACACATTTTACCTCTTGTATTATATTTTCATGAAAATTTTTAAAATAATTCATCGATAACATATTTATTTCTATCACTCAACTAGTGATAGAACTTAATTTGGATTTCTATCCCATATAGAAAACTCAAGGAGCAATAGAATGAGTCTATCATTGATTGAATTCTATCACTAATAGAATTCAACAAGTGATAGAAGTCAATTTGGATTTTCTGTTACAAATTAATTATTTTTTATTTTGTGCTATAGATGAAAATATTTTGCTATTTTTTGTTATACATGAAAAATCCCCATAATTAAATTGCACAAAGTCAGAGATACTGGATTTTCGCATTCCAGGAATACTGCTGAGCAGATCTGGGCGGAACCTTTGCGCTGATTCCGCAGGCATAATTCATCCGTGCTTGGACCATTTAAAAAATTTTGGGGCGAAGCCATCTTTGATCGCCTTTTCTTACCTTTCTTCGCCATACACATTGATGTGTAGATTTCCTACCAATCCAAGCATTTACTAGGTGCGAAATTCTGAGTTGAAGCTCATTTAAATTTCTCAAGTGTCACTTCTTCAACTAATCAAATTTTGCAATGCATTTGCTTTTGATAACGATAAAATCTCAGGTCTCATTGCTAGTAGGTTGTGATCTTCAGCGCTATAACTTTCTTCTTTCTGAATAATCGATTCTGCATCTCTTTTTCCAGTTTGATATAAGACCTCATCAAATGGCTCGGCAGGTTCATTACGTTTTATTGAAGATTTTCATCTTCGTTTTGCTTTCATCATTTGAGTTTTGCTCAATATCAAAATTGGAAATTCTTTTGTTTTTCATCACAATGCATTTTATTTCGTCAGCCTCAAGATTGGCAGGGGTGGCAAACCTTACACATGTTACCTCTTGTTCCTGAAATAACATGCAACATTATAAACTCAATGACCTATGCTCCTAACATACTTATATTCATGAATAATTAACGAAAACTCCTACAACACAACCATAGAGATAAACATTAGATAGAAGTTAAATCATATGATTTTATTGCAACTATGAAATGTTTAAAACTACAAGCTACTCCTAATAAAACAGTAAAATAGAATTGGCACGGCTGAAGATGTGTAGTCCCCTTGTCATCGGCTTCTACAAACACCACCATTTGCTTCTCTCCATGATAGGCCTTATGGCCAACCGACTAGCTCACCCGTCTCGACTCCTTTCCTTGGTATTTATAGAGTTGATTTACTTGGACGACCAATTGAGGTGAGTTATGAAATCTTGATTAATGTCAGATCTCTTGATTTCCACTGGAATTTATTTGATTGACGCCACTTTAATTACTGATTGATTCTCGATTATTTCCTTATTGGCGTATCTTTTCGAACATGATTTCATTTTGAATATGCGCCTTCCCGCGATACTGGTCACCATTGATGCTGATTGTCCTTTTTGTGGTTTAACTTCATATGTCCTGCCATTAGCATTGATTAGACACAGTTTACACAAGAATTGTGTTAAAAATGCAAAACTATGCTTCCGATGCTAATTTATGAATGCATGCTGATTTTCTAGGTTATTTTATCGTATTTCTTCCATTAGCGCTCGTTTTTCCCCTCTATTTCTAGAATAATGAAAACTAAAACAACCTAAACTACGCTTTATTTGAGGGCTATCATAAGTTTACAAAGGCTTTACATGGATTAAAACAGGCCTCAAGAGCATGGTTTGAGCTGCTAAGTCCTTTTTGTTTACAATTGGATTCTAAAATTCAAAGGATGACGCTTCCCTATTCTTTCTTCATAAAAATGGGCACCATTGCTATATTCTAGTATATGTTGATGATATGGTTATAACTAGAAGCTCCCCTAACAACATATCTGCCTTGATATCTCAACTAGACAAGCAGTTTTCCCTAAAGGACTTGGAAAATCTAAGTTACTTTCTAAGTGTTCAAATATCTACTACACAAAATGGGAGTTTATTCTTGTCCCAGACAAAGTACGTTGAATTGCTTACTAAAGAAAATATGAGACAAGCAAAGGACATTGCAAGGCTTATGATTAGTGGATCAGTAATCTCGACCTTTAAGAGGAAGAAGTTCACAGACAAATGATTGTATAGAAGCACAATTGGAGGATTACAATATGCTACTATAACTAGACCAAATATCATTTATAGTGAAAACAAAGTGTGGCAGTTTATGAATACACTAACACTAGATCACTAGAAAGCAGTGAAACGAATCCTCAGATATTTGGCTGGCTCACTAAATCATGGTCTATTATTTCAAAAGCCTAAAAACTTAATCTTACAAGGTTTCTCTGACTTCAACTGGGCATCTGATCCAGATGACAAGAAGTCAACTTTAGACTATTGTGATGTTCCAGTGCTAATATAATGTACAATAATTAATTCAAAGTTAACTTATACTAAATGTAATTGGCAATCACTTACGCGCAAGTATACACTGTCGAGAATTGTAGCAAGTAATAAGTATATAAATTTATCGATCCCACAAGGATTGAGGTCTATAGAAGCACAATTGGAGGATTACAATATGCTACTATAACTAGACCAAATATCATTTATAGTGAAAACAAAGTGTGGCAGTTTATGAATACACTAACACTAGATCACTAGAAAGCAGTGAAACGAATCCTCAGATATTTGGCTGGCTCACTAAATCATGGTCTATTATTTCAAAAGCCTAAAAAATTAATCTTACAAGGTTTCTCTGACTTCAACTGGGCATCTGATCCAGATGACAAGAAGTCAACTTTAGACTATTGTGATGTTCCAGTGCTAATATAATGTACAATAATTAATTCAAAGTTAACTTATACTAAATGTAACTGGCAATCACTTACGCGCAAATATACACTGTCGAGAATTGTAGCAAGTAATAAGTATATAAATTTATCGATCCCACAAGGATTGAGGTCTATAGAAGCACAATTGGAGGATTACAATATGCTACTATAACTAGACCAAATATCATTTATAGTGAAAACAAAGTGTGGCAGTTTATGAATACACTAACACTAGATCACTAGAAAGCAAGTGAAACGAATCCTCGAGATATTTGGGTGGCTCACTAAATCATGGTCTATTATTTCAAAAGCCTAAAAATTAATCTTACAAAGTTTTCTCGACTTCAATGGGCATCTGATCCAGATGACAAGAAGTCAACTTTAGACTATTGTGATGTTCCAGTGCTAATATAATGTACAATAATTAATTCAAAGTTAACTTATACTAAATGTAACTGGCAATCACTTACGCGCAAGTA
Organism: Sicyos edulis; assembly: GCA_036507275.1. NCBI lineage: Eukaryota > Viridiplantae > Streptophyta > Magnoliopsida > Cucurbitales > Cucurbitaceae > Sicyos > Sicyos edulis. The sequence goes on from CM071856.1 coordinate 24,347,613, forward strand.
TACACTGTCGAGAATTGTAGCAAGTAATAAGTATATAAATTTATCGATCCCACAAGGATTGAGGTCTAGAGCTAATACTATTAAGATGGAATTGTGCAGAAAAGTAAAGCATGCATGTATGAGTTGTTGTGGTTTGGTTGAAATTGAATATGTAATAAATATGATGCTGAAAATAAATATGATGCAATGAGTAATGCTAACTAACAATCCTAGAAAATTTTAAGTGCGCGGACTAGCCAAAGAGAGTCTTGCTTCTCTAACAAATAAGTACATCTGCACTTAATGATTTATGGCAAGGCCAGCTTCCACTTTGAGCGCCATACTTAGCAACAGCCAAACACAAGCATTTAGTAAGGTTATTCATAATACTTTAAGTGGTGAACAGACAATCACACAACCTAAAGTAGTATACTGGGTCAACATGCGGTTTCTTCTTCCAAACTCACCACAAGGTACATGCATAGGTAGCTAATCGAAGCATAAATAAATAAAATAACATGAAGCAGTGTAAAACTCAATGGCCTACGCTCCTAGAATATTTTTATTCATGAATAGTAAACGTAAAATCCTACAGCACAACCATGAAGATAAACATCAAATAGAAGTTAAACCAGATGATTTTATTGCAACTATGAAATGTTTAAAACTACAAGCTACTTCTAATAAAACTATAAAATGGAATTGGCACGACTAAAGATGTGCAGTCCCCTTGTCATCGGCTCTTATTACACCACCATTTGCTTCTCTCTGCAATAGACTTCATGGCCAACCGACCAACTTACCTTTCTCGGCTCCCTGCCTTGATATTTATAGAGTTAATTTACTTGGCCGGCAAGTTGATGTGAGCTGTGAAATCTTCATTAATGTAGGATCCCTTGATTTTCGCTGAAATTTATTTGATTGACGACCCCTTGATTATTGATTGATTCTAGATTATTTCCTTATTGGCGTGTTTTTTTCAAACGTGTTTTCATTTTGAATTCACACATTTTTGCACCACTGGAAATCGTTCACGCTGAATGTCGTTTCCGCGGTGTAGCTTAATATGTCTTGCCATTAGCATTGACTAGGCACAGTTTGCTCAAGATTTATGCTAAAAACGCGAAGCTGTGCTTTCAATGCTACTTTATGAATGCATGTTGATTTTCTAAGTTATTTTATCGCATTTCTTTTATTATCGCTTGCTTTTCTCTTTTAATTCTAGAATAATGCAAACTAAGGCAACCTAACATATGCTCTTTTTTAGAGCTATCAAACCCCCAAGCTTAAATCATTACTTATCCTCAAGTAATGCTTATCCGCCTAGTTAGCTCATTTTCAGCAGTTTTACTCTTTTCGATCCACTTACGCAATTTTTATCGCATATCATATTTTCAGCGAGAAACTTCTTTCTCTTTTCAGTTTTAAACTTTCCTAAAGATTCAAGTTTAACCTTAAAATCTTCCTTACCATGACTGGCAGATTGTTCCTCATCGCAAGTATTCCTCATTACTCAATCTATTGTATCACAATCACTTCTAGTCTAAGTTTGCCCAACTTACTCCGCTAAGGTATTTTCGGCCCTTATATACATTAAGGATTTCAGTTATGCTTTTCGCATTCCTCTTAGGGCGCACTCATATCTACTAAATTCCATAGTTCTTAGCATAAATCGGTTGAGCATCAAGCAACTTCTCTAAGCAAAAGAATTTTAAGCTTGCGCTAATTCGTAGACAGCGGAATACTTAAGGTTTCCTTATGCTTATGTGTCTTTCTTGACCTTCTTATTTTTTCAAAGTAGGTTGATCTTTTATTATATATATATTTACTCAACACTCTTCGGGCAGCCCACACCCCCAAACTTAAATGTTTCATTGCTCTCAATGAAGGTGAGGCTTAGTTCCCCCAAACTTAGTTATTGCTCTATTCTATCTTAAGCTCTAAGGTTTCCTTGCGAATTTTGGGTTCTTTCTATTGTTCATGATAAGGATTATTCTATAGCTAGCTTTGAATCAAAGGGAACTTAAGAATTCTTCTAATTGAAATTATGTTTCCACTAAATTCGGTTTTGCAATAATCATGCTTAGTCGACTTTCAAAAGGAAAATTGTTGAACTTTATAATAAGGAAAATAAAATAAATTTTATCCTAAATTCATGATCCTAACAAAATAGATTTAGACTACTATGTATTCGAAAAGAAATAAAATGCAGTATGCGCAGTAAAAGAGAACGGGACTTCCATCTAATTTGTTGCATTGCCACCACTATTTCCTTTACCTTTGCCATGCTCCGAATTCAATATTAGTTTTGGAAATTCAGGCCATTTAGAGTATTCTCTTATTCTCATACTCCTAGTAATCTTGCGAATTGATCAACAACATCTCAAATTGTTTCACCAATTCATCCGCATCTAAAACATTCTCAAGTCTTCTCTTTTCTTTATCAATATCTCGACGATCTTCCAATTCTTTTCATAGATTTTCAATAGTCTATATGTTGGTTGCGGCTGCACACCTTGCTTCAAGCATAGTCTAGTGATAGTGTGCGGGTAGAACATTTTCCTGTGGTTAGTCGAAGCCCAACAGTGGAATTGCTCTTCCACTATTTTCCCAAATTAATTTGCAATCTGGTCTTGATCGCAAAGAGCAATAGTGCTTGCTATCTTTGCATTAGCTGATGGCATGATTGAATTTTTTATAAATACGATCCAGCCTTGCAACTGCAGATTGACACACTCTATGGGGAATGACCACCGGTTCTTCCACCTTGTGCTTTCCGTACCAATTTATTTTGGGCACTCTTGTAGCTACTTTTTAGTTGGTATTTTCAATAACTTTTGACATCCTGCTCCAATAACATTAGGAAGGTTAAAATTTTCGTTCCAAGCTTTAGACCTGTAATCTGTTACCTGACCTTCGACTCGAGAGAAAAAATTTCTCTCTTTGTTCAGATTTGCATAAAATTGGCGAACCCAATCCTGTCTTGCATCCTTATTAGGAAAAAATATTTTGTCCATCCCAGACGATGAATCATGGACTTAATATCATCAGATATATTTAGTCCAATTTCGCATTTGAAATCTTTATTCCTTAATGCGATGAACTTTTCCTCACCATTGAAAAATATGAAGGTCGCACCTCTTCTAACTCTAATCTCCATATTCGGTTGCAATTGTTGAATTGTCGGCAACACCCTTACCCTCATAGAATGAACTCGAATGTTATTCTCTTCATCCTCGCATGGTTCGATTTCTTCTGAATCCTCTTCTATTGATTCATCTTTATCTTCCTCTCGCTCCATATTTTCCTTTTTTCCTTGTCTTTTTTCATGTCGAGGGTGATTTTCTTCAACTTTATCCGTCAATCTCAAGTGTTCTTGTCTTCGGGAGTTTCTTCATCACTATTCAACATAATATAAGAGGCAAAAGTTTTCCTCATTTCCTCTATTCTACCAAAGAACTTCCCACTTCTTGTTTGTCGTTGAAGCGAACTTTCTCAACTGGTAACTTCCTGGTTCCACACTTTGGAGGTGTCGAAGTTCGAAACTTTTGACACTCAATAACCTTCTTACCTCTTGTAGCTTTACCAGACACCTTACGATTTGAAGTCATAATGAAGATAAAAACACAGAGTCTATGATTCTTTAATATCGAAGCAAGAATGCAGTGATCGACTCTTCCACACACAAGTTTTATATAGAGTTGAAAATATTTTCAAAAATCCTTATGCAAGGAAAAGAATAATCACAAAAGGAAAAAGTGAGATTTTGCACGTATATTCAAATATTCGAACCAATTCCTTCCTAAAAATGAAATAATAAAAAAATATTGCAAATATAGAAAAACTTCCTAAAATTACGAAATCAAGAATAACTTAAGGAAAAGAATAAAAAGAAAAATGCATAAATAGAAAAACTACCTATTCTAAAGCAATAAATACATTGCACAAAGTAAGAAACAACTGATTTTTGCATTCCAGGAATGCTGGTGAGCAGATCTGGGTGGAACCTTTGCGCTAATTCAGTCTGGCATAGTCCATCCGTGCTTAGGCCATTTAAAAAATTTTGGGGCGAGGCCATCTTTGATTTTCTTTTCTTGCCTTTCTTCGCCATGCACCTTGCTGCATAGTACCAACCCAAGCGTTGATAAGGTGGAGAGTTTTATGTTGAAGCTCATTTGAATTGCCCAAGTGTCGCTTTCTCGACGAATCAATTTCTGCGATGCGTGTGCTTTTGGGAATGAGAAAATCTTAGGTACCATTGTTGGTGGCTTGTTATCTTCAACGCTATAACTATTTTCCTACTGAATAATCAATTCTACATCTCCCTTTCTGGTTTGATGTAGAACCTTCTCAATTGGCTCGGCAGGTTCATTACCTTTCATGCCTTCTTGTTGAAGATTTTCATATTCAATTTTGCTTTCATCATTTGAATTTTTCTCAGTATCATCATTGGAACTTCCTTCATTTTTCATTACAATGCATTCTGTTTCATCAGCCCTAGAATTGGCAGGGGGGCAAACCTTGCCCATGCTTCCTTTAGTTGTTTATAACGACGCTCTTGTTTTCTATCAATTTCTGCAGCAAGCTGTAACTCCTTAGTTTCTCTTGCCCTCACGATTGTGGCCAGTCAAAAATCTTTTTATGAGAGTTCTCCCTCACTAAAAACATCCATCGATGCTCATCTATTAAGTACCTCAGCGTCTAGATATATCGTTTTTGCCCGTATACTACTTACTAAGCTTTCTGTTGTTTGTTTCGTCAAAGATTGTGAATTCTCATTACTGGGCCATTGAGGTTCGAATATAATATCACTATCCCTCTTCCATTGTCTTCGTCTTAGCTGTTCTTCTTTTTCTGTAGTTGCGTCCCCTAAAGACTGCCCATGAGTATACACTGGTCTCCTAGTGTCTCATGCATATCCCATACTGTTGCGATCTCCTAGTATAGATGCTGCTACAATCTCCACCAAACTGTGACTAATAATCCCAGTTGGACTTCATTGAATAGAATTGTGTTGTGTTGATCTCCTACACATAGCGTTGTTGTTGAAATTTGTATGTCTGCTGCGGAATGCTATAATGCTTCCATTGTTGAATGGCAAAATGATTGAATGCCATTTTTTATGCTCGTACTTGTGGTAACGTATTGTTGTGGGACTCTTTTTCCCTATTGGTTGTATCGACCTGAATCTCGATTTTCCTGAAATTCAAGAATGCAACCTTTTAAATAATAAAAACTACTCTTCTCCTAATGATGTTAACTCTAAATAATCAATCCCAGGCAACAGCGCCAAAAACTTGATCGGTACGATTCTGGTGCTAATATAATGTCTAGTAACTAATTCAAAGTCAACTGATGCTACGTGTAACTCCGAATCACTTAGGCGCAAGTATACGCCATCAGATATTGTAGCAAGTTATAAGTATATAAATTTTATCGATCCCACTGAAATTGATGTCTAGAGCTAAAATTATTAATATGAGAATTATGCAAAAAAGTAAAACATGATTTGGATAAGTTGTTATGATTTATTTTGAAAATGAATGCGTATATAAATATGATGCTAAGACTGAAATAAATATGATGCAATGAGTATCCATAACTAACAATCTTAGAAGATAATATGCACGCGGACTAGTTAAAGAGAGTCTTGCTTCCTTAACAAATAAGTTCTTTCGCACTTAATGATTTATGGAAGAGTCAGCTTCCGCTGCGAACTCCATACTAATAACAGGGCGAAGCAAGCTACTAGTAAGGTTATTCATAACACTTTAAGCGATGAAAAGACTTCCACACAACCTAACGTAGCATACTGGGTCACATACAGTTCCTTCTTTCGAACTCACCGCAAAGGTACATGCATGGGTAGCTAATCGACGCATAATAATAATAATAATAATAATAATAATAATGATAATAATAATGATAATAATAATAATAATAATAATAATAATAATAATAATAATAATAATAATAATAATAATAATAATAATAATAATAATAATAATAATAATAATAATAATAATAATAATAATAATAATAATAATAATAATAATAATAATAATAATAATAATAATAATAATAATAATAATAATAATAATAATAATAATAATAATAATAATAATAATAATAATAATAATAATAATAATAATAATAATAATAATAATAATAATAATAATAATAATAATAATAATAATAATAATAATAATAATAATAATAATAATAATAATAATAATAATAATAATAATAATAATAATAATAATAATAATAATAATAATAATAATAATAATAATAATAATAATAATAATAATAATAATAATAATAATAATAATAATAATAATAATAATAATAATAATAATAATAATAATAATAATAATAATAATAATAATAATAATAATAATAATAATAATAATAATAATAATAATAATAATAATGATAATAATAATAATAATAATGATAATAATAATAATAATAATGATAATAATAATAATAATAAAAATAATAATAATAATAATAAAAATAATAATAATAATAATAATAAGCAACAATGCAAAACTCAATGACCTACGCTCCTAGCCTGCTTTTATTCATGAATAATTAACAAAAACTCTTACAGCGCAACCATAGAAATAAACATAATATAGAGGTTAAATCAGACGATTTTATTGCAACTTCAAAAAGTTTATAACTACAAGCTACTCCTAATAAAAACGGTAAAATGGAATTGATGCAGATGTCTAGTGTGTAGCCCCCTTGTCATCAGTTTCCACGAACACCACAAGTGCTTCTTCCTTAGAATTGGGTCTAATCTTTAGATCAGATTTGGGCATATGACCAGCTCACTCGACTTAGGCTTTCCTTCGATTATGTATAATGTTGATTACTTGCTCGGCAAGTCCGAATGAGCGAAAAAATCATCATTAATGCAAATCTCTTGATTTCTGCTAGAATTTCTTGATTTACATCGTCTTTTATTACTACCTTGAATTTCTGCTTTGTTTCATTGTTGACGTAATTTCTCGAATGCAACTGCCATGTCAGTGTGTGAATCCTCAGTGCGTGTTGCCATTCGCATTTCTTAGCCCCTCTAGCGTACCTTTTAGCATATTCCTGCATAATACAACCTTTCAGCACAATGTATTCAATATTTATGCTTTTTTTTTGCAATCCTGCGCTTTCAATTCTTAATTATGAATGCATGTTGATTTCTATGTTCTTTTATCGCATTTCTTTTGATAGCGCTTGTTTTTCTCCTTTATTTCTAGAATAATGCAAACCAAAACAACCTAAAATATGCTCTATTTGAAAGCTATCAATAAGCTAGCTCACTTGACATCACTCTTGAAATTTTTTTGATGAATCACATGGCAATGCTAGGAGATACGACCTTCATTTATTAAGAATCATCCACACATAAACTACAACTAGTGAGGCTCATCCACACCACTCTTGCATGTAGTACGACACAACCTAACCCTACAATCAACTCATATGCGCCATGTTATCTTGCAAAGTGTGATCAATAGATTCTCTACAACATCACACTATCACACTAAGAGGTATGTCCTCTAACCAGTAGTGAACAATACTACATATCCAACACATCAGTAAGGTACCTTCCAAGTGTCACATTATCAAGAAAAATTTGTCCCCAACAATGGTGAAGCTAATTTCACCAGCATCCACACCCTGAAAAGGAAGCGAACCACCTCTGCTTTCTATCATCAATATCGAGAAACTTCACTATTTTAGGGTTATGAAGAAATTCATATTCGTACAATACACAAGTCTATAGAACCAATACCCTAGGCTCTAATACCAACTATAACACCCCAAATACAACAACTAAAGATAACAACTTGAAATATAAATTTTGAGTCTCGAGTCAAGCTACCACCTTCTTAAGACCCACCAATCACAATCCAGTCTCATCAACTCAGCTCTAAAGAAACTTGCCAGATTTAACATCATAGCAAAGAGTGAGTATATGCATGCAAAGTAAGTAACTTTTCTATGCAGTAAACTACCATTCATCAGCGTAAGCTAAAAAGTCACATTAGTAATTCCCAAACACAGATCAATCCTGTCCATGGTACTCGGCATCTCACAATTGACTGCCTTTATAGACCACCCTATTTGGCATGCATATCACGTACTCCACTCTAGAGTACAACTCTCTACTGTAACACTTGTTTTAGTAAAAAAACAAAAAAGAAGCTTCCATAAGAAGCTTGTCATTTAAATAGAAAAAGGAATTAATAACAATAATAATGGAAAGAGAAAGAAAAAAAATACTAATATAATAAAAGTTAAAAAAAAAAAGAAAAAGAAAAAGGTGTGGCTTTATTGAAGCTACACATCTTAGATATTTGTTTATAAAATTGTAAAAAAAAAAAAAAAAAAAAAGAAGGGAGGCAACCCTCTTGAGAAAGGGGAAAAGGAAAAAGGAAGCTTGAAGAAGAATTTTGGAGAAAGTTCTTGGTTTGATTTGCTATTTTGGGTAAGTTTCTTCTTTTTTATTAAAATTAGCATAAAATGGTGAAAGTTCTCATTTGAATTTCTTTGTGAGCTTTCTCTTTTAGCTTGAAAAGATGATGGGTTTCAAGATTTATTTTCATATATATATATATATATACATATATATTTAATAAGAAAGAAAAGACATATGTTGTGGTAAAGAAGGGAGGAAGAAGATGAATAGTAAAAATTAGAGAGAAGTTGAACTGATTTCAATATGGGTATATGTTTGGGTTTCAAGATTTAATTCATATATATATATATATATATAATAAGAAAGAAAAGACATGTCGTGGTAAAGAAGGGAGGAAGAAGATGAATAGTAAAAATTAGAGAGAAGTTGAAGTGATTTTAATATGAGTATATGCTTGGGTTTCAAAATTTATTTAATATGCATATATATATGTTAATGAGTAACTTAGATGAGAGAAAATTTAAGCTTAACATATTTTAAAAGGATTATGCTCCAATTAGTTGTTGATGTTATTTAAGTTATAATTTTCAGGTTACAACAAAAAGTTCTTGACAATAAATTCCTTGGTTTAGTGGGGATCTATTGTCGACATATCGCGTCCTAGGTTAGTAGGGTATATTTGGGGCGGGGTGTGTCATCTACTCACTATGAGAGTACCAAATTGGTAAGTCACACCACACTATCAGAGCATACATATGACATACACCACACTAGAGTGCACCATTACTGCACACCATACTACTAGAGCAGTATTCTCACTAACTACACATCGTTCTAGGGAAATCCACCCTAGGTTCTCTCCACTTAAAGAAAACCACAATAGTACCACTCACACTTGACCACTCTCTTGGCTCTAATAATCACCATAAAACTATGGTTACCAAAACCTGAGTACCTAGAGGTTCTCACTCTCGATCGTACGTTTCAACACAACTGTTTACTACTTGAATGACCATTCCCTCCTAGATCGTCGTACTTGTCACTTTATGACACCTCTTAACCTTTCTACAACCAAACCTAACCTCATAAACCGAGCTCAACTCTCCACTCTTTCAACTATAACAGAGAAATATGGGGCCCATATACGACATAATCATTCCATTTGAAACAGAGTCATACACTCTAACTCAACTATATAGTGGTCTTCCAACATCAATTCTCTACCAGCTCACATAATTCATCGTATCCACGTTGAGGTAACGCTTCTGATTCTTACAATGTACTATTAATTAATTCAAGCAACCACAAACATGCTAACTTAACCTGAATAACATCATCTCACCTTGGAGTAATTCTCCTCACACTAATCTCACACTTAAACAGTTTATATCACCATTACAGCTACTAGCTCCTCATACTAGTTTCACGCTTGAACAACTGATCTTGCAACTTACATGAATAAACCTTACTGAGTTAAGAGTATGAACACAAAAAAATAGCTTCCAAAGCCTTACACTACATTGGTCCGATAGCTTATCAAGCCTCATTTCTATCCACTTCATCTTTCAGCAAATGAAACACATTTCATCATTCAGCAGGTCAAATCACATATACATACTGAATCATGCTTTGACTTATCTAACACCATTCAAACATATACCAACTCACACCATGAACAATCGTATATAGCTTAGGTGCATTATAATATCTTCAACCAATAAGTATAACCACACTCTTAAACGAGTGAGCCACAACTAGTAACTCACCTCACATTCTCTAATAACTTTAGCACAACCAACAACTTACCATGCACTCTCAAATGAGTGGAACACCACTAGCAACTCACACTACACCGTCAAATGAGTGAAACACAACTGGTAACTCATCATGCACCCACAAATGAGTGATACACTGCTAGAAACTCACCCTACACCCTCAAATGAGTGATACACGCTGGAATATCACTCTGCACCCTCAAATGAGTGATACACACCAGTATCTCACACTGCACTCTCAAAGGAGCAATATATGCTAGTCTCGCACATCGCACTCTAAGTAGAGTGATACATGCTAATATCTCACACTGCATTCTCAAAGAAGTGATACACGCTAGAATCTCACATTGCACTCTGAGAAGAGTGATACACGCTAGTATCTCACATTCCACTCTCAGAAGAGTGATACATGCTAGTATCTCAAATTACTCTCAAAAGAGTGATACACGCTAGTATCTCACACTGCACTTTCAGAGAAGTGATTCTTGCTAATATCTCACACTACATTCTTAAAAGAGTAATACATGCTAGTATCGCACACTACACTCGAAAAGGAATGATACTTCACTAACAAATCAAACATCTCTCTAAGAAATAACAATACACCACAAAAAATCCACACGACACTCTAAAAAGATTGTAACATCAATGAAACTCACCCTGAATTCCTAAACATTCATACAACAAATAAGAATGCATGTAACGGCCCGGAAATTTCATCCCGGTCTTCCCGGGAGGCCCAGGGGCATTTTGGTAATTTTGGGTCGGGCCGACAAGGCCGGTTTTGAAACTTTAAATTGCCGGAAAAATTATGAGTCGATTTGAATGGGATCGGGCATTTTGGTGAAGGCATTTGGGCTTGGAAGAATGTGGAAATAAATAGGGAATTAAATAGCGCGTCGAGTGAGATTCGAGCCAAGGACGTGTCGCGTGCTAGGCACGGGGCGCTGCCAGCCGAGCCACTGGGCGCGTTTGTTAATCTAAACGCGCTATCTTATATTTATGCCTGTTTGAGGCGCGTTTTAATATAAAAGCAGAATTTCGCCCGATTCCTTCCCCATTTTCTCTTCTCCTTCCTCGCGATTCTTCTCCGACCGACCAGCGTTCCTTCGCGAATTTCTCCCTCGCCGACCTCGATTCAGCCGGGCTTCTTCCCCAAATTCACGTCGATTTTGATTCCGAGCAGCAGGTGAGCTTCGTTCCTTCTCCTTCTCCTTCTCCTTTTCGGCGATTTTCCCCCCTATTTCCGATTTCCATTTTTCCGGCCGAGTCGAGGTGAATCGTTGGGTGGTTTTTGTGCAGCTTGCGTAGGAGAGTGCGTCCAACAACTATCGGCCGTCGAATCTTCGCCAAACGCTCGAATTCGGATTTTCTACTTCGCCCCTGTTCGCGCGCAGAAACAGAGCCACTGCTGCCGAGCCGCGCCGCGCATCGCCTCGCGCCCGCGCGCACGCCTCGCCTAGCTCCGTGTCACGCCGCTCGCCCGCGCGCGCCCTCTCGCCTCTGCATCGCTCGCGCCCGCGTCCGCGCCCAACGCTCTGTTCGTCCGCGCGCAGCTCGCGCCCCAACACTCGTCCGCGCCCCAGCGCGCCCACAAGCCCATTTCTGCGCCCCAGCTCGCCCAGCCAGCCCCGTTGCTGCCCCGTTCGTGCAATCGGCTCGTTCGTGCGTTCTTCGTGCCTCGTGAGTTGCTCCCGAGCTGAGCCTCGTTTATTTTATTATATTTAGGCCTATTGTGTGATTTTTGTTGTGATTGATAGGTTCTCGGTAGCTAGTTCGGGTTCGTTCGCGCTTAGGATTTCGTGTCAAATTGTCCCGACCAAGGTAAGGATTTCTTACCGGAGTTGTGTGGACCTCGCGATATATTATGCGATTCTTTGATTGATTGCTTGTTTGTGTTTATTGACATGTGTAGCTAGGTTCTCTAATCTGAATTCCCGATTAGCATGATTTTTCCTGATTTAATTCTCATGTTAATCCATGCTAGGCTGTTCCTTTCTAGCATGCTCGTATCTGTTCCTTGCTTCGTAGTATCATGCTAGGCTCGTTGTATTCTTATTGAGCACGTATTGGATTTTATGGAATTGTTTCTTCGTTTGCTAGGGTAGGTTAGAATTGCGGTAGATAGCATCATCCGGCCCGATGCATAAAGTACCTTGCATCCATGGCGGGGACGTCGAGCAAGTCATTCCGCCCTGGACCCCGTGAGGATTAGCTAACCCAAGCGGTAGGCCCCGCAATCTTGGGTGAGGTGGCGAGTTGTTAATGCCCCAACGGTCGGGATGATGACTTGGCATTGCCTCGCCCCCGGCGATCGGCACGTCCTCGGCGTGTTCGGCCAGTAGCCCCCGATTGCCACTGTTAAAGGCGGGGACGGCTTCTGGTGTAAGCCTACCACGACCGTTCCTTGGCCCTAGGTGCGGTGGTTCAGCCGACATAGTTTACGTGTCGTGTCTCACACCCCTATGTCGGTGACACCGATCCAAAGATTTAGTTAAGCGTGATGATTGGACATGGGCGACTTGCCTCTGACCCGGCACCCCATAGTTCGCAGCAGAGCACGCGGTGCATGCTTACGCTCATTACTGCGCCGATGGGAGAGCTCCTCGGGATTGTGAGCGGTGTACCTTTCGTCGGCGATGAGATGCGCCGAGGCGGGACTTGTTTCTCGTATAGGCGCGTCGTGTGTGATATTATTTCCGGACTAAGACCCTAGTTGGCATCCGAGGCCCAAGTATGGGCTAAGCTATGTGCTCTATTACGTGTTATATTCATAGCTTGCATACGCTCATCGAGATGACCATGTATATCGTATTGTACCCCGGTTGGGGATTCTTATCGAGTAATTCGTTACTCACCCTTATTCGTGATTTTCCACAGTGTAATCGTGGTGCGCGACAGATGCTGAAAGGAGGAGCTGTGATCATGGGGCCCGATCTTCCAACTCGATTTTTGTATTATGACTCTTTGTGTTTTGTTTTCCCCTGAATGCATGTAGAGAGGCACTGAGCCCTAGGATGTTTTGTAAATATTTGTGGATTCCAGCATTTTGTATCTGAACAGGTTTTGAATGGTTTTTAGTAAATCTCTGATCAGAGTAAACTTTGGAAATGTATTTATCTTGGAATAGGTGCTTGGAAACAGGGACAGGTTCCAGGGGAATTGTCTAGTTTTTTTAAAGGGGTTATTTTGAATGTTTTTGTTTTAATTGGAATCCGAAATCATGTCTGTCTAAATGTCCTTTACTTTGAATGCATGCATTGGGATAAGGGCCCATTTAGTGCCCTATTCGGGTAGGTCCCTTACAATGCACAAGAAGTAAAAACGTAGCTATTTACCTCAAAGAAAGAGTAGAAAAGTACACATCACCCAACACTTCGAGCTTTGAGCTCTAAGAACCTGCAAATGATTCATCACTCAGAAATGGCACCATCGGCTTCAGTCAAAAATAGAGGATGAGAAGAATGACGTCATTTCATTTAAAGAAACGAAAAACACACCACTAAAGCATGACTCAGCGGCCATGCGCCTCACACCTAGAAGAAAAAACATCGTCATTTTGTTCCAAGCCAAAATGACGTCACGTGGACTTGGTTAATATTTAACCTTTCACTTTTTTTTCTTTAGGATCTTACACTTGAATTTTTTAGTTTAGGTTATTTTTATTCCCTAAATTTTAAAATTTTACCCATTTATCCTGAATTTTCTCTAATGCTCAAGGTGAGACACTCTTTATAAATTAATTTTTTTAAAAAAATTATTTATGCAAAGCTAACGCCAAAGACCAAAAATAGAGCCTTAATAGTGCATGCTTATGGGCAAAGTGAATCTTAACAATGGCAATGTTTTCTAAGTGACATATAAATATTTATTTATTTATTTCGAGTTTGACAATATATGTGGTTGGAAACTTGAACAACTCATAATCGTTTAAGAATAAAGGTTTTAACGCATAAACCAGTTCACCTATGGTACAAATTTTGACAAGTTCTTACTTATCTTGGTAAAGGTTGAGCTTCTTTTATTTTCCGAACTGATGAATAGGTATGTTTAGGTTAGAATCGTATTCCTTCAACGTTCAAAAAAGAAAGATTAACGTACATCTTTTTCATTTTAGTAAACCATAAATCTAGTTTACTTATCGAATGGGTTGTTAGGATAGGATCTCACAAATATCCCGCATTGGAAAGTGGGAGAGTCCAACATCAATATAAAACAGATATGAATTACTCTCCTCATTGCCAATTGGTTTTGAGGTGTAACCCCATATTCTTTAATATGGTATCAGAGCCCATAAAGCCCAAATGGGTATCAGTCCAAGGGGGCATGTTAGGATGAGATCTCACAAATATTCAACATTGGAAAGTGGGAGAGTTCAACATCAATATAAAAGATATCAAAACCAATTCATTTTTAGGTGGATCGGTGGCGCATTAATCCACTTCCACTTCACGGTCACATGAAATCGGTATTTTTGATCCCATTCCCCCAAGTACTCAAAAAATAAAAAAATAAAAAAATCTAGTTTACTTAATTACCACATAATAGTATTAAAGATATAACTTAAAAAGAAAATATTAGTCAATATAGAGATATATGTGAATACCCGATTAATAACTTTTAGAAAGGAATAAGATCCCATATTCCTAAACTTCCTATAAAGTGGTAATCTTCTAAGTAAGTTTTGCCATCTCCAAACTTTGCACCAAATCCTTAGTGTAACAATGTCTCATATATCAAATGAAGTTCACCATGGCCAAGCATCTTATCTGTCTGAAGACGAAGCAAATCATCTGATCAAGAAATATGACAAAAATGGAGATTCAATCCTCACCAAGGAGGAGCTGACTGATTTGATCCTTTCACAAGCATCACAACCACATGGAGCTCATATAGAAATAGTGACCAAACATCCAAAAGAGCATGCTAAGGTTGTTAAAGAGAAGGAAGTTGTCAAGCCTGAAAAGAAGCCCGCTAAGGCACCCCCTAAGCCGTATAAGATCAAGTTCGATCGGGAACAGATCAGGGAGATCTTCTTAGAGCACGATATCGACGGTGATGGTTGTCTCACTGCAAGTGAGATAACAAAGGCCTTTGGCTGCTTGGGTTCAATGCTTCCCTTCCACAAAGCTCATTTTGGTATCAAACTTGCTGATGCTGATGGAGATGGCCTTATTGATGAGGATGAGCTTGAAAAACTCGTTGATTATGCAGATAGAGTTATCAACAGGAAGTGATGTGTTTTTAAGTTATCTATTAAAATATATAATGAAAGCAAGATGTTGAATAAAGTGTTTTTTTTTTATTGGACTCCTCCTGTGGCTACTTGGTTTATTGTATTTGATCATCTTAAGTTTGTCTTTTTACTGAAGTTGTACCTTGAGAACAATTTATGAAAATGAAGAAAGAATCTGTTGTGTTCATATTTAGAAGTTAATTTTTTTATATATGCATTTTTGTGGCTCTCATTTGTTTGATATATATATATATATGCACACAAACTGGGTTAGTCATTTGTGTATCTTCTAAATATTTTTGTTTGAATGCACTTTTCTTGCGAGATATGTTTATTTAGGCTAATTTTTAATTATCGAGGCTCAATGGCGCACTTGGTTACCATGTCTGGTGTTAATACATTTCAAATTTACGATCACGAGTTTGAGCTCAAAAATTGGTATTTGGCTCTCATATTATTTGAGAGCAGTTGTGCCCTCTATGTAAGGTTTGTTGGTCTCCCTTCTGCTAATTTGTACTAAAAAAAAAAAAAAAAAAAAGCTAATGCTTAATTACGTTTTTGTTTCATTTGTTTTTTTTTTTTCATTTATCATTTGTTTAAAAGTAATTGGGATTTAAGAAACTACTTTCTACCAAATGGGTCACTGGTGCGATAATTTCATTGTCTGGTACTAAATTAGTTCAACATTAGCATCATAAGTTCGATCCCGATAATTGGTATTTGTCCCCCCAGTATGTACTAAAAAAAAAAAGAAACTGCTTTCTTTTTATTCATTTTATTTTATAGAAAAACTATTTTTTTTAATTAAATATTATTTCAAGGTGGAAATTTTGAATTCTTAATCCTTTTTAGTTATAAATTCGTATTCTATGCAAATTGAGTTAGATTCAGGTTGACAATTACTTTTTATATGTTTTCATGTATCGATAAAGTTTACATTAATCTATTAATACAAAAACTATTTTTATTATCTTTCTTAAATTTTAGAGTGTTATTAGTTATAATTAATTATTCAAATATATTCTTAAAAAACAATAATAATATATTATTCAAATAGAAAATGTAATTATTAAATATTAGTAAGATTACTCACTGTTATTAAATTTATAGTTACTAGTTAGTTTAGAGGTTATGGTTCAAAAACAACAAGACCAAGACTCTACTCTATATTGTGTATAACTCTAAAAAAAGAGGTTACACGTTTAAGTCTCAAACTCTAAAATATTGTTAAATTCAAGAAGACAAAATGTCAAAAAATGTTATGGCAAACTTAGATGTTACACATTCGCGTCCCCATCAGATATATGTTAATAAATTATTTTTTTTTTTTAAATAAAAATATTTTTATATTAATATTAAAAAAATTGTTTAATAAATATTTATTAATCGAAATAAATTAGAAACAAACAGAATTCAATATTTAATAATAATATTATTATTATTATTGTTTTAAAGAGTATTATTGATTTGATATTTTTATTCTTTGTTTTTACTCTTTTTCCCTAAAATTCCATCGACAATATATTCGTCAATTTACATCGCTTTTTATAATTATATTTCTTTCACTGAATCACACTTTTTATCTTTGAAGAATTTTACTAAATCACACTTTTTTTCTTTGAAGACTTTTACTAAATCACACTAATTGAAAATTTAGAAAGTAAACTAACCAAAATAAATAGTTGTTTAGATTTGTTTCAATTTAACTAAAACCAACCAAAATAAATAGTTGTTTTAGATTTGTTTCAATTTAACTTTTAGTAACAAAATTAAAAGTAGATCGGTAAGTTAGTTAAAGAAAATGACCAAAGCTAAAAGAGTATTATTAAAAGAAGATGTGTAGTTCAACACATCATGTTATCGGTAGGATGTTGAGATCTTGAGAATGGATAATTTAAATCTAATTTATTTGAGAGCAGTTGTACCTTGTTTATAGGATGTGTGTCTCCCTCCAACTTATACTTAAAAAAAAATGTTAAAAGTAGATGTAAGTTTGTTAAAGTAGATTAGTACTATTATTACTATTACTATAAATATTATTATTACTGTTACTATAAATATTATTATTACTATTAATACTATTATTATTACTATTAATACTATTATTATTATTATTATTATTACAACTATTACTATTATTATAATAATAATGATTTTTATTAATATTACCATTAGTATTATTACTGTTATTATTAGGGGTACTTTTAGGAGTAGGTTAAATTAGAAAAATATTTACAATACCAGACAAAAAAAAGATTTTAGCAATCATAGTCATACCGTACACAAATTATACGATATAATTAATATATAATATTATATTAATATACAATACTATACTAATAACATATAATATTGTATTAATAATACATAATAATCTATTAATAATACAAAATAATGTATTAATACCATAAATTATTATATTATATGATGAATATTAATTATATTGTATATTTGACTATGGATACAATCATTTCAAAATTTTCCTAGATCTGCAATTATTTTGTGAAATTAGACTATTCACCGTAATTTCCCTTATTACTATCACTATTATTATTGTTGTTGTTATTGTTATTTTTAATATTATTAAAAGAGACTAAATGGGTCGGTGGCACGATTGATTATCTAGTTTGGAGTTAATCCATTTTTATTCCACGATCCCGAGAAAGTTTTTTTTCATCACACTAATTGACAATTTAGAAAGTATCCTTACCAAAAAAAAATAGTTGTTTAGATTTGTTTCAATTTAACTTGTCGTAACAATTTTTTTTTAGAACGTTGATCGATAAGCTAGTTAAAGAAAATGAGCATAAGCGTAAAAAAAAAAGAATTAAAATTGGTTTTCTATATTCATGATATATAATTTGATGCAAAAAATAAGTGGAATAATTCATTGTGACAATTTATGAGTTGATCGAATGCTTATTCTCAATCTCATTTAAGTGCATGAAGAAGTTGGTTGTTTTTCTTTTTGTTGAAAAATAATATTGTTTGTTTGGTTACTTAGGGGGTGCTTGATTGGGAAAATTTAAAATGAGTATTTGCTAACTACTTCTCATGAAACTATATTTAAACGAGTTTTTGTAACTACTAAAAATAGTTCGTAATTTCTAACCACTCATTTCTAATCATTTATTTATAATTATTCAAAATAACTCCTCATTTCTATGCACTCATTTTTAATTATTCATTTCAAATTTCTCAAAATAACTCATTTTTAACCACTCATTTCAAATTATTCTCTTTTTCACTACTCAAAATAATTATTCATTTTAAATTCACATCCAAACAAGTCATTGCTCTAACTCCTCTACAAAAACAGCATCTAAACGAGTTTTTAGCTAAACTCTCATTTTTTAACTACTCATAATTACTCCTCAAAATAACTTCTCAAACTAATTTCTCATCCAAACACATCCTCAATCCGTGAACACAAGAGCAAAGCAAGAAGCACAATTAGTATTAATTGTTATTTGTTATATTTGTTATAACAACTTTCACTCTATTTTACTCAACCTTTATGGATAGGTTTCTCTCATAAATCTCACTGATAAATTTTCTAAGACCTATTATAGAAAAGGCTAAATGTAACATTCTTAGTGCAATTAAAATACATATTTCAATCTAAAATTTATCTCGGTATTAGGGCTATTTAATAAAGATGACAACCTTTCCTAAATCTCGACATTGTTATAATACTGTCCACATTGTATATATAACCCTTATGACTTTACTTTTGGTTTTACTCAAAATGTCTCATACCAATGGAGATGGTTGTCATCACTCATATACTCATGATCTTCCCCTCATCCATCGAGTCTCTCCGAGGCTCATATTCTATGTTCGACACTTGAGGATACAATCCTCCTTGAACAAAGACCGAGCTTTTCCTCAAATAGTCAATCTGTCTAGGTAACATTCCGACAAACTCTTATTCTCTTGAGAGTACAACTCTTGTCCGACCATGACTATATATCTGACTAACTCCTTTTCTCCTGAGAGTACATCATTTAGTCAATTTTTCTAGCTCATATGCAGACCAAACTCCTCTTCTTTTGAGAGTGCACAACCAGTCTGGTAAATCTACAACAAATTTGCGTATCAGAGCTCCAAACATCTTTATCCTACACTAGGGCATACTACTGACATAACGAAGTTATAAGTGGCCATAATACCAATTAATAAGGATGACAACCCTTACCCTGAATCTTTACTTTGGTATGATAGTGTCTACTTTGGGCATACACCCTCAAGACTTTTTTTTTTATTTCAGCTAAAAAGAAAAATATCAATAGAGATGGTTATCGTCACTTATATACCCATGTTCTTTCCATCATCTAACTAATGTGGGAAAACTTTGGTTAAATTCCAACATTTTTTAAACTCATGTCATCATTTATTTTGATCCATTAACGAAGTAGGAAGAACATTACCCGTCCTCCAATCCCTTCACTATTGCGCGCAGCATCTACCCATTACTACCAATTTTCAAACATATGTAACTTTTTTCCTATATTCATTTAGATTGGCCGAACTATGTCCAATGGAGAGAGTTTAAGTCTTTGCCATTCTTAGAGCTCATGCACTTTATCGCCACATAGATGACAAAGTTACCCAACCCGACCAATACTTTTTCATTACCACTAAAACTGCAAAATCATTTTTCAATAGAGTCGCAAAGAGAAGAAAACCTAGATTATTTATAGTGGACATGCCGGGATCAAGTGCTGATTACTCTAATTAATGTTACTCTTTTTCACTTTTATCCTTCTCTCACTTCACTACTACATCCACATCTTGAGAACTGTGGCTTTCACTCTAGACCAAGTATTCCTCCTTAACTCCCTCCATTTTGGCCTTATGATCTTCCTTGTATACTGTTCAAAAAAATCAATAAAAAAAATTTAGAGAAATTTTCTAGAACAGTGAAACACATAGTTGACAAATTAGCATTGCTTTAATTAAAATCAATGAAGAAAAGACCGTATTACATATTCTAAATAGCATGTCAACTAAATATGCTCCTTTCATAACCATTCGAACTCGATGTATACCCATCACTCTCAGAAAGTTAGAAGTCCTTTGAGCGAGGTTGAAGAAAACCTGATTGCAAAAAAATCACTTTGTGTTGAAGTAGAACCCACAACCATGACGACTTTGAATGAAGATCTGGGCCCAAATTTCCCATTAATGGTCGCTAGAATAATCGCTTCAAGTTGAGAAGGTCACAATATATAGCTACAGTCAAAACATTGTGGAAAGATATAGAGGATCTATTAGAGTATATTACAAATATTACTCGTGAAAAAAAGAAGAAGAAAAATGTGAGTTAGACCTTGGGTGGTGAAGCACAAAGGATCAGACCAACCTCTGAGCATTTTCCTGTTCCTTGGATAACATGACAAAGAACTAGTTGTGTTTCCTCCTATCTGTTGAAATAAACTTAAAATATATTTTAATGTATTTTTGGAATAGTTAATTTAGGAATTAGTCGGTAGACAATTCAAGATATAATGGATTGTTAATATAGGAGATTAATTAAGGAATTAGTAGATTTTATTGACTTAGCAATTAGTAGGAAATACTTATGAAAAGAACTTGGAGACCAAGTTTGTAATAGGCTATAAATAGGGTGTTCCTTCATTGAGAATAGTAGAGAGAGAAAATGTGAAAGCAAGAATAGAGAGTTTTAGAGAAAAATAAAGTAAAGTATTTTGAGAATTTGTGTTTCATTGTTTGTTTTTTCGAATTTAGATTTTAAAAAAATGGTATCAACGCCGATGCTGAATCTGATGGGTCAAATATCACTGCCATGATTGATGAAGGCGAATTATGAGAATTGGAGCATTCTGATGAAAGCGCTTCTTGGATCCCATGATGCATGGGAAGTGGTCGAAAAAGGTTTTGTAGAAACAGGGGATACCACAGATTATACGGCAATTTAAACCAAAGAATTGAAATAGATGCGTTCGAAGGATAAAATAGCATTGTACATGTTGTTCCGTGCAGTTAACGAATCGAGATTTGAGAAGATTGCGAATGCAACTACTTTAAAAGAAGTGTGGGATACTTTAGAGAAAGTGTTCAAAGAAGCTGAACGAGTGAAGCAAGTGCGTCTCCAGACTCTTTACAGCGAGTTGGAAAATATAAAGATGAAGGAGTCGGAAAGTGTTTCTGACTACATCACACAAGACGGTGGTGAATCAACTCAATCGCAATGGCGAAAAGCTAACGGATGCGCTAGTCATTGAAAAGATTATGAGATCTTTGATGGATAATTTCGAGAATGTGGTGTGCACGATAGAAGAGTCAAAGGACCTTGCTACGCTCACTGTTGATGAGATTACTGGTTCTCTTGAGGCACACGAGCAACGCAAGAATAAGAAGAAAGAAGAGACACTTAAACAAGCGCTTCAAACTAAGGCGTTAATCGAAGATGAAGAGGTACTTTATTCTAAAAAAATTTAGAGTAGAGGTCACAGTCGTGGAGGTCGTGGATATGGTCTCAGTAGTCAAAGTGACGATTATGATGCGGAAAAGGGTCATACGAGTCAAGCGAATTGGAGCGGAAGAGGACGCGGTCGAGGAAGGGGCGGTAGATCGAATCAGTCAAATATTGAATGCTACAAATGTCACAAGTATGGTCACTACGCGAGTGATTGTTATTTCAAAAAATGCTACACTTGCGGTGAAGAAAGGAATTTTGCGATAGATTGTTGTGAGAATAAAAAGGTTGAAGAAACAAGCAACTTAGCAGTAGAAAGAAATGCGAATGAAGGTGTTCTTTTGATAGCGCATAAAGAAGAAAGCGGCAACAATTATATTGTGTGGTATCTTGACTCAAGGGCAAGCAACCATATGTGCTGATATGAGCATATGTTCAAAGAGATGCGGAAAATTGAAGATGGTCATGTTTATTTTGGCGATGCGTCAAAAGTAAAGATAAAAGGCAAAGGTACGATTTCTTTTGTGTAGAATGATGGATTGATAGGATCAGTCCAAGATGTTTATTATGTACCAGATCTTTAAAAAAATATTTTAAGTTTGGGGAAACTCATAGAGAAGGGTTATTTTGTATTTTTGAAAAACCGGTTGTTGTTTTTAAGGAAAAAAAAAATAGCGTTTAGTCGCTCAAGTAGAGATGGTTAGAAATCGCATGTATAGGCTAAATTTGAGAAGTGTGTGAGAAAGATGTTTGTGAGTCGATATAGAAGATAAAGCAACATTGTGGCATCTTCGTTTTTGTCACCTACATCATGGTGGATTAAGAGAGTTAGCAAAGAATAATATGGTGCACGGGCTATCAAAGATGGACTATGACGAAAAGTTTTATGAAGAGTGCGTGCTTAGCAAGCATGCGAGAACCTTTTTTCAAAAGAAAACAGAATAACGAGTAAAGCAACCGCTCGAGACGATTCATACGGATATATGTGGACCGATTACCCCAGGTTTCTTGAGCAACAAGAGGTACTTCATATGTTTATTGATGATTTTTCACGAAAAACTTGGGTGTATTTTTTGAAAGAAAAGTCAGTGGCATTCGAGGCATTCAGAAAATTCAAAGTGAGGGTGGAAATGAAACTGGTAGATGGATAAAAGCTATGCGATCTAACAAAGGTGGAAAATATACTTCGACGATATTTTGGAAGTATTGCGAGGAACAAGGTGTAAGACAATTATTAACTGCATCATACACTCATCAACAAAATGGTGTGGCTGAGAGGAAGAACAAAACCATCCTTGACATGGTTCGAGCAATGCTGAAGAGTAAGAGTATGCCAAAGGATTTTTTGCGGAAGCAGTGCAGTGCGCAATATTTGTGCAAAATCGATGTCCACATGTGAAGCTAGATGATAAAACGCCACAAGAGGCATGGAGCAGATGAAAGACGATAGTTTCACATTTTAAAGTGTTTAGTAGTGTGGCCTATGCACACGTA
Source organism: Sicyos edulis (assembly GCA_036507275.1). Taxonomy (NCBI): domain Eukaryota; kingdom Viridiplantae; phylum Streptophyta; class Magnoliopsida; order Cucurbitales; family Cucurbitaceae; genus Sicyos; species Sicyos edulis. The sequence continues at coordinate 24,370,970 of CM071856.1, forward strand.
CCTGATTAGCAAAGAACAAAGCTTGAAGATAAGAGCAAGAAATATGTGTTTATTGGCTATGGTGAAAGAACAAAAGGATACAAGCTACTTTACCCAATAAGCAAGAAGGTGATGGTAAGTCGGGATGTGCGAGTAAATGAAGAAAGTGAATAGGACTGGAACAATTCGATGGAAGTTAGTATCGAAATTGGAACTTACGAGCATGCACTTTACACAAATCAGGGTGGAGGTCATGCGATATTTGTTGCTCTTTATGTTGATGATTTGATTTTTATGGGTAATAGTAATGCGATGATTAAAGAGTTTGAGAGCACGATGATGCGAGAATTTGGGTTGACAGATTTGGGCCTGCTGAAGTATTTCCTTGGTTTGGAGGTTTAACAAGAAGATATGGGAATCTTTGTGTCGTAAGAGTAGTATGCGAAAGAGATCTTGAAAAAGTTCAAAATGGAAAATTGCAATCCAGTTGCAATACCATTGGAACCAAGTACGAAACTTTTGAAATTTGATGGAGGAGAACGTGTAGATGCGATCAGATATCGAAGTTTGGTGGAGAGCCTTCACTATCTCACATGCACAAGGCCAGACATCGCATTTAGTGTTGGCATGGTTAGTCGGTTCATGGAGGAGCCAGTTTATTTGCATTGGAAAGCATTGAAGCAAATTTTGTGATGCATCCAAGTAACAGTGTCACTTAGGATGTTTTATTCGAAAGCGAAAGAGTACAAGTTGAATGGATACTCCGACAGCGATTGGTGTGGAGACATAGACGATCGGAAAAGCACTTCGGGATACACATTTTTTATGGGAAACACATCATTTACACGGTTGTCAAAGAAACAACCAATCGTGATGCTATTGACATGCGAAGCTAAATATGTTGTAGCTTCTTGGTGCGTTTGTCATGCAATATGGGGTGAACATTTTGTTAAGAAAGATGGAGCTAAAGCAGATTGGTGCGATAGTGATTCAAGTAGACAATAGATCAGCAATTGAGTTAGCGAAGAATCTAGTGAATCATGAAGGAGCAAGCATATTGATGTTCGTTTTCACTTTATCCGAGAGCATGTGAAGGAATGCGTGAAATTGAAGCATGTAGCGAGTCAAGATCAATTTACGGATATATTCACAAAGTCGTTGCTGAAAGTATTGTTTGAGAAATTCAAGAATATTAAGTTTATGGGGGAGTTTTGTTGGAATAAACTTAAAATATATTTAAATGTATTTTTGGAATAGTTAATTTAGGAATTAGTGGGTAGACAATTCAATATTTAATGGATTGTTAATTTAGGAGACTAATTAGGGAATTAGTAGATTTTATTGACTTAGCAATTAGTGGGAAATACTTATGGAAAGAACTTGGAGACCAAGTTTGTAATACGCTATAAGTAGAGTGTTCCTTCATTGAGAATAGTAGAGAGAAAAAATGAGAATGCAAGAATAGAGAGTTTTAGAGAAAAATAAAGTAAAGTATTTTGAGAATTTGGGTTTCATTGTTTGTTTTTTCGAATTTAGATTTTAACACTATCAGAGTCAATTACTACATGGACATCATAAAAAAATTCTTCAAGATTTTTTTTAGCATATGTTAAGAGCGATGAATTTGAGAAAAAGATGTATGGAATATCTATGATCATTGGAGAATTACTTCTGAATATTTTGAGAGATTCAAAGTCCTATGTGGGATCGTCAGATTTCAGATAAAATTTTAATCACCTAATTTTATAAAGGACTACTAGTGAATAACAAGGTAATGATAAATGTCACAGTTTACCAAAAAAAAAAAAAAAAGCAGTTGTCGATAGAAAAAGCCATTAGAAAAGGAATATGATGCTCTCTTAAGCAACAATAATTTTTCACTTGTTTGTCCTCCTAGATGCAAAATAAAAAGGTTTTCTTAATAGGAAAGTTACTAGATGCAAAATAAAAAGTCTTCTTAATAGGCAAATTGCAAGATGCAATGCTATGTCAGTAGCTAAAAAAAAAAATTCATCAAAACGCAGACATTGACTATTTTGAAACTTTTAGCTCTGTCACCAAACCAATCTACAATTAGGGTTCTACAATCTTTAGCCTCGGCATACAAGATGGAAATTTCGCCATCTAGATGTTATAATGCATTTTACCATCATCACTCAACTGATGAGGCTTATTTGTCACACAATCTCAAAGTTTCAAAATTAATTCAAGAATTGGTGTGCCCTTAGTATGTAAATTCAATAAAACTTTTTATGGTCTTAAACAAGCCCTTCAACACTTTGAATAATTGTTTAAAACAATTTAATTGAGTACGATTTTTCATATTTTCAAAAGCTGACACATGCTTGATTTCTTCTAAAAGTAAACATGTTTTTTACTACTCTCAAATATCGATTTTTAAGATAAAATTTGTTATCGTAAAATTGAATTGGATTACAACCAAGCAACACACCATCAACCCTTTCGATATAAACTTTAGCATGTTTGTTATAGGTTGGTATATGTGAATGACATGATTGTTATTGGTAACTCATATCAATTTATTAATACTTTAATTTCATCGCTACATTTTTTTTTCACTTAAAGATCTCAGAACTTTAAGTTACTTCTTAATTATTCAAGTAACAAGAACAAAAGATGGTGGCTTACACTTATCACCAAAGAAATTTATTAATAAAGTTCTTGTCTGTACTAACTTTTCTGACTCTAAACCAATTTAAACATCTATGTTATCTACTCCTATATTGTCGGTTAGAATGATTGATACTTTCCAAGGATCTATTTTTGTATGAATCATCGTCAAGAATCTTCAATACATTAAGTTCATTAGGCCCGAGTTATTGTTTTCCATCAATATGGTGTGTCAGTTTATCTACTCTCTTTCTACAACTCATTGGAAAGTCATCAAAAGGAACTTTTGTTATTTGAATGGTATGGTCAACATTAGTCTACGCATAAAATGTACTAAGAAGCTTTAGTTTCCATGGTTTTGCGTATATAAATTGGACCTCAAAGCTAGATGATCGACGATCAACGTCAGGGCATTACATTCTCTTTTGAGGAAATATTATATCTTGGACAGCAAGAAGGATCAGGTCATATCCCGATTTAGCACTGAAGTTGAATTTTCGTGCCTTGCTAATGCAACCACTAAGATATTATGGTTAAAGGCATTGCTTACCTAGATTTATGTGCAGTCTACAACCCTTCCTATCATATTGTGTGGTAAACTAGGCATTGTGCATCTTCGTGCGAACCCATTTCTTCATCCAAAAGGCTGCTAAGAAAGTCGAGTTAGAAACCTACTTTGTACAAGATTTAGTTCTTAATAAATTGTAAAAAATAAATTGGATAAAAAAATAACAATAAGAACACAAATTCTTAAAAAATACTTTACTTTATTTCTCTCTCAAACTCTTTGCTTTTATTCTCTACATTTTCCTCTACAATTCACAATGAAGAAATACTCTATTTATAGTCTATTACAAACTTGTTCTCCAAGTTCTTTCCATAAGAATTTCCCTCTAATTGCTAAATCTACTAATTTCTTGATTAGTCTTCTAAATTGACAACCCATTAATTCCTTAATTTTCTACCCACTAATTCCTTAATTTAACAATTACATTAAAATATATTTAAGTTTATTCTAACAAAACTCCCCCATAAACTTAAATGCTTCTACCATCTGCCATGCCAATCATCTTCTTGAATTTCTCGAACAATACTTTTGGCAACGACTTTAAAAATGTACGCAACTTGATCCTTGCTCGCTTCAACGCCTTTCAATGCGTATAAACTGGCTCCTCCATGAAATGACTTACAATGCCAACACTCAATGCGATGTCTGACCATGTGCATGTGAGAAAGCGAAGGCTTCCCACCAAACTTCTATATTTGCTTGCATCTACACGTTCTCTTCCATCAAATTTCAAAAGTTTTGTACCTGGTTCCATTGGTGTTGCAACTTGATTGCAATTTTCCATCTTGAACTACTTCAAGATCTCTTTCGCTTACTACTCTTGCGATACAAATATTTTCATCTCTTCTTGTTTAACCTCCAAACCGAGGAAGTACCTCAGCAAGCCCAAATCTGCCATCCCAAACTCTCGCGTCATCGTGTTCTTAAACTCTTCTATCATCACATTACTATTGCCCATAAATATCAGATCCTCAACATAAAGAGCAACAAAAATCGCATTACATCCACTTTGTTTTGTGTTAAGCGCATGCTCATAAGGACACTGCTTGTATCCGTTCTTCTTGAACTACGTATCAATGCGAGTATTCCACGCTCACGGTGCTTGCTTCTATCCGTAAATCGTTTTCTTCAATTCTAGCACTTTCTTCTCTTCTCCAATTTTTACATATTTGGGTGGTTGCTCAATGTACACTTCCTTTTCAAGCATACCGTTCAAAAATGTCGTCTTAACATCCATCTGATAAATCGACCATTTAAATTGCGCTGCTTGCGAAATGAGCAATCTGATTGTCTCCATTCTCGCAACTAGAGCAAAAACTTCATCATAATCTATTCCCACTTTTTTCTTGTATCCCTTTGCAAAAAGTCTCACCTTGTATCGCTCTATCTTCCCTTGCACATTCATTTTCTTTTTTAATACCCACTTCACACCAATCGACTGACTTACATTCAGCAATTCTATCAGTTTTCATGTTTCATTACGCTCAATTGCATTGATCTCCTCATCCATTGTCGTTCACCACTTTTCATCTCTCACTGCTTCCTCAAAACTAATACTTTCTGCATCTGCCAAAAGACATACAACATGCACCTCATTTGTGGCATAGTAAAGTTCTTGGAAACTTCACATTTTGGGTTGTTGCGATTCTTCTTCTTCTTTTACTTCTTCTTCAGTTGTTTCAGTCTCTCTAGGCATACTCATTGATGCAACGTCTGGTAATTCTCCAACTTCGTTGCTGACTTCCATCGAATTGTTCCAATCCCATTTTCTTTCTTCATTTACTCGCACATCGCGACTCTTCATCACTTCCTTGCTTATTAGGTCAGGTAGCTTGTACCCTTTTGTTCTTTCATCATAACCAATAAACACATACTTCTTGCTTTTATCTTCAAGTTTCGTTCTTCGCTGATCAGGTACTTGTGCATAAGCCACGTTACCAAACACTTTAAGATGCGAAACTGTCGGCTTTCGTCCGCTCCATGCCTCTTGCAGTGTTTTATCATTTAGCTTTGCATGTTGACATCAACTTTGCACATAAACTGCGCATTGTACCGCTTCCGCCCAAAATTTCTTTGACATCCTTTTACTTTTCAACAATGCTTCGAACCATGCATGAATGGTTCTGTTCTTCCTCTCAGCCATGCCATTTTGTTGAGGAGTGTATAGTGTGGTTAGAAATCATCTTATACCTTGCTCCTCGCAATACTTCCTATACACCATAGAAGTATATTCTCCACCTCTGTCAGATTGCACAACTTTAATCTGTCTACCAGTTTCCTTTTCCACCTTCACTTTGAATCTTCTAAACGCCTCGAATGCCTCTGACTTTTCTTTCAAAAATACAACAAAGTTTTCTGTGAGAAATCATTATTAAACGTAATGAAGTACCTTTTACTGCTAAAAGAATCTGGGGTAATTGGTCCGCATATATCTGAATGAATTGTCTCGAGCGGTTGATTCGCTTGATATTCCACTTTCTTCAGAAACGAGGTTCTCGCATGTTTGCTGAGCACACATTCTTCACAAAACTTTCCATCATAGTCCATCTCTGGTTAGTCCGTGCACCATATTCTTCTTCGCTACCTCTTTTAATCCAACATGATGTAGGTGACCAAAACGTAGATGCCACAGCGTTGCTTTATCTTCTACATCGACTCGCAAATATCTTTCTCGCACACTTCTCAAATTTAGCTTATACATGCGATTTCTACCCTTCTCTGTGAGTTGCCCCAAACTCAAAATATTTTTTTTGAGATCTGGTACATAATAAACATCATAAACTGATCCTATCAATCCATCTTTATGCACAAAAGAAATCATACATTTGCCTTTTACCTTTACTTTTAACGCATCGCCAAAAGAAACATGACCATCTTCAATTTTTCGCATCTCTTTGAACAGATGCTTGTGTCCGCACATATGGTTGCTTACTCTTGAGTCAAGATACCACACAACATCATTGTTTTAGCTTCTTTCTTTATGCACCATCAAAAGAACACCTACATTTGCATTGCTTTCTAATGCTAAGTTGCTTGTTTCTTCAACCTTTTTATCCGCACAACAATCTCTCGCAAAATGCCCTTCTTCACCACAATTGTAGCATTTGTCAAATTAACAATCACTCGCATAGTAACCATACTTATGACACTTGTAGTATTAAACATTTGATCAATTCGACCTACCGCCTCTTCTTGGGGCGCGTCCTCTTCGTCGCCAATTCGCTTGACTCGTATGTTTCTTCTCTGCATCTTAACTGTCGCTTTGACTACTACGACCGTATCCACGACCTCCACATCCGCAATCTCTACTCTGAAATTGTTTAGAATATAGTACATCTTCATCTTCGATCGACACTTTGATTTGTAGCGCTTGCTCTAGTGTTTCCTCTTTCTTCTAGTTATTGCATTGCTCGTGTGACTCAAGAGAACCAGCAAGCTCGTCAATAGTGAGTGTCGCAAGATCCTTTGACTCTTCTATCGCGCACACCACATTCTCGAAATTATCTGTCAACAATCTCAAAATCTTTTCAACAACTCAGGCATTCGTTAGCTTTTCACCATTGCGATTGAGTTGATTCACCACCATTTACACGCGCGTGATGTAGTCAAACATGCTTTTTGATTCCTTCATCTCTATGTTCTCCAACTCGCAGCGAAGAGTCTAGAGACACACTTGCTTCACTCGTTCGGCTCCTTTGAACACTATCTCTAAAGTATCCCACGCTTCTTTTGAAGTAATTGCATTGACAATCTTCTCAAAGCCCGATTCGTCAACTGCACGGAACAACATGTACAATGTTGTTTTCTCCTTCGAAAGCGTCTCTTTCAATTCTTTGGTTTGAATCGCCGTATACTCTGTGGTATCCTCTGGTTCTATAAAACCTTCTTCAACCACTTCTCATGCATCATGAGATCCAAAAAGTGCTTTCATCTGAATGCTCTAATTCTCATAATTCACCTTCGTCAATCGTGGGAACGATATTTGACCAGTCACGTTCGCCATAGGCTCTGATACTAATTTGTAAAAACTAAATTCTATAAAAACGAAAAAATAAGAACACAAATTCTCAAAAAGATACTTTACTTTATTTCTCTCTCAAACTCTCTGCTTTTGTTCTCGCATTTTCTCTCTACATTTTCCTCTACAATTCACAATGAAGGAACACTCTATTTATAGCCTATTACAAATTTTCTCTCCAAGTTCTTTCCATGAGAATTTCCCACTAATTGCAAAATTTACTAATTTCTTAATTATCCTTCTAAATTGACAACTCATTAATTCCTTAATTTTCTACCCATTGATTACATTAAAATACAAGTTTATTCCAACATAAATGACTAAGAATCAACACCTTTTTTGTGATCGAGTAGCTAGCTGAACCAATCGCTAAAACCTTTTTCTATTTGGAATTTTGTCAACATCAAGTCCAAGATCAACAATTCTTATGCATCTCAAAAGTTTAAGATGTGTTTTATGAGCTGAAGTTTGTAGTGTGGTTTTCTGTTATTTGTGTCGATAATTGTTAGGCCTTATTTTTCTCTCTACAAAAGTTTCTTTTTCATTTCTTCCATTTCTCTCTTAGAAATAATTTCTCTCAATCTTTGTCTTCTTTTAAAACTTGATTGTTCAATAGTTGTATAATAGTGGACTCCGTTGCATGTGCTACAAGAGATTAGTACATCGATCTAATTAAGAAAATTTAGCGTGGGATAAATTGACATAAATGTATTAATGACTAAAAAATTATAATTTTGAATTTTACCTATCCCAATTTGTAACGGCCCAGGTTTTCATCCGGTCTTCCAGGTATGCCCTAGGGGTATTTTGGTAATTTGGTCGGGCCGTTATGTTCTTTTTCAGTTGCTAGGGGTATTTTGGTAATTTGGTCGGGCCGTTATGTTCTTTTTCAGTTGCTAAAATTATTGAATGGACTTAAGTAGGATTTTGATGCTTTGTGGATGTATTTGGGCATGGTGAGATGCAAAAGAAAAATTGAGAATTAAAGTGTAGCAGTTGGGTTTCGAACCCAGGTGGTCTAGAAGGTTAGTTATGTGTCCTTGCCAGTTGAGCTAGTGAGAGTTCTTGTTACTCTTTCCGCGGCATATCTTGGTTAGCCTTGAGTTCTTTGGGTTTTGGTGCATTTGATTAAAAGAAGAGAAAATAGGGTTTTGTGTTTTCTCCTCCAAATCACCATAGCCGCCCAAGCTCTCTCCTCAAGCAGCTCCTCCTTCGTTCGTCATCTCGGCCAGCCGAGCAGCAGCCCTAGCCAGCAGCAGCGCCTACCAGCCCTTGCCCATCGCCAGGCCGCAGCCGAGCAGCGTCCAGCCCTGCCGTCGAACGACCAGACCCCGTCGCAGCCGCCCAGATCGCCCAGCCGAGCTCTCGCCCGCTCGTCCTCGTCCGCGTCGCAGCTCCAGCACCCCCGCGCCTGTCGCCGTCCCAGCTCGTCCGCTTCGCCAGCAGCCCGTGCGCCCAGTCCGAGCCCAGCGCCCGCGCGCCCTTGCCGTGTCGCTCGCCCGCCCGCGTCCAGCCATCGTGTCTGCTTGTCCGCGCCCTTGCGCCTGCGCCCAGCCAGCCCTGCCGCCCAACAGCAGCCACGCTCGTGCAGCCTGTCCGTCCGCGCGTCAGCCGTGCCGCGTGAGTTGCTCCCGAGCCGAGCCCTGTTTATTTTATTATATTTAGGCTTATGGATTGTTATTGTTGTTGTGTTTGTTAGGTTCTCGTTAGCTAGCTCGGGATCGATCGCAGCTTAGGATTCTTGTGTGTAGTTTCCTTCCGACCAGGTAAGGATTTCTTACCGGAGTTGTGTGGGCTCTGCGATGTATTATGCAATTGTTGTTTGTATGCTTGTTTGTGTTTATCAGCATGTTTAGTGATAGGTGATCTGTTCTGAATTCCCGACTGGCATGATTTCTTATATTGTTTCTTATATCTGTTCTTGCTTCGTAGTATCATGCTAGGTTCGTTGTATCTATTGAGCACGTATTGGATTGTTTGCTGTTGATGTTATAGTTTAGAGTTCAGATAGGTAGCATCATCCGGGCCAGAATGCATAAAGTACCTTGCATCCACGGCAAGGACGTACGAGGCAGTACTCCGTCCCTGAACCCCGTTAGGGTTTAGCTAACCCTAACGGTAGGCCCTACAATCTTGGGTGAGGGTGGCAGACTATTAAATGCCCCAACGGTCGGGATGATGACATGGCAATGCCTTGTCCCCGGCAGTCGGCACGTCCTCAGCATGTTCGGCAGTAGCCCTTGATTGCCACCTGTTAGGGCAAGGATGGCTTCCTGGTGTAAGCCTACCACGATCGGTTCCTTAGCCTCAGGTGCGGTGGTTCAGGTTGACATAGATCACGTGTCCAGGTCTCACACCCCTATGTCAGTGACACCGATCCAGAGATTTAGTTAGGCATGGTGACTGGACCTGGGCAGCTTGCCACTAGACCCGGCACCCCCCACAATTTGCAGTAGCATGCGGTGCGCGCATACGCTCATTATAGCGCCGACTGGAGAGCTTATCGGGATTGTGAGCCAGTGCACCTTTCGTATCGACAGTAGACAGGCTGAGGCCGAGAATTGTTTCTCGTATAGGATCGTATCATGCGGTGGATTTTTCGGAGTAAGACCCTGAGATGGCATCCGAGGTCTATGTGTGGACTTAAGCTATGTGCTCTCTTCTGTGTTTATAGCATACCTTTATGCTAGATGACCATGTATATCGTATTGTACCCCGGTTGGGGATTCTTACTGAGTAATTCGTTACTCACCCTTATTTTGTGGTTTTCCACAGGTAACCATGGTGCGAGATAGGATGGCTGGAGGAGGAGCTGTGATCATGGAAACCCGTTGTTTCGAACTCTGAGTCTTTTATTTATGTTTTCATGTTTTAAATGTCCTCTGAATGCATGTAGTTGGGCACGAAGCCCTTAGGTTGTTTTCTGGTTGTTGCCCGGATTCTGACACTGATGTAAACCATTTTTGGATTTGAATGTGAACTAAATCTCTGATCAGAGTACGTTTTAAATTGTATTTGGATTGGAGCAACAGTACTTGGAAAGCAGGACAGTTCCAGGACGTTTTGTTCTTGTTTTGAATGGATGTTTTATTGTATTTTGTTTTAATTAGAATCTGGCATTCAACCTTGCATATTATTTTATAAGTTTTAAAGCATGCATTGAGGTAAAGGCCTATTTTAGGACCCCATTTGGGTCGGGTCTTTACACAATTACTTTTTAATAATAAAAAAATGTCTATATCAAATAAAAAAATAAGAAGTCATGTGAATAGGAAAAAGTAATAACAATTAGCAAAATAGGCTTAGGTTTTTTTTTTATTATTGGAAATAGGCTTAGGTTTAGCTCATAAAGAACAAAAATAGAAAAATAATATTTAAACTCATATCTTTTTCCGTACCCTAATATTCAACCTAAACTAAATTTGAAAGTAAAGTAATGTTTACTTAATTTGCATAAGCTGATTTGAATTATCCATAAGAATGTTAACAATATTCTATTGGGCTAAATCATTGAATCTAATTCCTACACAATATGCAAGAAAATATGGTGCTTTTATTCCTTTCATATTTTCACATTTTAATAAAAATATTCTATCCATGACATACTGTAGGACTATCAACATTACATTCTTTGTAGTTAATCTCAATATATTTATTTGGGTCTCGAAGCGATAACCAACTGATTATTAGGACCCCGTTTGATAACTATTTAATTTTTTGTCTTTAGTTTTTCAAATTTAAGCCTATTCGTACTTAAATTTCTTAAAATATATTTCATTTTTCCCACAATATATCTATCTTTCCTTAAGGAAGTAAGAGAAAACTAGCTAAATTTCAAAAACAAAAACAAGCTTTTGAAAGTTACTTTGTTTTCCAAATTTTAGTATGATTTTTAAGAATATAAGTAGGATGTAGATATCCAAGTAAGAAAAAACATATCGTAAGATAGTTGTTACATGCATAAATTTCAAAAATAAAAATTTAAAAACAAAATGGTTATCAAACGCGGTCCAAGTGATCCATTATTCTATTGGAATACTATTCTATTTCGCAATCAAAACATATTTAATGTCTCCAATCACATAGTTATATTAAAAAATATATAATATAAAAACTAGCTACCTCTTGTCTCAAAATTATATTTTTTTCCAAAATTATTGAGATACTCAATTCATGTAAATTGGTAATATATAGATATAAGAAAAAAGAACACAACGATAAGGAATTTGAAAGTTCCTCTCCAGTCCCTTGAATAAATCATTTAATGAAAATGATAGGTTATGAGTTTACTTAATTATGACAACTTGTTCTTATTGTATTTAAACACAGATTAAAGTGCCCATTCTAGTATAGTTAACTTCAAATCTTTTCATCATGGTTAATATTTTATGACTTGCATAAACTATATGCTAGACTTTATTCTATCCTCAAGTAGCTAAACCTCTCGTTGAGATTTTGACCCCACAAAACAAAAACTAATTTCCCACCATTAAATAATGAATAAGATTCCCTAAACTAATTCGTTATAAAGAGCAATCTCTTCCAAACTTCTTTCCCATCTCAAAATATCACATCTAAAATAAACAAAACCAAACCCTTCTTTTTCTTGAACAATGGCCATCTGCCAACATCATTTTCGAACTCAAGAAGAAGTAGACACTTTTTTCAAGAAATACGATAAAAACCGCGACGGTGTTATCACTAAAGACGAGCTGTTTGAAGTGCCAAGAAACCAACCAAAAGGCAAAGCCAACAAAGTTAAAGTCCAAAAAGTGCCAATAAGAGCTATGCAGAAGCAGGGATCGGGTCCGAATCTAAGTCGAGAACAGATTAAGGAGATTTTTAGAGAGCACGATATAGACGGAGATGGTTTCCTAGACTCTGGAGAGGTAACAAGAGCATTTGGTTTCTTAGGTTCGATTCTTCCATTTTACAAGGCACGTTATGGCCTGGCCTATGCGGATGCTAACGGAGATGGGCGCATCGGTGAGGATGAGCTTGACCAACTCGTCAACTATGCTCAAAAGCTTTACCAGAAGTGAGTTCATAAGTTATAAGTGAAATTCCAGTTATGAAAAAAAAGAGGCTGGTTTTAGCACCTTATATTATGGTATGGTGGAATAAATGAAATGATATTTCATAAATAATTATTTATGTTTTTTACTCAAAAAAGTATTATTATGTTTGTTTTAATTTAGAAATATTAAGATTTACATTCATAATGTTAGTGAAAGAATGAGTTATTGAATTGATTGATGAGGAGATGATTTATTAAGAGCAAAAAGGCTTTATATATATACATAAAGTAGAAACAAATTGTTCTAAAAATCAGTAAAAAAATCTGGTAACAACCAGCTAACAAACGAGCTAATTAAACTCCTAACTATAAGGAAACATATTCAATAATATTTACAGAAAAATACTAAGTCAAATCAATCTAAAAAAGTGATTCTTAACGGTCCTCCTTGTTTAGATGCGCAATTTGATCTTCAGATTTGCAGTAACAAAGAGTCACATCACCACTCTTTTGAACTTCTCGAACAAAGAATAACTTGATGTTGAAATGCTTAGTTTTTCCATGAAAGACTGGATTATTGGAGATCGCAATGGTGGCTTGGTTATCAACTAGTATCTCAATGCTTTGTTTTTGCTCTAAGTTTAGATCAACGAGAATTTTTCTAAACCAAAGAGCTTGAATAATAGCGGCTATCGCAGCAATAAATTCTACCTCGGTAGTGGATTGAGCTAGGTTTCTTGCTTTCTTGAGCTCCAAGAGAACATGCCTGATCCAAGGCAAAAATAGTAACCAGATGTACTCTTCACTGTCAGTGAAACCAATCAGTTTCATTTCTTTGTGTTTTAAGAACTTCACTCCATAGTTCCAAGTCCCCTTGATGTCTCTGATGACTCTCTTTGCAACTCTCATGTGAGTCTCATTTGGACAATGCATGAATCTAGAAAGAATTCTTACAGCATTTAAGATGTCAGGTCTGGTTGCTGTTAAGTACATCAGACAACCTACCAAACTCCTAAACTCAGCTTCAATAACTTTGGCAGAACCATCATCTTTGATAAGCTTGTCTTTTTTATTCATAGGAGTATTCATTGCTTTGCAATCTTCCATCTGAAATTTTTTAAGTATCTCCTTTGCATACTTTCTTTGACATATGAACACTTCATCTTGGCTTTGCTTGATCTCAATGCCAAGGAAATATGACATGAGACCAAGGTCTGTCATTTCGAAGACCTTTTTCATTTCCAGTTTGAACTAGTTAATTTGCTCACAATTGCTTCCTGTAATTAATAAGTCATCTACATAAAGAGAAATGATTAAGGTATTTGTACCTTCATGCTTGATATAAAGTGTGAGTTCATATTGACTTTTCTGAAAGCCAAGACCTACTAAATGAGATTATCTATTTGACTGTACCATGCTCGTGGAGCCTGTTTTAGACAGTATAGAGCCCTTTTAAGCAAGTAGACTTTATCTTCATTGCCTCTGCTTATAAAACCTTCAGGTTGCTCGACAAAAATTTCTTATTTCAAGACTCCATTTAAGAATGCAGATTTAATGTCTAATTGGAACACTTTCCAACTCTTTTGAGCAGCAAGAGGTAGCAACAGTCTTACTATGTCAAGCCTAGCAATAGGTGCAAATGTTTCTGAATAGTTGATTCTAAAAACTTGTGCATATCCCTTTATAACAAATCTTGCTTTGTATTTGTTAACTGAACCATCAGGATTTAGTTTTGTTCTGAACACCCATCTTACTCCAATTATCTTCCTATTTAAAGGTCGATCGACCAACTCCCAGGTTTTGTTTTTTTCGGTCATCAAAAGCCCTTTCTACATTGCAGCCATCCAATGTTGACTTCTTTTTGTATCATGAAACCCTGCAGGCTCACAAATAGCCACATTACACCTTTGATAAATATCAGACAGCAACCTTGTACCTCTGACAGGTGCATCATCAACCAAAGCATCTTGTCTTTCATCTTCAGATTCTTCTAGCATGCTACCAATGGTTAAATTATTTGGTGCATTAGAAATTTGATTTATCTTCTTCAGGTCTTCCCAATTCCATTGTTCATTTTCAGCAAAATGAACATCTCGACTCACAATAACACGACTAGTGTGTGGTTGAAAAATTATGTAAGCTTTGGATATAGTACTATACCCAACAAAGATGCCTATTTCTGCCTTTTTTTCAAGCTTATCACACTTGACCTGTGGAATGTAAGTGAAACAAAGACACCCAAATACTTTAAGGAACTTTAAAAAAGGTTTGTAACCATACCAAACTTCAAATGGTGTCAGGTCCTTCACAGCTTTTGTTGAAATCCGATTTTGTAAGTACATAGCAGTGTTTGCTGCTTCTCCCCAAAAGCATTTTGGAAGATTCTTCTCATGAAGCATGCATCCCGTCATCTCCATTATGAATTTGTTCCTCCTTTCGCTGATGCCATTCTGTTGAGGAGTGTATGGTGCTGTCAATTGATGTTCAATTCCAGCCTCTTCACAAAACCTGTTAAACGTTTCTGAAGTATACTCCTTGCCATTATCTGATCTTATAGTCTGAATCAAGTATCCACTTTCATTCTCAACTCTGGCTTTGAATTTCCAAAATACAATAGCAACCTCCGACTTTTGCTTCATCAAGAAGATCCAACACATTCTTGTTAGATCATCAATAAAAGCAATGTAATAAATATTACCATTTAATGATGGTGTTCGTTGGGGACCACAAACATCATTATGAACTAGTTGTAGCTTTTTCGAGGCTTTTCATGCTTGTTTAGGAAAGGGTTGCCTATGTTGCTTCCCAAAATTACAAGCACGACAAATAGGCATGTCATCATCAATGTCAGCAAGTCCTTCAACCAGCTTCTTTGACTGCATCTGAAGCAATCCTCGATGATGAAATTGCCCAAGTCTTTTGTGCCAAATTTCAGTGGCACTAACTCTGGATTTAAAGGTCATTTTCTCTTTCTCCATCAGATTTAGAGTAAAGCTTTTTCCTTTCATTTTGACATTGGACATGTCTTTGCCATTAGCATCTCTAATCAAGCACTGCTTATTCTCAAACAACACTTTATAGCCTTTATTGAGTAACTGGCCAACACTTAAGAGATTTTGATCAATTTTTGGTACAAATAAAACATCTGAAATAAATTTTGTACCTTCATAGCTTGCTATAGCTACTGTGCCTTTTCCCTTTACTTCCAAGTGTTCACCATTTCCAATCCTCACTCTTTTGACTTCAATGTTTCTTAATTCCTCGAAGAGCTCCTTGTCATATGTCATATGATTTGTGCACCCACTGTCAATCAACCAGCTCTCACTTGATTCTTTGCCTGAGAAACAAGTGACCACAAACAATTGATCTTCTTCTTCTTGATCAACTATTTGTGCATCTACTTCTTCTACCTGAACTTTGACTTTGCAAATCACAGCTTCATGTCCAAGTTGATTGCATTTGGAGCATTTGTCGTCAGGCCTTCTCCAACACTTGTATGGTGGATGACTTTTCTTCTCACAGTGGCAGCAAGGTGGATAGGATTTTTAGCACCTCCTCCTTTTATCTTTTGATAATTACGAGAAGAATTTCCACTTGTCGATTGGTTTTCTTGATGCTTGACAGGTAATGCACCTTCAATCACCCCTTCTTGCCTCATAGACCTTCTTTTCTCATGTGTTTGTAAAGCATTCAAGAGCTCTGCAAGAGAGATCTTTGACAGGTCTTTGGTGTTCTCTAGAGTAGTAATGGTGGCTTCAAACTTCTCTAGAACAGTGACCAGTAGCTTTTCAACAATCCTCGAGTCATTTAATTCAAAACCAAGCAATCTCACCTTGTTGGCAATGTTGAGAAATCTGTCAGAGTACTCTTTCACTGACTTGGACTCCTTCATCTTTTGCAACTCGAAATCCCTAATCAAATTTAGGACGTTCATTCCATGAATCCTCTCATCTCCTGCATATTCACTTTTAAGGTAATCCCAGATTTCCTTTGCTGTTTTGAGGGACATTATTCGTGTGAAGATCATTTGAGATACAGCTGCAAATAGGCAAGCTTTTGCCTTTGATTTTCTTGTCCTATTTTCCTTCTGTGCTTTGATTTGTGCCACAGTAAGAATTTCTGGAAGTGGAGGGACCATAAAATCCACTTCTACTGCTTCCCAAAGATCTAAAGCCTCTAGATAAGTCTCCATACGAACTGCCCACATTTGATAACTGTCTCCATCGAAGACTGGTGGTGCAACAGCTGAAAAACTTAATTCTCCTTCCATTTTAATCTCACATATCTCTTAGGAAGATTGCTTTTATACCAATTTGTTAGTGAAAGAATGAGTTATTGAATTGATTGATCAGGAGATGATTTATTAAGAGCAAGAAGGCTCTATATATATGCATAAAGTAGAAACAAATTGTTCTAAAAATCAGTAAAACAATCTGGTAACAACCAGCTAACAAACGAGCTAATTAAACTCCTAACTATAAGGAAACTTATTCAATAATATTAACAGAAAAATACTAAGTCAAAGAAATCTAAAAAAGTGATTCTTAACCCATAACAACATACAATATAACAATTGAGTAAATGAATAAAATAATAACATTTGAGATGTCTGAATCACCTCACATCTTGTCTAGCCACCCGCAAAAGATGACTGCATTTGGGAGGCACTTTCCGTATTTTAAAAAGAAGTCCTAATTTGCAAAAAAACAAATATCATTTAGATGTGTTTTATAACACCGTATTTATTCATGGTTATTTATCATAATACAATATAATTATAATACTCAAATTGTTATGTGTATGTTAACTACCGGCATTAATTATAAGAATGTAAGTATACCGTCTTAACGATATAAATGAATTTCATATTTGATATTACGACAATACAATTTGATATGTGATGAGTATTAATACTGTAATAGTATTATTGTTGTAAGAATTATAACATCGTAATAGTATTAATACTATAAGCAGTGAAGCCAACTAAACTTTTAAAAGTTTGCATATAAAGGATGATGGTGGTATGTAAAATAAAAGCCAAGGGCGACATAATTATTAGAAAATTTACCATCAGCAGCACATTCTACTTGCATTATATTTGCAATAGAATTTTTAAAATAATTCATCTATAGCATATTTATTTCTATCACTCAACTAGTGATAGAACTCAATTTGAATTTCTATTACTAATAGAAAATTCAAGTAGTGATAGAATGAGGCTATCATTGATTGAATTCTATCACTAATAGAACTCAACAAGTGATAGAAGTCAATTTGAATTTTCTGTTACAAATGAATTATTTTTTATTTTATGCTATAGATGAAAATATTTTACTATTTTTTTGTTATACATGCAAAATCTTCTATTTATTATCGGTTGTTTACCCAACCTATAGCCCAAATGTTGGGTTGGGCAAGTGCTATAAACCGTACCGACCCAATTCAGGCGGATCAAACGGTTACTATTAACTAATTAAAAGAAGTTGACATGTATTTTAAATGTAATAGTGTTGTTGAAGACATTAAAAACAAAAACAGTATGAAAATAAATATGTTGCATTTAAAATTTAAAAAAAAAACATTTCCCAAAAGACAATCTAGTTGGCAACGTCTCTGGAAAACTAATCAGCGAACTTAAATGATAAAATTTCTTACTTTCTTTCAGACTTGGATGTCCCAAATATGTAGTGAAACCAACTATTAAATTTAAGCGCGGTTATCAATAGAGTGATAGATTCCAATTAGGAAAAAAAAACATTTTTAGTCACTTGAGATCTAATTTCAATTTGGTCCATATATTTCAAAATTGAACACTTTTACTTGTGACATTTCAATAATCTCATTTTAGTTCTTGTGTGTGTATTAATTTAGATTACTTTTATACTGAATTTGTTAGAAATAAAATGCATGTGAAAACTTAAATAATCACTTTATCAATATATTAAAATTTAGGAAAATGGTAAAGTTTGTCTACTTTTTGAAAAATAAACTATCAAATGTCTACCCATTTTTTGCATTTAAATCCATGTCTACTTGGAAAGAGAGGGATTTTTAGTTCCCACAATGTCCCTCCATATCCTATTTACCTAATTAATAATCAATATTGTTTAAAAATAAATCCTCCACACAAGCCTACATTTGAGGAGACCTTTTTAAAAAGTTCAAAAAATTAAAATTAAAATTAAAATTTGAAAATTTTCTTGAAATGACCTACATTTAAGGAGATTTCTTCTTCCATAACCACCTTCAATATCTAATTATTTTATTTTGAATATCTAATTCTTTTTTATTGGGATTCAAATTATTTTTTTTTAAAAAAATCAGATTTTATATTAAATAACTACTATATCTCATATTTTATTGTAAATTCAAATTAAAATTTGAAAAAAACTCTATACGAACAATATTGAATGACAGAAAGATTAATTTTTAGGAAAAAAAAGTTGCGCCTAACCACATTCCACCTCACCGGTTGAAGATTAGAATTCTACGATCTTTCCTTCAACGTCGAATATCACCACATTCACGTTCATGGTTGAAGATCTTAATTCTACAATCTCTCTCTAATCCACACATTTGCAATTCTCCCTAATTAAATTCACATCAAAAGGATTTTGGTTTTGCAACAATGGAGGTCACACCCATCCAGTTGTTTTTAATGGAGACGATGATGATTGAAATAGCATACGGTACAACAATTAGTCAACTTGTCGATTTAGTTGCATTGTACTTGATATTGGAGAAAGTTTTACATATGCAGCGAGTTTTCCAGCGTCATGTATAACGATTGCTTCATCCTTTGAGAAAATGTACTCGTACACACTCGACGTACAATACAAACAACTCTGATGCCCTAGTTACATTAAAAGTTGGGCCCATGTTGTCAAACAAGGATGAGTTGAAGAAGTTTCTATTCAAACTAGTATTGAGAAAAGACACTAATCTTGAGGCATCATAAATATGTAAGAATTTGTACTTTTGGTCAACATAATAGACTGATAGTGAATTATATTATGTAGGCAGCTATACGACACATGAGGTTGCAACGACAACTAGTTCAAATATTTCTTCATGCATGGATGATAATTCAGACTTATCCGATTTCTTGGTAGAAGAAATTTCAGTCGGAGGGGTCATGGCAGCTGGGGGGAAAGCTCGCTCTTATAGTGTAGAAGAGAATAGAACTTCACACACACTAACGGATGTATTTGAAGGTGCTTTGCCGTAGAGGGGGGAGATGGATAGGTTCAAAAGCTTTGGTCATTTGAGATTTCAAAAAAATCTGAATGATCTCAAAATTAATAAGTGGTTGCCAAATAATGATGGTAGGTCTGCATGTCAAGTAAGCATTCAATTTCTTAATTTTTATTTATATCAATTCAAAATTCCAACCGCAACCATATGTGCGCGTATGTAAATGGTTGGAAGGGAATTAGAGAGTTATTTTAAATTTCAAATTTCAAATCTTCAAGGTATTTTCTCATCCTCTATATTTTGATTCTGAAGGTTATAATTTAAGAGTAACTTTGGACCTCCATTCTGCCACAATATCAATTAATTATTTGACCTCCATTCTCCCACAATATATATTCATATGTAAATGGTTGGAAGGGATTCAAGGAGCTATTTTTAAATTTCAGATTTTTTTTGTTTTTTGAAATCATTTTTAAATTCCATATTTCAAATCTTCAACGTATTTTTCCATTATGTATATTTTCATCCGGTATATTTTGTTATCCAAATTATAGGGAATTAGTTAGTTGATATCTATATTGAAAATATTAAACATTTCAAATACAAATACATAAAAATGGTACGAGTGTCATTCATTTAATTATAAAATTTTAGAATATTAAAAGTAGACATAAATTTAAATGAGCAAAAAGACTAGACATTTGATGTTTTATTTTCCAAAAACTAGAAATTTGTCTAATTGTCCCTAAAATTTACAACTAGTTTTATTGCAAAAACCTGACCGAGATTAGGGTCTCAAGCTAGGTTACTTTAAATGCATGGACATAAAAAAAAAAAAAGCAATAATAAATAAGGCATGCTTCAATAAATTCTTTAATTAAATGGAACCATAAATTAGAGTTTAATAAAAATCTATAATAACAATGCATACGGTACCCTAAGGAAAACAGTACAAATATTTATCAAAATCCAGTAGCTCAAACATGCCTCAAATTCAATTCATGCATAAACAAAAACACTAAAATAAAATAAGACCCAAAACATGCGATGTATTTTATGGTCTCTCCAACATGAGTCAACCGTCTTGGTACAGCTCGTGAGTACCTGTGGCAATGTAAAGAAGGAAATGATGAGTCGTTAAACTCAAAAAAGATTCCCGACGTAGGATCAATATGAACACATACAAGAGTAGAATAGCAATCAAAACATCAATCAATGCACATAAGGATTCTTAGACCCTCTTAGGCAATCTAGGTAACCTTATACTATGGAGAACCTCTCGGCAAGCTGAGCAACCTAGCGTCTTTCAAGCCTTAATATACTCGTAGTAAGTTGATGCATCTCATTGCCCACAGTGAGATATCGCTCATGCACTTTCGAATTCATAGTAAGGCACCTAGGTAATAGTCAAGCATATTATGTATAAGTTAGAGTTAATCAGTCGAACCTCTAGTCCCCTGACATTGCTATGAGTTATATATCTCCACACATATTGCACATAACCAGTAGCCCCTCTCTGATGCTCGTGTTCAGATCACGTGCTTCTCAAACATCACCTCAATCCACATATGCATACAATAAATTATTTCATATAAAAACTTTTGTACAATAGAGATCGAAAGATTCGGATTAGAAAAGTGATAACTACTAATATATCCAAATGCCGCTCATCTATTGTCCACCTTGCAAAATCGCTATTACATATTACAAATTGGGATTCTATCCACTAAAATAATTTATTATAATCAAAAGTTTTAGGGAATTTGCGCTGTATAACAACTTTTTTATCACAGTTTACAATTATAGCACATTTTTAAAAATAATTCTTTTATAGCAAATTCTGCCATTTTTATAAAAAAAATATTATTTACCTTTTTTATAGAAGATTTTGATAGAATATATCATTCTCTAGTGATGGAAGTCTATCAAGTTTATCAGTGATTGATTCTATCGGCTCTTATTGATAGACTCTTGATAGAATCTGATGGAAGTCTATCAATTTACTTTATTTATTATTAATTGATTCTATCACCCTTTATCGATAGAATCTATCAATATGAAGTCTATCAATTTACAATTTTTGCTATATGTGCAAATATTTTCATTATTGTGCTATTCATGTAATATTTTATTCATTTTGTAATATACATGCAAAAGCCCCAAAGTTTTAAGATTAGTTTGAGTTCACTCATAATGTTATCAATTGGTAAATAAATTAAAATCCCTCTCCATTCAAGATAACAACAAAATACCTACAAAATTGATGATAAAAACGCATAATTTTCTTTCCAAAAAATAAATAAAAATAAAAAACTAAAGTAGGATGTTGTAGGCAAATGCCATAAGCAAAAGTTCATCATTTTATCAAATTTTTTATCGTTAAATTTTAATGGACATATGTATTTCATTTCTAGAAAATCTGCAAGAGTTAATCAACTCACACTATTCATAATACCAGAATAGTTCGTTTTAATAAAATCATTTTTTATGTAGAAGTTTATACAATACTGCAAGCCCAAAGCATATTTCGATTTCAAAAATACAAACCTAAAACTCTAATATTATTTGTTGGGAAAAAGCTCTTAAAATTACCCCGAAAATAAAAAAATAATAATATATTTAGACACTATGCAGCAAATAAGAACAAAACATTTAGAAAAAATTTAGAAATCAAAGAAAAAAAAAATATGAACAAAAAGAACGTTTATGATGTAAAAAATTGTCATAATTACTTCTTAAGAAACACTCATTCGGAGCCTTATATGACCTACACTCTCTTACCATTCTCAGGGAATACAAAGAAGAAATTAAATTAGAATTAATACATCAAACTTCAATTTTTTTTCAACTGAATGCTTTCAAACCACACTCTCCTTTCTATGGTTTTGAAAGCCTTTTTTGCAAAAGGAAAAGGGAAATGGTACAAAAGATCTATTTTTGGGAAAATATTTAAATAAATGTCTCATTAGAATTAAAATGAGTGTTTACTTTTGTTATGATGGAGGAGTGATCAACAATTTATACCATTTATACCCTTTTCAATTAATTAGTTTCCTCACATTCTAAATGAAATACCCCAACTTCCACTATTTTAGGACTAAAAATCGTTTTCAATAGTAAATGGCTTCACAAATTGCTCGAAAAATTATATTCTAGTAACATAATTTTAAAATAAATCTATCAATATCTAATTTTAACAATCTTACATTTTATCTTAATCACTTATTGCATCACTTTCACTTTCAACTTGAAATATGGCATCTTCACCAAATTTCATTTTTACCAAATTACCTACCTATTTCACGTTTCTGTATCCCAAAAAAGTGGAAGACGAAAATTCTCTTCATCTATTCACAACATTTTGCTATGTTTTATGATTCTCACATTTTCACCATATTACGACATAGTCATCCCACTGTCTTTTGTACTGTGACCAGAGGTTACACCAATTACAATCGTGTTTAACCTAAATTGAGATGAGAGAGATATATACTCAAACTATAACACGACTGTAGCTGAGATCACTTGCACAACACTCCCATATCCCTACTAATATCTACGATTGAGGAAAATCTCGAATTGGACGAAAATGTAAAATTCATAAGCATATCACTATATAAAGACAGGTTTGACAAAGAAAAGACTATAATATTTAAGTGACAAGGATGTCAAGTGAATGTACAATGGATTTGCAGACAGGATGCATAGTGACTACTATGTCTAGCAAAAATCATCCAGAAACGTACCATGATGTACAACCCGGATTCAGGAGGCGGGTCCACTATGTTAAAAGAAGGTGGAATGTTACTAACAAAATGTACTTGAAGGGAATATTACATCAGCAAACAAAATCCCTACAAAATAAGGATTCTAGTCGACAACTCAAGCTTTAAATCTCACCCTATTTGGAGCGCAACGAATTCTTTTAAAGGAGTTGTCGTGAGGAGGGTCGAATCCCTAATTTGATGGACACGATCGATGGAGAACGAAAATGCCCGAGGATGGAGGTGAAACGATTTGGAGGAACTCGACTGAGACGGCCGAAGAACGGGGGTGACAAAGAATGGAGGTGAAACTGGAAGAGCTCGCCGTAGATGGAGAACAAGGGCCCAAAAAATGGACTTCGAAGTGCTTCGCATGAAGTGTTCGGAACAACCGTTCAGCTCTCAATATAAACGTTAAAGTCTAAAAACCCAACATTAATGGTTTGGCAGACGCGCATTTAAAATCTTAATGATTTTCTTTTTCAAATTACAACAATTTGAAAAACACTGAGGGAATGTACTAGCATGAACGGAAGATGTACAGTGATAATTTTTGGAAAAAAAATTGAAATTTAATTTTTTTTAAAAAAAAAATGCCAACATAATTATCTGTTTCGGTTTTCAAAATTTCAAATAAAGATCATTATTATATTGTATCAATTTCTTTGTTTTAAAATAATTATATATCTCTCATATTAGTTAGAACACAATCTTATTTAAATCATTGTAAAAAAAAGTAAATGAAAAAAAGGGGAGTATTTTGGACTATACATATTAAATTAATAAATTTTATATTTAAAATAAATAATATTCGATATCCATTTAAAATATTAATCTTTTTTATATTTAGTTAAATATTTTTTAAAAAAGTTGACATTTGTCTAGTTTGCCGAAAGAAACACTCCAATAACGACATTCATTATTGGGTCTTGATTTGGGCCTCGGTTGGAGCTTAATTTATTTACTTTCCCTTTCACTCTTTGGTTAGTCTTTTTGTTTGGTTCTGCTCTATCTTAATTTTAGAGTTTTTCAATCTTAAACCATCTATTATTACCTTCATTTCTGGGTTTCTTGTTAGCTTGGCATGTTTCGGTTCATATTGATTTGCTCTCCACTCTTCTAAGAATTTCATTTTTATTGGATATGATAACTATTTAGATTTAATGGGTTGTGATAACGTATTAAATAATGTGGACATGCAATCTCAAAATTAATTGATAATGAGAATAATAATCTACCTATTTTATATATTTTTATGCAGTCTCTATTCTTTCCAATGTGGGATCGATTCTAATATGATTGGAGAGTTTGTAAGAAAAAGTTTGTTGTCTTATATAATGTTATATTTTTCTTGGTTCTTCTCTTATCTCTTACAAAAATTAAGAAGCATACATACATGTGTCATTCATGTGTTGAAGTTGAATATCATATTATGGGTTGTTGATATTTGTGAGTTAAAATTGATTAAATCTATTAACAAACTGATTGAATCTATTAACAAACTGATCAAAGACTATCAACTGAAAACTAATTGAACCGTGAATATTTTGGTCATTTAGCGTACCCATTTTTTTCTATATACATAACTATTTTTTTTTTTTTTTTTAAAGTATTATTAATGATATCTTTTTAGTTTTTTTTATATACGTGTAAAATCTCCGTATAGTTCCTAGATTTGTATAATTTAAAGTACTTTATATTATAAATGATTTCAAGAATAAAAAGAAATAAAGTAAATATTCTCCCAGAATTTGGCAGGAGTTTTTTTTTTTTTTTTTGTTAGGATTTTTGTATTTGGCTAACTTTATATATTTATATCAAAGCAATGAAAGAGATGTTTTTTATTACTTCCCTAATTTTAGCACAATTATTATACTAATCTAAAAAGACACACACATTATTATACTTAAAAATAATATACGTGTATTCATCCAAAAATAATAATAATAATAATCATATACGTGTATATAATTATAAATAGTGTATTAGTATAGAGATCGATTGATAAAAATAATGTCAATCAAAGTAGAGCTCTATGATATCTTGTATAACCTAAGAATCATGAAGTTGCAAGTTCAAATAATAATCATTTATTTTGTGATAAGAGTAAAAAAAAGTTTTGTGAACTAAGATGAATGTCAACCACATTCTTTCAGGCTAATCATGAATCTAATTCCTCCCATAGAATAATAACAATAATAATGTATATAATTTTCTTATCCACAATTTTTTTACCGACAACATAGATGTGGGTATCACCCATACATCCTTCCGGACAGCTAAAAAGGTAAGCTAATTTTGATCATATCAAAAGGATTTTTAGATGCGTTCGAATTCACATATGACATCTAATCAAAAGTAAATTAATTTGTAGTTAAATTAAGAAGAAAAAATGTTCAAATGCCCTTTAGGAAATCATTCTTTTACGTTCAGGATCTCTCTACAAATTTAATTAGGAACTAATACTATAAAAAGAGTGTTTAATTGGTGTTTGTAATTTCTTTATTTCTTTGACAAACAAGCAATGCTAACGTATTAATATTTATTGTAATTTAATATTTCTTATAGTACTAAACAACATTATCCTATTCACTAATCCTCACACCATAATTCAACATATGCTTTCAACATATTCGTTATTGACTAAACAAAAAATGAAAATAAATTCGATCATGAGAATCCTAATAGATAAACATAAGCTTCCATCTAAAAATCAATTGAAAATGAGAGAAAAAATATAGGCCCTATGAATTTTATTCAAAATGTGAGATCTTGTTCTCAAATTGTACCTCTTTAAGTTGATTATTCTTATTAAATAATATGAAGTTCTACCTCAAAACTAAATAATAATAGAGTAGTCCACATATTATATAAACATGTTGAGAGATTCTCACACCTTTTCAATGTAGGACAAGGTGAGAGTATCTTCAACCGATTGAATTACCGAATGAGTTTGTGGCATGTTGGTTATCTTAATGGTAATCTATTTCAATTTCACAGTTACGAATTTCGATCCTGAAAATGAGTATTTGACTCTCACATTGTTTGATAGTAGTAGCCTCCTCTATTTAGCCTTTGTGGTCTCCCACCAATTTCAAAAAAGAATAAACAAATTTTTTTACTCATTTGGATTTTTAAACTCTAATATACCACTGTATTAGAAAAATATGAAATATTTAGTCTGAAAAGGATATTAATAACCTAAAGAAATTCAAAAAAGAGAACACGTCGAAGATTTCATTTCATATTTATCGATTTAGTTTGGCCTTTATAAACAAAATTTTGCACACGAGTACTAAAAAATGAATAAGATTCCTTGCGTGATTGAATCACTATAAAGAGCTAATTCTGTTACACATGTTTACTATCTCCATCTAAAGAAACTAAACAAATAAGGCCCTTAGTTTTTCTTTTCCTCTCTTCTTTTCTTGTTGTTAACAATGTCAACTCGTTATAGCCAATTTTCCTCTCTTACTCTTGAACAAGTGGATGAGTTGTTCAGAAAGTATGATAAAAATGGTGATGGTATAATCACCAAAGAAGAGCTCA
The DNA here is from genome assembly GCA_036507275.1 of Sicyos edulis. NCBI lineage: Eukaryota > Viridiplantae > Streptophyta > Magnoliopsida > Cucurbitales > Cucurbitaceae > Sicyos > Sicyos edulis. The sequence continues at coordinate 24,397,690 of CM071856.1, forward strand.
CTGGATTTTTCTCTCAATCTAAGAGCCATGGATCCAAGCCATTGCTTCCATCCAAACCCCTACCGCCGAAAAAAAACACTAACTACTCGAAGCCAAACGAAAAGGCCAACGAGCCTCATGCGTATGCGCCTACGGTGATATTAAAGGCTCAGCAACTGCCGAAAGAAAATGTCCAAGCCAAAGCAACCGCCAAAGCCAACGAGAGCGAAGCGAATACGCACAAGGTGAAGGAGCCTACAAAGAAGCATGGGGCTAAAGCCAATGAAGATCCTTGGATAAAACTGCCAGCAAAGATGTTTGAAGACAAGGCACTAAAAGCCCCAGCAAAAGACTTGCCGAAGAACGGACCGGTTATGCGTCTAAATCGAGAACATATTAAGGATATTTTTAGGGAACACGATGTCGATGGTGATGGTTATATCGACTATGGCGAGCTAACCATGGCATTTCACTTCTTAGGCTCGAAAGTTCTTCCCTGTTACTTGGCGCGCGAAGGTATAGCTCGTGCGGATGCTAATGGAGATGGGCGCATCAGCGAGGAAGAGCTTGACAAACTCATCGACTATGCTGAAGAAATCTACGGGGACGATTTGGTTTTTTAAGTTTTAGTTAAATAAGAATGGAAACATAGGATAAAAATTGTCCTCTTTTTTCTTTCTTTTTAATCAGAATAAAGTGATGTACTCGGCGTGGCATATTATGGTTGCATTTTAATTATATTATATGAAAGTGTGCACTACAATGTTACATTATTTTCTGTTTTAATTATGCGGTTGTGGATGGTTCTTTGGTTTTTTTTTTCAACTATTTTACGATGATTCAAATCTATAATATTTTAGTTGAGAATATTTCTTAACTTGGATGAATTGTATACATTTTTTTATGAACGTTTTACCTTTCATTTTATTTAAATTAATTTTAGAATATAACTCTACTATGAAAAGTAGGTTTATTGTTTGGACAGTAATTCATTTTATTCATAACAAGTAAGAGATCACATAATTCAAATAGAAACGAGAATTAGATAAACAGAATCTTAAGATGATTATATTAGACGTGGATGAGGCCTTCCAGTATTATTCTTTTCTTTTTGATTTTACAAAATGAACACATTTCTAATAAAAGAAGAATAGATTAGCAAATAAAAAATCTCCCCCAAATGTCTGTATTTTTTTTAATACAACAAAAGGTAGAAGAAAAATGTACAGGAATTTTTATTTGTACTTACCAAGCAAAAATAGAAGTCAGAATTTATTCACATTCAAGAATTTCTCCTTTCACTTTCTCCCTCAAGGAAATATTGAATACATAATTTATGGAAGCTTAATTATTTACCTATGGATTTAAACTACACATTTACAAAATCTAAACTGTTGGATGAAGTCTGTACAATAATATACTGTATCCAATATATAACACAAATTTCAACTTTAGAGATCAGCATGAAATATGAACTGATTCTTCTGCAGATGAATTTTGGTGTTTTGATTAACTATGAATCCAGAAGTTTGATAATCTCTAACCAATGAATTTGGAGGAACCCACCTGGAACAAGTAAAACCAACAAAATAAGTAATAAGGAAATGCCATTTTTTTTTTATATTCGTGATGAATGTCTAGGCCAGCTTGCACACACCTACACTATTGTTATGGAACATATTGTCTGATCCTACAACATTTGAATATCAAGGAAATTCGTAAGAAATTAATCCCTAGGTAGGTGGCCACTATGAATGTGAAGGAAATGCTTAAATTTCAGCATATGAGATAACATAGAATTTGAAAATCAAAATCTACTAACCAAGAATAGTTAAAGCCCATATTCAAGGATCTCCAACTAAACGAGAATATTTCAGGTAGACAGCTTTAAAAATCTACCGAGGAAGGTGGTAGTTTCCAGTAATTCCATGAATTGAAGTCCTCCTATAAAACAACCAAAGAACGAATTGGTTCAATGAAGAAGTATTTCTAGAATTGGTACAAGTTCAGTCTACAGCTTCACAACCTGCTCGGACGAGGTCATGGGAGGAAACATTCCATTGACAAGAGAATGAAGCGAAGTATAAGAATTAGTATCGACGCGACGATTTACGACAACCTCCCCCTGCAAGCATGAACATTTGATGAGTTTTGATCCTACCAAATAACATTATGTGTTGTTTTCAAGTCATATGCCTTTTCAAATCAATCACCTTGGGATTGATGATGAAGATTTTTCCTTTTGGAATTCCAACTTTAAGGTAGCTGAATTCATCCGTATCCCTGTTTCCAAAACCAGCATAAAATGGATTGCAATCGGGAGGGAATAGTTCTCTGATTCTCTGCAAGTTAAAAAAAGAAAATTATCAGCCATCCATCGTATTAAGAACTCATGTGAACAAATGATATTCAAAATTTAGTTATGTAAGCGATTGTTTCAAGAAATATGCTTATTATCCGAGAAATATATTTTGAACAGTCATGCATCCAAATAAACCACAGCCCATCGTAGTTCGAGAATGAAGAATGTAAAATATGTATCTGTGTATATAAATGAAAAATATCAAGGATATAGGAAAAACTAACCTCCAAGCATGCAATCTTGAACTCGTGAGGAGCCCGTCGAATAACTGAGAATAAGAAAATGAGCTCAAATGTATTAGTGACAAATCCAAGTATGCCTACATCCATTCACTCAAAAATGTGTGGGTACAAACGTGCACACGCATATGGTAATAACCCGGGTATTGAAAACCTTGCTTTTTCATTATGTTTATCTCTCGCCCTCACAAAGCTACCTTTAAGAGATGAGTTTTCAACAAGAAGGATTACTCCTTAAATCTAGTCCAGGAAAACGTGTCGTACTCTTGCCTTGGTTGCATAATATATGCTATTAACAAACCAGGTTTTTTTTTATAAAAAAATCGGAAAATCGGAGCATCACTCCACTATACTCAAGGTAAACACGCACGTTCCTAGGCTGGGCACTGGAAGACATCGAAGGGATGGAGACACAGAAGGTGTTTATAAATTAATGTCACAGGTAAATCTCGAACCTGGGACCTTGAGGGGAGCACACTTTCAAAGCTCAAGTCTTTGACCACTGCGCCAACCCTTGAGGACAATAAACCAGGTATTTAGAATCTCCATAGTATGGATGTAAATGCAAGAAATGCTTAAAAGGCAGAGGGTTCACATGACTCTTAAGCTAAGCATTTCAAGGAAAAGCATGCGAAGTCAAAGTACCAAATGCAGCAATTCCTAGTTTAAATTTGATCACCGAATCTTAGAATACTAAAAAATAACCAATATTTCTCTCTAATATTTAGCAATTTACTAAAATCTAGACTTCAAAGTATTGGATGGTGATTCTGTTACAAGATTCGGAGTTCGGACCAAGATTCAAAATCTTAATTCATCTTGCCAGCCAAGTTCAACTGCATCGATATATACCTGTGAATCAATTGGTCATAGGTTCAATCCTCCCTGTTGTTGAACTCAAAAAATAAATCTTAATTCATCTCTCAATGGCCCTTACACTTTATGGCATCCCCTGCAACCTAACGAACCATGCTACCTACTTATTTGGAATGCTTTGTAGTGAAAAATGGCTCCCACATACCAATATGGGTCAATTCAACATGTTTTTTCCTTACATGCTTCCTCGGAAAATTTCCAAATCAAATACTTAACTTTGAAGTTCCTATGATCAAGCCACCAAAAAAGAAAGTGTACCTTAGTGATAGGTATAGGTAGGGGTGTTCAAGATTTGGATCAGTTTGGTTTTGGATAGAACCAAACCGAATAAACCGATTTTAAGGATTCTAAACAGATCAAAAGAAAAAGAAAATCAGTTTTGTTTATGGAATCAAAAAGCCCTACTACAGTTCAAGTCGATTCAGTTATAACTGAGTAGAGAAGTAACAAATTGCATCTCTTTATAAGTTTTTTTCTAAGATGAGATGAAGGCGAGGAAAGACATTGGTCGTGGTTTGGCATCCCCAAATTTCTTGTACGCGTGGCAAAGGCGTTGATTAAAGACTCTGACTGACATGTGAGGTGGCCGGTGAGGATTCAAGATCGGTAGGATGAAAATATATCTAAAAAAGAAACAGGGGAAATCGATGGGGATGAATGCATATCTACCAAAAAAACAGAAGAAACCGGTCGGGATGAATATATATCAAGCAAAAAAAAAAAAAGAAATTGGTGGGGATGAAAATATATCTAGCAAATAACAGAAAGAAATCAGAGGGGATGAATATACATGTGGCCAAAGGAAATAATGAAAGGAAAAAAAAAAATGAAGAAAGAAAGAAAGAAAAAAGTTTGAGAAGAAGACGGTGGTTAGATTTTGTGATTAGGAATTTTGTTATTTGAATTTGAAGAAATGGATTTTATATATATAATGTAATCGACTAGGGTGGACTATTTAAATGGTCTAGAATCATTGGGTTGGGTTGGACATTAAATAAAACGAGTTTAAAAATATGTATACAGAATAATTTGGTTCAATTTGGTTTTCCTTGGTTTTGAAGGTTGTGAACCGAGATTCGAGAACCAAACCAAATTATTCGACTTTTTATGTACGAACCAATGTTTGTTTTATTTAAAATTAACTAAACCAAACTGTCTACTCAGTTCAGTTCGTTGGCTAATGCTAGTTTTTGCACACCCAACGCGTCTCAAGGCATTGCGTAGATAAGAAGGCGCGTGTCTTCTTTTGTGAGGCACATGTGGTGAGATAGTGTGCCTTAAGGGCTTGTGTTTTTTAGGGTTTTAGGTAGTAAAAACTATTTTTTAACCATAATCTCTCGTATAAGATTACTCGTAGCACGAGATAACTGATTCAAGGAATTAAGTTATTTAATATCTTAAATAATTTAATTCTTCAAGTCACAAAGACAACATCAAACTTTCTTTTTTTCTCTCCTCCACAACTCATATTCTCCCACTTCTCTAGTCATACATTCTCTAGCTCTCCATCCATATCATGATTCATCGCTCATGAGTTCTTCACAACACTATGCTCATTGAATCTTAGGTATGTTTTATATATTATTCTTGGCTAATACATCATTTCCTTATGTTTAGGGAATTTGCATTGTATAACAACTTTTTTACCACAGTTTACAATTATAGCACATTTTTAAAAATAATTCGTTTATAGCAAATTCTGCCAATTTTTTTAAAAAAATTGTACTTACTTTTTGATTGAAGACTTTGATAGATCTATCATTCTCTAGTGATAGAAGTCTATCAATTTTATCAGTAATTGATTCTATCGGTCCTTATTGATAGAATCTAATGAAAGTCTATCAATTTACTTTATTTATTATTAATTGATTCTATCAACCTCTATTGATATAATCTATCAATATGGAAGTCTAACAATTTACATTTTTTGTTATATATGCAAATATTTTCATTATTGTGACATTCATGTAATATTTTAACTGTTTTGTAATATACATGCAAAAGCCCATTATGTTCATTTATTTACGTTTTTTATATAGTGTGTGATGTGTCTTAAGTAAAAATAAATAAATCGCCTCTTAGGTGCATTGCATCCCAAACTCCAAAGAGTTATTGTGCCTTCGTGTGCCTTGAGCCTTTTTAATTATTGCACCCTTGGTATAGTTAGTAACTATCAATTTTATTAAGCTTATCTTAATTTTGCTTACATAACCTTAGGATCTCATCTCATTTGGATGTGGTCTAGATTGATTCATGTACAACTCCAAAATGTAGGTGTCACATTCTGAAAGTATAGTCACAAGAAAAGAGAAAGGGATAAAAGGTAGTAACCTTCTCGATACAACGAAGGAAAAAGCCCATCAGGGGAGATAACAACCGGTCCCTCTGGCAAAGCCTTACCGTCCTACATTGATGAAAACCAAGTAATGATCAAGCACGAATGTTAAGTAAAGAAGTTAAGCTCTAGGTAGTGAGTATATTACCTGCTTAAGGTTGAAAAGAAATTGGCGGGTGTGATAGGCTTGAGAAATTGATCGAGCACTAAGAAAAAGCAATTGGTACCCGTTTTCCTAAAATATTAAGAACTATGAGAAAAGAAAGAGAGAATCCACTGCATCAAAGTTTCATCAAAGAAAATTATCCAAGTACATGAGGGTGAGATAAAACATACCTTAATAGCAGAAAATAAGTTTGTCACGCCTGTTTGTGACCAATCCATTCCAACAAAGGGCATGAATTGACCAAGAACATCCGATCTAAGACAGTGACAGAAGGGGAAAAAAAAGTAAAAAAGTAAGTCAGGAAAGTGAATGCTGAAAAGAAAAAGAAGAGTAAATAAATAATTAAGGTATTAATTGCGTAAGATCATTTTAGTTAAGCAAACATCAAAATGATAGAAAAGAAGCTAGGAGAATTTACCTCCGAACAATTCACATTCTCTCCTTTATGGAAAATAAAAATATGATATTCAAAAAAAGCATATGAACGTACATGCAGAAGAAATCCTAAAATCTAAAGATTTGGCATCCTTCAGCTTTGAGGACTCTAGTTCAACTAGGTTGCACATCTTCTTAAAAGTCCATCTTTTTCTGTACAAACAGATGACCAAACAACAAACTGCTGAAACCATACATTTCCAAAAGGTTCCTCTCTTTATTGACATTATTCCACCAAAAATACTGTCCAATAAACATCCGAGGCCCAGCCACAAAGTAACTAAGGCCCCATCCTCAATTGATTATTACTTCCTAACCCTATATATTGCAACTAAGAAAGCTTATCATCAAAATTCTATGAAAAACTTTCTACCCAATCACCATCAGTGTATTCTCTGCATTTTTCTTTCTATCTCTGAGTGTATAGGCGAGCTTATGTGAACATTGACTATTCTCACGAGACAACTGCCTAGCCCTATTCCTATGTTAGATCTCATCACCCAGACATATACTAGAATGGGAATAAGGGGCAATTCCTAGAGTTATTTAGTAGTGGGACGTTAGAAAGGTATTAGAGGAGGGCAATATGTGAGGTGTTGGTGAAGAGGGTATGCTGAATTTTGAGTGAGTTTCTTGTGGAATACGAGAATCCCAGCTTCTCGCATCGATGGGAGACTATCCTTTATTTTCATTTTTCGTTCTTGTAATTTCGGTTGGTTTTCATTCAAGTTTATATCAAGTATCACTAGATTTGGAGAACTCCCAATGTATAGTGTTTATCCATTGTCTCTTGTCATTTTGGTTGTTTGGCTCTTTTACTAGCAGAATTACAAGAGTTAGGATCGGTATCCTAACAAATTGGTATCAAAGCACGTCACAATCTTAAGAAGAACAAGGAGCATGGCCTTGAAAGAAATTGAGGAGAGGGTGGAGGGAACCAGATAAGAGATTTTTTAGATGAGATATGTTATTCAGAATATGAGCAACAATTTTGAACAACTAACTGGGAGGGTAGTCGATAACTAGAAAGAAATGAAGAACATGGTTCCAAATTTGTCAAAAGGAAAATTCATCGCAAAATCGGGAGGATATCAGCACCAGACGAGTGGAGTTATTGCATCAAATTCAAAAGTTAGAATTCTCCAATGATAATCTCCACTTCTAGATTTTCGAGTTGAGAGATACTTTGAGATACATGACTTAATGAAATACGAAAAGGTAATTATCTATGCCATTTGCTTTGATTTTGATGTTGTATATTGGTTTTGTTGGGCTTATAACTCAAAGAAAAAATCACAACGTGGGAGGAGCTCAAGGCACGTTTGTTCTTACAATTCCAAAAAACCTAAGAGGGTAGTCTTTGCCCATGAGTTTTAAAAGCAAGCAAAAAGTAACACTCGCAGAGTTTATCCATCAATTCAAAAGTACTATCTGCACCATTGAGCCACCTAGGTGATGATGTTCTGGAGAGTACCTTCTTAAACGACTTGCTATCAACTTGCCTGTTGAAAGAACGCGACCTAGCTATTCATGCTGGAATTGAAGGCAAGACACTTGGGGCCAAAGAAGTGGGATAGCCAAATGGGCATAAGAGTGAATAATCAAGCAGCAACAAGTGGCCAAAGGAACACTTGTCCAAAGAAGATGAAGTAACCTCGACCTGAACTATTACTCTACCCAAGAAGAATAACTCGCATTGAACCGATGGGTCTTGCAAATGATTATCAGACGTAAAGTTGAAAGCCAAAAGAGATAAATGCCTGAAAAAGAGCATCGTGCTTCATCCCTAACTGAATGGACAAACCAAAATAGTTAACAAGTGGTTGAAGAACTAACTAAGATGCTTCTTTTGAGAGCAACCAAAACAATCAAGTAAATAAATCTTATGGGTTGAGTATTGGCATAATACCTCCTACCACATATCTATTTAAAAACATTCATTTCAAGGTCATACAAGCATGATCCACTAGTAATAGTGTCCTCTGGAGGCAAGAAGACTACCAACAACTTGTTGGAACAACAACAGAGCGTAATTTGGCCTTAGGGGCTTTAAAGGCTCATCTAAACACTCCTAAGGTCAAAATGAAGATTCAATGAAGGGAATCAATATTCCTAAAGATTTCTCCATATAAATAGCAATCAGTACCATGCAAACACAATGAAAGTTGGCACCTAAGTTTTTGGGGCGTATGTCATACTCGAATGGATTGGAGGAGTGGCTTATTGACTGAAGTGGTTACGTAAGCACCAATACTCTTCAAAGACTTTGACTGGAAGGTTGGGCCAGAGGATATACTTGAATTATTTTGGAATTTAGAGGCACAATGCGAAGAATGGTTAAACAAGTGGAAAGAGCACTCCAAAAGTGAGGCTACATAGGAAGAAACACATATATCAAGCAGCAATTGCAAGAATTCCACCTTGAGGGCAAGTGATTGTCAACCGAGGGTATTGTGAAACCTCAAATCACTAAGACTTATACTAGAAAAGGCAAAAGGGACAATTCATGGAGTTAGTTAGTAATGGGACGTGAAAAAAACATACGTGAAAGAGAGAAAGACAATATGTAAATGAGGTGTTGGTGAGGAGGTATATGAATTTTGAGTGAGTTTTTGGTGAAAGAGGAGAATACCAACTTCTCGAATTGGTGGGGAGATTATCTGGTGTAGTCTCTTACTAAATAATTAGGCTTCTATTATTTTAACAATCTTCTTACTGCTTTGTTTGATCACTGTTACTAGTATTTACCATAAGTGAGTTTGTTAGTAGGGTTATTAGTTTTACCGAGAACTAACTGTAGTTACCTTGGTTAGTTACTTTTGTATTTCCCTATTTAAAGGGTTCCTCCTCATCAATAAAGGGAAACTTTTCATTCCGTTAAAAACAAGTAGAATTGCTACATCAACTTTAGTATCAGAGCTCCTTCGACGTAAGAGACATGATGGCTGGGAAAAAGGTTTCAACCTTCTCTAGCAAACAATAAAAAATAACCAACCAAGATACTACCAATCCTCCTATTCTATCTCCTCGATCTCTATCGAATCAACTTCATGCGATGGAGAGAACATTTGAAAGAGTGGAAGAAAAGATGGATCACTTTATGGATGTCATTTATCAACGTTTTGAGTTGTTGTCCACACAAATCCAAAATAAAAATCAGTCGAATCAAGAACTCAAAAAAACTGAAGGAACCGAACAATTCCAGCTGAAAAAACGGTGGGAGCCACCAAGGAGAGTCCAAGAACCTCCGAAAATTAATCAAGAAAATCCAAGAAATGCACAGCCTGCCACTAGATTTAAAGAATACATGTTTTAAGCACCAAGACCCCCTAATTGGGATAGTTCTAGTGATGAAGACTTCGGATTATTACACATCTAGAATCAACGACATGGAAGATTTGAAGAAACAAACCAAAATGGACACTATAGCGATTATAAAATGAAGATTGACCTACATACCTTTAATGGAAAGTTGGATCTTGAAACTTAGCAAAAACTTGCCTTCTCATAAATGAGGAGGTAGTCTATCCTTAAGAGCTGTGTGGCAACATCTATGCCATACAAAAAAAAATTTAACTATCATTTTGTTTATGAAAAAAAGTAAATGTGAAGTTATGTGTGGCCACCATTAATTTTAAGTAGGGAGTGCCTCCTCATACATGAGGAGGCAAGTTTTTCTCCTCGAAACTTTTCTTGATTGGTCTACGGATGTTGAAAATTTCTTTGAATTTGCAGGAATTCCAGAAGACAAAAAGATTAAATTAGTGGCTTACAAGTTGAAAAGTGGTGCTGCAGCTTCGTGGGAGCAATTGAAAAGCAGCAGAAGGAGGTTTGGTAAGGGTCCAATTTGCACTTGGCCAAAGATGTTGAAGCTTATGAAGAACCATTTCTTGTCTATGGATTATGAGCAGCTCCTATATAATAAATATCAACATTGCCAACAAGCAAACTGCACACTTTTTGAGTACACTGAAGAGTTCAATCGGTTGAGTGCAAGAAATAACCTATCCAAATCTGAAAATCAACTAATTGCTAGATAGGTGGATGGCCTTAGAGAGGATATAAAAAATAAGGTAAGATTATGCCTTTATACCATTTTACGGATGCTCTTTCTTTTGCTTATAGGGTGGAAGAACAACAAAGGAATGAAAAGTTAAGAACTCCTCTTAATAAACGACAATCTTAGGACCGAAACTTTAACAACTTTCACATAACCAATACTGAGGTCCGAAGAAATTCTAACCAAGCAGAACCTTGTGGTTCAAGTACAACCAAATGGAAGGAAGAGGCATCCCAAAGCAAAATCCTATAAAAATAGGTGATCCCACCACAATCAAGAAAACAAACATCTACAATCACCCAACTCTTGGGAAGTGTTTTCGATGTGGACTACAAGGACACCTCTCTATTAGTGTCCTCAAATGAAATCTGTGGCAGTTCTTGATAAAATGAATGAGTTCAATGAAGAAGAAGATTGGAAGAAAATGTGGATTACATAGAACCAGACGATGGTGAAAACCTATCTTGTGTCATATAACATCTACTTTTATCACCTACTTCCGAATCACACCCTCAAATACATTCTTTGTTTTGTACTCGCTACACTAATAATGGCAAAACATGCCAAGTAATTATCGACAGTGGAAGTAGTGAAAACTTGATTTCTCGAAAGGTGGTACAAGCTTTGAAATTAAAGACAGATCCTCACCCTCACCCCTACAAGGTTAGCTGGGTTAAAAAAGGTGGTGAAATTCAAGTACAAGAAATTTGTAATGTACCTTGCCACATTTTATTAGGAAGGCCACGGCAATATGATGGCAATTTGTTGTTATCTTCGAATACTTCCCTCCTGACACATTTTAGCTAGCGCAATAAACTCGAAGACGAGTTTTTTTTTTTTTATGGGGAAGGAATATGGTGTAATCTCTTACTAAATAATAAGGCTTCTATTATTTTAGCAATCATTTTACCCTTTGTTTAGTCATTGTTACTGGTATTTACCATAAGTGAGTTTGTTAGTATGGTTATTAGTTTTACCAAGAACTAACTGTAATTACCTTGGTTAGTTACTCCTCTTGTATTTCCCTATTTAAAGGGTTCCTCCTCATCAGTGTTTTAAAAGGCGCGCCTAGGCTCAAGTCCCACCTTTTGCGCCTCAATTGTCCCAGGCCAGGCGCGTATAATAAGGTGTGCGCCTTATGTCGCCTTACGTGAAGCCCCAGGCGCCAAAAGGCGCGCGCCTCGTGGGCTTTTTAATTTTCCTTTGCATTTTTTGTATTTCAGATCCCCGTACTAGGTCATTCGAAGCGCATGAAGGTTGATAGTTGAATATTATGTATGTTTTTATATATTATTCTTGGTTAAAACTTCATTTATGTCCATGGAAAGTGTTTTTATTGTGTATACACACATATATATAAATTTTTTGTGTTTTTTTATATAGTGCGCCTTAAGTAAAAAAGCCCTCGCCTTTTGGTGCGCCTTGCACATCAGGCTCCAGAGGGCCATTGCGCCTTAGTGCGCCTTGCGCTTTTTAAAACACTGCTCCTCATCAATAAAGGGAAACTTTTCATTCTGTTAAAAACAAGTAGAATTGCTACATCATTATCCTTTACTTTCTTGTTTCATTCATGTTATTTATGTTGGCTTTTCATTGAATTTTATATCAAGAATCTCTAGCATAGTAGAACACCCGTGTTTATCAATTGTTTTGGTTGTGTTTGGCTCTTTTTCTTGTAAATTTCTCATAGTTAGGATCGGTATTCTAACACCCTACAACATTGGTTGTCAAGATTAGAGAAACCTCGTATTTAATTAATTTCTAGGTAGGCGACGACTATTCATGAATTATCTGCATTTCTTCTCACTTCTGACCATCATTACCTTCAAGGAGAAGAGAAATCAGTGATGGTTATTTTCATGTAATGGTAATATAGTTGGATTGTGTTCCCAAAATACTTCCTACTAAAGATTGTTGTTACTATTAGAAGAGATGTCTATTCATGTTTAGTTCACAGATGTTTAGTTTCCATCCATGAAGAGAGAGAGAAATCTTCCCCATTTTTTGCACAATTGTATAACTAAGTGACTAATTCAAAAAAAAAAGAACTCTAAGTCTCTAAGAAACTAGATTCCATCAGATGTGAATTTTAGTAATAACAAACATTAAAACTAAAAAGATACTAATGACTAGTCTATGTGCAATATTTTCATTCTGAAAAAAGATTAAAAAGAATCCAACAACTTGATCAGACAATTCAAACATGAGTTCTATACATAAATAATACTGTACTCAAAATCAGAATATCACATTCAAAATGTCTGAGATGAAAAACCATACTTTGTTATTGTCCCATCCACATCTGAAATTACTACACGATTATTCCATTTCCACAAATAAATCCTGGCATCAACCTGTTGAGAAACATAATCCATCACGATATGCAAATTTGAAGGCATACAAAGAAAAGGAGAAACCAGGGAAGGCTGAAATCGGCAGAATGCTGAGAAAGCAAATGACAAACTATAAAGAGAAAATCTAACCTGCTGTTGCCCCCATACTGCAGTGTAGAAAGTGAAAGTTACCGTGTTTCCCCCTTCCTTGAGATTTAAGGATGCCAGTTGCTCAGATGTTGGCGAGATGGATCTAACCATCTTTTTCTCTGCTTTGTGTTTAAGGCTGCCTGGTTCTCCATCCATGCCAACGTTCCTATTTGAAGCCATCTTCATGTCAAAATCTGTGTAATCATCAACAGTTGATTGAGTTACTTTCCCAGAATCAACACTTGATTGAGTTACTTTCCCAGAATCAACACTTGATTGAGTTACTTTCCCAGAATCAACACTTAATTGAGTTACTTTCCTAGAATCAACACTTGATTGAGTTACTTTCCTTGAATCAACACTTGATTGAGTTACTTTCCCAGAATCAACACTTGATTGAGTTACTTTCCCATAACTTGATCTTCTGAAAGAGAAAGGCCAAAGTTTCCAGTTTCCAACTGGATCAACGGATGCTTCTGCTGGATTACCTGTAAGAGTTTCGTCGATAAGATCAACAACTATAATGTTGTTTCAAAATAGATAATAAATTCATGTTCTCAACTAAAATGATCCTCGAGAAAATAGAAGCAGCCTCACTCTATTAGGAATGATTTCCAACTTTTAAGCCGGTCACCCATCAATTTGTTGCTCGAGGAGTACTTGCACATCCAAGTGCTTCTCATTTGAATTCTTACTACTAAGAATAAGAATAAGAACTTACCTAAAGGAGTCTATCTAACCTAAAAAAAATTTGAATGATATACGACATAAAGATGAATAAATCACAAAAAAAATGGAAACAATATAATTCTTAAAAGATAATGGATCATTTACGTAATTTAGAGCTTAAAATCAGTTAAATGTTTTTAATAAAGTCAACAAAAGTAAATTTTTATGATGAGATAGCTAAGTTCTCTTACCCACTGTAGAGTTAGGAAGACTACTATTGAGTTCTTCGGAAACGCAGGTTTCTTCAATTTTTGACTGTTCCTCTGCGGCTTTCTCTTCTCCATCCCCACCAGACTTGCAACTTGAGTTACATTTGCACAATTCAATCAACTTTAACGATTTAGTATTTAAGTCCATAGAGTGGCTTAAGGGATGATTGACCTCATGGGCAATTGGATAATCAATACTGGCATGGATATTGGGTAATGATGCTGCCAGACGCTGAACTTCTATATTAGAAATTGGATGGCTTTGAGGAATTTTCATGGGACTTAGGATCCCTTGATTGAAGATTTCGTCACTATCTTGAGAAGTGCATGTCTCATAACTTCTATGTACAAATCTATCCTCCTCATCAATGCTACTTGAATATTCTAATGGGTATTCTTCTTTATCGTTGTTATGTTGGTTGTCTGACTCTACATTCCCATTTACCTCGGTTTTTGAAACATCAAAATCACCAAAAAGGAATTGTTCATCATCTGAAATTTCCAATGGCATTATATGGCTTTCTTTTGACATGTCTATATTACCAATTGAATTCAAATAATTTTGGAACTTGTTTGTGACATTTCCATCCACACTTTTGTCATCTTGAAAATCTGAGCTGAAACTTGAAACTATGCTATCAGATTTCAGTTCTTTAACTGAACCAACCATTTCTTCTGTGGAGACAATTTGACTATAGGAAGCTGCAAGTGTCAACGGCTTTCCTTGGTCCATTGTGTTGCCTTCATAGACAGCAGTTTCACAATAATCTACTTGTTGAGAATAGTTCATAAGAACGTCAACTTTTTCAGTCTCTATCTCAAAATCTTCTGCTATCACACTAGAATGTGTACCCTGATTTTTAAATTTTGATATATCAGTGCTAATAAAAATAGTTGGCATCAATGAAAAAAATGTAGTGTCCTTTCTAACTTACAGAGATCGTATGGTAGCTTCTTTTTAATAATTCTCCATATCACTAAAAAAAATTCGGCATAAATGAAAATAATAGTAAACTTACTAACTTTAAGAATCATGGTAGGTTCTTTCTATCAACTCTATGTATCAGTAAAAATGCTAGAACTAGGCTCTCAATTTTACAACCCTATGTTGCTTAATGGTAATTGGTACATATGTGTGATTGAATTTTGTTCACGTTAGAATAGAACTTACCTCATGATGAACTTCAGTTGTCACGTGCAAACCCTCAGTATGAACACCAACGATCTCAGATCCTCCATTGACCATGTGAGGGACTCTTTGTGCCAGTATCACTGTATCATCCAATGTCATCATTGAGCACTTGGAAGTTTCATGGAACATTGAGGGTCGGACTGCATCAGGTTCACTCTTGTCTTCAGAAATATTAGATAATTGTGGAAGCATATTTGTTTCAACAAATACGCATTGTCCCATAAAATTCTCCCCATTTCCATTAGATGAATCTTGATTCATAGACAATGAAAATTGAGATTTGGAATCTGCATTTTCAGAGATGATTCCCACTACATGCAAAATATCTTTTGCATTCTGATCGATAACTATTGGTGCAGATTTCACTTCATATGTCCCATCGAAATCCTTTTCCTCAATAATGGAAGTTTCAACCACTTGATCATTAGTATTTAAACTTGATATTTCTCTAGCTACCTCAATAGACAGCTTTGTGTCTTCCAATGCCAATGGAGAATGATTGGTTATTTGCTTCCTACAAGTATCACAGTCTTTATCAAGATTATTTCCCATGGTACCTTCTACGGCTGATGCCACGAGGCTGTTCCCATCATGGAACATTGAGGATTGGACTGCATCAAGTTCACTCTTGTCTTCAGAAATATCGGATACTTGTGGAATAGTATTTATTTCAACACATATGCATTGTCCTACAAAATTCTCCCTATTTCCATTAGATGAATATTGGTTCATAGATAATGAATTTTGGGAATTGGAATCTACATTTTTAGAGATGATTCCCACTACATGCACAATTTCTTTTTCATTTTGTTCGATATCTATTGTTGTCGACTTTACTTCATATGTCCCATCGAAATCCTTTTCCTCGATAATGGAAGTTTCAACCACTTGATCCTTGGTATTTAAACTTGAGATTTCTCTAGTTATCTCAATAGATGGCTTTGTGTCTTCCAATGCCAATGGAGAACGATTGGTTATTTTCTTGTTGCAGGTATCACAATCTTTATCAAGATTATTTCTCATGGTACCTTCTATGACTAATGCCACGAGGTTGTTTCCATCATGGAACATTGAGGATCGGACTGCATCAAGTTCACTCTTATCTTTAGAAATATTGGATACTTGTGGAACCGTATTTGTTTCAACACATATGCACTGTCCTACAAAATTCTCCCTATTTCCATTAGATGAATCTTGGTTCATAGATAATGAAATTTGGGATTTGGAATCTACATTTTCAGAGATGATTCCCACTGCATGCACAATATCTTTTGCATTTTGTTCGATATCTATTGTTGTAGACTTCACTTCATATGTCCCATCGAAATCCTTTACCTCGATAATAGAAGTTTCAACCACTTGATCCTTGGTATTTAAACTTGAGATTTCTCTAGTTACCTCAATAGACGGCTTTGTGTCTTCCAATGCCAATGGAGAGTGATTGGTTATTTGCTTGCCGCTGGAATCACAATCTTTGTCAAGATTATTTCCTATGGTACCTTCTACCGTTGATGTCACGAGGTTGTTCCCATCATGGAACATTAAGAATCGGTCTGCATCAAGTTCACTCTTGTCTTCAGAGATATCAGATACTTGTGGAACAATATTTGTTTCAACACATATGTAGGGTCCTACAAAATTCTCCCCATCTCCATTAGGTGAATCTTGGTTCATAGGTAATGAAATTTGGGATTTGGAATCTACATTTTCAGAGATGATTCCCATTGCATGCACAATATCTTTTGCATTTTGTTTGATATCTATTGCTGTAGATTTTACTTCACATGTTCCATCGAAAGCCTTTTCCTCGATAATGGAAGTTTCAACCATTTGATCCTTGGCATTTAAAATTGAGAATTCTCTAGTTACCTCAATAGACAGCTCTTTGTCTTCCAATGCCAATTGAGAATGATTGGTTATTTGCTTGGTGCAGGTATCACAGTCATTATCAAGATTATTTTCCATGGTACCTTCTACAGTTGCTGCCACGAGGTTGTTCCCATCATGGAACATTGAGGATCGGACTGCATCAGATTCACTCTTGTCTTCAGAAATATCGGATACTTGTGGAACCGTATTTGTTTCAACAAATATGCATTGTCCTATAAAATTCTCCCCATTTCCATTCGATGAATCTTGGTTCATAGATAATGAAATTTGGGATTTGGAATCTACATTTTCAGAGATCATTCCCACTCCATGCGCAATATCTTTTGCATTCTGTTCGATATCTATTGCTGTAGATTTCACTTCATATGTCCCATCGAAAGCCTTTTCCTCTACAATGGAAGTTTCAACTACTTGATCCTTAGTATTTAAACTTGAGATTTCTCTAGTTACCTCCAGCTCTATGTCTTCCAATGCTAATTGAGAACAAATGGTTATTTGCTTGTTGCTGGTATCATAGTCTTTCACAAGATTATTTCTCATTGTACCTTCTACAGTTGATGCCACAATGCTATTCCCATCATTTATCTTCGACTTTTCCTCATCTTTGCCATCTGAAGTGCGAATGGAAGAAAACTTGGAAGGATCTGATTTCTCAGGCTTTTGTTTGCGAAGATTGGTAGACCACCTAACCTCTAGAAGATCCGCTGCAATCTCAGCACGTTCCAGTGAGTCTACCCTTGCAACAGGTGGATCCTCAAGACGATCTTCTTTAATCGATTTACGACCCCAAACAAATCCAAGTATCCGTTGTCGAGAGCTAGTCTTCATCACTATCTTTTCACTATCTTTACTCTTTTCAATCCCATCAATCGAACTTCTAGCATCATAATTGCAACTTTGGGAACCAAGAATCCTCTTATTCTCCAGTTCCTGCAGAAATTTCCCCTCAGCCTCATCACCTGAAGATGAAGGATACAATCCAGATTCTCCTTCATCATCAACTTCCCTCAAAAAATAAGCTTCTCCTTTATGATCCAAATACATAGCGAAATTGGCTTCGACCCCATTTACAATTACACTAACCACCTTCTCCTTTGCCTTCAAAACGCCTTGAAATTTCCCAAACCGCACATACCAAGGAGATGATTTAAAACTACCATCTGGCTGTTCGACTACAACAATGTCCACAGCTCCACCAAATGGATGAAATGTCCCAGAAACAGTATAAACACCCTTCGAAATGAAACTACCTAGTAGCCCCACAGCATTCATCGTCCTATATTGTGATTCCTCAGATCACCCAAATCAAAAATCCAAAATGCTTCGTTACCATATGATAACCTTTCCAATTTCAAGCATAAAATCGCACGCCCAATGTTTTAGCTCAATGATCCCCAATCATTTATCTCCAAAACTCCTAAACCTAAAGAGATAACTAAACCATACAAACAACAAACCCAGATCACAAATTTTCAAAACTACGATCTCAAGAACAGGCGGAATCAATCAATGAATTCAATCTCCTGTTTCGGACCAAAACAATTATTACACGAAACCCAGATGGATAAATAAATCGCCGACCTAATCAATGTTGAAGCAGTCAAAGAATTCAAAGCAAGAAAGAACCTAACAACGGTGTTGATGATGGGTAATCAAGGACCCGAAAACTCCATTAATCACAGAGCGAGCGATCACGCCATAATTGAAAACCTGATTGATAGGTAAAAACGAAACTCGATTGAGAAAGAACCGCGAAAACATACGCCGGTGGCATAATCAAAGCATATTCGGCTTTATTCCTTGGAATGTTCCTCCGCCATTTATCCGATTCCTGTTTTGCAGAGCAACAACGGCACGTGATGCGCGGGACGTCCAAACCTTCTTCTTTGCAGAGCAAAAACGAGAGAATCAAAAATTGAATGTCTGGTAAAAAAAAATGCTCACAATTTGATATTTTCTTCTTTAATTGATATTCATATTAGTAAGTAAATTTTATCCATTTTTTATGTCAAACGGTTAATTTCTGTTCTTTTTTTATGTCGATTATTATTATTATTTTTTTTTTTAAGGATTTATTGGGGGAGGAAAATCACAATTTTGAGTTATTACCCAACAATAAAATTAAGGAGCTTTTGCATGATAGAACTTTGGAAAGTGTCTTGCACGGTAGATTTTTTCTAGCATGTGACATTATATTTTTATTTATTAAAATACTTATAAATAATATATATATATATATATATATATATATAAATTTTAAATGAGTAAGTAAAATATTTATTATCTCCTTTATTTAAAAATTTCATACAACGTAGTTCAAGATAAAAGTGAAATAAAAAATATATACATATCATAATTTTAAAAGAAAATATGAAATAAATTAAACTTTTTTAAGAAATAAGTTTTCGTCATGCTAAAATCTTACTTTGTACACAATTTTTTTTTTCATTCATTTATTATTTTAGTTTAATCTACGAACATCAAAGTCATCTTTTCAAAACAAAAAATCTCGAAATCATCACCTCTCTAAAATCTTAAAAATCATATTTGTGCTTTCTTATTACATCATATATTTTATAAATAATAAAAAATAAAGAAAATATTGAATTTTTAAAAAAAAAAACTCATAAAATCTATTATCTACCTCTTCTACGAATTTTGATGAAACATAAGTTTTTTAAATATTAATTTAAAACATAATATTATATTAAATCTATTGTTCTCTACATAATAATAATGGTGTATAGATTTATATTTAAATTTAAAAAATATATAAATAGTAAAATTGATAAAATTTAAGTAGATTCGTATGTCAAAATGTGAGTAATACTTCAATGACATCATGTATCACATAATAAGCAACAAATTACATGTTAAGTCATATTTATTATAATAACAAATAATAATAATAATTATTATAAAAAATTACCTTTCATTAATGGAAGAATGTGATAAACACTTCTTCAAAATTTTAAATACTTCACAAATTTAAAAGAAAATTATAAATTAAAGTTGAAGCATAAAATAAGTAGAATTACACAAAGAAAACATAATAAAAATAAAAATAAATGAAGAAGAAGAAGAAAATATTCTGTATAACGAATTAAATACAGATTGAAAAAATTGTTCTTTACCTTCGACGACAACTGTTCCCACGAACACAACTCAGTGCACCAATGCTAAGACTCCCAACCCGAAAAAAATTTGTACACCTGTGCAACATCAAAAGAATTATTAGTAATTTGAATTTTGAAGAACAATAAATTTGTGGTATTTATAGAAAAAGTTGGAACCAAGATCTTCTTTAAATTTGAAAAAAAAATTCAATATCTTCATTTGATTTTATACTTATTTAGTTTGAAGATACTAAATTTTAATAATTAATAATAATAATAAGTCACATTTTAAGTAGTAAATATAAAGATAAAGAATATTACGCAGATTCTCTTATCTTCTAATTTAATTTATGAGATTTCCTAAAAATATATTATCTTCTAGATGACGAAAATCTAAATATCTAAATAATCTAAATAATATTATAAATATATTTGCATTTGTTTTTATATTTGAATAGAAGATTATGACATGTTTGTAATTTAGGGTGTGACTTAAGGGTAAAATCGTCCAAAAATGATTTTCCTTTTAAGTCACACTTTAAGGTAGTATGATATGATATGATATGATATTACAAAAAAGTTAAAATATTACATGAATAGCACAATAATGAAAATATTTGCACACATAGCAAAAAATGTAAATTGATAGATTTCTATATTGATAGATTATATCAACAGAAGCCGATAGAATCAATTAGTAATAAATAAAATAAATCGATAGACTTCCATTAGATTCTATTAATAAGGGCTGATATAATCAAATTGAAAGATTTTCATCACTAGAGAATGATAGATTCTATCAAAGTCTTCAATCAAAAAGATATATAGAGACTTTTTAAAAAAAAGATGCAGAATTTACTATAAACGAATTATTTTTAAAAAGTTGCTATAATGGTAAATTAGAGTCAAAAAGTTGCTATGTCATGCAAATTCCCATTCCAAAACTAATTGGCTATTAATTATTTTAGTTCATTTCTTTTCTTGCACGTAAACAATAGGGGATTTTGCATGTATAACAAAAAATGACAAAATATTTTCATCTATAGTACAAAATAAGCAGAAAATCCAAATTGACTTCTATCACTTGTTGAGTTCTACTAGTGATAGAATTCAATAAATTGTACACTCATTTTATCCCTGCTTGAGTTTTCTATTAGTGATAGAAATTCAAATTGAATTCTATCACTAGTTAAGTGATAGAAACAAATATGTTATAAATGAGTTATTTTAAAAATTCTGCTCCAAATATAATACTAGAGTTAAAATGTGTTATTTATGGTAAATTTTCTAAACAAACAATAATACTTAATTTTAAAATAATAATAATAATAATTTCATTTGGGTTTCTTTTTAGATGATTTTGAATCATAACCAACCCTTAAATAGCTCTGTTTTTCATTTCTTTTTTTAACAAACCCTAATGTAGCTATCTTCTTCTTCTTTTTTAGAATAACCCTAATGTAGCTCTTGTTGGTTTCTTTGGTTGATTTTTTTTTTTTTTAATCTCAATAAGTAAAATAAATGGATATTTGGAAATTGAATCGGGCTAATATAACTATGAAAACGTTTTCTATTTAGTTCTCTTTTTTTTTCTTAGCTTATTAGATTTTTTATTTTTCTTAGCTTATTAAATTTATATTTATGTGTAAAAGTAAACAAAACAAAAAAATAGTTCATCGACATTAATACATACTTCTAAATTAAGAGGTCATGAATTTAGTTTTCTACTAGATATTGTTCAATTAAAAAATTGCAAAATTTTGATTGCAATACATTAAATTTCATTTCATTTGTCAACAAGAATAAAATTATACTCGTAACTAAGAAGTAATGAGTTTCCTTTTATTTTATTAAAATTTTATCAAAATTAGCCTAAATTCAAAACTACTTATTCATCCTTTTCTTTTTTGTCTTTTCTTCAAAACTACTCTTCGGTCTTATTCAAACCAAATAAATAGAGCATAAAACATAAACTTGCTAGAATTTTGTGTTTAAAAAAAGATTTTTTTTTAACTCTATAAAAGTTATTGTTATATGCAGTCTCACGGTAAAATTAGAACTTATTTTCGCAAACAAAAGTAAATGTCTAAATCTAGAAAATTATTTTGAAAAATGTCTAAATAGGAAGAATTTAAAATGAATATATACTATTAATTCTTTTGAATACATAATTAATTAATTTTATATACTATAGTCCAAAGTACCTCTATCTTAACTTGTTTCTATTTTTTACTTACTATTATTTTAAATAACATTATGTTTTAACTAATAGAGAGTATTTATTTTTAAACAAACACTTATTTGAAAATTTTAAAATCAAAACAGATCATTACGTTGTTATATATACATATATTAAATTTTCAATTTTTTCGGGAGGGATGAAATATCTGGTTCATCCATGTCTGAGTCAGTAGATACGCCTCTACTTTTTCAAAATGTTGTGAAAAACTAGAAAAATCAATAAAGAAATACCTGCCACCACTGCCACCATTAAATGCTCTTCTCCAACTTTAGTTTTAGGAGTTCGTTTTAACATAGTGAACCCGCCTGCTAAGTTTGGGATGTACATCCCCAATACGTGTTTGGATGATGTCCGCCCGGATACAATAGTCGTTATATATACCACCAGATCGATGTACATCCATTGGACGTCTCTATCATCCTTCCGTATCCTCGACTTTTCTTTGTATGTCTTTCTTTATATAGTGATATGCTTATCACTTTTGCATTTTCGTACAAACTCAATTTTTTCTCAATAGAAGATATTAGTAGGGATAGGGCATGTGTTGTATGTGATATCAATCATGGCAGTATTGTAGTTCGAATAAATATCTTCTTCATCCCAATTTTCATTTAAGACGGTTGTAAACGATGTAACCTCCATTTGCAATTATAATCGGTTGCTCGCTAAATTTAAAAAGTGATAGAGAAGACCATAGGATGAGAATCGGTGATGGGAATAAGAAAAAAAAATCATGGATTTGGAGTTTTGTTGCAAACTTGAAAAAAATGGTGAAAATGAAAAAAAGAAAAATGGAATTGGTGATGGAAGGTTTCTAAATCGATAAAAATGAATGAAAATGGTTGTGAAGTTGTGGGAAACAAATCTTCTTTTTTTTTTTTTTGAAAGTGTGGTAAATTAGTTTATTAATTTGAGAAAAGATCCGTAAAATGATAGGGTGAAATACATTTCTTATTCTCCGGTAGAATAGTTTATTTATTTTTTAATTCTTAAAATGTTGATTAAGTGAAAATGGAAGAATGATAGAAATATTTTAGGTTAAAATACTAAATTGGTCCTTAAACTTTCAACTTTGTTTTATTTAAGTCCTTGAAGTTTCAAAAGTTCTAATTTAGTCCTCCAAGTATGAATTAAGCTTAGAAATGGTCCCTACCATTAAAGTGGAGTTAACTGATCGTTAAAATCAAATAAAAAAATAATATATATTTTATTCTTCCAGCCATCTCTTCCCCTCTCCTCCATTTTTTCTCCCTTTCTCGTCGGATTTACTCGAGAAGCCCCTTTTTCTTTCATCGAGTTATCAAATCTAGACTAATTCATAACACCAAACGAGTTCCCAATCTAAATTTTGAGCACCAGAAGAATTAACAAACCCCTTTGTTGCTAAAATTGATTCCATAAGTTCTTGTTTCATCGCCCTATCTCCACATCCAGAATCAAAGTTTCATTACATACGCCATAATTCTCGACAAGCTAGATATCTTCAACCTCAAGACTCAAAGATCGAATGAACCGATAATCCTTCCGGCCAACACTACCACTATCACCGTCGCCGCCGCCATTGTTGCTCAAATGAAGACCTTCAATTCTATCAACAAGAAGACTCGAAAATAGTGTGGTCGGAGTAGAGGAATAACGTGAAAGACCACCAAAATTATGGTGTTCTTGATGAGACTGTTGATTGTTCATCGAATCGAAATTGATGAAATTAGAAATCCATTATCACATCTTCTTTTTCACGCACTTTCCATACCTCACTTTCTTTATCCAAACATTTCATTCTCACCTACCACACTTTGCTCTATTTTCATACTGCCCCAAATCACTCTCCCTTTCCATTTTCTCACCAATTCACTCCATTTTCCTTGAAATTGTTAAGTTTTCTCATCGAATCCTGGTGATTTCTCTCATTTCCCATCGAATTGAATTTTTAAAACCCTTAATTTTTTATGTTTTACCCTTCGTTGCAGAAGAATCGGAGATGACGATGACGCCGTCGAGGAACGTTCTGTTTCAAAAGTACAAAATGGGACATTTATTGAGGAAATGAAACTTTGTCAAGGCTTGATGACTCACGAAGTTTCGCTATTTTCAACTATATAATATAATATAAAATATATTTTATCTAATCTTATTAAATATGACATCAAACTTTCTTTAATTTTCAATAACATAATATAAAATAAAATATATTGAATTTATTGATTAATATAAATAGGCAATGATAATATTAAAAAAATAATATAAAATAAATATTTTTTACAACATTTCCTCTCCAAAACATTTAGGGAGTGTTTGTTTGACATATTTAGGTAGTTTTTAGGTTAAGGAGTTTTATTGATGAGTTATATTAAGTAGTTAAAAATTGAGAGTTGTGCCAAAAACTCGTTTGGATGTAGTTTTTGTGTAGAAGAGTTATAGTAAAAATCTTGTTTGGATGTAGATTTAAAATGAGTAGTTATTTTTAGTAGTTAAAAATGAAATGATTAAAAATGAGTGGTTAAAAATGGTTGAGTAGTTATAAATGAATAATTCAAAATGAACGATTAGAAATGAGACTTATTTTCAAAAGTAAAATTGAGGAGGAGTTGGTAAAAACTCGTTTAGATGTAAGTTTTGAGAAGGAGGTAGTAAATCCTAAAACTAACTCCTACCTAAATATGTCAAACAAACAGCTCCCTATATCCAAACAATTACTCATATCTCAAAATCACGCAATTTCCTTTCCTTTTCCACTTTTTTTTTAATACACATATTGGGAGAGGTGACAAATACCGATTCGCGGGCGCGAACCTGTGACGAGGGTGTTGAACTGATTTACAACTAAATACTGAAACTATTACATCACTGACCCATTTGGTTCCTCTTCCACTTTTTCTCCTCCCCTCCTTTCAACTCCAAAATCCAAAGAAAATTCAAATTCCACGGTCCACCGTGGTATTTTAATTTTTAAATGATTTATTAATTTTGTTTTTTTTACAATATTGTTAGAACAACGATGTTCAATTTGATTCACTCGAAATCCTTCAAAAAGATGTTACTCGAAAAGCACAATCCTCCAGCACTGATGAGAGTAGGTCAATCCATGGGTTACTGCAAAGTATAGGATTTGAAAATGCTCCAATCCGCCAGTTACGCGGTGTACGGAATTCGTAGGAGGCAACCTCTGCCAAGGGCCATGGCTTCTTGTTGCTTATCTGGGCGACATCGGACAAAAAAGATAAAAAAAAGTTATGGGTTGAGTGAATCTTAAGTCAAGGTACCATAATTTTAGTGCCCAGTTTGCATTTGAACTCATTGGATTCGGAAATTTCAAGAACGTTAATCCTTGTTTGTTTATGACTGTTCAATGATCTGGAGATCGTTTCCATTCTTCAAAGTTGTATATCTGTGTTAATCTTTCTTTCATGTTTTGCATTTTGTTCACGGGTTTCGGTTAAACCATCTTAGGAAATTGATTCTTTCTAGAATTTGGGTTATGCATGTTAAGTGTTTGATAAAAGTTCTCAAAGAGTTTTGTGTTTGTTTTTGCATTATATCAATTGATTAACCATTGGATGAGATTAATGTAGCCACCTAGAAGCTGAATATATAAATATTATCTGTTTGGTCCTCAACAACTACCACCTTTTTTCAGTGGGGGCTTCTTTGATTGATGGCATGGAAAGGATCCCCTAGTTGTCTCTTTCATTGATCCTAGAAAAATGGCATTTAATTTCACATCTCTGGCAATGAAATTCAATGTCCATATTGGATTTTGTTATCAAAGTGAGCACAGGAGCCACAGTCATAGATGCATACATTCAAACGGCAGTACTAATAAAAGCATTGCGGTTGTTCCCTGTTTTCTTTGTTTGTAGGCTTAGGTTGATTGTTGAAAAGACTGAAAGCATTTTTTCTTGAGTGGGGGAGCTTGATCAGGTGGGTTTGATAGATGGCAATGCTATAATAATCATAATCACAAAAAGAAAGGAAAAAAAAAAGATGGTCCTCCTCCTCAGTTGAAAAAGGTAGCTTTCCTGTCAGTTGCCCACACCTTCACCATATAAATCATTCATTTTGATATTTTTCAATTTAATAAATCATATCAACTGTTTTTGAAAGCGCTGATGCTTTTTTTTCTGAATGATTGTTATTAATGTTAGGTATAATATTGAGTCACCATGAATTGGTCTAGTGGGTCAAAAAAAACTTTGGAAAAATTTATGAGTTTAGTTCAGAGTAGTTACCTATTCATATAGAAAATGTTGTAAGGTAAGACTATTTATCCCATAAAAATAGTTAAGCTGTGCATAAATTTGTTTGAGCACTCACAAATATCCATATGTATATATATTGGTAATTGGGTAATCAACCTTAGATATGAATATCCAAAGGATTACCCCACTTCCTTCAGAAAAAAAAAAAAAAAAGATTACCCCACTTGGCCACATGCCTTTTTGAGCCCCATTAACCCTCTATTTTTAGACTTTTTACATGTTCTGATCTTGAAACTAATTCATCACTTTTTTAACTGTCTATTTTGTTGTGGGACCCTGCATCCCTGGTATCTGAAGCAATGTTTGCAGGCATTACTCCCAAACTTTTCTTTTCTCAATATCTTTTTGATCTACTTGGGCAGTTTTATAGCTAATGAGCTAACATCTATGGGGAACAATTACTATCTTTCATGGTTTATTTTCTTAAAAAAAAAAAAGAAAATAGCAAGTGATGGGTGTGATAGAGAAAATATTTCTTCACTAGATTAAGACAATAATTGAATTTGCTCACCTCTTTTGAACTTATGTGAAAGTTCTGGCCCCAAAGTTTTTTGTGGGTTTTGTCTGGCATATAAATGATTCAAAAAGACGAAAAGGAGAGAACAGAGCTGGCAGAAGAGCGGTATTTGCCTGTCTAAACTTGGATGGTTGTTTGATTTAACCTGTGCTCATGGCCACTTGATTGGTTGAGAGTACACATTCTCCTTTCTTTTGAAGGTTAGTAGATCAATTACTTTTTCTTATGTCGTTTTATCCTTATCTATTAATGACATGCTTCATTTGTGAAATCGAAAATGTTAACGTGAACTCCTAATCAGAGCCTCTTTTTTCAGATCATTATAGCTTTTGTTTTAGTGGAAAGAGATTCAGTAACCATTTTAATACACACTTACATCTCAATCTAATGCACTTTTGATTATCTCTTTCTTTTATATATATGAGTATCTAGGTAAGCTTATACACACTTTAACTATTTTAAAGATCATTTGAAATTTAAGCAACCCAAAAACCGAACAGCCTGTCAATTAAAACACACCTCTCAATCTCAAGATACACGATCAAGAATCATTGAGAGGGTCAGAGCAAAAGAATTATATATATTTGAAACAGGACCTGGACTGATTTGATATCTCTTTTTGTCTATGTACACGTACATACGACATTAATGCAGAAAAGCAAATATGCTGAATAATTTTTCTTTTTCTTTTTTTTTAATAAAGAAATAGAATATGAACAATATCTATCCTTTGTATATGCTCTTTAACATTTGAGTCTCTCTTCTTTCAATATTGAATTCTTGCAATGAGCAATTGCTGCTTGAATTGCTGCCTGTAACTCCTCCATTGTGCTGTCATTAGTGGAAAGAGGAGGTGTTGTAGTTGGAAGGAGAACCCCACTATTTGTTGGAGATGTTCTCATGGAAACTGGAGCTGAGAATCCCCCTCTTCTTCCTCTCATTAATTCTGGCTTTTTTCTGAAACTTAAATTACCTGAAAATGAATAAGACTGCCTGTGGAGTTGCATATCATCTCTTCTCCCTCTAAATGGTAAAAATGGCCTCACCATTCTTGCATATCTCTTAAGTACATGGCTGAAATTGAATCCAAACTTCCTCTTGAGCTGCTTCACTTTTGTTTCTTGCTCTTCAACTTCATACCCTTTTCTCCATCTTAAACCAAGCAAAGAGAAAGACTTGGACTTGGGTTTTTGTCTTGTATCACCATTGCTGTTTTGATAGTGTTCATTGATGCTGTTGCTGGTTTCTTGGTTGGGCTCCTTGTCTGTAATGGGAAGGGCATAGGTTTCGATGGAGTTGGTTGAGGAGCGGGGAGGGACGGGGAGATGAGAGAGGAGATGGAGAGGAAGCAAATGGCCATGGAAGAAAATATCATCTGCTGGGGACAAATCAATGGTGAAGGATGGTGGGGCTTTGGTTTGGACAGAAACTGAGAAGGAAAATTCATGAGAAGGAGATGAAGAAGTTGGGATTTGTTGTTGCTGATCTTCTTGGTGCTTGCTGTTGTTGTTCTCCATAACACACAAGTTTCAGAGAGGTTTTGCTGACAGACCAATTCTGAATCTGAAAATCCCAATTCAAGACTTGAGTTTTAAGAACTTTACCATATATATCTTTAGGTAGGGATAAGAAGATTAGAGGGCAGAAAGAGGAGAGAGAGAGAGAGAGAGAGGACGGGTGGCTTCTCTTTGCTCTCTACACTTGCTTAAATTAAATAAATTTTTAAGGGGGAAGAGCTCATACCAAAAAAATTATTGCAATATGGTTTTCTCTTAACATTTTTTTTAATTCAATAATATTTGAGATAGCATTTGAATTCATAGTTATGAAGATAAATATCATGTCTGCTTTTGTTGACGTTTCTTAATCATTGAATGAAAATTCGAACCCATATACTCTAATAACACCTAGATACAATATTGAATTACTTTTGTAATATCTCTAATCTACATTTAATAGTGTAGAACTATCAGCAATAATATAGCGGCCTCCTCTAACAACTTCTTTGAGGGAGCACTTGGAGCATGAAAGAACAATAAGACTACACGAGGAAATACAAGAAGAATGATTATATATGTTTGAGGTAAGAGAATAAATATATAGATGGGACTATTACTTATAATTGGGGTACATAAAATAATTATGGAGAAAAGTATTACCGATTTGGAATGTAGAAAATGATTATGGAGAAAACAAAATAATGAAATGAAAAAGTGGCTAGAAGAGAATGAGATTATGGGATGAATAATAATGATAAGAGATTGATTATCGGTAGTTCAAACATAAGTAAGAGAATTATTTCTCATAATCATTCTCATTCTCCTCGTTCCAAATACTCGGTAAAAAGAGAGATGCAGAGCAGCACGTGTCCAGGATCGGCGGGTCCTTGTCAAATCTTACAGCTATGGAGAGTACAGATATGGGTAAGAAAATGCCAAGAAAGACCTAAACAATTTCTCACAAAAAGCCGATAACCTTTACGATGGGGTAGTGCCTTTGGTATTTGTTATATTCATGGACCTTTCCTAGAGAAAGTAAATGACATTAATAATTAATTATTAACCCCTTTCTCAAGAGGAAACTTCGAAGAATTCATCATATTTATTAAACAGTGTTCCTCTGTTGATCCTTTTATTTTGTATCCTATTATATAAGATTCATTGAATGAGACGATCCATCTCTCTATAATTGAATTGTATTTTGAAGCAATTTGGTCTCAAGTTTGCATGCCAACAAAATACTACCAATCGATTATCTAATCATTATGATTGGTATGAATTATAAAATTAGGAAATATTTTGAGTTCTTATTCATGCAAGCTATATATTGATATAGAGCTAAGCAATGTTGTTTCAACTTTTTTAATCGATGCATTAACTTCTGATATTGAAATACTTCTTTAAGTGGCAAGTATTCATCTTCATGGCCATAATATTGTTTTTCTTTTTTGAATCTGAATCAATATTAGTTCATTAGAATTAATTAAGATAAATTAACATACATGTGAGTTTTTGTAAATCCAAGCTTGTATGCTAAAATTTTTCATGAATTTTCAAAATTGTAAAACCAAGATAACATTCTAATTTTTTTTTAAAAAATCTTACTAAAAACATAGTTAACAAATAAACTAAATTCGAGTTTGAGGCTTTTAATGTACGTGTGGCCACTGATCACCCTCAACAACAGTACAAACAATAATATACAAATAATTAAATATGAATATTTTTGTGATTTGGTAGATTTTTGGACACAGAGGTTGGTATATCATTATTAATCTTTTTTAACATAATGGTTGGCAGATGGCATAATGCCCAAAATAAAGGATTACGAACTTTAAGAAGGCTTAAATTAAGCAACGAAATTTGAACACATTGTATTTTTTTTTCTGAGGATGTTTTCCTCTTGTCTCGACATTATGTTCCCGAGATTACAAACTTCTAAAATAGTGACCTTTTTTTTTCTTTTTCTTCTAATTTCTTTTCTTCATGAAGTGGAAATAACACCAATAAATTGACAAAAAATGAAATGCCCTTTTTGGTTGCAGGAAAAATACAATCATCATCGAACATCAAAATTAATACAGATTGTTCTTTCACAATTATTAACTAAAAAGAATGAGATTTATTTATTTATTATTTTTTTTTTTTCTATAGAGTTAATGAACTTCGTTCCATCTCTTGCTTTTAGAGAGAGAAGAATCCTGTTTGAGCTTGTGGAGCACTATGAACTACGAATTTGAGCTATGGCAGAAAAGTCTGATTATGAGCACTTTGAGGGCTCTAAATAGAGTGGTGAAGGTGGAGCTCGAGAGGAGCTTAATGGATTTCTTCAGAAATTTTGAGAGGAGATAGGTGAGGGGATTGTTTGAGTCTCATCGGAAGGCGAGCGAGAACAACCTCGATCGTAAACGGAAGTTCCAAGAGAGACTTGCTCAGGTTGGAACAAAGTAATAGGAGGAATTTGAACTGTTTTCGAAGGAGAGCAAAGATGTGGGAATTTGAACTTCATCTTCTTTTCAGCAAACAAACTTGGTTGCTGCTTTATTGGTTGAGATTGTTTGATTGGAAAAAGTTGGATTAAATTAAGAAAAAGTGAAAGCCAAAACAACCCTAATGAAGATGATGATGTGAACAAACCTCCAACAAAATTTTCATGCAAAAATTAACTTTTCCAAATCATTTCTTTTGTTTCTTATTTGAATTTTCTATTTCTATTTATTTGACCAATTTGATTGTAACTCAAGTTATTCTTAGTTTTTGTTGACCTCTTTTTTTGTCGTCACTTGTGTAGTTGTGTTCTAAGCAACAACAAAAAGTTATTGGTTGGAGACACCATTGTAAAATATCTTGCAGAACTAAAAAAAACCACCATAAAATATCGATTTTGAAACTTGGTAGCTCTCAAATAGAGCATATTTTAGGTGGTAATAATTTGCATTACTCTTGGGATTAAGGGAAATAACTGAGCGTCAGTAGGAAATTGAAAATATAAACCATGAAAATCAGCATGCATTCATAAAATAGCATCATAAGTGCAATTCACAGTTTACGTGCGAATATTGTACGATTTTGCGCTAAAAAGGTTATTCAATGTAGGGAATGCTGAACACTTCTGTTGTAGGGACGAAGCAATGCGAACGACGACACACACAGAAGATTCATGTGTTCATAAGGTGGTCGGGTTCGAAGAATCACACGAACAAGTAAATAATAGAAAATCAATCAAGTAATTAAATTGGTGTCAATCAAATAAATTCTAACATAAATCAAGAGATCATACATCAATGAGAATTTTCCAGCTCACCTAGGCTTGTTGACCAAGTAAATTAACTCTATAAATTGCAAGAAGGAAGTGGAGGTTAAGTGAGCTGGTCAAATGGTCATAAGCCAATCGATGCGAGAAGCAACTGGTGGTATTCGTAGGAGTTGATGACAAGGGGACTGCACACTTCACAACCGAGCCAATTCCAATTTTTATTTAATTTTAGGAGTAGTTGTAGCTTTGAACATTTAGTAGTTGTAATAAAATCGTCTGATTTAACTTCTTACTTGTGTTTATTGCTATGCTGAATTATAGAAGTCTTGAATGAATAGTCTCGAGTAGAAGCATGTTATGGGCATAGGTTATAGATTTTTACACTATTTCATTTACTATTTTATACATATGCGTTGATTAGCTACTCACGTATATAACTTGTAGTGAGTTCGGAAGAAGGAACCGTATGATGACCTAGTATGCTAAATAGGTTGAAGGCATGTATTTGCATCATTTAGGGAGTTATGAATAACCTCACTATTGCTCGCGTCGCCCTGAGTTAAGTACGGAGTTCGGAGCGGAAGTTGGTTCTGCCGTAAATCACTAAGTGCGGAAGTACTTTTTGGTATAGGGAAACGAGAAACTCGATAACTAATTCTGCGCTCTTAACATTTTCTACAATTGTCTATTTTGTCACTACTCATTGCATTCATATTTTTTACCATTATCATTTACATCATTTTACTATCAACATAAAAAACAACAACTATCTCAACCCATGCATTTACTTTTCTGCACACTCTTGCTTGATCAATATTAGTTCTAGACATCAATCTTTGTGGGATCGATAAAATTATATACTTATTACTTGTTGCATTCCGACCGCGCATACTTGCTCCTAAGAGATTCCGAGACACACTTAGCATTAGATTTGCTCCGAATTAAAACTGTACGAATATATTAGGACCCGGAACACCCAATCAAAACCCATCTTGCAAGGTTATTGAATTTGGGAGCAAGATTTATGCTTTTTTTTTAATACTTAGAATGTACAGGTCTTAGGAGAAGAGGTGGGAGGGAGGGGAAGAAGATGATAATAAACTTATTTTATTATAATTATTTTGCCATCTCATCAATTTTAACCACGGTTAATTTTTTTTTTTCGAACTCAAAACTATTTTCAAACTTTTTACAAAGTTTAAGAATCAAAATTGAACTTTTGAAAGTTTATGGAACAAAATGAAACTTACATGGTAGTTCACGTATCAAAATGGTATTTTAACCTTAGTCTAAAAATATTTTTATCTTAATTTGATTCTTGTTAAGAGCTATGAAACTAAATTGTAACTTTTTAACATTGCAAAGAGGCTTTAATAATTGCTTTAGAAAAACTATACACCTAAAGTGTTTTTATAATCAATTAATTTTTTATATCCTAGAAAGTACTATATTAAGAATATTACTCTAACGAATCATCTATCTTTTGTATACTCATCTTCAAAGAGAAAAGTTGTACGAGATTAAAAGAAAAAAAGAAAGTAAAATACTCTTTTCGTCTCCAAATTTTGAGATTGTTTCGTTTTTTGTTCTGTTGCAATTTTAGACTTAAAATTCTGAAATTTCCATTTCAATCTCTAAGCTTTGAAGTTCATTTTGGTCGTTCAATTAAAAAAAAAAAGCTCAAAATTGCTTTTTAGGTAGAAAATTTGTTTATTTTTCTCTTAAAAAATTTAAAATCTTCAAAGATAAATTCAGAAATACATTTGCATTTTGTCTGTGATTATATTTAAAACTATTAATATTATTGAACAAATTTCGATTAATGTCAATTTCAAGATTATTAAAGAGACATCTTTTAAGTTTTTCTAAAATATAAAAATTAAAATTAAATATTCAAAAGTTGAAAAATTGAACTTTTAAGAATTAAAAATAAGTTTAGAAATCAAAATGAAATAAATCTTAAAATTTATGATAAAAAATGATATTTTAACCAAACCTGTAACTGAATTTAAAGAATTTGGTAGACAATTTAAGATGGTAGACCCAAACACACGTGTAGACAATGGTCATAGCATGGAATAGAGTAGAAAACTGTGTTGATATTAATAATTAATAATAATAACAAAGGTCTATTCATTAAAAAAAAAAAGGGTCTATATCTCAATCATAGAGCCATTATTTTTGGGTGGACTCACTTCTACCTTCTTTTAAAACGATATTCTTTATTTTCAAAAAAGAAAGAGAAAGAAAGATGCAAGAAATATGGCAAAAAAAAGCAAAGATTTCGTATTCAAAACCCACAATGAGAGCGATTGGTCATGTGGCCTAACTTATTTCCCTTATAATAATAAATATACTCATTTACATTTTGTTTTTGCCATCAGCCACTCAACTAAACTTAATTCACTCTTTTTTTTTTTTTTGAAATAAGGTTAACCACGCCTCTTTTTAGATCAAGTATCGAGAGACATAAAAAAAGTAATGTCATAGGCGAATCTCGAACTTAGGCTCTGAAGAAAGTATACCTTCAAAACCTAAGTCTTCAACTAAAGTGTCTTCCGTCAATGACACTTTTTTCCTTCAAATACAAGCAATTTTCTTTCCATTGAACAAGCAATATATGAATGAAGTAAACATGTTCAATATATGAATGAATTAAACATGTTCAATATATGAATGAATTAATCAAGTATTATAGGATATTTTATCAATTTTATCTATATTTATGAATAGGATTATAGGATCATTAAGGATGATGATTAAATTGAAATTAGAGATTTTATTTATTAATTCAAGCACTTTTTACAAATTTCTTGATTTTTTTCTACCAACAATGATAGACTGAAAGGGTCGGTGACATGTTTGCTTGATTAATTGGTTGTAATTCCAATTGTAGCACTACGCCCATGAGTTCGATCTTGAAAATCAGTAGTGGACTCTTATCTTAAAACCATACAAGTATTTAGTAAACATGCAGATTTTGCACACAACAACCAAATGATTGTTTCATTCAATAATTTTTCCAGTGAGATAAGCATGTTGATTAGAAGCCATCATCCACTCCACCCCCATACCAAAGAGAAATCAGTGACTGTTTAAAAACTTTACTTAACAAGCTTATAACATCATCAAGAGCTAAGTCTCATCCACTTCAAACCTGATATGTTCAAAATCTATCAACTAACATTGTGGCCTAAGCTACAACAAACAAGCACCTTCACATAGTGCTTGCATTTACTTACTAGACATCTACAAGACAGATTGCATTTTACTCCAAAACCAAGATTACAAAAAAGCAGTTGCATTATGTGCACTTTCCCCACCAGGCCACTTCTTACCTGTGTTCAATAATGGTATTTAATAATTTAGAATAACCAGCAGGAGATTGTGGTTTTAAACATGTGTAAAAGAACAGGAACAACCCAAATTAGAGAGCAACTGGATCTTCCTAGGAAAATTCAAGCAAATAGGAACAATACAGAGGGAGAAAAAGAATGGTAGTTTTTAATAGGAACTTAAAGGGCATCAAGAATTAGGATGTGATTTTGTTTAAAGAATACCTGAGAGTTGAGATAAAAATGTCCATTGGTTTTAGCTACTGTTAAAGCCACTATTTTCTCTGGAACTATCTGCCCTAAGGATGTACACCTGAGAAAGAAATAATAGGAAAAAGATTATAGTCAATGGATTAGTGGAGGAAATGAAGCTTATTTTGTTTGTGTTGAATTATGTTAAACCACCAATCAACCAAAAAGCCTAAACTGACTTACTGCACTCTACCATGTTTAATTATGTTAAGTCACCAATCAACCCAAAAGTCTAAGATTATAGAGTTGGGGTAAATTTAATTACATCAACAAATATGTTGAATTATGTTTGACATAATTCATCGAGTTGCAATCACTGGATCAGACTGGTGAATACAATTTTTTTTTAATCATTTGTGTCTTGAGATTAGAAAAGAACATCCAAAGAATCAA
This sequence comes from Sicyos edulis, assembly GCA_036507275.1. Classification (NCBI taxonomy): domain Eukaryota; kingdom Viridiplantae; phylum Streptophyta; class Magnoliopsida; order Cucurbitales; family Cucurbitaceae; genus Sicyos; species Sicyos edulis. The sequence goes on from CM071856.1 coordinate 24,433,514, forward strand.
AGATTTGAAGAAAACAAAACAAAAAGTGATTGGATTGTATGAGTTTTCTTTAGTACTTGGTATGCAATTATATTGCTTTCAAGATGGACCATTTCTTTTAAACAGCTCTCAGTGATTGTTGTACAAAATGCAGACTGTGTTTAACAGTTCATAAAAATCTGAAATAGTAATGCTCTTTATTAGTTTCTTGTTATCCATCTTCAAATATAGTGTTTATGTTGCAAATAATCTCCTTTTGTGGAGTAATCTATAGTTTAAAACATTTCAATGAGAATTCCAAATTTTAGCCAAAGCATGAAAAATACTTTTATCAATGAGAATTGAAGTATGTTGATGTGAATAAAAAACATAATACACAGAGATTATTACATTGTTGTTTGTGAATCCAGTAAAGAGATGAAGGGAAATCGATTACCTTGCAGATTGTAGGTTTAATGAATTGAAAAATCAAAGCATCCCCATCTGCCAATTTATGAGCAATTGAAAAACCCCTCCATCCCCCGCTAAGTCCAATTTTTCGGGCTAAATATATCGTTGGGTACTCATCTCCATCTTCATCTATTAATGTCACAACTCCATCATGATTTGGAAGGTGCTTCTTGCAGAAGTGAGAAGGAAGGCCCTGAGATTACAAGTACTTTTCCATTCAATATTATCTTAGATGAAGAAGAACATAACTAATATCACACATCTAGTTCATCAAGTTCATATGCTTACAAACAATACCCATTAGCTTACCAGCCAGAATCCACCACTAACATGAGATGGAAGCATTGACCTTACAAAGTTGGGATAATTTGGCTCCAACCCAGATTGTAGTTTCTCAGCTCTTTCAACGGCATTTTTTCTTTCTTCGTCCGAAGCATAAACCCGGTTCGAAAAATCTCTAGCTTTCGAGATCCTATTATAATCCCCCAAACTAAAAATTAGTATCAATACTACATGGCTCATTGAACTTAATCTTTAAGTCTATTTTAGCATATAGTCTTACCTTCTTGGAATCACCATGCGATTAACAACAACCTGCCAATTAATTGAAAAAAAGAAAAGAAAACAGAACCAATGAAAATGGGATATTGAGGCCTATAATCTCACTCCATATAAAGAAGCAGAAAACAGAAATTTCATTTTCATCATCCAAATGCAAGAAAGTTACTTCAGCGTAAACGGGGGCTGATTGCTTCGCTACGCGGCTCGACCTCCTCACCACCACGATTTGTTTCTGCGTCACGCGAGGCTTGGCCAGCTTACTCTGTGGAATAGCAAAATAAGCTCAATACACTAATCCTCCATTGGTAAAGAGAGAATGAATCAGAAAAGATGAAACGGAATTACAGGTGAGGATTTGGAAGGGGAAGAATGGAGGAGAGCTTGAGAAAGCAAGGGCAGGTTTAGGGCTTCCATTCGCTTCTTGTTTTCTTCGAGTCTCTTGCGGCGACATTCCTCGTACGAGAGGTTAGCGATCCCCATGCTTTTCTTCTTCTTCTTCTTCTCTTCTTAGGGTTTGGTTTCTCTGAAATGGAAACAATGGTAGAGACGACCAGCTTGGTTATATTTGGGGGAAATTATAAATTTCGTACAGAAAATTTATTTGAATGAGTCGACCGTTAACTTCCCATTATTTTGAAAAAAAAGTTTTTTTTTAGCCAAATTTTGAAAAAAGAGTTGGTGAATAGGGATAGATGATAGAGGAATATTTAGGTCATGCTTGGGCATCACCTAGAAAATAATATCCCTTACGTACCTCAATATGAGTCACATTCTATTTTAATTTAAACATTAAAGATAAAAAAATAAAAATATGTGGGTCATTTATGTAGACATTATTTTTTAGGTCATTGCTCGGGAATGACCTAAATATTTCTCTAGATACCGAATGGGTTAGTGGCGCGATTGAGTTATCTGATTTGGTGTTAATCTATTTCCACTCTACGATCACAGGTTCAATTCCTGGAATCGGTATTTGTAATCTTCTTCCTAACTTGTACTAAAAAAAAATCTAGATGATATGTTTAAACAATTACTTTTCTACTAGGAACTTTTGCATGTATATTACAAAATGGATAAAATATTACAAGAATAGCACAATAATGAAAATATTTGCACATATAGCAAAAATTGTGCAAAAATTGTAAATTGATAGACTTCATATTGATAGATTCTATCGATAAATGGTGATAGAATCAATTACTAATAAATAAAGTAATTGATAGACTTCCATCAGATTCTATCAAGAGTCTATCAATAAAAACTGATAGAATCAATCATTGATAAAATTGATAGAATTCCATCACTAGAGAATAATAGATTCTATCAAAGTCTTCTATTAAAAAGGTAAATAATTTTTTTTTTAAAAATGACAGAATTTGCTATAAAAGAATTATTTTTAAAAATGTGCTATAATTGCAAACTGTGGTAAAAAAGTTGTTATACACCGCAGATTCTCTTTCTACTACTTATGTGGTAGAGCCATAATTTGTTTTTATTTAAAAGAGAAAATCAATAAAAAGTAAATCAATAACTATGGCCTCTCTACATGTTCATTGAGTAGAAAAGTATTTTTCATTAGAGTTTGTTTTCGGAATTGATTCAACCGCATGTAGAATTCAAAAAAGTTCCTAAAAATCTACATGGGTTTTCATAAAATTTCTATAATCTCTTGTAAACTGGTATCAACCATTCAAGTACAATATTACTTTTACATCAATTCTTTATAACCCATCAATGTAAACTAAGAATTTCAATCATAAACACTAGTAGACACTATATTTTTTATTGATTTAATATTTCTTTTATTATCATTATATTTTAGTTTTGAATTTATCTATGGATGTTTTAAAATAAAAGAAAAGAGAAAGGAATTTTTAAAAAATAAAAAGTAAAATGAAAGAGAAAGAAAAACTAACTAAAACAAAAGAGGAAAAAGGAAAGAAAAACTTATTTGTCTCTCAACTACATATTTTCTCCTTCGCGCTCTTCTTCGTGCTCAAGTTACTCACCACTACCCGCTCCCACTCTCCTAAATCTACTTCTCTTTTTTACTATATAAGAAACTATCGTGAACGCGTAGAAGGAAAAATACAAAGAAAATAAGACAAAAATTTGAGAAAAGAAAACTTAAAAGATAAAGAAAGAAAAGGAAGTATCAGAGAATTATTTGCTTTTTTTTTTAGATTACAAAGTATCAGAGAAATTACCAAAGTTTGGGAGGAAAAACTTCAAAATTTAAGAAGAATGGAGCATAAAAATACCCCATTTCCAAGACTTTCGCTTGTAAATCATCCCAATCTTGATGAGTCGTTTTTTCTTTATTCGATTAGTAAATGTTTTAAAAAAATTACTTGTCAAACTTTCCTTTTCTTACAAAATGATTTTTTAGTTTGAAAATCTCAATTCAACTTCAAATTGGCTATTGAATTCAATTGGCTTTAAATTCATTTAACTTCTTCTAAAAGAGTTTCAAATTGAGTTTAATATGAAGTTTCAAAGTAAATTTCAATTCATTTTAAAATTAATAAATAAATAATTAAGCCCCGTTTGATAACCATTTTGTTTTTTTTTTATGAAATTTAAGCATATTTCTATTCAAATTTACTATCATGTGCTTTATCTTTCCTACAATGTATGCATCTTTCCTTAAGAAAGTAGGAGAATACTAACCAAATTTCAAAAACATAAACAAGTTTTTGGAAGCTACTTTTTTTGTTTATAAATTTTGGATTTGTTTATTAAAATATAGGTAAGATGTAGATATCCAAATAATAAAAAAGGTACAGTAAGATAGTTGTTGTAGCCTTAAATTTCATAAACAAAAAACGAAAAACAAAATGGTTATCAAATGGGGTCTAAAATATCATTTTGGTCTCTTAACTATCACCTTTGTTCTATTTTGGTCCCTAGTCTAAATCTAGTCCATCAACTTTGCCAAAAGCTCAAAAATACTCCTTGGTTAAAAACAATTTAACCATAATAAAAAATTTGATGAGTTGGAAAAAAAATAATTCATATTCTTCATTCATCTTCTTTATCTCTTTCCTTTCATCTTCTGCAAATGATTTCTCATTCCCATTACAAAAATCATTCATATTTCTTCAAAATTACAAATTAAAACACATTTAATTCTAAAAACATTCAAATCAGCTACCCATTATGTGATCTTCAAATCCGATCATCTCCAATTTCTCTACTTGCTTCGATGGCGGAGCTTGTTCATCCCACTGAGTTTGATGCTGCTTCTATAAACTCAGGAGACTCAATCCCACCGGCTCCACCTTCCAAACCCCTCACTCCGGCACCTACGTGATCCAAATCCCCAAGGACCAAATCTACCGAGTTTCTCCGCAGGAAAACACCACCAGATTCAATCTCTACACTATCTGGAACAATCGCCCCTGCCACTATCGTACGGTTCCTCTACTCCATTCTCCTCATCGCCGTCGTAATCCTCCTCCTCTTTGCCATTTTTTCCAGCCTATTCTTCCTCATCCTTCAACCTCTCTCTCCTCGCTACTTCGTCCTCTCCATCTCCGCCGAGGGGACCAAATTAGAGAATTGCTGATAAATCGATAGAAACACATGATCCATAACAACATTAATATCGAGGTTCACTACTACAAAAAAAGGTATAGTTGACGCTTGATTAATTTAGATACTCGACGTTTTTTTAGAAAAAACATCGAGTAAGCATACTTCAAATATAAAGAGGGTCAATAAAGGTAAAAAGATGCAATTTTTTTTCTTCAGTTTTTCGCTAGGTTTTAGTTGACGCTCTATGCGCGTTAACTTTAATAATATTTTTGTTGACATTCACAAAGCGTCAACTAACAGTAATTTAAAATAAATGAAAAAAAACTCTTTTAATTGTTTTAAAAGAAAGAGAAAAACAAAAGTATAGCCTTAGCCTCGACTTTCTTCCCCAATTCACGAATTCATCCAATCTTGGCCAAATCATCGCGTAGGTTTTCTTCTCTTCGTCAAGAAAAATTCATAGCATCGCTTGTTGTTCTTTCTCTTTGATTTTATTTTTTAATCGACTAATCTTCATCCTTATCTTCTTCTTCATACTTCTCCTCTAGCTCCAATTGTATTTCCATTGCCGGCATCAAACGTTCGTCTCCAATCTCATCGTCTTCATGAGGCTCACGCGTGAATCCTTAGTATCACGACTTGGTTCGCTCGATTTAGGGCTGCACGGTGTGTTATTCTCGTTGGTAGGAGGTGAGTTCAAGCAATTCTGGGCTAAGTAGCAAAAGGAAAGATGTCGTTCTTGATTTTCAAACTTTGGCAAAAGCTTGGCTGTGAGTTTTCTTCATCCATTTTTGCCAAAAGTTCACTCATTTTCAATTAATTCTTCCTGGTCATTTATTTTCCTTCCTCGTCTTCTTTGTAATTCTTGTGTTCAAGCATGAATCGTTTGGAAGTTAGTTTTGAATTCGGTTTCATCTTATCTATGGGTTGATTTTTTAAGTAAAAATGGAGAATGGTTTGGGTAGTGCTTGAATGTTCTATCTTTTTGTTGGCTAATTTTATAGTGAATTTAGAGTATCGCTTTTAATTGGTGGAATTGGAATTGTGGAAACACGCCTCAAAAGAAATATTAAACTCATCTGATATTCAACAAAAAGAAATGTGTTGAAAGGAAACTCGAACAAGGGAGTCTATCTTTCCATTTAATGTTGGGTAGTTTAGAATTTGATGTTTTTCATGGTTGTGTTGTCGAACAGAAAATTTTCTTCAAGCTGGTTGTAGTCGTTGCAGTTGTGTCTTTTTTTTTGTTGACAATTTCAAAGAATTAACTTTGATTTTTTTTTGGTTAATCGACATTTGATTAGTATTTTAGTTTTGTTATCTCAGTGAAGTTTAGAATTTGTGGATTTATAATCTAAGAGTCAACATATCATAGTTTCAAATCTTTTGATAGTTGCTCTTCAGACTCTTGGAAGAGTATGTTTATAACTACGGGGATAGATTTTCTATTAGGAATTAGTTGAATCATCAAGCTATGAAAGAGTGTGATTGAATTTTTGTTTGTGGTTTGTCTAGTCAATTTTTTTTTTTAATTATTAAGCATGAATAAGAAATAGTTAACGACTATAGTGAAATATGTTTTTATGTTGAATCCAAAATATCACTCTCCATCCATTGTTTTTCTTCATAAATTTAATCTTTCAATGATATAAGGTATGACAACCATATAGCAAATTTCTTATTAGAAAGTTCGACATTGGAGGACTATATCTCATCGTTAACTTTTCATGTGTACCCCTTAACGATCCATTATTGTTATGATATTGATTATGATGAAAATAAAGTAGATACTTGTTTATTCTGGCAACGCAATAGCAACACTCCTTTAATTAATCTTTTGCCTTTTCTTTTTATTTTTTATTTTTTTCTGCAGGTATGAACTACTCAATAAATCTTGACCAATATGTAAGAACAATATCATAGAAATCAAAGGTAGTGATAAATCTACTACCATTTTAGTTTTCATTCAAGTTGTATGCTTTAGCTTCTTCTTGTTCATAATTGAATGTGTTATTAGACAATGGTGGAGTAACATGGAATTCTTTTATGTTATTCCCCTTGGTACTCCATTTTTTATATATTTCTTCAATGATTTTTTTTTTTATGATAAATATAAAGTTACTCTTATTTATCCTAACGATGTAATATTGACACTCTTTTGATAAATCTTTTTTTTTTTGCAAGTGTGAGCTATTCGATACAACAATGTGTAAGTAGCATATTATAGAAATGACTACGTTGCCATTTTAAGTTCCATTCAAGTCATAGGCATTGTTTGCTGCTTGTTTAGGAATAAATATGTTATTGAACAACATTGTATCCACCATTGTTTTTTAACTTTTTGTTAGGATATCCACATGCTATGTTGATTAAGATAAGTGATTTAGTTAACCGTCAAAGTACCAAATTTTTTCTTTGATACCAAACAAACCACTTTTTGTAGGCCTTAGTTCTGCTAGTAAAATCTATTTCACAAAAGAGTCTTGGAATACTCAATAAGACATGCTCTTGTAGATACTTCATTTGCTTAATATTGTTAACTTAATATTGAAGGGGGAGCAACTATTTATTTATATCCATATATATGAGTTCATCAATAATTGAGAAGAAAATTTTGAACTCGTGATTTGGAAAAAAAATTGAATTCATGATCTCTTGATCATAAATACACTTTTTTTTATAACTCAAGAACTTGTAATAGTTAATTTGCGTACTTTCATTTGGGAGGGACATGCGAGATGTTCGTTTTATTTGTTAAATTTGTTTGTTTAGTTTAAGAGTGGTCATATTTTACTTATGAGTTTTGATTTCTATTATTTTTTGAATTATAACGAGAGGTTCTTAAGAAGTATGGTTGAATTTTATTGAGATGCAACACACATCCATGCTTCTTTTTTGATGTGGCATGTCATATGATGCAATCTGTAACTACATTGATGTTCTATTTTATGTTTTTTTTTTCTTTTTATTCTAGTGTCCATTATACGTGGGTTAGTAGTAGAGATGTCTATTTTCCTCATGGGGTCGGGGCCCCGTGGGGACCCGCCCCTATAGGGGCGGTGAATCCCCGAATAGGCGGTGTATTGGGGGAGTTAGTGGGGATAAAAAATTTCCCACACGAGCTAAATGGGGATGGGGACGGGGAATGTATTCTCCGTCCTCGCTTCCCCGTTCCCTGTCCCGTTCATATTATATATATATATATATATATATTAAACACATTTATATACATAAAGTAGTAATTATTTAATTAAAAATCAATAAACATTTGTTTCAATATTGAATTTTTTTCTAAGATTTAGTGAATTGAGTTAAAAGTAAACAATTTTGAAAAAAATTAAGAATAAAAAATGAAAAGATGAAGAGTTAAATGGGGAATAATTCCCCTTGGGGAACCCGATCCCCATGATTTCCCAAGGTGAATCCTCGCCCCGTTCCCTGCAAAATTTTACGGTGAATTTTGCGGGGATGGGGATTGAAATGAGTAGCAGGGATGGGGGCGGTAAAGCCATCCCCGTCCCCGCCCCGCCCCGTGGACATCTCTAGTTGGTAGAGTGTACGACTATTATATAACGAGAAACATGCAGGATATCATCCAAATAGATAGTACAATTGTAACAGATGTGGTATGTTTTTTGTTATAATGTTTAGTCTGAAAATTTGTTATTTGTCATAAATAAGTTACTATTTGAGTCTTAATGTTAATAGATATATTGTTATGATGGACTCATACACGTAAGCTGAGCAATATGAAATGCGGCATAATGGCTGAATTTGTGGGACGCTCTATGTGAGGATTCATATTCTATTGCCTATACAATAACTTTGGAAACAGTGGATATTCTATTGTATATAGTTAGCTTTAGAAATAGTTGGACTACTTTTTGGAATGAGGTATTTTTTGTATATATTTACGAAGACAACTTTGAAAAATGTTTCAAAGGTTGAAATGTGGTTCCATACTTTTTTTGTAATTTTGGAAATTGTCGAGCAATATATCATTTGACATGATAACAATTAGAATTAATACTAAAAATATAAGTTCATGCTAATTATGTCGAAATGTTTTGTAATTAATTAGAATTTGTCGAGCAACATATCATTTGACATGATAACAATTAGAATTATAATTGGAATTTTCTAAAGATAATACTTTGGTTGACGTTTAGAGAGCGTCATCCATGTACATTTACTTGACGTTTTGAAAGAATTGTTGAAATCTCAAAACTTCAAAAAAACTCTTGGTTGACGTTCCATAAACGTCGATCAAACCATCACATGACGCTTACAATGTGTCAATCACTTATAGTCTTGACATTTTGAACACGTCAATTATATCATTGGATGACTCTTTAGAGAGCGTCAACTATAGTGACTTTAGTTGACAGTCGATTCGTTGACACTTTTAAAAACGTTTACTATACATTATAGTTGACATTTTTTGTGCGTCAACTATCCCTTTTTTTGTAGTAGTGGTGGGAAATGGTTTAACTACGCACTTCTAGCATGACATTTGGTTGGGTATCACACCTCTAAAAGAAACTCCAAACCCCAGCACTCCAGTACCTACGTGATTCAACTCCTCAAGGACCAAATCTACCGAGTTTCTCTGTAGGAAAATACCACCAGATTCGATCTCTACACTCTCCGGAACAATCGCCCCTACCACTACCGTCGGTTCCTCTACTCCATTCTCCTCATCGCCGTCGTAATCCTCCTCCTCTTCGCCATTTTTTCAGGTCTATTCTTCCTAATCCTTCAACCTCTCTCTCCTCGCTACTCTGTCCTCTCCATCTCCTCCAAGGAAACCAAATTAAGAGAAATTGTCGATAAATGGGTAGAAACGCATGATCCATAACAACATTAATATCGAGGTGGGAAATGGCTTAACTATGCACTTCTAGCATGACATTTGGTTGGGTAGCACACCCCTAAAATAAACTCATCACGAAATTTTTTAGTTTATCAAAGATAAAGCTTGCTGCTATTGCAGATTTTTGGGATGATAGAAACGGGACCTAGAACTTCGACCTTAGACGAAACCTTAAATATGAAGAGATTGAATCCTAGGATGATCTGACTGCTTTAACATGCATCTTTAGTGTTAATTGTGAATTAAACATCATTGAATTCAACTCATATGGTGAGTTTAGTGAACTTGGGTTAGGTATGAGGTTAAGTTAATTAACCATGTGTGATTGAGCTAGTATATAAAGCTCCATATGGGTCTTCTTCTACATTAGAGAGTGAGAAACCTTAGCCACGAAATTGAGAGCTCTAAATTCATCAATGGAAATTATGAGCGAGGATGATCAAGATTGATCATCTTACATTCTGAACAGTGGAGTAAGCTAGTTTGAACCACTTTACATCCGGCTTGCTATCTCCTCTCCTTGTTTCTTCTTTATTTTTGTTTATGATTTCATCTCTATTGATTTGATTTTGGAATTAGATCTAGAATTTTCACTTTGATTTAGAGTATGGATCTGGAAAATAGTTTAACATTTAGATTGAATAGTAACAAAGATTCTTGGAAATGGGCTCTTGAAAATGAGAGTGGATTCACAACAAAACTTTGCTAACAATTGTGTTATTCCATTAATCAACTGGACAAAAACTTTTACAAAGACATATGGAAAGGGGTCAATTAGAGAAATAGCTATTTTTATGAAATTTATTAAATAAATAACTATGAATCTAAAGTGTTTAAATTAATGTCTAAATCTAAATTTCTCAATTTTATTTATTAATTACATATAATGTATTTGACCTTTATATCCTTATTATGAATTACATTTTTTTATTGATTAATTAATTTAAATTTAACTTTTTATAACTGAAACAAAAGATTTGATGTATACTTTGAAACAATATCCTAGCCAATTGAAACCAAATTAGCTTTATTTAATTAACATAAAAATATTAAATCACATACGAAGCTTCGGACGAAGTTTGAAACTCATAGTTTTTCAAAACAATATAATAAAAACTTAGAAAATTTAAAATAAATGATACCTGAGATGCCTCCTATCATGATACATGTTGCACATCCCTTCCCCGTCAAAAATGAGAAGATCAAACACTTGCATTTTTGAATTCCCTTCTGCCTTCAAACGAGGTTTCGTCCTCGATTTCTTCACTCCGAACATTTCTTCACTTTCCTTGCTCATCTACTGTATTTGTAAGATATGATATGTTGATGAAGAAACTTTAAATTTTAAATACCCTAGAGAATAAAATCCCTATTTTTGTGTGATTTTGTTTCGTTTATTCTTTTTTTATTTATTGGTTTTATTTTTGAACTAAAAAGATATGTATCTCATAATTTTTTGTCACAGATATAATCAAAGATCAAAGACTTCAAAACTTCAAAACTTAGAGCTAAAGAATGAAATTTGGTGGAGTTTTATCCCAAGCAAACAAATAATACACTCTTGTTCATCCCCTAATATTTTTGGAATTTTAGTTTTGACGTTTGGATAATGGGCATTTTTTTAAAAAAAATTTGAGGTCGCTCCTCTCTACCCGAGGCACCACTCACTCGTCCCTAAACGGTGGGACTACCATCTTTTTGTTATTAATCAAATTTTATTTAAGACTTCTACTACAATATTTGAATATCTATAATTCTCTTATCATGTTCCACTAAGTTCATGTGAATGTGTCCATGTTTTTATAGGTATGTACTTATAGATTTGGTACGTATGTGTTTGTCTTCGAAGCATTATTTCAAATATTTTATATAATCTATGTTTTACCTATGTTGCACATGTCAATGGAATACAAAAGGAATGACATACAAAGTGTAAATACTTTTCATTACATAGATAGTTATTGTCGAGTACATCATTGAATTTATCGAATCACGAGACGAATGTATAGAGATTCAAATACTAAATGTGATAGGAAATTTTATTAGATTTTATCTGTAGGATTGGTATGACAACCCTAGAGGAGGTGAATAGGGTTCCTTAAACTTTTATAAAACTTTTTCCTAATGTGGGCCCAATTAACAAGTCAATTTACTTTTGACTAAACAATCAATTTAATCAAGAATACCATAGAAATTACCAAAGACCAATTTTAAGTACCTATTTAATTCTAATATTAAGATTGATAAATAATATGTCAAGATAAAATTATAACAACCAAACAAAACATATAAGAACAATTAATATAATATAACAATAAATTAATTGAAAAAATAAAAGAAGTTAATGATAGAGAAATTGACACCGTGAATTTATAGTGGTTCTGCGCACCTACTCCACTCCCCAAGCTCCTCTTGGGTATTCCACTAAAACAATGAAGACTCTTTCCACGGCTTAGAGTCAAACCGTTACAACGTTCCTTTTGCGGGAGCAAGAACAAACCTGATCTTTTCCACTGCTCAAGATCAAACCGCTACAACCTCTCTTTTTATGAATCAAGAGAAAACCGTACAATGATTTGAAAATGTAAGATCAAGATGAACAAACTCTCTCAAAGAGTGGATTTTTACAAATTTAACTCTCACAACTCAAATCCTCACAATACAATAATTTCTCTCTCAAGAATAAGATGAAAATTGAAAGTTTGGAGAGAGCAACAATGAAGACTTCTTTATTTTAGAGCATTGAGAAATATGAAACTTGGTGTCTACATTTGGTGGAGAAGATGAAGCTTAAATAAACATGAAGAGGTAAAGTTACCGTTAAACACAAAACATAATAATATTATAATATTCAAAAAGTTATCGTTAGACACAAGACATAATAATATTATAATATTCAAAAAGTTACCATTAGACACAATGTATTATAATAATATAATATTCAAAAAGTTGCATTTGGACAAACACATATAAAAGTAGTATAACAACATATAATTTTCTTTCTCTTCTAAGAAAGTTACCGTTAGACACATTCTCAAATAATAATATAATAATGGATACATTTGGTTTCCTTTTCTATTTTGCTTTTACCTTGACTTTTTATAACACAAAAAATCTCAAATGTCAAACATCCAAGGCTCCACATGTTGCTCTTGGATTGACCAATTTTTGCTACGTCATCACGTCGGGATTTACCATTCAAAATCTTTTAGGCCATAACTTTTTCATCTTAACTTTGATTTGAGTAATTCAAAATGTGTTTGAATTATTATTTCAAGCTCTACAAAATGTATACTTCAAAACATTATATTTGTTAGTAAATAAATTTCAAGTTTGTTATCATCAAAACATTAATTAATTTGAGATGGCCAAAAAACCAACATTATCTAGATTCAAATACTAAATGGGGATAGGCTATTCAAATACTCAATAAGACCTACAATAAAAAAATGTAAGACCAACTTCATAGTTTATGTATATGGATATAAAGTGCATGCTTATATGTTCAACTTCATAATAAATTACTACATGAGTATTAACCTTTAGTTAGCTAAGTCCAGATATATTTTGAAATTTACATTTATAATGTCAAAACTTAAGAGAATTATATAAATTCGAAGTAATTAAATATTTGAGGCGCTCAGACGTCTGATTGACACCATGTATAATAATGATATTAAACAAAAAATAGATCGATGAATTGTGAATGTGGGTTCGTATATGTATGTGTATGTAGTTATATGTATGTACATCATACTTGGAGAATGCATGTATGAATATGCATGCTTGACCATATGTGTACGAATAGAGATATAACATGTATAAGCATCAATTAAAAAAAAAGTAAAGAAAGGAAGAAGAACGACGTTGTACGAATATGTAAGCTTGACCATAAATCCTCTAGTAGATAGGTTTCAAGTGGTGGCTTGGCATATGTGATTAGGTTATGGATTCTCTAGATAAATCGAAACGCCCTGATTTTTTTTTTTTTTTAAATGTACAAAATCTAATAATTATCGAGATCTAGGTTTCTTATGTAAATATAGATGTTTTGTCTTTTAACAAAAGAGCCAAAATATTGGGAGAAGTCGTTGTGGAGGATCCTTGATTTGGGGAGGTGCGGAGATATTTTGAATGAAATATAACAAATAAACTCAAATTGAAAAACTCAATTTCAAATTAAATAAATTAATACACCAAATAATTCATGGGCAATTTTGGGATTGAACTTTCATCTCTCCTACCTCTTACACTGATTAGACATAGATTTAAATGGTCTCATAAGCTAGACATCCCATGATTTATTTCTAAAAAAGTAGTCATTTAATACTATTTTCCTATGAAAAGATCCTCAATAAAAAAAAAAATTAGCTTCCTTATATGGGAGCTTAGTCACGGTATCATCGATAAAAGTTTTTGTTTCTTATAAAAAGGACAAAATCAAATTGATTGTAAATTTAGTATGAGCTTGTTTCTTTTATGAGTGTTTTTTTTAATCTCTTTTACGAGTGATTTTGGGATCGAACAAAGTGGAACTTCAAATTGGACTTCAATTTAATTTTAATCTAAAGCCTTAAATTATATATTTTTAAAATATTTAATCTCAATATGGAAAATTTTTAAATTGATTGTCATTTTAAATTTCTAAATAAATTTCAATTTGTCTATAACTTTGAATACTTCAAACAAATTTCAATTACACCATAATATTGATTTAATCTTATTATTTCGTTGGTTGTTTAATAGTTAAATGATGCATGCCTTGTTTAATTTACAAATGGATACATAACATTTTTAAATTATAAATTGATACATGACTTGTTTAAATAAGAATTGACTCATCATGTTGCCTAAATGCATACTTCACTGGCATCATGTTGATTGATCCATAAATTATTATTTACTTACAATTGATTGTTTGTTTAAATTTTTTTTTTAATTTATAAATTGTGTGTTAATTTTTAATGGAACATTTTGAAATTTGATTTTCAATTTAGCAATTAATGAATTTTAAATACACAATGACTATAATAATATTTGGATAAATAATTTTGTTTATGCTCGAGTTCTTAACTCCTACCCTACGAATTTTCATCAAGATGGAAATAGTGTGTTTGTGTTTGATTTTGTTAAGTTAATTTTGGAAGTTCAAGCAATTAAAACTTTTGTTTTACCAAGGATCAGTAACGCAATTGGTTATTTTGGTGTTAATCTATTGATATTTAACTCTCATATTATTTGAGAGTAGTTAGTGCCCTCTATGTAGGATTTGTTGGTCATCTTCCCCCACTTTGTACTAAAAAAATAACTTTTGTTTTAAAATAATTTGGAAGAAAAGTTCTCTTTTTAGGTTTCTTTCAAACTCCAAAAATATATTAAATTCTCTCAAAATTATTTTATTTTGAAACAACATTTGTTTAAGGAATTAGTAGGATTTTTTTCTAGACATTAATCCCAAAAATACATGAAAATTTTGTGTACATGAAAAACTCGTGTAAAAAGATTTGATAAGTACAAATCATAGAAACCATGATTTTCTAATGTTGTTTGATTGAAGAATTTATTTTGGAATTCAAAATCAATAACAAGACTTTTCTAATGATCTTGAGTCATTCATAATTATTAATTCATATTTTGTTATCAATGTGAATTGGTATTATTGAAATATTTTAAAATAAACTTATACAAACATTTACATTTTTTCACTCGATTTAAAAACTGAATTGAATTGTTAAATAAGTTTTGATAAAATTATTTTATTTAAGAAAGATTTATTTCAAGGGTCGTGCAAGTATATGAAAATAGTCGTACTTCTTTTATAAAAATAAAATCATGTACCACCTACATTGAAAAATTAAATTTTTAGTCTTTCCTAAGAAAACAAGTACATATCGAAGGTTAGTGGTACAGTTGATTATCTTGTTTGGTGTTCATCTATTTCCTAAGAAAATTGGGGAAGATTACAACATATCAACCAAGTCAGAATTAAAATTATATTTTAAAATATATATTAGGTTCTTAGTGGTTTTTTTTTTTTTTGAAAAAAACATCTTCATTAACTTGCAAGTAAATCAATACAATCCTCCTCCAAAGAGGAGCCAATAACAAGGGAGAGAGCTCTCCTCCAAAAACTAGTCATCCTCAACAAAGAGGATTAGCGCTCTCCAAGAGAAATACTCAATTTCAGATTGTTTAGCTCGAGCATGAACCACTTTGTTACATATCCTATTACAGTGTGAGATTTTCACAATCCGCAAAGAAGCAATTAATTGATTAATATCAACAATTATGTTATTGAATTCATAAATATTTAGAGAATCATCTTCAATACTTTTAACAACCTCGAAAGCATTAAAATCTACCAAGATAGAGAGAAGAAAAAGATCATGCAACTCCTTTATATGAATGAGCTCGTCCTCTAAAAATTTGATGAACAAGTTCTTGAAATTTTGATCTCCCTCCCATCATTTTCACTTGACCTTTTTAATAGCAGATCACCCAGCCAATGCCCTCCATCCCTTGAGCGAGGGCAACTACATCAACATTCATTTCCACATTCTTTTTAAAGGGGTCTGCCACTTTATATCAACATTAGCATTCCCTATGAGATTCTTTATGTTTAGTTATTGGTGTTAGTAGTGGTTAAACAATAAGTTTGATGTAAAATTTGATAAATCTTAATGTGAGATTTAATAAAGAGTATGAAAAGTGATTAAAAGTGGCTAAGAATTATTGTTTATATCATAGAATTAAGATTTAAAAAATTAAATCCTCATCAAAGGGAGTTTGTGGGGGGATTTGATCCAATCATAAATGAATTCCAAAAAATTGAGTACAAAAAACCAAATAAATAATCCCTCCTAAAAGCACAAAACTACGTCGTTTTTTAATAAAGTAGGTAGCATTTTTTAATCGAAGTCAGAGAAAGGGAGATTATAATTTAATCCAAAAAAGAAACAAACAGTTCAAAGTCGGTTAGGCATTTAACCATCGACAAAAGCAAAGCTTTGATGCTCCGGCGCACTTTAGCCAATTGTCGGCGACGGACGGCAGATTCCGATTCACCGTTAACCTGCCAAACTTCCGGCGCACGTTAGCTCCACCGCCGCCGTGACAACCGCCGCGTCGGACGCGGCCGGGCTCGCCTTCCAGATACGGCGCACAATAACGCCGAAAATCTTGCCGAATTTCAATAATTGCATTTGGTTAGTTGTGCATCATCAATATAATTGTCAGAACATACGATTTCGCTCGTTTCTATTTGCTGAGAGAAGCAATTATCGGATTTGGCGTGAAGATCCACCGGATCGATCTGGTTCTAGGGTTACAAAGATCGGGGAAGAGAATCGTTGAAATCTTGCTTCGATTTGGGAGTTATGGTGGTGGGATGAAGGTGAAGAAGAAGGGATATGGCGAGGGTTGAGTGGGGTTATCAAGGAAGAGGTAAATGGCTGTGTTCGTACAAGAAAATCACTCTCATAATTTGTTCTATCAACATTATCGTTGCTCTCTATGTTCTTCGATGCCTGTACGCTTCTCTCTACCTCTATACGGATAGCGATTCGAGAAGTGGTTAGTGTTTTAGCTTCTTGCGTTTTTCTTTTTTGCTGTTGTTGATTTGTGTTATATGGAATGATTATTGAGAAATCACCCTGTTTAATATCCACATTATGATTCTTTTGATTCTCGATTTGGTTGTACTTGTATGTATGTATTTATTCTGTCTGTTTTTCGTTTGTTCGAGCTAGTTGTGAAGTACTCTCCGGATCAGATTAGGAAAATGGAAGAGTTTATTCGGATTCGTCGGGCCTCTGAGCCGGTAGAGCTCATAAGGCTGGTAAGATTTAGACATGATTTAGGGAGCTTTGATTGTTCAATTTACTGTGAGACAGATCTGTTTTAGGAGAAGTATTTCTGGGACCGGGATGACTTTAAATTTGTTTGGTGAAGATTATTCTTTTGGTTTAAAGGTCAAGGAGCTTAAAGAATTCTCCCAAGAAGAGACGGTGAATGAATTGCCTCGTCCATTGAAACGGAAGATAACCGAGGAAATTCTACTTAAGTTGAAAAGCTCGAATTCTAGCTCAAATAGTACTTTGCAGAGAGGTCAGTACAATCAGATGATTTACTTGCAAAATCTATCAGTATTTCGTATCTTTATATCCTGGCCGTTGTTATTTTCGCATAATTAACATCTAACTGTCTTTTTTCCTCGGTTTATATTTTGAAATTTGGATAGGAATTACTCTAAGCGTTTGTATTGGACCTTTCACTTAGATTTCAATGGATCATAGATAGCCTTTTATGCTTTTTTTCCATTTTTCACTAAAGAAGTTTGATATGATATCCTGATAAAATTTAAGTTAGCTACCAATACTGTCATCTTGGCTTGATGCCTGATGATTGCATTCTTTATCATGGCTATCATGTTTCAGGCATGCATTTCTCTTCCATTTCCTTGTACTGGGTTTAGAGCTAGGAGATGCACTTTTTTTTGTCCACTGACTTTAATGTATGCCATTATAGAGTGATTAGAGTCAAATCAAAGAGGCTATTTAGCAGCTGCATCACTTCAGAGAGATAGAATTCATAAGTATATTTATTCTTAAATATCTAAAATTGTAAGATTTTATTTTCCTACTGTTGAGTATGTACTAGCCCTTTCATTGAGCATCTTATTGTTATTGTTGTATCTTGGTGTAAACAATCTCCTCTTCAAATAAAAAACTAAAAAACAAGGAATGGATTCATAATAGTATCCATATGACTTGTAATCGAACTTATGTTTGATATAAATATTAGTAGTGTATAGAGTTAATAGGGTGTGTTTAGGCCCCCGTTTATGTAAACGGCCGAGTTGGTTATAATAACCCAACCGATGTTTGCCCCACCATGTATTATAAACGGTGGTTACCTAAACCTACGTGCCAGTTTATCTAAACTTATGTGCCCATTTATCTACACCTTACCTATATTACTTTTTGTTACATAACCAGCCCCTCAAACACCGTTTATCATAATCCCTATTATAATAACTTGCCCCTCAAACACCATTTATAATAACCTACCGTTTATTATAACCCACCGTTTATTATAACCTTCCATATATAATAACCAAACCGGTGCACCAAACGCACCCTTAATGATTATAGCTTTACTTCTCTTACTAATAGTTGAGGATCCTTTTTGTAATCCTACGTTACTAGTTTGGTTTTTCTCCTTTGTAATTTCATGCATCAATGAAATTGTTTCTTATCAAATAGAATATGTAATGTACTAAACTAGTCGTCTAGGGGGTGTTTGGGATTTGGTGTTGAGGAGAGGAGTGAGGAGAAATTCAAACTCCATGTTTGTTTTTAGGACATCAATCTCTCCCCAATTTCTCTTCAACCTCTTCTCTAATATCACATCAAATCTTTTATTTAATCTTTTAAATGTCACATCAAACATTTTTTTAATTTTCAACCATATAATATAAAACAAATATCTTTTATCTAATCTTATCAAATGTCACGTCAAACTTTCAGTAATTTTCAACCACACAATATAAAATAAAATATATTATATTTATCAATCAATCTTAATCTACAATCATTACATTATAGAAAATCAATATAAAATAAATACTTTTACAACATCTCCCCTCTAAAACATCAATCTCCAAACAACTATTTCATATCTCCAAATCACTCTACTTCCTCTTTCTCTTCAACTTTCTCTCCTCTTTTCAACACCAAAATCCAATCACTAGGAGTTTATTTACTATCCAATATGGCGTAGAGTTTCCATTGATCTAACACTCATTAATTGTTGAATTGAATGTATTCGATTCATTGTAGTCATAACTGATGTCGACGCTGCTTGAGCTTGACATAATATTTCAACTGCCCATAGATATCGACAGGCTCTATTTTTTTTTCACTAATACTTCACTAGAACACTGTAGGTGTATTCAACCAACTTCATTCCGAGCAACCATTAGATTACTAATGTCATGATTTTGCTGTATTTCATTTCACATCTTTACTGCCTCTTTGAAGAAATTTGTGTTTTCTAAACTTAATTGTTTTTACATCTTTTTGTGAAGAAAAGTGGTATATGCTCTGTTAATGAAACTGCAAAAGGAGGCAAAATTTCACAATCTAGCCAGCTCTCCAGTTGGTCCCCAGTCTCATTTTATACATGAATGATTTTGGAAAGACTGAATTTAGAAAAAGAAACTGGACCAGCTCTCCAGTTGGTCCTCAGTCTCATTTCTATTGAAAATGCTACTGTTCCTTTTCAACCAGATTTCCTCCAAAATAGTCCCAAGGAAATTTATCCATAAGTCCTCTCTTAAACAGTGACCATACAAATGATTGCAAATTCCTTTACATTTTTAAGCCGCAGGAACTGATGGCTGTACAGTTGAAGAATCCTCCTTCAAAAATTGCAAACTAAGGAGCATTCTGTAACAATCTATAAATCTTTTAGCAAACCACGTTTTTTTTGTCCTGTTAACCTAATGGTGCAAGTGATTAATGATTGCAAGAGGAAAAATGGATTCTCATTCACTAAGGTCCCTTTTGATAAATATTTTATTTTTTATTTTTGGTTTTTGAAATTTAAGCCTACAACTACTATTCAAACATATAGTTTTCATTACTTTGATATCTTCATTACTTTGGTTAGTGGAGAGAATTGCCTATCCATAGCTTAGACCAGTAACTATTCCTATATTATAACAATAACAATAATTACATAAATAGTAAGAAAAAAAAGAGGTAGAATATTTTATCTTAATGGGGTTAGATTCTTATTTATTAATAGCCATAGTGGTAACCACTGCTTAAGTTAGACGTTAGTTCCAAAAACAATATATTTCCAAGCATGCCTTCTGGCTGTCTTCATAGAAATTAAAATTTCATTAGATCATTCAAAGTTGAAGATATTTTTTAGTCCTGCACGATATTTCTTATCATAATCTTTCACTTCTTCTATGATCAGAAGCTGTAGAAAGCTGGAGAAGGGAAAAATTGGAAGAAGCAAGAAAGTTGATCTCAGAACAAACGGTCGAAAACTCACTTTCTTTTGAAGATGCTGGTATGGAAGTTCCGAAACAGTGTAGTTTTTCTCTCTGTAATATACTAATATTGTGCTAGAAAGTCGTACTCGTGATGCAGCCCTGCGAATGGCACCTGAAAACCTCATCAGACTGATGCCAATGGTTTATCTTAGTTGCTTTCTTTCCTCTTCTGGTAGGGATTCTTGTTAAAGCCTTGGAGACTGATTGGGCAGTGGTTTCTGAAGCAATTGGTTTGTGGATACCTACGGCGATCTTCAACAGGGAACACGATGATAAGCCTGAAGGCGTAGATGAATTGGGTAAATTTTAGTTGCAACTAAGAGCAACATTTTTTGCACCAGATAAATTCATTTCGTTTAGTTTTAGCTAAAATCTCTGTTTATACTTCACTAAGATGTTCATTCCCCCTCTCTATGCAGATGAGGAAGTTTTAGCTGGTAGACCTCTTCCACCCGAATGTAATGCAGAGCTCCATACAGATTACGATGGTGCAGCAGTAAGATGGGGCCTTACTCATCATAAAGAAAGTGCAGCGGATTGCTGTCAGGCGTGCTTGGATCATGCGAAACGGGCACAACCAGGTGCAAAGAAATGCAACATCTGGGTTTACTGTCCATCAGAGACTGGATGCTACTCTCCCGATATCTACGAACATAAACATATGGAGTGCTGGTTGAAATATGTAAGCACGAATCTGTTGTTGTGACAGTAAATCTGTTTGTAGGCCAACTTGAAACTAACTTTTCTCATCTTCAAATTCAAATGCAGGCAGAAAAGCCCAAACTGAATTTCAAGACCAACTATTCACAATCTTATAGAGACTCACACCCGACTGCGCCACTGGTTGTCCCTTGGGTCTCTGGCATTGTTAGCATTTAATTTTACTACAAATCAGGCAAGGAATTTCCACTAAAATGATTATGACTTCCCTTGTTTTTTTTGCGTTTGAGCACCATTGTCCATAGAGTTGCATGAATGAAAATTTTGTGGGTTGTTAGGTGTTTAGGGGACTAGAAGTTGATTGAATGTCTATTTAAGTCATATTTGGCTTATTCTCTTGTAACACGGGTTTTGGCAATCTTGGCGCCCGCAACACCAGGTTGACGAGTTTAGCGCCAAGATGAGATAGAAGTAACGTGAAAAAAGGCTATTTAGTTGACTATTAACTTTTGAAATCGATTCTTTACGCACGGGGTGTTCATTTCTGAGCCCTGAGCTTACTCCCTCCCCTCTTGGTCTCTCCCATGAAAAACTCTATGAATTTTTGCAGGTAATATTCAACTACTTAGAAGTTTACTTTTTCATATAAAATGTGTGTGATTAGTATCCAGACAATCTCAACAAATCTTACTAGACATTAGTCTGTCTTAAAGTATTTGGAGCGAATCTGGATTTGGAATGACATTTGATAAAAGCATGTTTGAATGAAAATAGTTCTTCTGACAGCACTTTCGAATGAGCTTTTAGAATTTGTTTGTTAGAATTGTTACCAAGGACCCAAGTTTTGCTCTTAGTAATTTAACCAAATATTAAGAAAATATTGACAAGTATTTCGAAGGTACGTTTCCATATTAATACTTCATTAATAGTGTTACTATCAAAATTGTTTGTTAGTCAATTAATGAAATATGAAATGTTAAGAAATTTACTAACACTTCGTATTAATATCCTTTCAAAAAAAATAATAATCATAGTAATATTTCATTAATAGTGCAACTGATGAGAACTATTTTGTATTGTTATATTTATTTTATTATTGTAATTAAATTTTGGGAATTTATCGTAAGTAGCAAATTCTAGCATTTTTATTATAATTTTCCTCCCAGATTTACGATGGAATCGAAATCTGTTTTCTATTAAAAAAAATTATAATTTTGGCAACTTTGTAAAAATCTTTATACATATTTTAACTTTTATTATTTTCGATCAATTTAACTAATTGATTTTAGTTTACCTCATTGTTTTAAATCGGTCTATTCAGCTTTAAAACCATCAAATTCACTTGATTAAAGTCATCATGGGCTGAAATTTCTCAACTGTGTGGGACGTCTGTTACAATTTTTGCTTTATTTGATTTTTTAAAGAAATTTTGACAGTCATAATTTATTTCCCTTTTTTTTATTTATTCATGAAATATGCTTTTAAAATTTACAAGTTTGTTTAGTAAATCGTTTACTATGTTATATTTTCATAGATGACAAAACAAAATAAGTTGAAGCTACTGACTGGCTTGACTTAATCCAATTTAGAAGTAGAGCAATACTTACCTAAGGTAGTTATCCACTTTAGAACGACATATTTTTATATATTAAAATAGAGAGAAAAATACAAAAAAGTAAAAATATGCAGTTCTAAGTATTGCTCTTTTGTTTATGCTAGATGTTTGTCAATTGTTGTTTCTCCATCTGCACTATATGTCCAAGTCGCGCCTCCTATTGTGTGAGCAATTGTTGAATTTGGTTTTAGAATTTGGACGTGAAAGAAAATACGTAAGAAATTTGAAACGAAGAAAATATGAATCGAACTCATCACTTCTTTGTTTTCTAAGTACTTCATCCAATAAAATTTTTGTTTCTTAAAAAAAAAAAAAGGTGATTCGGTATTGGTATTGGTATTGGTATTGTTATTATTTTTTAAAGTGACTGTTTACAAAGATAATGTATAAGGTAAACTTGATAAAAATGACAATAAAAGCATATCGCCCAACAAATTAGAATGCGAGTGCGCATCAATTTATTTCAAGAACTTTAAAATAATTAAAAGAGAAGTAATTTGTTTTAAGAATAACCAAATAACAATCTCCAACTTACTTAAGATAATGTGTCTCCATCCCATCTCAAGTTATTGGAATAAAATTTCACCAATATTATTATCATCTTTGCCTTTAAGCTTCTTAATTTTAATGCGCACTACCTACCACCACCACTACTAATGCCATTTCTAATCCACCATGACACAACTGCAGACCCAATTGGGAAAAGAATCCGATTCCTTCCATTTGGGTTCATAAATTTTCTAACAAAATTAAAAAATAATGCTTTAGTGTGGTATCTTTCGTTGACTTATAGTCATTTTGATCATTATTATAAGAGAAAAAATTTGTGTACACGTGTATGCGTAGAGTCAACCTACTTGTTGTCATGTGATATAAGTATTTACCTCACATTTCTTTAATTTTATTCTTCAATTTTTCTTTTATGATATGACAACATTTGTTAAAAAAGTTTTAAAATAAAAGTAAATAAATGTGTGGCAAAATTTATGTCACGCGAAAACAAGTAGGTTGACTATATATATATATATATATATATATCCATATGTAAGTAAGTTTCCTCTTATTATAACATCTCCGAGAGAGTTAATTTTAATGGTCAACTAATGCTCAAGACGTCTTTATGACTATATACCATATTTGGTTGTCGTGGTAACTCGGAACTAAGTGTTTGGATAAAAGGGGCTAACCCAACACCACGTCAAAAAAATACGCCCCAAAGAAAACCTTCCTAAACCCTTCATAAACTCCTAATACCAAATAAGATTTTATCTTCTTTCAAACCACTCTAAACCCCTCATAAGTACTTCATGATTTGCAAGGTTCTTATTTGACTATTAGGCCAACACAAGGTAGTTTAATCCAAAAATTTCATAATAATAAATTTGATTTCCTGAAAAAGCTAATTTTGGTAACAATTTTGGAAGTTCTTTGAATTGATACTTTGGTTCAACATCAAGGTTGATTAAAAGAAAACGAACTGATCTACTAACACCCTGTGGTACTAAAAAGACCACTTAAAAGAGAATCAAACCGATCAACTTCATTTAAAATGAGCAAACTTTGTATGTGAACAGCATACCAGATTTATTATTGTTTTTTTAATGGCTCGAGAACTTGGAGCTTTTCTTGGGGCAACCACGCCCGTTCCTATCAGCTGTTTGTTTTCGTGCTCTTCCCATCCCATGATCTTTAAAAGTGGAACTGCCACTCTCAACCAAGTTGTCAAATGTAGGAGATATTGGTTGGTTAAAAGTCCCAATTCACCAAATCTTGACCATTAAGTAAGAATCTACAAATGCCTAGAAATATAATGGAATGAGAATACAGTGTGAGATTTGTGCTCGAATCTTTAGTGCAGTTCAACATCATAAGTTCAAGTGTCTTGTTCACCCTTCTAGCTTTGTCTTTACACCTAAGGATTAGAAGGCTTTATTTTCAGGTACTGTAAAAAAATAGACACATTTTGATCCCCAAAGTCAAGCAGCAGTTAGGGGCAATAACTTCTCTATATAGTTCACTGGATCATAAACCAGCTACCAAATCTAGCTTCTCAAATATGGGAGTCTTTTATCAAGAACACCCACCAAATCCTTCTGGGAAATGCTTTCTAGCAGCTGCTTTGAAGGATGCATTCTGCAACTGCCATACTTTTTGCAGACAGCTACCGAATCCGAACGCAGAGGAAGAATATCCTACGAGTGACTTCAACGAGGAAGAGGAAGTACTCACTTGCTAATTCTTGCATATCAGCGACTCTAGTGATATTTTTTCATTTAAGTCCTCAACGGGTGGTGCAGTGGTTGAAAACTTGGGCTTTGAATGTGTACTCCTCTCAAGGTTCCAAGTTCGAGACTCACGTGTGACATTAAGTTGTACATACCTCTCATGTCTCTATTCCTTCCATGTCTCTCGTTGCCTTACCTAGAGACGGACGTGGTTACACTGGATATACTGGAGCGAAACTCCAATTTTTTGGTTTAAAATTTTTTTTTTTATTTTTTTTTTCATTTTAGTCCCCAAGGGATGGTGGGGGTGGTCGAAGACTTAGACTTTTGAAAATGTGCTCCTCTCAAGGTCAAAAGATTGAGACTCACTTGTGACATTAATTTGTAGACACTTGTCGTGTCTCTATTCTTTGAATGTCTTCATGTGTCTCGCCTAGGGACGGGCATAGTTAACTTAAGTATAGTAGAGTGAAACTCCAATTTTCCCAGTTTCAAAAAAAAAAAATCATTTTATACGAAATATATCTGTTTCTCTAAGTTTGATCTTCTTCCCAGGAAATTATATCGGAAATCCGAAGTCGAGCAATGGAAAAGCTGAGACGAAAGGCTAACCTGTCGGATAGCTGTTCCTGGATTATGTCACCTGCAACCAGGGAATTGTATATAGCGTCAATGGAGATTGAGAGAATGGATGAATCTGGAAATGAAGAAAATACAGGAGATGAATTCTACTCAGTTCAGAGTTTTCTTACATGTTGTTCAAATGCTGCAACCAAGGAAGCATTCTTTTCGGTGGAGGGCAAGTTTTCGAGATGTTCGAGCTTAAATGGTTTCGACTTTGTAGATGAAGATCACAAGAGGCGGTTCGTGTTGCAGGAATTTTGTCGTTGCGAGGGATGGCCGTTCGGCATTTGCAGGAAGGCAGTGTTACTTCCTCCTTTGCCAAAGTCGCCATCTGAATCTTGGTTATGGAGAAAAGGCACCAAAGTTGTAAATATATATTGATGTCCAAATCAAATGCTAAGTTGTATTTTTGTGGAAGAAATGTTGGGAGTAAAGACTCCAACATAGCTTCTCTTCACTTATTCGTAACTGCTTTAACAGTGAGTCAAATTCCCAAAATAAAATGAGGTTTTTTAAGAAGTATATTCTTTGTTTTCAAATTTTAGCTTGGAGTTTTATGAAAACACTTTTAGAAAGTAGATGAACCGTTGGTGGAAGTAGACAATTAGTTAATTTATTAACCAATAACAAAAAACTAAATGCTATCCAATGGTTAATCATAAACCATATATGGGTATGAAATTTGTTGTGTCTGGTTTCCACTGTGGTCTGTACCCTGCCCGGTTTCTAGTTTTCGATTATGATATGTGGTTTAGATTGCCATGTGGTCTGTTTTTCCATTCCATGTGTTATGAAAAACGGAAATCAACAACCCAATCGAACATAAAGAGTACGTGAGAGAAGAAAGAAACAACACAAAAATTTACGTGGTTCACTAACGTTGTGTTAGTTAGTCTAACAGAAAGAGTTTAATTCAAGTTTATATATGTACTCTCATTAAACCCTAATACATATAAGAAAAAGCCCATATGCAAATGGTCTTAATGCAGAATCAGAACGCGCTCTGGAGTTCGATGAGCGGAGGCAGAATAATGAATGCGGGATGCGTTTGTGCATCTGAATGCAGCCATCAAATCCTTGAAATCATTCTGAAGCTTGGAAACTCCAATTACAGGCATATGAACTACATCAACACTAAATAATTTACCTTGCCCTACACCCGGATAAGTGCAGAAATTTACCAAAAGTCACAAGAATATGATATCTTTTCAAACATTATAATACTTAGAAAACAATTTAATTGAGTCTATACATTGTTCAGAAACTCAAGAGGTTGAGAAGAAAAAAAAAGACCCTTTTCATTATTGGGCCAACTCATGATAGTTCGCCGTTCATGATAGTTTACCTTCCCTAAAACAATCAAACTATACATTTGCTCTCAGGAATGATATTCAGTTTGTGAAAGATAAAGAAATTCCTTAAGGGCATGTTTGGTGTATAGGATTAAGTTAAGTTGAGTATTAAATTAAATTGAGGATTGAGTTAATCTGTATTTGGTAGAGGATTAAGTTGATCTGTGTTTGGTGAACATGTAAGTTAAGCTTAATTAAGTTAATGTGAATGTTGTTTATTGTAGAAATTAAGTTAAGCTGAATTTTTATGATAAATGTAAATATGATATTCATTTTTTTAGAGAAAATATGATATTCATTTAAAAAATATGTTTGATCAATATATATTTTATTATTTATTTTAATTTTAACTTAAAATTTATATTAAATTTAACAACAATATAGCAAATTTTATATCCATTCAACAAATTTAGAAATACTTCTAACTTATATCAAAATTATTTTAATTTAATTACTTAATCACAAAGTTGGTACAACCTTTTTTTAAAAAAAAATTAATTTAATTTATTTAATACACCCTAATTTATAATATAACATTTTTTTAAAATTTTTTATAGTTGTTAAAATTTATGGTTCGAATTTAGATTATATTTTAATTAAAAAAAAAGTAACTAGAAACCACATCCTATACTAATAAATCAAAATTTTAAAAATTATTATTAAACTTTTAACTTTTTTTTTTTTTTTAAGTATGGTTACCAAATCATATCTTTCAAAACAAATTCTCCATCTATCTAATTATTATGATTATTTTAAATTATTTGAGAGAATGAAATATATTTCTTGTTAACATCAATATATTAAATTTAATATATATGAATCAATTTTATACATCAATTTTGTTTGATTTGGCCATTAACTGATCAATGTTTTTTTTTTCTTTTAAATATGGGATGTGGATTCTCCAA
Organism: Sicyos edulis; assembly: GCA_036507275.1. Lineage (NCBI taxonomy): Eukaryota > Viridiplantae > Streptophyta > Magnoliopsida > Cucurbitales > Cucurbitaceae > Sicyos > Sicyos edulis. The sequence goes on from CM071856.1 coordinate 24,461,363, forward strand.
ATGAACACCACTTTGATTAAAAAAAAAAAAAAACACACACGCGACTTTCTTCTTTCTTCTTATAAGTCTCTCTTCCTTTACTAAAACTAAGTTTAATTTTTTTTTTCAACTTTTAGTTCTCATTTGTTATTTTCATCTCCTTCAATGATGAAATAGGTTGTTGAAGATTGATTCAAAATATGTTACCTTAATTTTCTAGTATTTGGTCATGATTCCTTAATTTTTCTATTATTTAATTATTCAAATTAGTGCTAATAAATTCTAGTTTAGTTGAGCATTTTTAGGAATTTGAGTTTGTAGTAACCCTATATGTAAACTCTTTCATCAGATGAATAATCACACAGAAAAATCATTTTCTTATCTCCATAAATTCACTCTTGTCAATATTTTTATCACTTTTTTCCATTGCTCTGTTGCTCTAATTTCCAACATTTGTGGTATTAGAGCCATGTTGAGTGATTCGGGTACTGACTTGAGAGAAAAACACCATGGCTGTAAATGGAACCTCTATTAGTGTTTCACAACCAACTCTTCCCATTTTTAAAAAGGAGAATGCTACGAGTTTTGGGGCATTAAAATGTAGACTCTATTTAAGTCTCAAGACCTATGGGATTTGGTTGAGAATGGATATGCTGATCTTGATGAAGATAATATGCTGAAGGAAAACAAGAAAAAGGACTCAAAGACACTTTTTTTCATTTAACAAGCTCTTCATGAAACTGTTTTTTCAAGAATAGCAGCAGCTACAACTTCAAACCAAGTTTGGAAAATTTTGCAAAATGAATTTCAAGGATCTTCAAAAGTAATGGAAATTAAGCTTCAAACTCTTCGACATGAGTTTGAAACTTTGCTCATGAAAAATAATGAGTCAGTTCAAGACTTTCTATCTAGAGTAACTGAAATTATTAGTCAGATGAGGTCATATGGAGCCCAAATTACTGGTCGAACTATTGTTGCCAAAATTTTAAGGAGTTTAACTCCTAAATTTGATCATGTAGTCGCTACAATTCTAAAGATCTGTCAACATTTTCATTCGATGAATTAATGGAATCATTGCAAGCACATGAGGTACGATTGAACAGGTCACTTGAAAAATATGAAGAGAAGGCATTTCAGGTGAAATGGGAAGCATCGGGACATAGGAGAGGTGGAAGTTCATATTATGGAGGCAGTAGTCGTGGTAGAGGTAGAGGAAGAAGAAGTCGCGAGCAGAGAAGTAATAGAAGCAACATTCAATGCTATCATTACAAGAAGTATGGACATGTAAAAGTAGATTGTTGGTACAAAAATGATGAAGCAAATTATGCAGGCCAAGAAGAGGAAGAAGAAGAAGAAGAAGAAGAATAAAGTAAGCTATTCATGGCTCACTTTGGTACCAATCATATGTCAGGCATGAGAGCAATATTTCGAGAGCTTGATGAAACTCAAGAGATGAAGGTCAAGCTTGGTGATAACAAAGAAGTTCAAGTTGAAGGAAAAGGGACAGTTGCAATCAACACTAGCCATGGTAAAGTGAAACTTCTCTACAATGTTCAATATGTTCCTAACTTGGCACATTAAGTGTAGGGCAATTGATTGCAAGTGGCTTTTCAGTATTGTTTGGAGATGGAGCATGTACAATTAAAGATAAAAAAATCAAGACAAACAATTGTAAATGTTTGCATGACCAAGAACAAAATGTTTCCTCTTGAAGTTTCAAACATGGAGATTTTTGCTCTCACTGTTGGAGAAAAGAATGAGTCCAAGTTATGGCACATGCAATATGGACATCTAAACATTCAAGGACTAAAATTGCTAAATTAGAAAGGTATGGTACTTGGACTACCAAATATTGATTTGTTTGATTTATGTGAAGGGTGTATTTATGGAAAACAAACAAGAAAATCTTTTCCAATTGGGAAGTAATTGTCTTGAATTAATTCATGTTGATTTATGTGGACCTATGAGCACATAGTCATTGGGTGGAAATCGTTATTTTTTACTCCTCATTGACGATTACAGTCGTATGTGCTGGGTATATTTTTTGAAGCACAAATCAGAAGCCTTTGATAAATTCAAAAAGTTCAAAGCACTTGTTGAGAAGCACAATGGGTTCAACATAATAGCTCTCCGTACTGACAAAGGTGGTGAATTCTTGTCCAATGAATTCAACCAGTTTTGTGAAGAAAATGGCATTCCTAGAGAGTTAACAACACCTTACACACCTAAGCAAAATGGTGTTGTTGAATGCAAGAATGGTACCGTTGTAGAAATGGCTAAAAGTCTACTCAAAGCTAAAAAGCTCTCAAACCAATATTGGGCAGAAGCAATTGCAACTTCAGTGTACCTGATAAATCTTTCACCTACAAAGGCTGTTTTGAATCAAACACCATTAGAAGCTTGGAGAGGTAAAAAGCCTTCTGTGAGTCATTTAAGAATTTTTTGTTGTATTGCTTATACTTTGAAAAATGCACAAAATCGCCATAAATTAGATAAAAAGTCCGAAAAGTGTATTTTTCTTGGTTACTGTACTCAATCACAAGAATATCGCTTGTATAACTCTCTTAGTGGCAAAGTGATTTTTAGTAGAAATATAGTGTTCAATGAGGAAGCAAAATGGAATTGGAGTAGCAGTAGCAACGAAGCACAACCTGAGACTTTAACAAATGAAGATTCATATTTAACACCAGAAAATTCAATAAATTCCTCTTCGACTCCTTCAATTAGTAATAGTCCAATCAGTTCTGCTCCAACGACTCCAAGTAACAGTAGTACATCTTCTTCAAATGGATCATCTGATGAGACTTCCCAAAGAAAAATGAGATCTCTACAAGAGATCTATGAATCTTGTGCATTTGCTTTATTTGTTGCAGATCCGACCACCTTTGAAGAAGCGGCTCAAAAAAAGAATGGATAAATGCAATGAATGAAGAACTCATGTCCATTAAGAAAAATGAAACGTGGAAACTCACAAACTTACCAGATGATAAGAATGCAATTGGATTGAAGTGGATATTCAAAACAAAGTACCATGCTGATGGAAGTATACAAAAGTATAAAGCACGATTAGTTGCAAAGGGATACTCGCAACAACAAGGTGTTGATTTTGAAGAAACATTCTCTCCAGTCGCTCGATTTTAAACTGTGAGAATCATTTTGGCTTTAGCTACACAATTACAATGGGAGATGCACCAATTCGATGTCAAATCAGCCTTTTTAAATGGTGATCTTCAAGAGGAGGTGTTTGTTGTTCAGCCTGAAGGTGTTTTGGTTGAAGGTAAGGAAGAGAAAGTATACAAGATATGAAAAGCAATTTAAGGATTGAAACAAGCTCCACGCGCTTGGTATGGAAAAATAGATTCATAATTTCTGGAAAATGGATTTGACATAAGTGAGAATGAGCCTACACTTTACATAAAAGGGCAAAGGACAAATAATATGCTTTTAGTGTGCCTCTATGTTGATGATATAATTTATATGGGTTCATCTCTCTCTTGTGTAGATGAATTTAAGACTAACATGATGGCAAGATTTGAAATGACAGATTTAGGTTCACTACACTATTTTCTTGGTCTTGAGATAAAGCAAGCAAAAGATAGAGTGTTTATCTCACAAAGAAAATATGCAGTAGATCTATTGAAAAGTTTAACATGCTTAATTGCAAGATTGCAAATACACCCATGAATATGAATGAAAAATTGCAACTAGAAGATGGTACTAATAAAGCCAATGCCAGAAATTTCAGAAGCTTAGTTGGAGGCTTAATTTATTTGGATCACACTCGGCCCGATATTTCATTCGTTATTGGCATGGTTTCAAGGTTCATGAATAGTCCTACAAAGCATCATTTTAAAGCTGTAAAGAGAATCTTACGATATGGCTGGAACCTTGGAGTTCGGAATTATGTATACTTAAGTTCCAAAATTCAGGCTACTTGGTTTTAGTGATAGCGATTGGGGGGTCTAGATGATAGAAGAAGAACCTCAAGAAATATTTTTAATCTCGGTTCTGGAGCTGTCACATGGAGTTCAAAGAAACAAACTACAATAAAAAGAGAATTGATTGTCCTAAAGTTTTGCAAGACGGAAGAACAGATAGCTGATATATTCACAAAAGCTCTTCCATATCAGAAGCACGTCCATCTAAGAGCAAAGCTTGGTGTTTGTGTTTTTTAATCAAAGGGGAATGTTGAAGATTGATTCAAATTAATACCATTTTTCCCTTCTATTCATTTATTACTTCCATTTTAAATTCCAATAATCATTTTTCATACTTGAAATACATACTATTTTAAATGTCAAATTAATGTTATGAGATTTTGATTGATTTTTGCGATTCTCTCACATCTTTATTTATATTCCATTTTCGTTAATATTTCCTTGGCCCGTTTTTCATTCCTCCATTTGTTATTCTCCAGTTCTTGTTCCTTTTCACATTCCGGTGATTTCGAAATTTCTCGTCGACCACTCATTTGCGATCAGACAGTAGTTTCTTCATTAATTCAATCCTCCATTTTTCACAGTAGTGGTTATACATTGCAATCTTTTAAAGCTTCAATTTCGTTTTTGTTCTTAATTTCCCTCCATTTCATCACCATTGAAAAATTTACTTTTCATTCTTCATTAATCATGTTCCGATATGTCTCAGATGGTACAATATGATATGCCTTTATTCTATTTCATTCATTTTGTGCATTCTAAAATTCCATGGTGTACCATGTCTTTAATCTTGATTTAAAATGTATCATACTCATATGTTTTATAGTATTATCTACGAACTTAGATTGTCATGTACTGATTTACTTTATCTTTTGCACATTTACAATACTGTATAATATTCATAGTACTCTACACTTTATTATTTTCATCCCACAATACTGTATTGTGTACATATTTATGTTATACGAATTATAATATATTACAATAGTGTGCATGTGGACATGTTAGTGATATTGTATACATTACTTTTTCATTCAACAATACCGTCTTGTTTATACATGTATATTATATAAAATAAACGACAGTAATGTTTAGACATTTTAATAATATTGTAAAACTTTGTGTCATCTTGAGAATAAATGTCTTGGTATTCGTGAAAAATTACATGAAATTTGTTACGATAGGTGGTCACGCGTTTATTGTCTCTGAACATGTTACGAGGCTATGACCAATCATTTATGTGAAAGCTAAAATAATCATATATTGTATGTCCGTGAGCTTCCAATAGTTTCTATGTTCGAGCTTATTAGGATGTCGTTGCAAGGGTGATTTTGTGTTAAAAGACATGATGTAGAGATGTACTAACCTGACCGAGGAATGTGAAAAGCAATTGGAGATATCAATAGATAAAAGACATTTCATGTAGCTAGGTATGATATTTACTCTCTTTACCATAGGGTACTCTCTTTAGTTTATCATTTCTAACTCCTGATATATTTTAAAATTATAACAGGTATATCATATTTACAGTCTTCAATACCAAGTTATGTACGACAACCAACACTATAATGTTAACCTTCAATGATTGATTTCACATTGTAGTATTTTATTTTGCGAAACACTTTTTCAATTTTCATTTTATTATCCATGAGATTTTTTAATTTACTTATGTACTGAATTCGAATAATAATATCGTTTATTTTTTTGTTCCAACAATATGAATCTCTATCTAAACACAATTACATTTTTTATTTCCCAATGTTCTACTGTATAGTCTTGTGAAACTATTCGTACAATCAAATACATTAAAACAAATTTTTTTACTAACCAACATAATACTCGATTACTAAAACAAACATATTGTAGCACAATACGAGTCTTTATATCATTCAATTTAACACAATTTTGAAAAGATAATTATTTTTTATACCATACAAGTCTTGTGGAATCGTTCGTTCACTCATTTACATTACGACATATTTAATATTAATTATCTTTCAACATTAATAATTAAGTGATATAATCTCAAACCCTTATAAATATTACATTTCGATAACACAACAATCTTCTTATATCTTAGTAATGTACCGTATAAAATTTAATATTTTACATTCAAACATGTTTATATATTTATCTACAAAAGCGACTAAAAAATTAACCTTCATAAACACGGAGGCTGAATGTTGGCATTATTTTTATGAATGGACCGTATAAAACATGTCATTTCAATGCTATATGATTATAATAAATGTTCAAAACCCATTAAACAAAATTGTTTCTTCAACCGTATATTTATATAAAAAATAATATCATGGATAGTTTCATTTTTAACTGATTTTCGTAATAAATAACCCAAATTTTTGCAATAACATAACCATAATTTTCGGAATAAATGTCCCTAACTTTCGCAATAAATGCCTCCTAACTTTCGTAATAGATGCCCCCAATTTTTACAATAAATGCAGTATGTCACACATCTGTTTAGATGATAGGAAAGCGCTTTATTTTATATAACTCATAAGTTGTCAGATTTCATTAGAAAAAAAAAGAATAGAACCACAGAAACTACTTAAGGTAGTTTCTCAAATTTTTACCAAATTTTAGAAATGGTTTTTTTTCTTTAGAAATGGGAACGATTACCAAACAAGTTTGTTTTTCAAAAAATAAGAAATATAAACGAGAAACAAGAAATGGAAACGTTACCAAACGAACTTTTTATATTCACACATTGTAAACATTCAACTCCTTCGACTGAAAAAAAAAACACTAGCAAAAGAGGGATTGATGTAAGCAATTGTCTTAAGAAAAGTGTTATTTTAAAATAAATTATAAAACAATGGTGCCTTTTTCTTTTGTCTTTTAATGTTGATGTTTAAAAATCGTTAATGGAGCCCACCTAACTATTTTTTTTTAATTATTTTTATAAATAATTACATTTTTAATAATAAAATGCATGGGTCCGTTCTTTTCTCTCCCTCTAATCTATCTTATATTTTGAGTGCGAGAAGTACATGGACAACTATTTTTCCTCCTCATCATAGGATTCAAATGAATTGTGGGACACTATATATCATTTGCCAACTACTTTTTGTTGGGAATCTCTTCAAATTTGGGTGAATAACGTTCCAGGTATGTTGGCATATGATAAGATTATTGTATGAGATCCAAGTAACCTCTATGCAATTTCTTACATACAACAATGACATGAGAATATAGAATCTCAAAACTCTATCACTTGCTGTAAGTACAAGTTTTTTTTTTATATAATTTCAACCGATGGATAAACCCACTTTTGAAAGTTCTTCTATCATGTCCAATAAGTTGCACTCCCATAGCCTAATGATTGAAGATGTCTACAGTATGTCGATCTGCACATTTTTGCTAGTTTGAATGGCTTCTATTGCATCTTTCCTCATGTCAGCAAAGTGTGACACCGTTCGATAGAATGTTTCTTGAACCAATCCACATATCGAAAGTTTGTTAGCTCTTTTAAGTATGTCATATTAATAGATTCAACCCCATTTTTTGTCAACCATACATAACGATGACCACCGTCATGTGATAAAGTCCATTGAACAGGGTCTCTACAAAGGTAAAAAAAACTCATGCATCCTCTATCAACACTCTCGATCTAGCACATGAAATGTTCATAGTTTTCAACGTGACTTTGTACTTCTACATGATATAGAATTTTTTTTTCTATGCTTCATTTTTGTACCTTTGACTAAAATTAGAGGCAACATGTCGTAAAAAATAGCAATGTTACACATCTTTTTTCAGCCACTATTTCCCACCGTAGATATAATACCCTCATGTCTGTCAGCTATAAATCATATTCCCTTTCTCTTATGAATTACTTTAGTCCATGTATATATACCCTAAAAACTAGTCCCATGACTTATCGCTTTTCTCGGGCACAATTACAAATGCAAGTGGGAATATCTGATCATTAACGTCCACATTTGTTGTAATCAACAGTTTGAGACTTAAATCCGTTACTACATTTGAGACTTGAATTCATAACTAATGGTTTACTACGGTATACATGATGTGATCCGAGTACTTACTTCTTTTAGTATCATTAGCACACTTTTGAATGTTGAACCAACAATTATTTTTTGAGATTTCATTGAATCATATTAACAAAATTCTAACGTAAACCATAAAAACTAAAATCATAACTCATTCACCAAATATTTAATTTGACACAAGAACTTCAGTTACTTAACAAAACATTCTACTGTTTAAATTAAACATGGGTGAGAATAAACATTAATTTATTTATTTCACTAAATGAAGAAAACACATGAAACAAAAACAGGTACTATTATTCCTTTCTAAAATAATAATAACAAATATCTAAAAAATATTGAGTTCTGGAACTGGAATTTGAAATTCAATAGGCTTGAGATTAATTCTCCAATTTGAAACTAGGTTGCAGCAGCTTTCCCGGCAGGGGACCTCACATTGCGGAGCCGCCTCTCAGCTGACAGCCGCTTGGCGAATCTGCACAATATAACATGAACCACTCGTTAAAAAGTTTAAGCGGTATTTGGTACCTTAAATACAATTGTCCACAAGGTGGGACGGGTCAAAGAATGGTTTTTCCGTCCTTGTCCTCTGCACCAAAATCATTCCCCGTTCCCGTGAAATTTACCATTTTTTGCGAGGATCGAGATGGAAATTTTCTGGAGGATTAGCTGGATTTGGGTTCAAATTTCTTTATTTTTTATTTTTTTAAATTATAATCTTAAATAATTAATTTTTCTTATAAAATATCTATAAGTTTTAGGGACTTTTGCATGTATATTACAAAATGGATAAAATATTACATGAATAGCATGATAATGAAAATATTTGCACATATAGCAAAAATTGTAAATTGATAGACTTCATATTGATAGATTCTATTGATAAAGGATGATAAAATCAATTACTAATAAATAAAGTAAATTGGTAGACTTCCATCAGATTCTATCAAGAGTCTATCAATAAGAACCGATAGAATCAATCACTGATAAAATTGACAAACTTTCATCGTTAGAGAATGATAGATTCTATCAAAGTTTTCTATAAAAAAGGTAATTTTTTTTTTAAAATGGCAGAATTTGCTATAAAAGAATTATTTTTTAAAATGTGCTATAATTATAAACTGTGGTAAAAAAGTTGTTATACAGCGCAAATTCCCTAAGTTTTAATTATATAATTAACTATCAAGGAAAATATTTCCTTTTATATAATTTTACAAAAAAAAATATTGATTTTATTTAAAAAGTAAAGTAATTAAATGGGATAAAAATCATTTTTAATAAAAAAAATTGTAAACGGGGATGGGAAATGCATTGCATGTCCTCGGTCCTATTTTTCTTAAGGGGAATTTTTTCTCCTTGTCCTTGACTCCGTTCACGGCTTAATCGTAATTTTCCGTCCTATTAGGGGCAGGGACCCACTCTCGCAGGGAAAATTGACATCTCCCTTTATCCAAAAAAGAACGGAGGAACCGAGCTCAAGTGGCATCAAGTAGGACCAAATAACCAAAGGACAAGTTCGAATTTTTTTTGAGTAATTATATTTAATTAAAAAAAAAAAAATTAAAGTGGAGGGTTTTAATTAATTCTTGCCTTGTAAGGGCTTGTTCATTTGTTTCTGAATTGGAACCACAATGCTCAAAGATCCCCGTCTCCAAATTCACCCTTGCAACGGGCTTCTTCAGTAACCCTTCTCCGATCTTCACAAGATTGTTTAGATTCTTCTCTGTAGCCACGTCTACTGAAGATGTCTCCTCGCTCAACGTATCATCCTGTAATGTATTTGTAAATTAATTCTACGGTTATGTTATGTTTGCTTATGCTTCCTTTAATTGTTTCAAAAATTATATTCATTTTGGCTTCCAATTACTAAACAAAAAAATATATTATACTTATTTAAATTAGTTGACAATTATCGAAATCAACCATTATTGTTAGTCAACCAATTGTCTTACATGAAAAAGAAAAAGAAAAAAAATCATGAACTTAAACTGACACATTACCATAACCTTTATTAGAATGAGGGCTAGTTTAGTGATGACAAAAAATAAAATCACGCATAAATTATGACAAAAATCATTTGTTGTACATAGCAAATTCTATCATTTCTCATGCTATTTCATTTTAAACTAAGTTTTTGTTTTCTATTCATGAATGTTCTGTCTAACTTTTATACATCTTAACTATTTTTATTATACATTTAGGGTGCGTTTAGACCATGTTTATGTAAACGGCTGAGTTTGTTAAAATAACTTAACTCATGTTTGTCCCACCGTTTATTATAGTCGGTAGTTACTTAAACTTACGTACCCGTTTATCTAAATCTACGTGCCCGTTTATCTAAACCTTATATTATTTTTGTTACGATAACTAGACTCTCAAACACTATTTATCATAACCTCTGTTATAATAACTTGTCATTCGAACACCGTTTATAATAATCCACTGCTTATTATAACTCATCATTTATAAAATTCTTCCATCTATTATAACTAAATCGGTGGCCCGAACACACCATTAATAATGGCCACAGTAGATTGAACCAACAACAAAAGTTTTGATGACAAGCAGACTACACATAATATTTAAATTAGGTTTAAATTTAAAACGTGTCTACATAAAGTAAAACAAAATAGCAAACTAACTGTCACCCTTCCTTAAGTGTATACCATGATTAGAAGGCGAGTTCAAATTTCAGGCACTAATTATACGGATTGAGTTAAAAAAAGTAAAAAAGAAAAGGGGTGGAACCTGAATGCGAAGGTAATTATGTTCACAACGTAGGGCTCGAAAAATGACAGAGAGGTGATAATCCACCATGTCAGAGCTTGCTTGCGAAAAGACGTCGATGATGGGAGTGGAGCCGCCGCTGGTCAACCACTCCAACATCCCCCACTCCGCCGCGCTCTCCGCCGTGTACTTCAGCTCCGCCTTCGGAGCGCCGGTTCCCAATGATATCACTAAGAACCTCCTGTAGTCCATTGGCTCTATAGCAAAGAAATCCGGACTTTCTTTTATCACCTCCTTCGTCACTTCTCCCATCGCCAACAACGTCTGAATCATTCTTTGCACTTCAGTATTCTTTTTCTTTTTTTTTAATCCAATGCATAAACTTCAAATTTAAAAATAATTATAAAAATGGCCACTTTAAAAAAACTAGTATTAATCAATATTTTTAAAACAATATTAAAATTATTAATGATAAAGAATTCAAATACCTTAGATTTTTAAAATAATAATATAAATAAGAAAAATATTTGGGTACAACTGTGGTTGCATCTCCATACATACTCTGATGTAGTTTTTTTAGAGCCACCAATTTTTTTTAATCTCTTTTTGTGTGTAAGCAATGTTTTTGGGAAATTATAGTCCATAGTTCAATTTTATAAAATAATCACAGATCTAACAAATTTTGGAAATATTTATCTATCCATAATTAAATATACGGTATAATTTAAGATATCAAAGTGGAAAACTAATAAAAAGTATTTAAAACAAACAATTAACCATAATTAATTTAAAGTTATATTAAAATTATAGACCTAGGTGGATGGTAGAAAAAAGTAGGGACCATAACCCCTAAAATTTTAAAATAATGCATTTGCAATTAAAATTGGACCCCACACTATATTAACAGATACTATTGTCAATCATATTATATGGCGGCCTCCAAATTCGAGTGTGTTTAGATTTGGTTAGAAAGGGCTAAGTGAAGAGTTAATAGTAGTTGGGGTTAGTAATAATTAAGATAATTAACTATTCATTTATGATTAGTATTAAAAGTAGTTGGAGTGATTAAATATAGGAAAATAGATAAGATTTGTCTAAGTTTTAGAAAATAAAATATCAAATGTCTATGAAAAATTTTAAAATAATAATTTTTATGGCTCATCTTCGGCCAAAAACAAACTCACCTTTAATACTTTCTTTTAACATAAAGCAATCTTTGTTCATATATATATATATATATATATATATATATATATATATATATATATATATATATATATATATATATATATATATTCTAAATTTAAGATACATTTTTATATAAAAAAGTATTTATAATATTAATTTTCAGCCCTCAAATTATATTGTATTCATATATGAATGGATCAAAATGAAACAAGTTTTAAAATATAGATGTCAAAAACGAAATTTGCAATATTAGTAAAATATAAAAAATAATAATAAATATGATCAATTTAAAAAAAATAGAAAATATAATATTAATAAAAATATTGTATTTATGATATCATATTAAAACGTTTTAATAATTATGAATACAAATATTTTAAAATTTATTTACATTTATAATTATTTTGTGAAAACAGCTCAACGATCACGATTCTCTTATTCAAATGATGTATCTAACTTTTGAGTCGGTTATCTATTTTTGACATTGTAGTAGTATAATTTACCGGATTGTTTGCAGCAACGCCGCCATCTACTAAGTTAAATTCCCTCATTTTACCGTTATCATCCGTGGTGAAGTGATGAGCTGGAAGATAAGTGGGAGCAGCAGAAGTAGAAATACAAATATCCGACAGGTAAGCATCCAAGGATGGATTTTTCTTCAACTGAAATTAAAGCTTAAATTTTCAATAAAAAAAATTAATGAAAGAATTTAAATGCAATGAATTGAAAAATAAAAAGAAAAAGAAAAAAAAAATCAACCTCATAAGCAGAAAATATGGTAGGTTGAAGGAGCTTAATGTCAAACGTGGGAATCACCACATTAGTCAACGTTTGATGCAATTTTCTATCTCCCAACTTTTCCTTCACAAGTTTGTGTAGATATTTCCCATCGTATTTAGGACCAGACAAAAGTTTCCATATTTTGCCTATAATTGGCCATGCCCTGTGCCGTTACAACATGTCGAACCAAACATTATTATCACAAGTTTGATTTTGTATTCGATTTTCAATTTTTCGTCGATTTTATTTCTAAACTTTAGAAAGTATGTCTTTACAATTTCCCTAATAAATATAACATTTTTAACTCTTAAATTTGTATGTAATAGATGAATCGTGATTTTTAATGAATATTGATTTTGTCAAAGATTAATTATTTAAACAAAAAGTTGAAAACTATTTGATGTTAAATTATTATACCAAATAGACACAAATTGAACTGAACTTATGGTTCAATTATTATGTACAGGTAGGAGGAAGATTTAATCGATCCAATATCCATATGTTCTTAAGATTTTAGAATTGGTCTTAATTTTTTGAGCTCAATTCTATTTTGGTTATCCTTAGGTCCAACTTGATAACAAGAACATTACTCTTAAAGAACGTAACTCTAATGATTTTTTAATGACATTTTGTATAACTTAGGTTTAATAAAGTTACAAAGTTTCGATTCCTCAAATTTGTTGAATAAGAAAAAGTTAGGTCAAAACTTCACTAAACCACCTACTATCTTATCAAATAAGTCAGTGGTGCGATTGATTATCTGGTTTAGGTGTTAATCAATTTCTACTCTACTGTCACATGTTCAATCTCTAAAATCGGTATTTGTAATTCTCCTACTTCCAACTTGTACTAAAAAACCCCCTAATTTCTCTTTTCCATTATTTTTCCAATTTTCAAGTTGGCCCGGTCTATATTACTTATATATTAAACATTCTCATCTTTGGACAAAATGAGTATTACCAACCAAATTTTAAGATCAATATTTCTCTTTAAATTTTAAAATATTTTCATTTTTTTATTAATATTAAGGGAATTTTGCATGTATAACAAAAAAAGAACAAAATATTTCAATTTACTGTAAAATCAAAACTAATTCATTTATAATTAAAAAAAATCTAAATTAAGTTCTATCAAAAGTTAAGTTCTATCACTGATAGAAAATTATGTTGTATCACTTGTTGAGTTGTATCAATATAGAAAATTCTGGCTGTAAAAAAAAAGAAATTTGTTTTAAAAATTGTGCTATAAATAAATTATTTTAAAAATTGTATTATAAATATAATAGAAAAGGTAGAATGTAAATTCGATAATTTTGTAAAGAGTAAAGTTACCTAATTTGGGGAAATATTTTAGGCGAATGATCAAGATAAAATTGTTTGATATCTTTAGCAGAAAAGAGTGGGCGATTGTTGTTATCAGGTGCAGATATCATGGCTGTAACCAGTCCTCCAGTGCTTGTCCCAGCAATCACATCAAAGTAATCTGCAATTCTTGCTTCTTCCCCATCTAATTTCTACACCATCACAGTATCCTAAAGTTATTCACAACAAATAGTACTCTACCAATTTGGAAAGTTTTCATGAATATAAAAAGAAGAAAAATGTTTAAAAAATAATAATAATAATAAATTAAAATATAGCAAAAACGGATTTAATCGAGGTAAACTATAACTAATGACTCCAATTAATCAACTCTTAATCAAGTGAAGAAGACAGTTAAAGTGAAATGGATTGAAAACTTTAAAAAAGAAAAAAAAAAACAATATTTTGCTATATATGTGAAATATTTTTATAAATTTGTCATATTATTAGAATTTGCAATAATTTTGTTTATTTACTTTTATATATACATATATATTTGAATGGTGGATTCATCTGCTGTGAGGAATGATTTGAGTTTTTAGAGAAATTATAATTGATGAATTATTTTAATTAAATGATTAAAAATATAAAATATTTTCATTCTGTCATTTATATATTCAATACTCTATTATTAATATTCATTAATACAATACTATTTATTATTAATACAATATTATGTATTCTTATTACTGTATTATGTATTGATACTATATATTATTATACTATTATGTATTATTATGAATATTTAGGTATGGTTGTTAATTATTTATAAAAAGTGACTATCTTTATAATTATTTTTTAAATTTGAGTTCGTTTACTAATTTTTTAAAAATAAAATAAAATTTTGAAGACTATCTGTTTATTTAAAGACCTGACTTTTTTTGAAACAAATAGGTGATAAGTAAATAGCAAAAGAATGGAATTTTTATAATAAAAAAGCAAAAACAAAACAAAACAAAGCAATGAAATTAATAGGTAAAAAATAGTGTTTATAAACTAATTTAAAAAACCAATAAATTATCAAATAGGATGGTAGTAGTTCAACGTAACCAATTGGTACACAAACCAAAAATTAAGCATAGCCAAAGATATGATTTTTTTTAGAAACTATTAAAAATCTCCATAAGTGTATGTTACCAAGTATTATTATATGTGTAAATAACACAACATAATATAAAGTACCTGAAGTTCAGATTCGAGGAAATTCAAAATAGTTCCAGGAATTATTCCTCTAATTCCACCTCCATCAATACTCAAAATTGTAATAAGGTCCCCAAAAGTTGGGGGTTGGAGTGGCATAATTGTTGGTTCCATGGCTGTTTCAAGAACAAAAAAAAGTTTTAAAAAATGTATGAAATTCACAAACTCCTTGGTTTTTGGTCTTTCAAATAAGCAATGGAAAGGGATATGTGGAAGCAGAAGCTTTCAAAAGGAAAACTTTCCACACTTTTTGATAAAGCAAAGAAAATCTTTGTAAGCTATTTGAGTATTGTTTGGTGCTTCCATGGGACCTTTTATAGAGACTCAATTCATCCCTTGAATTATTCTTTGAATTTGGCAAAAATGCCACATCATGGGAACGGTTACCAATTATTCTATCAATTCATACCCATCAAAATCGTATGAAATGAACTCTTTTTCATAAATTAATTACAAATGTAGATAAATTTTAAAATATTTGTGTTCAATCTATTTTTTTACCTAAGACCTTTAGGTCATTAGGTGTACATTGATGCCGCTTGAGCTATTGCTCTATTGAAAGGAATAGTGGCATGTGGGTTTCATGTTTGATGCTAAACTAGTTCAACCCTATGTCAGAAGTTCAATTTTGAAAATCGGTATTTGATTATCATTTATTTGAGAGCAATGATACTCATTAATACCTATGACACAAATGGATTTAAACTCGGGAGCGGTTAATAATAAAAAATATTTTAATTATTCAATTATTACTAGATTATTGTTATGATTGCTAAATATTGTTTTTTTTTTCAAATAAAACCTCAATTTAATATTTTTTCTTTTCTTTATTAAAAAATCTTAGATACAAAAACTGAAAATTGTAAATACATTCCTATTTATTTATTTTAATAAAGAGAAAGAGTAAGCAAAACTAAAAGGAATCAGATGTGTAGAAACTAAAGAAATCGAAATGTATGAAAAAAAAATTGGTATTATCTTTTTTAAAATTATAGAAAATTGGTATTATCTTTAACAAGAAAGATAGGATCAAATTCCAAGCCACGTTTGAATAACTCAAAATACTTTAAATGCCCTTTTTGACAAAATTCACTTTTGAACGTCTAAAAGAAAACTCAAGACTTTCTTATAGTTGCTATGGCCTATGCAGTATGGTTGAATAAGTCAATCTGCCAACCTAAAGCGTTCTTTCCAGAGGGAAAACTTGTCTCAATATCATAATTATAATTTAACTGGAAAATAGACTTAGGGTTTATACAATCCGACGACTCAAATAACTCGAATCAATCCCATTCAATTCAATTTAATGGATTAATTTGAGTTTAACCATTTTTAAGTTAGATTGAATTCAAATTAATGAAATTTTCATGGATTGAATTAGATTTTGGATTTGCATAAAATTAACTTGAAATAACCCTCATTGACCTGAATTTATTACTAAATTAAAAAAAAAATCACTTATAATACAATAATATATACTTATATTTATCGGGAAGTCGCGTGTTTAATCTACTCTCACTCCATTTGTTTTACCGTTAAAAAAAATAATATAAGGCTAGCCTCTGAAAATAGATAATAAATGCAATAGTTTACTTCTACTAGTTTATGAAAATTGGAAGTGGAAGTCGAAATTGAAACTATGAACTAAATTACTTCATAAATTGTGTATCATCTTCGTTTATAATCTTCAAACAATTTCATTTTTTGAAATCAAATTTTTCGAATGGAAAGTAAAATCTGATGGCGTTGGAAAAATTTTAAGTGATCACGCATTAAAAAATAGTTCAATGACAAATTTAGTCATTTCATAATTATGTTTATAAAAAAATCTAACTCTACAAAGTTGGAATTACTTTGAATTAAAAAAAAAACAGAAAAAACAAAGTTGGAATAACTTTCTCGTGTTTTGATTTTTTTTTTTTTTTTTTTATATAACTCGTGTTTTGAATTGTAATCTTACATCTTGCCTACAATTGATATATAATTAATTAAAAATGAGAACAGAAGGCTGAAATTGGAATTGCAATTGAGCGCGTTTTTGCCCACCGGAAGTGCACCCTTTTCATCATTTTTTTTTTGGGAATTTGTGCTGTATAGTAATTTTTTTACCACAGTTTACAATTATAGTACATTTTTAAAAATAATTCTTTTATAGTAAATTCTGTCATTTAAAAAAAAAATATTTATCTTTTTTTATAGAAGACTTTAGAATCTATCATTCTCTAGTGAGGGAAGTCTATCAATTTTATCAGTGATTGATTCTATCGGTTCTTATTGATAGACTTTTGATAAAATCTGATAGAAGTTTATCAATTTACTTTATTTATTAGTAATTGATTCTATCGCCCTTTATCGATAGAATCTACCAATATGAAGTCTATCAATTTACAATTTTTGCTATATGTGCAAATATTTTCATTATTGTACTATTCATGTAATATTTTATCCATTTTGTAATATAAATGCAAAAGCCCTTTTTTTTATATAATTTTTAGATAAAATACTTCATTAACTTTGTATAGGGTATACAAAGAGAAAGGCATTATAGGAAGGGTCTCTAATTTAGTAATTCCTCATAAAGAATGACATTTTATACCAAAAAGCTACTTTTGCATTTACAATACGGTTGATGACTCGAGAGTTGGGCAACTCTAGAACTTTTATAAATAATAAGCAAGTGGCATCATTTTCAAAGCTTTTTTTATTATCACATCGTTATATCATTCAGCTGTCGTGGTGAGAAGAAGAGCTAGTTGATGGGTGAGCATTCTCTTAATAAGAGTCTTCGTTGCTCTACGATTTTGAAACCTTTCACTTCTATTTTGATGAGTTATTGTTGTCCATGATCATTATATTGATAGGTTTGACCCGCAACAATGCTTTTAACATCAACCAATATTGAATATATTATTTCTCTAGGTAAAAAAAGTAAGTTCGCAAAGATGTCTCAAATTCTTTTAGAAGTTCTTGACTTTATAGCTTTTCAACTATTATTTGGTCCTCCTCGTTCAAGATGTTATTTAAAATAAAATTTATTTTAGAGGTCCTTGTTTTTTTTATTATTATTTTGTTTTCCCTTTTATGGGAGTTTATTTTTTATTTTATGTAATGAAGTAAAAGATTAATATATAGAGAGAATTAAATGATTACAACAACATGGTAAAAATTAGGTAATGATATTTTTTTAAATTTAATAACATTAAGAATATAATATATATATATATATAACTAACTGATCAATATGTGATACAAGATATCATACAATACAATACCGATAATAATGTTGATTAATTTATCTCAAAAGTTGCACAAAAATTACAAGGGGAAAATGAACGAGATAAAGTTGCACAAACCTTACTGGTAAAACCCTACTTTTATTTTCCAATTTTCCATCTCATTGTCATTATCCATCACAAGTAATAATGTATTCAATAGGCCTTTCCTATTATTATTTACTCAACCATGCTAATCAAGAGAATGCATAAAATTATAATTAAAAATTGATATACGTAGTTTTATTTTTAACGTTTGAATGGTAAAATAAACGCCCGATTAAATCTTCAAAACACACGTGAAATAATTGACCAGGAATTATCTGTTCAACGCATGGGAACCCATTCTTCAGTTTTTGATTTAGTTTCCTGGAATTGATGAATGTGACATCAGCTCTTCTCTTTGTCCATTCAAACAAATCTAGAAGGATATTCATATTTATACCCCCCCTTCAAAATTAGTATTTATTTAATCTCTCAGTCAAAAAAGAGAAAAATAAAATATTATTTCCAATTTCAGGGTCACCCAATATAATTGGGTGTTTGTTTTCGGAGAAAGTAGAGTGGAAAGGGTCGGAGTCAATCCAACCACTTATCGAACCTTCTAAGAATATCTATCTTGTTTAATTTCTTTCTTATAATTTTTACTTAATTAAATTATTATGATCATGACTTACTAATTGATTTGAAATTATATATTTATGCCCGTTTTTTGTTTTTTGTTTTTTTTTTTTTTTTTTTTTTTTTTTGCTTTTTCAAAAATAGGTTTGTTTAATAAATAATTTTGGTTTTTGTTTTTAAAATTTTAAAAATATTTTTAAAATATTAAAGAAATTCTAAACACTAAAAAACACACATTTTAAAAACAAGTTTTTGTTTTTGTTTTTAAAAAAAAGTATGAAAAGAACAAGAATAAATATTAAAAAACTAAAAAAAATCTAAATAAAATGTGATATTTGAAAACAAAAAACAGTTAGCAAACATGTTTTTTTTCATTTTTAAAAATATAAAACTAAAATGAGCTATCAAATATATACGGTTTTTACTTTTTAAAACAAAAACAAAAAATAAAAATGTAGAAATAAAAAACAAAAAAAAATGATTATCAAACGAGGTCTTAATTATAGAGATCAAAAAATATTTTGATTTTCTCAAAAAATGTATATATTTTTTTTATGATTTTATTCAAATTTCTTTTTAAAAAATATTTTGATGATAATAGTTTTTATTGCTTATTCACATACATTTTAATTCATTAAAAGATATCAAACAATTTTGTTTGATTTTTTAAAAAAATTATATGCTATAGATCAATTATTTTAAAAATTGTATTATAAATATAATACAAGAGATAGAATATAAATTATCTAATATTAGGGTAATTTTGTAAAGAATAAAGTTACCAAATTTGGGGAAGGATTTTGGGTGAATGATAAAGGTAAAATTGTTTGATATCTTTAGCAGAAAAGAGTGGGCGATTGTTGTTATCAGGTGCAGATATCATGGCTGTAACCAGTCCTCCAGTCCATATTGCACTACATAAATGAATTTACATCATGCCTATGGTAATCAATTAATTTTTAAGAACACTGCAGTCACCCAAAAACATAACAGAAAACACCATCCATTAATTAAGCCCTTTTATTAGCTAACTAATTTTTTTTTATAGACTTCATTGCATTCTTTCAATTAAAAATTGTTATATTTATTAGCAGCAACAAAGTTACCCAGCATTTTGCCATTAAACCATTGTTCTTTTTCGTACTACTGAAAGACAACTATCGTTCTGGCATAGCTTTTCTGGGGGTCGGGATCAGTACACTACAAGGCTAAAGGAAAACAATCACTGTACATAGCATACCAGATTCTGGCTTTAAATTTGCTATCCTAAATTAAAACTTGTTTATATTAATCAATACTAAGACTATAGTGACTCAGGTCAGTGAATTTCTGACCCATTAGCAACGTCAAAATCAGTATTAGCTCTTTGTCTAATAACAAAGTGATCCACAATTTTAACAGTGTGCACTGGATCTTGGTACGATGCAGCCGCCTTCCACTTGCTCGGAAACGCTCTCTGATGGCTCAGTTGTTCCGGCTGTCTTGCCTCCCCTTCCCACTTGGAATCCAACTTCCAATCTTTCGGAACCTGCAAATTCAAAATGAGAATCAAAATAAAGGTAACCTGAAAATAAGAATGTGAAACACATGGGGGTTATATAAGTTGTGTAGACTGTTGAATAGCCATAAAAAATCGTTTCCAAACAGAGTCTAATACAATAATGCATAAATAAGCCTAATTACTCTTCTACTGGATGTGAAGAACCATGTTTACCTTGTCAACAGCAAGAGTAAAAACTTCGAGATCGCCATCATGATTGATGTGGAATCGAGTGAATGACTTATAATTTGCAATCCTCAGTGAAGAGAATGCTTCATCAAAGTGGAAGTGAAGCCAATTAATACATATGTATAAATAGCTTCCGAAAACAAAGGAGACGACCGGTGTTGAGAAAACCCAAAAATAGAAGAAGACAGAACCATAATATATCATTGCACCTCCTCGAGAAAGCGATTGCATTCCATTCTTGCAAATATTACTACGTGAGACAGCCATGACCTAACAGCATTCTCTTGACCATTAGTCAATGAAAGAAGAGAAAACGATACACTTGGAAGAAGAGTTTTCTAACCTCGGGGATATCAAATGCAGACATAAGATATTTGATACAGGCAGGATACAGGCCATATGTCCATTCTTCTAATCGTGCACGGAGGCCAGTTGGATCGGGAAAGTGCTCGCCTTCCTTTGTACGATACCATTCATACAGAGTATGATAGCCTGTAATAGAAAAAATCTCACTTTCAACATCTAATACTTCATAATCGTTACAAACCTTCTTTCTCTAGTCTGAGACAAAAACCCTAAGTTCTTCTAAAATTCTCGTCACTTTATTTTAGTGTGTTTTAAGAAAATACTACCTACAACAACTAAATATATATATATATATATATATATATATATACAGCATTTTAAAAGTCGAGTCGCGACTAGGCGCAAGGCAGATGGCTAGTGCCTCGCTTGTCCCAAGCAAGGCGTGTGCCCCGAGATCCTTTTACTAGGTCATTTGAAACACATGAAGGTTGATAGTTGAATATTATGTATGTTTTATATATTATTCTTAGTTAAAACTTCATTTATTCATGATTTATGTCCATGAAAAGTGTTCCTATTTAGTATATGCATATATATATATATATATATATATAAAAGTTTTTTGTGTTTTTTTATATAGTGCGCCTTAAGTAAAAAATAAACCCTCGCCTTTTGATACGCCTTGCTTCTCAGGCTCCAGAGGGGCCATTGCGCCTTAGAGTGCCTTGAGCTTTTTAATACACTGTGGGTATATACATATACATATATATATATACACCCAAATCTTTTCTCCTCATTTCTCATGAAAAATTGGTAAGGTAAGGCTACATTCAACAGAAAGACACGATGGTACCTGATGTTGCTAGTAATTCATGACGGACACATGTCTCCAACCCCAGTTCCAATAGCAACATAAGAAAAAGAGCTGCAGCAAGATGTGCAGAAACATGAACAAGTCCAATTATAACCCTTTTCTTCTTGGACGCTTTGCTAGGAATAAATGTTATTGCTACAATCAATAATACAATAGCACCAGCTAAAGATACGTATGACTCTCCCAGCATGTACAGAAAAGCATTCCACACCGTGCCAAAGAAACTCTTCAGGTGACCCGAAAATGAATCTTCTTGCAAAATGTGATCGAGCTTACACTAGAAGAATGTTACGAAACCGGTCATCCACACATTTTAAGTACAGCATTACTTTGCTAAATAACAAGTGCATTATACGCCCAATTGAGTTTAAAAGGTAGTGAAGAATAAAATATTAAACTAAAGAAAGAAATAGGGATTCAAATCCTAATTGTCGAGTTACTAAATGCGAACCAAGGCAACCCGAAGCCAAGTAGAAATATATACTAAACAAAACCCAAAAAAAAACTTCAAGGCAAGAGAGGTCAGAAGCAAACCTGTGGGAACATGGAAAAGACCAATATAAAGTATATGATGCCACCAATGAAATCAAATTGCCAATTTTTCTTTCGGAACTTCAAAATATTTCCTAAAGCAATCTGCACAAGGGAAAAGGCATGCACTAGAAGTTAAAAATAAAATACAATGGTAGAACTGAGATAGTACAAAATCTTACTGTTCAAATATTACCCTGCCAGAATCTTCAAAGGAAGGATAAGCAGCCTTGCACTCATATGTAGACCCGCAAAATTTTCTAAAATTACGAAAGACATGCGTTGGATGTAAAAAAGCCCCACCACAGCCATTTACAAGAAGATGGTGAACATTTACAGAGTCGTCTGATTTAACAGCTGAATGGCGCATATAATGATGCAGGTCTCCGGCCATTCGAAGTTTACACCTCCCTTTAAGATAATCACATATTAGGTGCGAGACATTCTTCCCAGAAACATCATTCCAGTAACAGTCAAGCAACCAATTCGGTTCATGAGTCATGATGATTACCGAATCCTCTGCTCCCATCTAGATCAAATAAAGAGATAATGTGTTCATTAGAAGACAGTTACCACAAAAAAGGGAAGGTAAGAACTGGAATAATGAAAACACAAATCAAAGGAAACAAGTTTTGACCGTCACAGACAAATGGGGAATGTATCAATCAATAAATCAGATGGGTACTTTAGAAATGAAACATTCCACAATAGTAAAAGCTAATAGAAGCAGGGAAGACATAAAAGAAAGATAGGCAAGACAAGTAGAGGCCCTGTCCAAATGACACGTAAGAGGCCATCCACTTCAGCATCTGACCTCATACTAACAAATGTCAAGTTAATAAAAATCTTACAAAGAAGATACCTTCTCCTGTACAAGTTCTGAAAAGAATTTGAATTGGTAGACATCAATATCACCATGGAGTGCTAGATCCAGACCAAATACCCACCATCTTTTCGGAAGTTTCAAGGCAAAGTAGCTCTTCTTCTGAGGCATAAACCACCCACCCAACCAGCTCTTATGACATATGTATCTCATATAGGTATGAAGTCCATCAAACCAATCTACAAAAAAAAAAAATGCGTTAGCACACTAACACAGTGATAGGAAATCAATTCCCAATATCCTGTCTAAATAGCACAATAACAGGAAAACAGTAAAATTGAATCAGCTCCGACTGAGTAAAGTAGCAAACCATGATTTCCAGGAATTACATAACACTGAGGTCCATCATATTGCTTCATTTCAGAAATCCCTTGAGGTAACTCAGGCTTTTTTACTGCTATATGCTCTGCTTTATACCAAGGCGGAGGTTGAAGAGCATATTCAAAAGGACAAAAGAGACGTCTTTCATATGTAAATGCCGATGGATTAGGATATCTGCATAGAACAACCATGAGAAATAATTACCATAATTAGATAATAGATATAGCTCAACATATGCATTTAGCAAGTAATATGTTAATCTAAGCAAATAATCCAAAATACACAAGTTGTTTCATAATTGTGGTATTAGCGTAAATGCATAATTCAACTCAATGTTGCTTAATAGAGATTAAGCAGCCTAGAGCATCATTTCTTCAGGATTCTTAAATGATTATACGCAAGAAGGTATCAAATAACTACTACAATTAAAAGGTCAAGTTTATAACACTTATCCACTTCACATTAAATCAAAACCCTCCCCTTCATATGCACCATCTTTACTTCTATCAGCTATGTCTGACCTATCAAGTTACTTCAAATAACAGTAGAAACGAAAATACATTCTGAAAAATAAATTCATGATTCTTGGCGCTGATATTTATCAAACCACCATTTGTTCCACAAACTTAAGCTTCATTGTTAGAACTCACTCGCCATTTTGTATTACATTACTTTGGTAAGGACCTAATCTCATTTGTAGAAGCCATTTGGTAGCTTGTAATACGGAATGGTTTTTAAACATTGTAAGAACCATGCTGAGATGGTGTGTACATGTTAAGGTTATTGCAAATAATCACAAGTCTATTATTATTTTTTTAAATGATAAGGTTACAGACTAACAAATAAGTTTAGTTACCTTGAACAAAATTTAAAATTTAATAATAAAAATATATGGTTTTGTTAAAAAAACTAATAATATTATTTTTTTAAAAACAACAACAAACGTGGAAAAAGGACAATGAAAAAACAGCTTTGAAACGTCCCCTTCAGTTCAATCATTAAAAAAGAAGGTGAAACTTTTAATTCATTAAGACCATCTTATTTAAAGAAGGCAGCATCACTGACTTCAATTATTAAAAGAAACGCGATTCCATAAGGGCCAGTTAACAAGCAGGAAAAACAGTCAACTGACTTGATTTGAGGTAGTAGCAAGGTTCCAGAGAGGAGAGAAAAAATGAGGGGTGGTGGGGATCAAGTCCTTACTTCAGTATGATCCTGCATATGTTTAAACACTCAAGACAGAATTCAGAAGAATCCCACTAATTAGCTATCTCACACAGGTCTGTTAAAGTTGTAGAACTGGTGCAGAAACAACCTAGTCAATCTACTCATCCAGAGTATTAATTCTCTGATATAAGCTGGAACTTTATTAACAGTAGAGTCCAGTTGGCTTGAAGCCATCCGACAACTATTCTTTTTGTCCACTGGAAAGTCTTTTTTTGAATCATGGTTTTGTGGCAAAAGTGTTAGAATGGTTGCTTCTAAAAAGTTCTGCTTCAGCCTCTAGGACTAAGGGGAACAGTAGAATTTTTAATGATAAACACAAGGATTTCTATCTTTTTAGCAAATTTGTACAGTAAACAGATTCTAGATGGAGTGTCTTTCTTAGGTTTTGTTGTCATTAGTCTACCTGGATCAAAAGATGCTTAGTCACTTCCCACCACCTCATACACGTGGTCTTTTCTCAATTTAAAAATATTTTTAAAAGAAAACCCTCCAACTAGAGATATCCAAGACCAAGACTAGTAATCATCTCTGCTAAAATCTTAACCAAAATAAAAATTCTTCAACCTGGACCAAAATAGTCCAACCTCAGCTGAAACCCACTATCAAATATGCCTGACCTATAACCTAACTAAAAACCAAAATAATCAGATCATTGATGAAATGCAGTAAATATGCTTGTAACAACTTACGCAAGATCTCCCCCTATGAGTAACATGTCTCCACGTGGTAAGTCGAAAACTGAATCATCTTCAACTATATGAATAGAAGGTTGTGCAAGCAAACGTGCAACAGTATAAGATGAGTTCCCACCATCACCAGTATCAGCCATGAAATCAAACCACAAGTCATCCCTTTCACTATAATGATCATATAATAGATCATCCTGTTGAGCAACATTTTCCGGCTTTCGCATTGCTGCCTAACATTGAGGAAAGGTAAAGAAGTGGAAAACGTTACGCTACGATTTGCATTCATAAAATAACGATTTCTTGAAACTTTTTACATAGAAAACTAGAATTACACAAATGATCTGAACTCTGAAATTAAAGGAGAGCAAAGCCAAGTCATAATCCAAGGAAGATTACAAAAAAAGCTCAGTTGGTAAAAGAGATTTCATAAACTGCAACTATCGAAAAAATAATATAATTTATTCACACCAAGAAGTCCAATAAAAATAACATGGTAAAGAACAATTATTTGTGGTTTGTTTCTGATAATAATCAATTTCATTGTTTATCAAATTTACAAAATGAAAAAGAAAAGATAGCCCCAATCCAAAGGAGTTTTGTCCTTTTGATGTCTATGAGTGTCTGGGGGCAACTTGCACGCACCTCGAGTATTCTCTATTTTATATAGGAAATGAGAACCTTTCATTGATCAAATGAAAAATAAAAGGAGAGGAAGATAAAGAGAAGGGAGAGGCCAATCATAGGGCCATATCAAGAGCAACAATGAGATCCAAAAACAACTAGGAGACCCCTATTACAAAAAACACCTAAAACAGAGGATTTAAGATGGAACAAACTCAATGATCAGTCTTAAAACCAAGAGCAAGCGAGTAATCTAAGGAGAATCTTCGTTGTAGCTCAAACCTAGCCTTCAAGAAGAAGGTGTGCCTTGGAAGGATACTGCAAATTAGTACAGAGGTTGATCAGCTCCCTTAAACCCTTCTTCTTAGAAGCATTGGATTTCTTCACAGGGAGATGGTGTTGTTACAAGCCCAAGCTTAGCTAACCAGGGAATGAGAATAAGGAGGAGAGTGATCAGATTTTGTAAGTCATTAGTCAATCGTCGGCTCTCAAACTTAGATGAATCTCCCACATTG
The DNA here is from genome assembly GCA_036507275.1 of Sicyos edulis. Classification (NCBI taxonomy): domain Eukaryota; kingdom Viridiplantae; phylum Streptophyta; class Magnoliopsida; order Cucurbitales; family Cucurbitaceae; genus Sicyos; species Sicyos edulis. The sequence goes on from CM071856.1 coordinate 24,488,156, forward strand.
TCTTCCATAGTCTCTGTTGCGATTGTCAATGCCTACTGATACCCATCCTTGAAAGCTTCAAGACTGGTGTACTATGAGAGTAAGAAAATCTGCTTCAAGTCTAAGCAAGGCTTCCCAACGGACTTATCCATCTTTAGAGGTAGGACAAGGGGGTCAAAGTCATTTGTTGGTTCAAAAAACCCATTGAGATTAGGAACAGATACGGATTTCTGCAGGGCTAAGGCTGTTTCGGAAGAAGGAAAATCAGAGGGGATGAAAGGCAGAGGAAGAGAAATATTCATTGTCAGATTCTGAGTAGGAGAAAGGCTTGTTAGTGGAGAAGATGGTGCCTTTGACCAGAGTTGTTCAAAGGTTGGGGGAGGGTCGAGGCATGACCATTTTATGTGTTTTCTGAAGACGATTGAGATGGGGGATCTAGAAAAAACGAAGCGGATGGCCAAGGTTGTCATCAAGAATGAACAGAGAAATGGAGGCAGAGTAGGTATCAGTATCATTGATTGATAGAAAGAAAGGGTGGAGATTTATGATCCATAGGATAAGAGGGTGAAAGCCCATTCTAGTTATTAACCAACGATTTATTGATGAAGGAAGAAGAAGAAATGGGATAAAGATGAGTGTACTAGCCAATACCTATAATAGAAGGTGGCAAAATGACTGAGTGGCTCGAGGGCCATCACTTGGTGCAGAAGAGGCAGGAGGATGTGATTGACTACTATGAAGCACAGACACGGGAAATAGATATGGATACGGACACAACAGGACAGATCAATAGCAATTTTCTAAAAAACTAGGACACGGATATGTCGAGGATTCGTTAAATTTTTTTTTTCCTAAATATGTAAATTTACATAAAATACTAAACGTACTCTACTAAAAAGCATATAATGTCAAGTTAATTACAATAGACATCGATTAGGCATGCCGCATGGGAGGTGGCAGGAAACGCATATTTTAGAAGATTAAGACATTTGTTTTCATAAGGAAGAGGGAAATGTGGTTGATTTTTTTGTGATAAATGAGAGAGATGACTTTTTTGTTTTTCTTTTACCTTTTTATTATTTAGTTAACTATAACATTAATTATTTTTGGGTTTGAGGTTTTAACATTTGAGCTCAAAGACCACACATGCTTACAAGATGTGTCCGAGGTGTGTCTGATTATTAAAAATAATAAAAATAAGGACACATAAAATGGTGTATCGAACACATGTCCGAAAAGTGTTTGAAAGATGCATGTTTGACACGAATTCTTTCCCTATTTTGAAGTGTTCATGCTTCCTAGACTTACTGGTTTTTTGGGCAGCTTCTATAGCCCTGGAGCTAGCCAAGGGAGTGTGTGGTTGAGTCACCTATAAGGTTTGTTGGGCCAATTCTCAGAAGTCTCTAATTTTCGACTTTGTTACCCTATGATGCACGAACACGGGATATAGATACAGATCAGACACGGCGATACATCATTTTCTAAAAAACTAGGATATGGATACATTGAGGATAATTTTTTTTATAGTAGATATGTAAATTTAGCATAAAATACTAAATGTAGTCTACTAAAAAGCATATAATGTCAAGTTAATTACAAATTTACAATGGGCATCGTTTAGGCAGGTCTCGTGGGGGGTGGCAGCAAAAGAGTATTTTAGAAGATGAAGACGGATTTTTTTCATGAAGAAAGAAGGAAAGGTGGTTGGTTTTTTGCAATGAATGAGAGAGATGACTTTTTTTGTTTTTCTTTTATCTTTTCCTTTACCTTTTTATTATTTAGCTAACTATAATATTAATTATTTCGAATTTGAACTTTTAACATTTGGACTTAAAGACCGCACATGTTTACAAGATGTGTCCAAAGTGTGTCCAAGGTGTGTCCGAGGTGTGTTCGATTATTAAAAATAATAATAATAAATAAGGACACATTAAATGGTGCATCGGACACGTGTCCAAGAAGTGTCCAGAAGAATGCGTGTTCGACACAGATTTTTTCCTTATTTTTTCGTGCTCCATAGTTGTTACCCTTTATGGCAATCAATGTGGTGTTGACGGGCTCATCTGGTGGGATAACGCTCTGAATACCCTTCTAGTAGCCAATATTGGCATCTCTTGAGTAAAAAGGATCAATCTAGATAGTTGATTGTAGCTTGCAAGAGTACGGGAGAAGAACGGGAGCGAGGAGGAATCCATGTGAGTTAGGCTCTACCTTAATGTGGGCCACCATAAGCTCTAACCTGCTTGAAGTTCTTCGGGCCATCTGTACGAATCTACCACAAGCATCACCAGTGGCTTTAAAATTTTCCTCCTTCTATTTATCTAGAGGGAGACTACTGATTCTGATCCAGCCACCATATGTAGGAACAAAGGTTGGTCAACCCAATACCAATCCATGATACTAGTCACTGTGGAAGCTTGTGCTTCATCTATGCAATAGAGCATAGCCTTATCGAGTAGGAATGGGGTTAGAGAGAGATGGGAGGAGTATTCCTTTCTTAAATTTGTTTCAATTTTGTTCTAGGAGTCATGGAAGGGCTTATAGTGAAGGATGAAGGAGGCTTGCTTAGGACAGAGGGGGAGAGATAATGGGTGAAGGTTAAGCCCTGTGGGGGGTGGCACACGAAGCAGAGGAGGTCTTAGCAGGGGAAGATAAGAGGTATGTTTAGAGAGGATCTTAACTGGTTGTGATTCCTTTGTGAATCAAGAGTAAGCTTCAATGGATTGAAGAAATCACCTCGACTATTCTACTGGCATAGGGGGATCTAAAGGAAACATGATACATCTCTTCTGAGTGCAATTTACAGTTAGTACAAAGAGAAAGGGTGGATGTGGAGGATGCATTTGTTTCACCAAATCCATGAAGAAAAATCGGACTATGAAGATTCCAGAGAGATAAAAAAAAAATCAGTCATAAAGCATGAGCACAATCATAGAGAATAAATGGTGGGAAGGATGCTCGGGAGCTGCTACAAGCAGTTGAAAAGAAATAAAAATAACGATGGAAGCAGTGAACTGTTTAATCTTCCCTCCATAGTTCAGAGAAGCCTAGATAGCTCGTCCAATGAACTCCCAATGGATCCTCTGGGTAGAAACAAAGGCATTCAGCCTTAAATCCTTAAAATGAGGTTTACAAACCATCACAAGTGGAATACAAAAAACAACCCTCAAATTTTTATCGAGGGAAGAGGAAGAAACTTAAAATTATCGTAGGAGGATCTGGATCCATTTAACTCTCACTAAGTTTTGTCCATTGTTAAAATAGTTAAATGGATAGAAGATATATTTTCAACCCAATTAATTACTCTTCTCAACCCAGGATATTTCCACCCGCCATTGTGGTGATAATGGCTAATGGCTCCTCTGGACCTCAAATATATGCTCACATGCTAATAGGAGAGCATAAAATTTTTAAGGCATAAATTGGGTAGGTAGAAACAACAGGAGGAAAGTTATACTGGATTTGTGGTTATGAAACAATGTTTTCCATGACTGCAGGAGAAATCATTGGTGTGATTCATAGATAGATGGGAGAGCCATCATTTTAAACCCCTTACATCCAGATAAATCCATTCTCAAGTGCCCATACGGCAACACATTGGGATTTGAATTTTGGGAAGAACGCCAGCACCAAAGAATAGATGTTACTCATTCTTAAAGAGAATAGATCAAAATCTAAAATCTACCTTTACACATAAAATCTAGAAACGTCTATGGCAACAAGTGACCTAATGGAGCATTAAGTGAATGTTCCAAATAGACGTCTAGTTTCAGTACTGTCGGGAAGCAGAAGCGTGCATTAAATTTAAAGGTTAGGATATTACTACAACTTCATGCCTTCTAAAATTGCAAAATGTGTTTTCACTGACAGGTGTTTACAAGGAGACATTATTTCCAGTATGAACACATAATGAATGGGACTCGGCATCTCAGATTCAATCACCACTCACCAAATAAGACATCAACTAAACAGGGTAGAGCACAGTGTCTAAATAAGCTACATAGCACAATTGGGGGATGTGATTATCCTATGTGGTTTCCTTCAATTTTAAAACAGTAAAATTATGGATTCAAACTAAAGAGGGTAGATATATCGAAAAATGTGGATATATAACTGAACCTGCATCATGCGCATGTCAAATCGACCAACAAAGACAGTCACTGAAACAATTAAGTCAAAAACAGTCTTGAATAAATCAGCAGAAGTTCTGCAAAAACCATAAAAAGAATACTTCAAAAGTCTATAAGCATGTACACCCACATTAAAGGAAGGAAAAAAAAAAAAAGAAAAGAGACGAAGAATCATATTAAGCATAATACCCTGAATACCAAGGAACCATATCTAGGAAATCAGGCTTCATTTGCTTTTTCTTCAGCTTTTCATATTCTTTAACAGATAAAGGATGAGATAGAGCCCACCTGTAAATCATACAGGTTCATTAAGCAACCAAGAGATAAAATCATACTCCACATACAACTTTAAGATCCTAATTCTAAATAAATCATCTCAGCTCATTATATGGTAGAAACTAAGTGAAAATTATTATAAAACCACAAAATCAGCTTCAGCAGATTCAAGCTTCAAAAAGGTAAGTGATATCCTAGATCCATGCATCAGTTCAGGGTAAAAATAAAGGATCAAGTAAGAACCAACCAAAATGGGTAATGGATAAAAACAAAAAGGAAAAATAATTCGGAATAAAACTGACTCGGAGAAACAAAAAGCGACTCCTGACCTATAACAATTTGATTCTAGTCCAGCCTCCTATTAAAGTAAATGTTGTTTTCTTGATTAAATCAGTTCAGCCATATTCAACGATTGACTCATGTTGAGGATCCCTAAGGCCTCGCCTCATGACCTTTACAAGATCATAGGCTACTCCTCTCATAGCATTGAGATGGAACACATGCAAACTAGCATGATATTAAAGCTCATTAAACTTTAGCGGATATACGATCCAAAAATTCGGATCCAACTCAAGACTGGTGAACCCAAAGAGGCACGACATATTAAAGATCTCACATTAGAAAGGAGGGGAGTCCTCACAACCTTAATAAGATCATAGCGCTACTCCTCTCATATCTAATTCGTTTTTTATGGAACTCTATTAGACCCCAATTATTCACACAAGCTAGAAGGCCCAGGGTTGAAAATGATGAGGGAAGGATCACTCCGCCAATGTTACAAACATATGCAAGGAGCAAAAGGGTAATTTTGCCAGGATAGGGGTCAGGTAGTGGAGCAGACCGTTAGTGGAGCGTGTCTTTCTATTATATCCATACGTGGGGGTATTAGTAGGGGAGAAAGCTTCTTGCGCGAGGTGTGCAAGGTTTATGCTAGTGGCAGCAGAGAGGAAAGTCACCGATGCTCTTGAATCCACCGAGAGTTATCTTTTACGTTCTTGTCATCTTAACGTATTTCAGATCTTGTTGTTAGTAAAGAACTATACTCTATTTGGTGATAGATCAATACTATCAATAGTGTTTGTTTGGGTATTTGGTGTATTTTGGTTCTTTTGCAGGTTACGAATCGAGATACCTAGCAAACTCATGCTATCTAAAAACTCCAAATAGCGTGGACGACTAAAAGACCCCAATCTAAAGAAGAAATGGAAGTGGGGAGGCATTGGAAATTTGGAACTTGCAACAGAAAAGTGTTCGAGCATCCAGTAACATAGCTAGCACTAGCAGACTATAACTAAATTACAATAAGGTACAGAGAGACTGAAGAACATAATTCAGATTAATTCAAGCTTAACCTAATCAAGATATCTTTAGCTTCTAACCACCTACTAAAGTGAGAAAAGATGATTGTTAAAAACCATCTATAATGGCTTATCAAGTAAGGCAACCGCATACTTACCCCGTTGACCGCTCCACTACGTAGTTTGCAATGTAAAGGCCAATGAATGTAGCCCAGAGTGAGTATATGGGTGAAATTCCGTCAGATGGACCAGCACATGAGCCATTGCAAGCTAACTAAAGCAATGAAAGAAGGTGAAATGAGAAAAAAGAATGTCAAGAATTAACACATACACAAGCACATACGGTAAACCCACTTAGTAAACACGAGATTAACTCTTTTCTGTTTCTTGTTGAAAAAAACAGAGATGAATTATATACACACCTCACTGTAAATTACCCACTTAGACAAAAGTGGGTAATCGCTTGCAGACCCAACCGGTGCGAACCAAGATGAGCACACCTGATCCTTCAATTCATTCACACGAAGAAATTTAGCAAGCCAAGAGTTTCTCTCTTCTTTCTTCCAGAAAGAAAACCAATAAGAGGTTCTCCGTTCTTTCAAAACGGCGTTATTGCCACAGTGACTGTAAAACACACAGCAGGCTATACTTATGACCTACACCATGATTGAGAGCAAGAATTGATATAGCAACACAGAAAAAGAGAAAATAACTTTTAGTATAATACTAAACCACAGAAGCCATTCACAGAACTTACAGCACAGTTCTGAAAGATTGCCAAAAGCTCAGGCCTCTTTCCAGCAACACGTGAGACCAGACCAACGTACCAGAGGCCAATAAAGAGAATGTGAAATACGGTAAGAAACAGAATCGAAGAGATATATATAGTTATGAACATTGAAAGATTCATCCTTATATCCACTCCCATTGACTGAAAACTTGGAAGATGATACACAGCTGCCACTAAAATCCAGGCTATGTACCTGGATGAAAACATCAAAAACTCAAATTTCCAAGAGCACATATACACAGACAAAATGTATTAAACGTCACAATGAAACAAAAGCAGTATCATCAAGACGCGGAAACTCACCACCGGCTGAAATTTGAATAGCTAGGCTGAATGGTTTTCCCAATAAATGGGGATGAAAAGAAATAAAAGAAACCAAGCAACCATGAATATATAGACCACCATTTGATATTCTGATCCAATTTGTCGATGAGAGTGTGCATGTTGTCCGAGGATATAAAAAACAAGCAACCAACCACGACGGCAATGATAGCATGACGTGAATGCTCATGAGGATAGGGATATGTATGAGTGAAGATGGTCCGAACCCTCTTCATTTTGAGGGTATCTAATAAACCAGCAGAAATGTTGTCAGAGCCCATACAGTCCTGCACACACAAACAATATAAACTTTCATTTTGATTTTTTTTTTTTTTTAAAAAAACAAATCCAACCCTACTTTTTACAACATCTAGGGTATCCCCCAATAAGACACATTTCATCAAAAATTACAATTCAAGATTCCACAAATTACATCAACTTCATTTCAAAAGCTCCACTTGCAAGTTCTCATACCATAACAAACCCTTACTTCATCCAACAATCACCCATCCTCATCAAACACCAATCACGAATTAAACAAAAACCCTAGTTTATTCCACAGTTACTGGGCTGTAAACACTACAAATCCCTCGCCAAAACACAACCGCTTAAATGGGTTAAAGAATATCAATAAACAGAGACGGAAAATCCAAAATTAAAGAACAGCAAAATTGGGCACATTCAAACAGGAAAAGGAAATTGGGAAAAAGAAAGCACGTACCAGGAAGAATGGGTATGAAAGAGAGAGAGAGAGAGAGAGAGAGAGAGAGAGAGAGAGAGAGAGAGAGAGAGAGAGAAGAGAATGGACTAGCAGTAAAGGAAGCAATATATAGGAAAAGGAATGTGCGAATCTGAGACTATGAGCTCCATTAAGGAACAGAACAATGGCATATTCTTCTGGAACCAACAAGATGATGATGACGAGACCTCGTTACGGAGAGACTCGGCGACACCGGGACTCGCACGTAAACGAATTGGCAGTGGGAATTCATTGACTCGCAGATTTGCGTGCCTTTCACGGTTTTTTTTTTTTTTTTTTTTCAGAATACTGGTTTGGTTTATTTTTTGCATTGGTCTTGCTTTTTTAATTTATTATTATTTTTTATTTTCTTTTCTTTTTCCTCGTGTTTTTTGGTCGGTTCATATTTAATGGTGGTTAGGCTTTTGGGAAGATAGGGAGGGGGCCTAGGGGTGATACGGCGTCGTTTCAGTGAGAGTAATCCATACTTTGTTATCGCGTTCGAACTTGAAACTTTGGACGGACAATTTATACATGAAGATTTCAATTGGCGATGGTGATGCGTCTAATAACTTTTTGGACGGTGTAAAATTCCAAGGTTGAATTAAATCATACTACCTTTGTGGCTTATCATACTTCATATTACTTTAAAGTGTGGCTTATTATTTTAATTTTTATTATATCTTCTTTTTGTTATTTATTTTATGGTTCAACACTAATTTATAATTTTTAAAAAAATTTATGCAGTATTTAAAATTTTGAATGAGTGTTTATAATGTCCAAATTAGTGAAAGATAATTTTTATAATTATTTTTTTATTATTATAATAAATATGACTTAAACATGTAATTTGTTGGTTATTTTTTTATATATGATGTCATTAGAGTACTACTCATTTTGACATATGTACCGATTTAAAATTGATCAATTTTATGAATTAATTATTTTTTTATTTTTTTTATAAAATTTAAATTTTAAATATAAATGTATACACCATATCGTTTTCATAGAGAATACTAGATTTTAAAATAAAAATATAATATTATTATTTTATTTACTCAATTTGTGTTAAATTAATATTTAAAAATTGATATTTCATCAAAATTCGTTCTATTAGCGATGATAGAAAGAATGAGAAGAGACAGATAATAGATTTTATCTTTTCTTTTAAAGTATTTTCTTTGTTTTTTATTACTTATATAATATAAGGTGAAATAATAAAACAAATAGGATTTTTGAAATATTAGATTGTGTGTTTTTTTAAAGGAAATTTTATTTTATTTTCCATACTTTCGCATCAAATGAAATGTTTGATAACAAATAAATATATATAAAATAATAAATTTGAGCTATTAAAATTGATTTTTTCAAATATTACAATTAATAGTAAAGATACATGATATATTTCAATTAATTAATCGGTTTTATAGTATTTTAAAATAGTTAGAAATTTGAAAAGATGATTTACGTCTATGTAAATGAAAAGATCGAGATGATGATTAGATTAAATTAAAATGATAAGCGAATGGAAAAAAAATTGAGTACAAAGTAAAATTTTAGCATAAATATTATGGTATATATATATATTATTATTTATAAGTATTTTAATAAATAAAAATATAATTTCACATACCACATTTAGAGAAAAAAATATCACGTGCAAGGCACGTTCAAAAATTATAGTAATAAAAAAAGCTTCCTAAAAAAATTAATTAAAATTTCGTAAAAGAATAACAAGAAGGATATTGAGAGGAAAAGTGCATGGTCAAAGAAATAATAGAAATCTAATAACAATATATAAGAGATTTTGGTTATTTGGTTAATTGTTAATTGATTTTGAGGTGAAATTTTATATTATTTAATATAGTACTAAAGATCATATGCCTAAATGAATATCTAGATATTAAAATTATGATAAATTAATTTTGGTCATTAATTTGTTTCAACAAAAGTTATGATAAAAGATGATTGGAATGCATATTATAATAATATAAAATATAAAATCTTTTTATTTTTAAATCAAGAAATCGGAGTTTCCCTCCCCTATATTCGGGACACTAGACTGTGGCACCGAGATATTTCGAAGAATATTTTAGTTTAAACGCTTTCCAACGACCTCGAATCAGTAATCTCTTAAGGAAACATACTTTGAAATTCTTAGCCTCAACCATTAGACTGCTCATTGAGGACAAAATATAAAATCATTATTTCTAAAAAAAATGACTAATCTCAAATGAAGTACAAGTTATGTGAAACAATTGTAATGATTTAAGTGAATCTACTCATTGTTCTAATCGGTGGATTGGATTATAATAATTCAACTTTTTTTTTTCATGACTTATGCATTAATTATCATGGGTGGCTCAAGTGGTCAAATAGAGTTTTGGGATGTTTAAGGTGATAAGTTCAATCGTGGCGTCCACTTATCTAAAAAATAATTTCATACAGAAAAATAAGTTAGGTTCAAATTAGGCAATACTTTTCTATTAAAAAAAATGGTAGAATTTACTAGGGGTGATTGGATTTTGGTCTTGAAAAGAGGAGAGGAGAGAAAGTCGAAGAAAAAGAGGAAGTAGAGTAATTTGAAGATATGAGTAGTTACTTGGAGAGTAATGTTTTGAATGAGAGATATTGTAAAAGTATTTATTTTATATTTATTTTTTATAATGTAATGATTATAGATTTTGGATTGATTGATAAATATAATATATTTTATTTTATATTGTGTGGTAGAAAATTAGATAAAGTTTGATGTGATATTTGATAAGATTAGATAAAAATATATTTTGTATTATATTATATAGTTGAAAATTAAAAAAATACTTGATGTAACATTTAAAAGATTTAATAAAAGTTTTGATGTAATATTAGAGGAGAGCTTGATATCCTAAAAATAAACATGCACTTGAAATATTTTCTCCCTATTCTCTCCTCAACATCAAATCTCAAACCCCTCATATAGATTGTTAAGTGTCAGTTTATGAGAGTGCCTATTTTATTTAATTTTTAAATGTATTATTTTTGAAATCCAGCTAGTTGCTTTCCCTTTGTGACACGTTTTACATTTTATAATTATTATTTATTTTTTAAAATGGAAGGCATCGGTTTATATTTTCTTCTTCCTCCTTTTTAATGAAGTAATTGTTATAAAACTAATATCAAAATTCAACATATACGAATATGAATAAGTGAACAACACTTTGAGAGAAGAGAATATAGAAGAATTCTTATTTTAGTGGTATCTTTACAAAGCTTACACAACACTAATTTATAGTGTTTACAAAGTGAGAGTTACAACCTATATTGACCATAAATAGGTTAATCATGCTATTCTAAAGGAAGATGGGTAATGGAGCCTTCTAAATATAGGTTTCTAGTTGAATGAATATCTATTCATAACATGTTATAAAACTAATATCAAAATGCAACATATACGAATATGAATAAGTGAACAACACTTTGAGAGAAGAGAATGTAGAAGAATTCTTATTTTAGTGGTGTCTTTACAAAGCTTACACAACACTAATTTATAGTGTTTACAAAGTGAGAGTTACAACCTATATTGACCATAAATAGGTTAATCATGCTATTCTAAAGGAAGATGGGTAATGGAGCCTTCTAAATATAGGTTTCTAGTTGAATGGATATCTATTCATAACGTGTTATAAAACTAATATCAAAATGCAACATATACGAATATGAATAAGTGAACAACACTTTGAGAGAAGAGAATGTAGAAGAATTCTTATTTTAGTGGTGTCTTTACAAAGCTTACACAACACTAATTTATAGTGTTTACAAAGTGAGAGTTACAACCTATATTGACCATAAATAGGTTAATCATGCTATTCTAAAGGAAGATGGGTAATGGAGCCTTCTAAATATAGGTTTCTAATCGAAATGGATATCTATTCATAACACTCCCTCTTAGATATCCATAACTGCCTCATTAAAAACCTTACTAGGAAAAACTCAGTGGGAAAAAAACCTTAGTCAAGGGAAAAAAGAGTGCAGTAGATTCTACTCCCCCTCATGAAAACATCATTTAAGATATCCGAGTTCTTTGCATTCCAATATTGTGCACAAACTTAGCGAATATTCCAACAAGTAATGTTTGTGTAAAGAACACTATCAAATTATCCTTTGAATTTGTGAGCCAAACCACATGTTTCACTGATGTGTTGAGTAAGTGATCTTGACCATATAAATTCTCGAATAGCCTCATGATTTGCAAAACTTTGACATGAAAAATTAATCTGTATAAGATATAGTTTTATATGGGTTGGATAATTAATATACATATAAATGTCATTATCACACTAAAATATGATACTTCATTGAAATGTTCAATGGATGTGCTTTTATTCATGTAAAAGCTCTTTAAGATCTTTATGTATGAGATGTTTAATGATTAAATAATCCATCTCGCACAATATTAAAATTGCAAGCCAATTCAACATTTATTTTTGAGACATTTCATCTCAAATTATTTTTTAATAGATTATCTTGGCTTTGAAGTTTTTCATGAGTTTCTGTTATATTTATTTCATCAACAAATACATAAATAATAACAAATCCTGACTATGATTTTCTTAAAATTATATTCATAAGATGTTCATCATCTCTTTAGATATGTCAGGATGATTAGATATCTTGATGTTAGTTAATGCATCCACCACAAGAGAATATGTCTCCTCACAATCAATATCAAATATTTACAAGAACCTTTGTGTACCAAGTCTTGTTTGATCTCATGACCTTTTTTTTTTTCATTTCTTTTACAAACAACTACTCATTTGCATCCAACATGTTTTACATCTGAAGATGTATGGAGTACAAGTTCATAACTCTTTGTTTTGAAAGTGAGTGTAATTTTATTTAGATTGCTTCTTTCTACCATGGTCAATCATCTTAGTGTCGACAATCTTTGACAAATCTATGTCAGAATTCTCACTTTCATAAATAGTATCAAGAACAACATTGTAGCTTAGAATGTTGTCAACAGTTATATCAATTTAGTTCCATTTTTTCCATGTCATGACATAACTTATCGAGGGCTCTTTATTATTCTCATATACATTTTCAACATTCGTTTGATTAGTCAACTTTAATACTTCTTTTGGAAATTCGTATTCTCGATAATTTTTACCTTTGGAGCTCATTACTCTACTATGCTTCAAGCATGTGATAAATGATTAATTGTGACAACTTGTTTTAATATCAATTCTTGATGATGCATTTGCATCTTAATCACTTTCTTTATCGCCTCTCTAAATGCATCTAGCATCTGATTTGCCAATGAATTATCATTTGAACTTCTTGTTCACAATGATATGTAGAATAAATACTTAAATAAGACAATATATAATTTGCCTTTGAACTTCTGGTTCACATTGATTTTTATGAAAATCTAGATGAGTACTTTTCCAACTTTTCTCAATTCTCTCCCTAATGTTGGAAAATTCATCTCATTAATATTAATTAGCAAATTGTGCAGTAAAGATATTACCCATCAGAGGTTCAAGATATCTTATAACTAAGAAACTTTATATTTCTAGTCTCATCTAGAGACTAATCTTAATATGTTGTGGTGGAGCAATTATAACATTTACTACACAATAAAAACTTGTAGATGGAAAATAATTGGCTTCTAGCCATGAGCTAATTGTATTGGGAAATGCTTATAGTAGAGTACTTAGCTCATGCATATAAACAACACTCTATACAAAGTTACATGACTTTTATATTTATTGGAATCTTTGTTGCTCACAAATTGTTATGTTTAACCATTTTGTGAATGAACATAAATTACATAATGTTTAACAGTTATCTCAAACTATATATAATATATAATTACCCGTTGTTTGAGATGAAAATTGGTTAGCATTACTAAGACAATTCCTTTTATAATTTTAAAATTATAAGATTTTTCTTCTTAACTTAATTATTTGAGCAATCAATCTTGCAAATACACGGTTTTAACTTGATAATAATGACTATCTGCCGGATGCGTCAATCCTGCCATCTAAAATTTCTTCACGAAATTTGAAGAATTCAATTACAATTTAGCTGATGAAATAATAATTAATTTTAGAAGAGCAAGTATCTCATCACAATTTAATAAATTTAAGAATCTTCAGGTTCTTTAATAGATGTTGATCGTGATATTCTCATTTATTAATTTAAATCACATTGACATGATATGACTCTTTATGAAAATAGTATACTTGAACTTCAAGTTCTTTACAACTTAATTATAATTTTTTCTTGAAAAACATATCAAGGGTAAATTTGCTCTTCTAGGCAAAATAATATTTGTATTTTTAAAAGTTTCAATCAAGTCTACTTGACTTTATGTATTATGGACTTTTGAATCTAGTATTCCATTTCGATTAATTCAACTTCTAGGTTAGTTCCCAGAGGTGTTCCGTTTCTGTCAACTTAGACAAAATAATCATTAGACAAAATTGAAAATAATCAATTTTTATGCTAGAACACCAAATATGTCATATTTAATGGGTAAACAGATTGATCATCTCTTCAAGAGATTATTGCAAATTTGAAAATTTACTTCCATACAATATTATTCATTTTCATTATTCAATACTATAATATTCACTTCGGGGAATAGTATTTTTACAATACAAGAACATATAATAAATTCTCATACACTCGAAATCACTTGTTGTTTAACTATATGCAACTACAGGTGCATCTAATCAAACTAATGAACATTTCTTGATTTAAGAATTGTACATGTTGCATTTAATCATAAATTATTCTTGATTTGTAAATAATGTAACATCATGTACATTAACATAACATAGTACTTTTAATGCAACTTTGAGTGCATCTAATAAAAAAAATTAACTTAAAATGAATAATTAGCTATATACTTTTTAAAGTTTGTTATTAGATAAGTCAAACATAAATGTATATAATAAATCATGTTTTGAATTCTTTGAGAGTAATTCAAATGTATGACACAAGTATATGGTTTAAGTCATTAAATATTCATAAATATAATAATTCATTTAAGAAATTAACAACTTAGAATTTCTAAATAATTTATAACTCTTAAATTGTTAAATATTAAATAGTTCTACGAAAACAACATCTTAATAAGCATCATAATCGTACATTATGAATATAAGAATTATATTATAAATATTTATAATGTATGTCATGCTTAATTGATAAATTTTTAATAAATAAAACAAAATTTGCTTTATACAATAATATAAGCATATATCATAAAAATAACTAGAGTGTAGGTAGAGAGTTTTGAAGTAAATTTTTTTTAAAATTAAAACAATATTTCATGTCAATATCGAAACAACTATACTATACAATAAGCAATGATAAAACACAGATATCAATCAAGTAATAAAATTACTAAAAAAAAAATTTGAATTAATCATATTACCTCAAACATATATCCAACCTAAAACAAGCAATCATGATATTGGAAACACAATAATATACAAAAAGTAAAGTGAGACATTGGAAATTGAAACCAAACTACAAAAAATATATAATTAATAAATCCAAATAGTTACATTATTTAAATGTGTGTAAACTTTTTCTCTTAAGATACTCAAATAAATTTGTAAAGTTACTTTCACACACTATTCTTCTTTCATTATTTTAAATGAATACAATATTCACTCCATGGAATGGTATTGTTAGGTGGTAAAGACTTGTAACTTTTCATCAAAAGCTTAATTGTTGGTTAAGTCTCAAAATCACAATATTTGATCATCATTATAATCAATTTTCTTTATGTCTTGATATATTTAATACAATAGCACATTGTATAATAATGTACTATATGGGCACATCTTAATCAAAGTGATGATCATCTCATATTTCCAAACTTATGTAACATGTGCATTTAATAATGAACTTTTCTTAATTAGAAATCATGCAACTTCAGGTGCATTAACATAAAATGAACATTTTTTTTATATGCAAATTTGAGTATATCAAAATAATAATTAACTTTGAAAAGAATAATATATATCTCAAAGTTTGCTATAATATAAACCAAATATTTATGCATATATACTTTGGACTTCATAAAAATATTTACAACTATGCGATAAGATTTTAATAAATAAATTAGCCCATATTTTATGCAATAATTTAAAAGCATATATCATAATTAATAAATAAATCAATCAATCAACATAAAAATATTTTTAATCTAGAAGCAAAGTGAAAGTTATATCAACTAAAATATTAGAATTCATGAATGTCTTCTAATAGTTTATTAGACTTCTAATATTTATATATAATTTAAGTTATTAATACATTAAATATCAAAATATGCTATATTTTCATGAATACAAGGAATTAGGCAACTCCAATCATCAAGATCTTAACAACTAATTATTTATACATATTACATACTTATTAAATAATAAAGACAATATAGATAAACAAAAATTGAGGTTTTCATAATAATTATTGTCACAAACTAAATTATTAAGAATTTGTATCATAACCCAACATTATAGTACAATTGAATTGAAACATAGCGAAAAATTAAAATTCTCAAATATTTAACATGGAACATGCAAAAATGTTCAAAACTAAATAACAAAATAGAATTGTTATTAAAGCTTCGAAATAGCCAATAAGAACATTTAGTTAAAAAACTTGTCCAAGGATTGAGATTTATGAAGCAACCCATTTCGGTTACTATTCATCTTTAATTTCCAATATATTAAGTTGTTGTTTTGCCATCCAACTTTTCAAAATAAAAAAATCTTAAAATTGTAGAATAAAAATTAAACCACCAAATAGAAAAGTAGCGAACTTGTATATTGAATACAATTAATTCAATAATTCAAATTGAAGGAAAAAAAAAAAGGAATTTCAAATAATTCAATAAATATGTATATTGAATACAATTAATCTATAACAATGAGACTTTTAAAAGAGAAGACTTTCTTATCCAATATTTCTAATCAATAAATAGAATATGAAACCATACCACAATGAAAAACCAATCTCAATGATCATCTTTAGCAACTGAACGGGTAGAGACTCGTGCTGATAACGTGTTATAAAACTAATATCAAAATTCAACATATACGAATATGAATAAGTGAACAACACTTTGAGAGAAGAGAATATAGAAGAATTCTTATTTTAGTGGTATCTTTACAAAGCTTACACAACACTAATTTATAGTGTTTACAAAGTGAGAGTTACAACCTATATTGACCATAAATAGGTTAATCATGCTATTCTAAAGGAAGATGGGTAATGGAGCCTTCTAAATATAGGTTTCTAGTTGAATGGATATCTATTCATAACAGTAATATGTTTTTTCAAAATAATAATAATAATAATAAAGTACCATGTCTTAACTTTTAAAAAATTAATTTAGTCTTTAAATTTCGAAATTTATTATATTTTCTTCATAAATTTTTAAAAATCAAATTATAGTCATGGTATTTTTTAAAAAGACTTCAAAGTATTTCGTAAGTAAATTTAAGATAATATTAATCAAAATAATTTAATAATTTTAATACAATCAAAGAAAAAATGTAGACATATTTCTAAAATTTATAGAGAAATATGGTAATTTTTTTAAATAAACATACAAACAAAATCTAAGAGCCAATTTTAAGTTTTTTTAAAACCCCACAGACCCAGTGAAATAAACCTTAAAGTTTATGAATTAAAATTGGATTTTTGAAAGTTTAAGAACTAAAATGAAACAAATTTTAAAGTTTAAAACTAAAATTAGACTTATTAAAGTCTAGGGATCAAAATTAAAAATTAAAAATTAAGGACCAAAATGATATTTTATCCTTTTTTTTCTACTTCATCTTCCCTTTTCTTTTTTGTTTACTTTGCAGTTAAGTTTTTTCCATAAAAATATTTGGAGATTGGATCGGAGGACTCAAACATTCTATTTGTTGGTCGAAAATATATGTGTAATTATCGTTGGATTAAAAATACTTTCACTACCTACAAATGTTGTTAAATGTGGGAGGATTATAGCTTTCTTTTTTATATTTTTTACTTCAAACCTTTAAAATAAAAATATATATCTTTTCCACTAAATAATATATCTTTACTATTACTACCAAATATATGTTTTAATGGAAGGATTCAAACATTCTATTTATTGGTAGTGCAAATTATGGTTGGATTAATGTTGTTGAACGAGGGAGGATTATAGCTTTCTTTTTTATCTTTTTTACTTCAACCTTTAGAATAACAATAGGTAAGGACCCAACCCAAATTAGGGTCTGAACCTAAGTCCTTAACTCAAAATGCATGAAAACAGTATTCAACACTTAGGGCATGTATAATTAAATATGATAAAACAATGTTATTGAAATCCACTAAAGAATCAAGTTTATAAAAAAAACCATAAAATTCGATCAAAGTGGCATTGGGTACCCCAAGAGTCAAATCATAAAGCTTGAGTAAATATGTACAATTTATCATGCCCCTAAATAGCTAATGCAGAAGGAATAAATTAAAAAGACTTTACACAAAGTAATGCAACAGGTCTCATGGTCATCTCCAGCTCCGAAGATCATCCATCTCGGTACAGTTTAGTAGTACTTGTGGGGATTCCACAGTGGAAATGATGAGTTTTCACAAACTCAATAAGGCTTCCCCAACTCGGGGACAGACATACACCAGAATACAAACATCATCAAACAAGTATGATCAGCAATATAATCAAGGGGTAAACAAAATCCAAACTCCTGGGTGCTAAATCAAGAAACCCTATAGCACCACGCAGAGCGGTCTAAAGGTCGTAGACCCAAAAACCCAAAAGCTCACAAGAGTCCTCTCACTTGAGAGCAATCTGACATCCTACTCTATAGGGAACTGGTGAGTCGAGCAACCTGTTGGCCCTAGGTCTCGTACTCACGGCGAGAGGTGGTGCCACACCAATCACCAAGGAACTATATCAAGCCCGTACCATCTACCTAGAGTGAGTCTAGGCTACTTGTAGAAACCATCCAGGGTCGTGAGCCTGGCTGGCCGACCATCCATGGAAGTCATGCGGAGCGAGAGAATATCACATCAAGCTAGGGTGTGAGCCCGAATATCATCGTACACACCCACCTACGAGCCTTCTCTATCCTGTCTCATGACTCGTTTGGGTCCAAACGAGGCATCAAGTCGTGCATCAAACATCATGTAAGTCTATATCAGGACAAACATGCAAGTCCATATCAGGACAATTATGCAACCGCATGCAACCCGACCATATCAGGCAGACATACATGATTCATACATCACTAGTCATACAAGAGACAAGCATGAAATGTATATACTCTAGATTCAATCAAATGCAACATACAATGCACATGGTTACAATTAGACAAATCATCTCATGCAAGTAAACTGGCACATGTATTAACCACAAGTCCTCGAGAAGGGTAAATGGTCCCTTAACTTGGCCAATTCACTAATAGCTCTCCATGAATCCATTAGAAGCTCCAACTAGCCAAACATAACTCCGAGCCTTGAAACAAACAAATCGGTCAAAACTAGCACCTCATACCTTCAAAATCGGATCCAGAATGTCAAATTTATCAAATAATGAAGAACCTCGAAAAACGTGTCCTGGTGGCACCCGACGGCTACATTGGCCTCGTAAACTCGGCTTGAAGAACAGAAAATGGCTCGGGTTAAATCTGGTCAATGAAAAAGCAAAGGATCAATACTTGCCATTTAACCCAAAACAAACACTTTCAAACCCAAAACCAAGCAACCTTTAAAACCAAACACTCCCTAAACTCATAACCAAACATAGCTTGAATACCCAAGAACCAACAGCCAAATAGTCCTTATTCAACATTTAAATAACTCCAATCCTGTAACTGCCCAGTTTCCTATTCCAGTTTTCGAGGTGCCTTCTGGTCAAGATTCAGTTGTTGGTTGGGTCATTAGAGCGGTTTTGACCCTTGGGGGTATTTTGGTCTTTTGGCTCCCCAGGCAGGATTTGTGGTTTTCAGGGCTTCGAGGTAGCTCCTGCCTTTGTCGAGGCTTGTTTGTTGTTGGCTGCGAGTCCCGAGGTGTTTGGGCTAGTCGGTTGGATGCTCGGTTGTGGTTTGGGCTTTGGCAAAGTGTTGGTTGGTTGTGTGCTTCCTTTGGGATTCGAGCCCGGGCCTTAGTATTGCTTTGGGAGTTGCATTTAAGTGAGATTTGTTGATTGGAAAAGATTGCTTCGATCGGGTCTCGAAGGAGGAAGCCGGGAAATGGGATTTTAAGGTTTTAAGTGGATAAGGATGGAAAATGAGATAAAAATCCCATTTTTTCCCTTTTTTCCCATTTTTCTTTTATTTCCCATTTTCTTTTATTTTTTTTTCCCAAAATCCATTTTCTCTCTCTCTCTCTCTCTCTCTCTCTCTCTCTCTCTCTCTCTCTCTCTCTCTCTCTCTCTCTCTCTCTCTCTCTCTCTCTCTCTCCCCGAGCCCCCCACCTAGCCGACCTAGCCCCTTGGCTCGCCCAACCCAGCCAGCTCGAGCGCCCAGCTAGCCCGCTCGCCAAGCCTCAGCCCGAGTTTCGCGCAGTCTCGCCCGAGCTCGCCTAGGCCGTCGCGTCGCCAGCCCGAGCTCGCCCAGCTCGTGTCCGTCCGCGCTCGAGTCGCCCAACCTCGAGCCGCGTCGCCCAGTGCCTAGCCCAGCCCGAGTCGCGCGTCCCAGCGCCAGATCGCGCGCGCCGCCACAGTAGCTTCTTTGAGCCCGCGCGCCGCGAGCGCCCAGCCGAGCTAGCGCCCGCGCCCACGTGCCCCTGTGTCGCCCGCGCGCCCGTCCGCGCGCAGCCCAGCGCCCGAGCAGTGAGCCGAGCCTGCGCCCAGCCCGCGCCCGGCCAGCCCTTTATTTGCCTCGCCGCCGTCTGGTGGCTCGTTCAGCGTGTCACCGCGCCTCGTGAGTTGCTCCCGAGCCGAGCCCTGTTTATTTTATTGTATTTATGGCTATTTTATGATTATTGATGTGTTTGTTTGGCTCGCTATAGGTTGCTCGGGTTCGATTGCAGTTAAGTTTATTGTGTGTTGTTGCCTTCCACTGTAAGGATTTCTTACGGAGTTGTGTGGGCCCCGCGATATTTTCATGATTATGCCTTGCTTGTTTCTTGATTGTATTATGAGCATGATAGTAATAGATCGCTTTGATTGATTTACGCTAGCATGTTTGCTTGATTTTACATGTTAGTGCCATGCTAGGTTTGTTCTTCCAGCATGCTTATGATTCCTGATTAAGTTGTAGTATCATGCTAGGTAAGCGTGTTTTATGTCGGTCTTTGCTTGCTAGCCATGGATCATTTATTTGCTTTGTACTCTTAGATAGAGTTGTAGGGTTTGTCATCATCCGAGGTTGAGAGCGGACATAACGTATCTTGTCCCCACCGGTCGGGGAGTAAAGCGAAGCATTGCTTCAGGGGTTGAGCGGACATAACGTACTTTGTCCCCCAGTGGTGGATATTGAGCAAAGCATAACATACCTTGCTTTTTCTCCCCCCCCAGCAGACCAATGAGACTTAGCTACCTCATTGGCGTATACCTAGTTTGTAGCTGCTAGAGCGGAACCCCGCCAGCGGTGTAAGCTGCCTTGGTCGGTTCTTAGCAGTGCAGTGCGTGGTTGTTTTGCGCAGATGAGCGCCGAGGGCCTCGCGCATTGTGATCGGTGACACCGTTTCCGAGTCATAGGCATGCGTGCACGGCCCGCGAGTTTGCCCTTAGGCCCCCGCATTTACGCCGGTTGCGAGAGAGCATGCGGTGTGCGCGCGCACACACGTTAGTTGCCGATTCGGAGAGCTCCCCCGGGCTAATGTTCGTGAGTACACCATTCTTTCCGTTAGAGCCTGACTTCGGGTACTCTCCCGTAAGTCCAGTTTAGTGCAAGGGCAAGGAGGCCCTTGAGGACATTCTAGGGATTAGTGTATTCCCCCCGAGTGACAGATACCTCGGTGATGTCTTGGATTGGTCAGTGTATCCAATCCATTAGGCCGGAAGAAAGAGACTTCCGATGACTCGAGATCTTGTTTTATGAGCTCGTTGAGCCATGATCTGTGTTGGTAGCTGTTTGCTTGCATGCTTTGGTACTAGATGACTGATTATATCGTATTGTACCCCGGTTGGGGATTCTTACTGAGTAATTCGTTACTCACCCTTATTTTTGTGGTTTTTCCACAAGTAACCATGGTGCGAGACAGGATGGCTGGAGGAGGAGCTGTGATCATGGAAACCCGTTGTTCAACTCTAAGTTTTATGTTTATGATTTAAATGTTCTCTGAATGCATGTAGTTGGGCACGGAGCCCTAGGGTGTTTTCTGAATGTATTTCCGAATTCTAGCATTGTTGTAACTATTGTAAAGTTTGTATGTTTTAAATAAATCTCTGATCAGAGTAAGTTTTGTAAATGTATTTGTCTTGGAACAGGTGTTGGACCCCAAACCCACGCTGCGCGCAAACTTCAAGCCCCATGATGACTGCGCTTAGTTCATGGCTGAATGGACCTCACAACAGTAACAAGGAACCAGCGGCAATGACCACTCGAAGAGCTTCTCCTCGGCGGCAACCCCTTGCTAGCGAACCCACAGCTGCAATGAGACCACTACGCTGCTCAGACCCATGAACCCACACGTGAACAACGACGCACGTAAACTAGACAGACGCAATGCACCTGACGACGCAAACACCTGGCGTGAACCCACGACCTTGCGACGAAAACTTCAACAACGAACTTCATGCAGACCCACTCATCTCGGTGAGGACTCACATCGACAATGTTACTCCTCGCGAGCGTGAAACCCACACCGGCGACAGCTCGAACGAACGGAACCACGCTAACCCAACGGCTGCAACGAGCTTGTACCCAGGCGAATCGGTGCGACAACTCCAGCGATATGCACACAGTGGCAGTCGGAAAAATTGAAGGGAGGGCACCAATGAAGAAGATGAACAGTGAAAATAGCCTAGGGATTCTCAGTTGGAAAGTTCATTTAAATATCTTTACATAAAAGTTCAAAATGCCCTTCCTTTAAACTCTAATTACGAAATTGCCTGCAAACCTCAAGTAAATATTAAATCCTCTTTTAAATTCAACAAATTGGGGTTATTACACAATATATATCTTTACCACTAAATAATATATCTTTACAACCAAATGTATGTTATAACGGCCAACAAAAATTATGCTCAATTGATCCTCACCTCAATATTGAATAAAAACAATGTATATTTAAATGGACTTATATTTATTGTCATGTCCATGTCTACTTTAACTTATTACTCTCCTTATACCATATATTGTACAAGTGGTCACATGTTGGCTAAATTAATGCCATATCAAATTTAAATTATGATATTAATAGTGGTGGCATAGACTTAGATTTATTGAAATTAAAATTAAATGTTTAAAATTGAAAGAGTTGATGACGTGTTGATTTTATTATTTGGTAGTAATTCAGTTCATTATCATGATCATAGATTCGATCTTGAAAATTAGTTTTTGAGTCTAATTTATTTAAGAGCGGTAGTGTCATCTATGTAAGGTTTGTGATTCTTCTTCTCCAATTTATACTAAGAAAATTAAATTTTGGAAAACTAGTATAAGCTTTTGAAATTTGGAGATATAACTCAAAATTATAGACTAAATTATAATTTAGTCTTACAAGCTATTTCATTCTGAATCAATATATCTAATATTTTTACTGAAAATAGAGAGGTTTTTCTCTCTTAATGGTGGACGATTTTTTCGTCTTTGTGGGTGATTATTTCACCGGAATAAGACTATGATGCGGGTCGTGGGAGTGGACCGCCATCAAGTGGTGCACTTGTCATAATGGAGCAAAGGCTAGGCTTTATATACTTTATTTTGGTTGGATTAGAATTCATAGTCTTCTATTTTTATAGGTACCATGGAGGATTTAATGAATCGTTTGAAATTGTTTGAACTCTCAGCCATTGAAGAAACAACGATCATGGTTTAAGAGTCGTCTCTCGATTTGTTGGCAGTGGAGAATATTGATTTGTGTGTTATGACCAAACTCCTCACTTAAAGAAAAAAAATCCACTTCGAAACGTTTAAATGGTGATGAAATCGGATTGGAAGGTCATAACTCAACGAAGTTTGAAATTGTTGGAGATAACCTTTTTTCATACAATTTTAGACGATTTTGGAAAAATCCCGCGTGATGAATACGAGCCTTTGGATCTTTGACAAATCTTTGTTAATTTTGTGACGCCATAGGAATTGGACCAAATCAACAATCTTGATTTCTCTTGTTTCTCTTGGGCGGCTTTCTAAGTTCATATCTTAAATGTTCCATTTAATTGTATGTCTTAAAAAATGGCATATAAAGTGGGTTTGGAGCTTGACAAAGTCGAAGAGGTGGACCATGATGAGAAGGAAGGCGAGACTGGTCTGATTCTCCAGATTCGGGTTCTGCTAAATGTTTTTTAACCCCTCTCTCGGAGAGTCAAAATACTTACCAAGGAAGGTGCGAAAGTGTGATGCCCTTTACAATATGAAAAACTTCCCAACTTTTGTTATCTGTGTGGTTTTTTGGGTCATACGCGACAAGAATTTTCAAAGCTTGCACCATCCTCTTCTTCTACCTGCCGTAGTGCCAAATTTGATGATTTTTATTGGCTCTATTTCGAAAACGCTCTTAACCACCAATTAATGAGATAGAACGGGGGAATGCCCCGCCTCATTTGCACTTTTTTGGGTGCTCTTCTAAAATTGAGGTTGAGGAAATAAAAGCATCAGTTAGGGAGGTGGGCGTTTGCGACGGGATTTGATGAAATAGAGGCAGCATTCTAAGGCGGCTTGTGCAAATTCATGCTCTGATTCTTCTGCTCAATTGGCTTCAAATGTGAATGACTCTGTTGGGTCTATTCCTGATGTTGAAGAGTCTTTAAAGGGTTTGATTACCACCCACTCCCATGTGCGGGCAGTTGAGTTAGATGTCAAAATGAAGCAGGTGTTGTGGTCTTTAGTTTCTAATTCCCTTTTCACTATGGTGTTCCAGAATCTAGGTGCTAGGCTACTGAACCCATGTCAAATTTTTTCTTGCAGTGTGTTGCAACGCTCAGATTTTGCAATGAATGGTGGAAATTGATCTATGGGGATGGATCCTTCTATGTTTCTTTGTAGGGCTGCTATGTAAGATTTTGTTAAGTATGCTAATAATCTTGACACTTTGTTTGTTGAGTCAATTTTGATGTAGTTTGTAAGTGGAGAATTTGCTCGACCTTTAGTGAGGACATATCTAAGTGCAAAACGCAAGCTGTTCTTGGAAGAGAGGGATGCAACTATTCTAGGCAAATGAGCGTATACTCATGCAAACAAGAAGATGATGGATTTAGAGATGGTTTTGACTGTTGGTGAGGTGCATGCTAATTTTCAATCTCGCCAGGAATTATGAAAATTACTATTTGGAATGTTCTTAGGTTGGGGAATCCCCAGGCATTCAAAGATTTGCAATGTCTTATTCGTGTTTTTCCTTTCATGTTATTTTCCTTTTTAAAGCAAAATGTACCTTTTTTTTTGTTTAAATTAGATCAAATCTACTTCGAATTATCATAATTTGTTTCTCTATGAATTATCGAAGTCTAAGTGAGGGCATTTGTTTGTTATGGAATTCTTATGACGATATTACCATTCGTTCCTTTTCTCAAAATCATATTGATTGCAATGTGCTTAGGAAGGGGTTAAGCTAATGTTTTAGTGGTTTGTATGGTTGTCTCGAGGCTTATAAAAAAACTATTAACGTGTGCTTTAATCAATTGTTTGTTTTAACAATGATAATTTCTTGTGGGTTTTTTGTGGCGATATTAATGAGTTTTTGTGGTCCCATGTGAAAAAAGATGGGAGTTCATGGATCAATAGATTTGAGCAAAGTTTTTGGGAATGTTTCAATTCACTAAATTTGTGCAGTTTAGGATATATGAGCTCCCATTTTACGTGGACAAATAGTAGTTCGATTGCAACTCCAATATTTAAACGACTTGATCGGTTTATGAAAAATAATGTTTTTATTGTTTATGGTAAGAAAAGTTCAACATTTAGACTGACAGGGAAATGACCATCAACGTTTATTGCTTCATTTGGATACACAATTTTAGCCCCTACGCCAAAATTTTCCTTCTATGAAAATATTTTTATTTAAAGAACTTTGGTGCATAACGATTCTTGTTTACAACTTGTGTAATAAATGTGGGAAATTTTTATTGGAAGCCTAAAAGGGTTACATGATCATTTGATTTTTTGTGGAGTTTAGTTTACGGGATGGAAAAAGAAAAAATTAAATTAAACGAAGCCTATGATCAGTCGGCAGGTCTAAATTTTAGGACATACGCTGCAATGATACGACCTTGAACCAAGCATCCATCAAGGAAGAGTTGTTCTGGAAACAACTGAGTCATTCGCACAACAGTGTTATGTTGATGGTTTGATAGTTCTTGGAGTTCAATGTAGCACTAAAAATTGTTGTGTGGAGCATAAGGTTTATCTTTGCTACAGTTTCTTTTTGCATCTCGCTCTTGAACCAAGACGGAAGAGATTTGGTTCATGCTTTTGTCAGTTGCTATAGGTCAATTTTTTTTGTGGAGCACCATCTTTTGGGTAGCTTGTTGGTTGGTCATTTGAGTGCTTTTGAATTTTGTCGAGTAGTTTATTTAGACGATTTTTGTTGACCTTACCTGTGTAGCTTTAACCTAAGTTAATTTTGTTTGAGTGAGAACTCGTTGTTGGCTTGGTGTTAATTAGATGCTTGGGTTGTTTTTTGTTGTACCGAGTGAAACCTAATGAGTGTGGTTTGTAGTTCTTGTTTGACTTCATTTCTATTTATCGAACCTTGATTAGTTTCTAGTACTTGTTGTTGTTGGCAAGTTTAGTTGTTCATTTCTAGAAGTTGGTTCTCCCAAGTTTCTATAAGGTTATGAGTTTTTGCTTTTAGCTCTGTTGAGACTTTTGGTTGTGATTGTTGTTGTTTCATTTAGTTGACCTTTAAGGTTTGTTATAAATTTTTTTGACATTTGTTGTGTAGTTCTTCAAAGGTGGAGAAAGTCATGAAAGTTGTGTAATTAGTTCAGTTACGCCGAGTTTTGTTGTATGGTCTCATGTTTTGTTGTTGGCATGTTGTGGTGGTTATTGGTTATTGGTGTAACTGATCGTTGCCACGAAGGTTTAAGAGCTCAGTGATAACTCTCAAATAGAGAGTTATTTAGTCCTCATAATACGGTGTTTTAACAAAGAATTAGGCATTATTTTCGATTTTCAATGCATAAAAACTACTTATGAATAGGGAATTAAGTTTAAAATGCATTGCATGTAGAAAAAGAGACTAGGATTAGAAATATTAAGAAATCGTGGGTTTTTGTGTCGAAATGTTAATGTTTGAAACATTTGTGATCGCATTTCAAAAACCCCTTGTCTCGTTAATTTGTTGTTATCATTTCAGGTTTTTGAATGCTGAGAATGTTAAGCCAAGCCTGAACTAGAGAAGTGGAATTGAAGAGAAGAAAAGCCATTTTCAAGTAAGCGTCAATGTCTATAGCATTTCGCCGATTGGAAATAACAGTTTCCTGCAAAAAGCTGCAGCTCTGAGTAGTGTCAGAAAAGCCTGTTTGTGGTCCCCCTACTGTAGATCAGATCTGGTCGGCCCTGAATTGGAGAACAAGACACCTTCTAATAAAGAAGGAATGATAGCATTTTGCTTCACATCAGGAAGAAGAATGCACTATCAGTCTCAGCAAGAATCAAACAAATAAGAAAACATTCGCGACACGAAACAAATTGCGATATTAACATACCATTATTTAAAATTACTGCCAATCAAATAAATCAGCCGAGAGATCCTCGCAAAGATTGAACGTAGCCAGCAAGAAATCTCAGACGCCTATAAATAGGTGAAAGATTGAAGGCCAAAGTGTGCTGATTCTGCTAGGGTTTGCCACCGATGGATTATGAAGTTGCCAAGATCTAGTTTAAAACCTCAACCATGTCTGTTCTTAGTAGACTGTAGTAGGCTAGTACCATGTGTTTGTGGTATGAAAGAATCGTTAGGAATAGCGACGACGACATTCTAGAGCCTATTTTTATTGCATTCATAGTTAGGATTTTATCGTAGCATCATTGTAATTTGTAGGAGTAGTTTGTAACGCCTATTTGAATTAATCTTATGCATAATTGTTTAAAAAATGATCGCCAGTTACATTCATGAGTATCCTTAATTCAAGAAGCGTCATTGGGAGAAGTATGAAATCATAATAACTGGATTAAACATAGGATAAAAAGGGATACATTACTAATTGCAGTAGTTGTTTTCATTAGCAAATATCAACTAACAATCCATCTGTAGCTTACTTGTCGTTTATCGTGGGAAAGGAAGAGACAAGGGCTTAGCCCAATCACAATCGATAAGTGATGCGCAGTCTTACGCATCTTTAGAGTCGAGTTAGGAATAATCGCTCACTAATCGCATGCACATGCTTGTTTAAAATCGCAAATTCATGTGCAATGTACCAGCGAGTTGTTGTTAAGTGTTTCATGAATGAGCTTAAAGTTAGAGGATAACATGTGTTAATATTCTCACCATTACTTATCATGAATCGATTTGGTTGCTCTCATTCTATGCTCTCACTTAGTTAATTTATTTATTCAACATTTCATTTTAAACCAAAACCAAATAAAACCCAACTTTGTTCCTATTCTGCATCGAAACTTAAGATAATGACTGTTAATTATCAATTCCATGCAGAGAACGATAAAATAAATACTTTTTTTTAAAATCTGGAAAATTGGAGCTTCGTTCCCCTATACCCGGGGCACCACTGGTACGTCCCTAGACTTGTGCACCAGGATACTTCGAAGGGTATTCTAGTTTAAGCGCTTTCCAACAGCTTCAAACCAGGAATTTCTCAAGGAAACATGCCTTGAAGTCCTTAGCCTCAACCGTTGGGCTGGCCCTTGGGGACACGATAAAATAAATATTTATCACTTGATGCAATTTCGATTGCGTATACTTGCGTAAATTGCGATTCAAAGGTGTAGGATTTTAGTAATATTAATTAAATATTTATACCCTAGCCGAATCGCATCCAGCAATACGAAGTAAAACTAATATATAAAAAGAAAAAAATAGAGTAATTACTAGGTGTCTCGTGGCTATATTCATACAAGGAAAGCACCACTCTTCACTGGTGAATGTTTAACCAATAACTACTTGTAGGAAATTTTGGTTGGTGAATTTCTATCTAGATATATATTAGAAGATACAATGATCTCGTGTGTTAAGCAACAACTACATCTAACCGATAGCTCTTAATTAGAGCATAATTTAGGCTACTCCATTATGCATTTTCCTAAGGTTCAGGAGAAATATTTGAGTTACAATGAGTAATTTTCGAATAAAAACTGTTAGAAGTCGCACACATCCATTATTTAGCATGAGAAGCACAACTTTGCGTTTAAAGTAAAAATAATGAATAAGTTGTGCTAAATACTATACAAGCAGGGAATGCAGAACTTTGATGCTGGAGAACAAACTATATGGGAATGGCGAAAAGCAAAAGAAACATGAGGCATTCACGAGGCAGTCACGTTCTAAGAATCATGCCAACAAGGAAAGAATAGAGAAATCAATCAAGCAATAAAAGTCAGCGTTGATCAAGAAATCCGAAAGGTAATCAAGAGATTCCAGCTCACCCAAACTTGCTAGCCGACCAAGCAAATCATCTCAATATACAGAAGGAAATAAGTTGCAATTGGGGAGCTGGTCAGTTGGCCAAAGCCAATCCACATCGAAAAGCAACTGGTAGTGTTCTTAGGATTCGATGACAAAGAGTTTGCATATCTTCACAACCGCACCAATTCCTATCTTTTTATTTCTTTTCATAATTAGGAGTAGATCATAGATTTGTAGACAATTTTTAATAGTTAAATTTATGAATTTCCATTATCTATTATTGTTCATTTATATGTTGCATTAGTTAGGAGCCATGTAAGGTTTTATATGTAGAATGCATGTTAAGATTGTAAGTTGTTAGATTTTATACTACTGCAATTTATTATATGTATGCGTCGATTAGCTACCCACGTGTGCTAACCATTAGTGAACTCAGAAGAGGGAGATGTTGGGTGATCCAGTATGCTACGATAGGTTCGATGCGAGATCTCTCACATTGCTAAAGGAGTTAGGAATTATCCTACTGCCACTTGTGTCGCCCCGTGCTAAGTATGAATAACCGCAGTAGAAACTAGGTTAGCCATAAATAAATAAGTGCGAAAGTACTTATTAGAACAGAGAAGCATGAAATTTAATTACCATTAATGCATGATTAACATCTTCTGCATCCACAATTTTTACCTACGCTCAATTGCATTTCATATTCTAGAGTCTTGAAAAACCCAAACAATCACCAACAATATTATTTTACATATTTTGCATAACTCTCAAGTTAGTAATAATAATTCTAGACACTAGTCCTTGTAGAGAACGATAAAATAAATACTTATCACTTGTTGCATTTTTGACTGCGTATACTTGCGTGAAGCGATTCCAAGGCCAACATTTAGCAATGAGTTAAGCTTAGAGTTCATTATTATTTAGTTATATTCACATCAATAAATCACATGTCAATAACCTATGAGTTTTTGCGAGAAATTAAGTACAACAAACAATAAATCAGCTTTGAATCCCATAGAACATGAAGAATAAAACTTCCAAATGCATAAACCATTAAAATAACAAGTTCACCTCAGTCAAAGTTGGTGTAATTTAACTATAAAATTATAAAAATACCGTTTTAGCTCTTAGATTTTGAACTCTATTTCATTTTGGTCCCAAAAGTTTTTCCAAAAAATTTAAACTTGTTCTAGTTTAATACTTTCAAAAGTTCAATTTTATTTTTTAAATTTTGAATTTGTTCCATTTTAAGTTTAGACTTAAAAAAAATTTAAAATTGGTCCATATGATAATTTAAAGTTAATCTTTATTGAAATTAACTCAATAATGTTAAAAATTTTAAGATATGTAAAAAAAATATGTGATGATAATTTTTTAAGAAAAAATTAACTACAACTTTCCAAGGACCAAAATTAATTTATTTTGAAAGTTTAGTCACTAAAATTGAACATTTCAACTGCCATATAGTATAAAATTGAAAATTCAAATACCAAAATAGAATAAACTTAAAAATTTGCACCAAAATGAAACAACCTTTAGGGATCGTTTACTTTCTGGTAATCTGGATAACTGAAATCCTTGAATATCTGAAATCATAGATACTCGGAATAATAGATGTCCGGCATTTTTATATTACCGTGTTTGCTTTGTAGGAATAATTTCATGGGTATCGGAGAAACCGTTATGAAAATGTCTTAAATGCCCTCCTAACTTAATTTACACGTTAATTTATATAACATATATATATTTTTTTATTAATTTAAATATTATTTTTTGAAATAAATTTATTTAATAAAAAAACTAAAATAAATTCATTAGTTGAATAAGCAAAAAAATTCGCTAAATATAAAAAAGTAGACAATTATATTTGAAAAATATAAATATAATTAATTATGTATGGTTAGTTGTTAATACATGCATAATAATCATATACTAAAAAAGAACATATTATTTTATTTTAAGCTACAAACTACTCATAAAATATGGGAAAAAATTGATATGAGTTGATAAAATATAATTTTAATAAATAATAAGGATAAAGATGTCATTTGGGATGCCCTATACATAGGAATCCTAAAAACCCATGTTGCAAGAAGGTATCCAAATGCTTTTTAAATGGGCATTTTAGGATGTCCGACATCTCAAAATGTCCGAAATATTTACAATTCCTGTTAAATAAACATGGTAATCGAGATGCCCATCGCATGAGAATCTGAATTACCATGAAGTGAACGACCCCTTAAAGTTTAGACAAAAATAATATTTTAATTCAAAACAAAGTTTAAGAGGCAATGCATCTTAAATACTAATATATATATTTTAAAGAGGTTCTTAAAAATATAGATTTAAATTTATTTAAAGAAATAGGCAATGTGGGTGATTAAGCTATCAACCGTTAATGATGACGAATGTACTGTAAAGAGACTCCGCGCCGGGCCGGGCCCGAAGATTCTGAGCTGGCATGTGTTCCTGTTACAGGACGCACTACGACCCATGGTTTGGCCGGCCAATTAGGACGCAAATCACAAAACTCCTCATTTTAATTTCTCACATTACTATTTATAATCTCTCTACTCCTTACAAAATAAAATTATCCAAAGTTCGTTTCGGAATTCTGAATCCCCGCCGTCCACTCCTAGGCGAAGCCTGGGGACGAATAGAAACCTGACACGTACAAGAAAATTCCACTGGCAAGAATAATTTAGATTAGATTAGATTAGATTAGATTAGATTAATAAATTAATCAAATTGCAGAAGCTTTGGATTTTTATTATGTTAACATCTGGCTTGGTTTTCCATCTCCGCTCAACACGTTTCCCCATGGCTTCGGTTTCTCTCTCTTCTCTCTCTCATTCGCCTTCGGTTCTTCTTCTTCCTTATCCGACGACGACTCTGCAACTCCACCGGCGACTCTTTCTTCGCCGTCGAACGCTTTCTTCTTCATCCATCACGTCTTCGTCAATTTCGGCGCCGAAGGTTGTTGTTACCAGAGAGCGCGGCAAGAACGGGAAGCTCGTCAGTGCTCTGGTAATTTCTTGATTTTGTATTCTCTGGATGTTTTGTTCCGATTCTCGCATTTATCGATTTTGATTGATTGTTTTCGTTCGTGAGTTGGATTCGCGTTCTTCTCACCCACATTGTGTTCGTCTATTGAAATGAATGCTGGTTGTTTGATTATTTTGATTGATTGTTGCCTGCTCAAGTTCTATACTAATTGTCTAGATCTTTTCGAAATGGTTAATCGTTTTGAGACTGACTACTACCTTTACTCCCGCTGGAATATTGTGTTCTTTCCTGAGGAGACAAGAATTGTGCACTTTACTGGACGTTTCTTGACGCTGCAATCAATTGAAACTGTAATCGATTTTAAGCATCTATGTAGTTTCGGTTTTCCAGAATTTAAAATACCTTCTATCACCAGTCGTGAGGTAAGGGCGTCTCTAAAATCAAATGAGCTGATTTGTACTCGAAATAACCTCAATAGGAGTTCTATTTCAGTTCTTATGTATATTAGGAATCTCAGAACTATATTGAACCATTCTCGTGCTGCACTCAGTGGTTTACTGCTTGTTAATTTTATTTTCAATGCCCTTGAGTGTCCATGTCTAAATACACGGTCTAATAGTTCGTTCTAGCAAAAAATTGGATCATAGTCTCTTGCCACAAAAATGGCTGCATGAACAACACCACCAACTATGAGGTCATGAGTTCAACCACCCACCTGTTTAATTCAAATTAAAAAGAAAAACAGCCCCAACTATAAGAAAATCCATGGCTGCTTGAACAACACCAACTATGTGAAAATCCACCCATCCACATGTGATGTGTCCCACAGTCAGTAGCTACATATGGATAAGCGGCCATTAGGACGGTATAAATTGATAAGTCAGGCATTTTCCGTGCATCAAGCGAAACCAGTGGTTTCTTGGTCATGACAAACTAAGGGCCTGCAACTTAACTATTCTCTTCTCACTAGGACAACCGCCTTACCTTATAATTATTACATTTAGTTATTAAGGTAACTCGTAAAAAAATTCTTATCTAGTTGGCTATAGGCTGAACTAATCCCCTCCAAGCATTTTACGACTTTTAAGACCCTTATTTGTTGATAGTTGGCAAACTACTTGTTAATCTCATTTTTGTAATTTTTTTTTATGTAACAGCTTATTCGTAATAGCTGCTCTACAATATCAGTCTCATGAAGCATCGGTATCAAAATTCTTGATACTCTCTTTATTGAGTCTAGAAAATGCACTGAATCATTTAATCCAAGATGTACATTGTACTTTCATGATGTTAGTGCTTGAATAAGGTAGAGTATTTGAATAAAAATACTGTTAATTGCTAAGTCTCACATAGTATTTCAGCCAGAGAACTGATCTTCTGTGTAAATACAAAATAAATACTGTTTAGGATGAAGAAAGCCGTGATGGTTTATCTCAAACTTTTGTCCATTATCATCCACTAATGGATAAATATTTCTGACCTGGAAACATTGTTGCATAAATTAGAGTTGTTATGCCCTGCATGATTTCATACTGCTGTTTCTCCTCTCATTTCCTATCTTTTTTTCTTTATAAGTCCTTGATTTCGTTTGCCTGTTCTGTAAGGGACCTGTTGTGAAGGTAAACTAATGGGAAAGAAAAAGTAGAGGGTCTTGATATTTTTGCATGGATGAGCATGCTACAGTTCAATCTTGATGGTTTAATCGATTTAAACTGGTCCATGTTGGTATTCCCAATGTTGATCACAGGCAAAACATGGAATAAACTGCTTGGAGCTTCCCCTCATTCAACACAGTCAAGGACCTGACTGTAATAGGCTACAGTCTGTACTCAATGGTAAGTCCTTCAAGATTGGTTTTCTCTCCTTGTACTCAAAGATCTCACTATTTATACAAACCCACAGGGCCACAAATGTTGTAGGACCGTTTTTGCTGGCATTTATTTGACAGCAATATTTATCAGTAATTGTCAATTTAGCTCATAATATTAGGAAAACTATCAATAAACACAAGCCTTTACAATCTTCTTTTGTTTTTCATTAACAGATTCTGTATTTGACTGGATTGTTATAACATCCCCTGAAGCTGGCTTGGTGTTTCTAGAGGCATGGAAGTAAGGGTTAGAACTAACTCACTAGTGAGTCGAAGCGTGTTTCTGAATTTTATTATACTGACCATCTGTTTCTTGCTTATATATAATCATGATTCCCAGTGCATCATTTTCACAAATGACATGGATACTACTCAAAGATTGATTGATACTTTCACATATTATTTTCCATTAGAGCTTTTTTAAGTCACCCTTGAGTGTTACCTTCACATTATTTTGTTCCTTAGGGCCGCTGGAATGCCAAAAGTTAGAATAGGTGTTGTGGGAGCTGGTACAGCTAACATTTTCGGGGAGGTTTTGCAATCGTCAAAACAACTACTTGATGTGGCATTTGCACCCTCAAAAGGTAAGACACGTCTAAAATCACGTCTCATGCACGATACATGATATTCATTATTTGTGGATACTATTTGTTTGCCTGATGTTTGTAGAGTTTTTGCCTGGATCATTTGAGTATTCAATCAAATAAGATGATGATACGACCTTGAAAAAGACAAGTGTAGTCAAATGAAACATCAGAACTATATAAATTACGCCAAAGAAATATGTCAAATGTTCTAGATAGAATTGTTTCTGGTAGTTTTTATTCTTCAATCTTTTACTCTGTTATGATTGTTGATCAACAATCAATTTGGCAGGTATTTGTAATTTCACTCTTTTTTTTTAAAATCTGGAAAGACACCGTGGACTTTTTATTCGTATTACATGTGTATCCATCTGGATTTGATTTGGATCATTCTATAGAAATGTATTATTGTCCTTCAAATATAAAAAATTGATTTATATTTTCTCCTATTATATCTTTCAGCAATAGGCAAGATCTTGGCTTCCGAGCTTCCGAAGTTAGGGAATTCAAAGTGCAGTGTCTTATATCCTGCTTCTACTAAGGCAGGCAACGATATTGGTATGCAGTACACTCTTTTTCTTTTACATTCTGAGGCTATTTTTGATTAGATAATGTGATAACAATGTTTTTCTTAAAAAAACTAAAAGTCACTGTAGTTTACTCATGCCATAACTATAAGTATAAGAATTTTATTTCTACAGTTCACTTTTTTCTTCTATCGATGTAAGGTTTAATTGAATAGCTACTCTATGTAGCAAGTCCAATTTTCAAAATACATTAAATTTACGGATTAATTTATAATATTAGTTCCAAATTGGACGAATTAATTATAATAGCATTCCCTTTATATAAGTACGTGCATCTCTATACTTCAAATTTAGGTAAAATTAGAAAATTGTGGGTAAATTCCAAAATTTTTATGTTATAATCACTTAAAAAATAAGGAGCTTTGTTTGGAAGAAACTTAAGGAAGAAGAAGTTATTTATTGTACTTGTAATGTGGCAGTGGGAGATTAATGGTGATTGAAACCAGATGCTGGCTTGTATTGCTAAAATCATTTAGTCTTTGTTAAGACACGACTAAAGATCAAACACACAATAGAACTATATTACGATATGGACATGTGCTATTTTGTGGGGTCTTTGAGGTGAGAGAAACGACTTAATCTTTCAAGGGAGTGAGAGATCTCTTGATAATATTTGGTCCCTCATTAGATTTAATGTTTCTCGTTGGGCCTCAGTGACTAAATATTATTGTAATTATTCGTTAGGTCTGATTTTGCTGCTTTTGAAGCCATTTTTGTAGGCTCATTTCCCCCTCTTTTTTAGTTTTGCATGCCCGTGTATTCTTTCATTTCTATCTCAATTAAAGACTGCCAGTATTCTTTTTTTTTTTAATCAAAGCTTGTGATATAACAGATTTACCATGTCAATAGCCTTTTGAGAGGACTTTTTTGAGAGGACTTTGTCTCTCCCAAAGTCTCTACGATGAAACAAAACCAAAATATTCTCCTCCTAAGAACCCTAATTCTTCTGTTAAACTAAGGCACTACTCACTATTATTATGCCAGTATGCCTTTACCCATAAAAAACTAATATTCCCAACCTAGCCCTTATTAGTACTCTCACATACTCGGTACTCCCATCCTCCAAACACTTGGTTGTACAACACTCATTACAACAATAATAACCATAGCTTGAATTGGTGGTCGACGATGGTGGATAGTGTTGAACCTAGTTTGGAAACAAGTGTGTGAGGCAAAGAAGACACCTTGAGCAAGATGGCTTGGGGCAGAAGTGTCTCATTCGATGCGTGTAGACGGATGGTAGCGCGTGGAAAAGGATTGTGGGTGACCACTCAGGTTTTTTTTTTGAAACAGAAACGTTTCATTGAATTTATGAAATATGGAAAAGATTCCAAGGCCGGAAGGCGTTACAAAAAGTTTTGCCGATTAGCAAAAAAATGAAAGATTATAGCTTGAAAAGGGGGGCTTATCTTTGCACAAAAAATACACGGTAGAAAGTGATAATTCTAGAAGATGATCTGTAGAGTTCTCAACTCCTTGAAAGATTCGATGGTTCCACTCCACCCAAGTCAACCACAACAACGATCTGCCAATTCCTAACAAAAGAAGTTTCCTTGAACTGTTGAAGAGATGACCCACAAGGACCATGGACAAGAAAGTGTGGATATCATTTGGAAGAACCATTGATCACCCAAATGCTTGCAAAACACCAAACCAAATGCCACGAATAGTAGGACAGTGAATGAAAAGATGCGAGTGCACTCACTATCGCTTTTACACATAACAGACCAGCTAGAAGATTGTTTCATAAAAGGCATCTGTCTTTGCAACCGGTCAATTGCACCTCTACATAGTTCCCAAAGAAAAATTTTGATTTTTTTGGGGTAAAAATCCAAGTATAGATGAATGTCACTCCCATTTTTGTTACTAATCAAGCAGGACACAAGTGAACTAACGGAGAAGCTACCATGGCATCTAGTTACCAAACCCAAGAGTCTGGTATGTCTTGGAATCTATAACAGTCCAAGTGATGAGTGAGGGCCACTTATACTAATGTCTCCATATCGTTTAGATTTTGATGGAATCTCGGGTGACCACCTAGGTTGGTGATGGCCGATGCATGAAAGTGCCAATCGAAAATATCTGGTGGCATAGATGTGGAAGCGATGAAAGAGCAGAATCCTAGTGGCCCTTGTTTCTTGGTCAGCAAGGCTTAGCAAAGAGGCAATGGTACTGGCAGTTGTGGTAGAATAAAACCCATCTCGGCCAGGGTTTCTCTTCACGTGAGTGAGGTCTTTCCTTCTGGGGTCTATTTGTTTTTCAATTCAAAATAAAAATGACCCAATCCAACTTCTCTTATGTGATTCCATCATCTTTTCTTCTTTTGAAAAAAGTGGGCCACAAGCCAACCGTTAAAAAACATCTCATGAACCCCTCTTCCCTAGATTCATGAAGATTCACGTGGCTAGATTTAGATGATTCCTTAAAATGGATTATGGACTTTCCAATGGGCTAGACCCATAGCTAACAAGTGATCCTAACCCCACTCTAGCCCACCCCTACACTACCATTTCTTTAAAAAGAATAAAAATAGAAAGTAAATATCCAAACACAAATATAAAAAATAATCATCATTTGTTCTAACCCTAACCTTAGACACTTTAGCTTCTTCTTCCGTGCTTCCTCTTCTCCTATGTGCATGACGTGCCATGTTATGCCACCAATATTCATGTTGCTTGTGCCTCATTTGCCTGTTACTTTACTGCCCGACCAAGTGATTGTCGTGGGCCCTTTCCTCCTTGATTTTTCCACTCGTGACTCGTCATCTTGATTGTTTGTCAGTGCTTCCTTTCCTATCTTCCCCCTCGGCTTCTTCTTCCTTTTCCTTGTGTGACTTCCATTGTCGACGTTTCGCACGCCAAATTTCTTGCTCTTCAATTTCTCCCTTCTCCTTATGGAATTTCTGTTCTTGTCGTTGATCATGATATCAATGCACTCTTTCTCTCCCATCCAACCACTCCTTTGGTTGACTATGCATATCATTGTATGCCACTCGTGACTCGTCATCTTGATTGTTTGTCAGTGCTTCCTTTCCTTTCTTCCCCCTCGGCTTCTTCTTCCTTTTCCTTGTGTGACTTCCATTGTCGACGTTTCGCACACCAAATTTCTTTCTCTTCAATTTCTCCCTTCTCCTTATGGAATTTCTGTTCTTGTCGTTGATCATGATATCAATGCACTCTTTCTCTCCCATCCAACCATTCCTTTGGTTGACTATGCATATCATTGTCTCGCATGCGTTCAAGGATCCTTTGAATGAAAACACTTGTATAATTTCGTTGAATAATTTTATTTCGTGTTTCTGATCTTATCTTTGCTTAAGATTGACAGACTACCACTTTTTGACTCTGCTCACTCTTTTATACCTTTTGGACCGTGTTGTTGCTCAATTCAAGTTCGTTTCAATCATTGTCCTCTTTTTCTTTGATTTGTTCCTTTTTTACATTTGGTTGATTAAAGGCCTCCAAATGTTTTGCATCTCTTTCACAATCTGTTTCATTTATTCCCAACACGTCTCTTGTTCTCTCATGGATGTATCTTCAACAATATCTTGAAGAACATACTCTGACTACCAATTTGTTAAGTCACCACTAACTATCAAACACACAATAGAACTAGATTGCAATATAATGGAGTTGCAATGTCAATAGGTTTTCGAGAGGGCTATGCCTCTCCCAAAGTACCAACCATGAGACAATACCAAAATATTTTTCTTTCTTCTAAGAACCCTAATTCCCTCATTTCTAAAACACTAATCACTAATTACTTTACTTCTATGTCCTTACTCCTTACTCATAATGTTCTAATATTCTCAACCCACCCTTATTAGTACTCTACTCTCAGATAATAACATTTCCAACCGACTCTATTAGTGTTCTCACACAATATCTCATATTTCCTTCACAGACTGATTTCTCTTTATGCATGTAGTATATAATTTATTGACTTACGTATTAGTAGGGCTATTAATAATTTGAACCTTGGATGGAAATCTTACATCAATTTGAATCCCAAATGAAAATTTTAAATCAACTGCAATTAGTTTAGTCATAGTTTTGTAAATCATTTACATGATAATTTTTCCTCCCGGTTGCTCACAATTTCGTGTATCCTTCATTGACGGTTCTAAAAGTTAATTGGCAAGCATCAGTTTTATTCAGCATTCAGACGACAGCTTTTATGTTTTCTTTTGTACATTTGATTTTTGCAAAACTGTAGCAGGAACTTGAAATTCATATGTTAAGAAATGTTTTCCAGTATGCCGTGGCAGACTTTAGTGTAAGATCCCCAAATTGTGAAGAATAATCCAGAAGGGGTAATTTTGAAAAAGTACTTAGTGGGTGATTATATTGTTTGGGAGAGTGCAATTGCGTGGATATAAATATGGTATTGTAGGGAACGGAAGAGACAAAGCTATATTTTGGGTTAAGTCTAAGGGCTTAGAGGGAGAGGTTCCGGTGCTCACAAGTTCACCCGTTAGCCGTTTATCTTTTTCGTTTAATTTCTTTTCTCTTCTCTTCTTTTCATTCTATTAGCTTCTTGTTTAGTTAAGTGTAATTGGTATTGGATGATTAACCAATTATGGAAGATATTGAGATTACAACACTATTTCGATTCTATTTGTGTTTGGTTTCTGTTCTGTGAATTGTTTGCAAGGAATTGGTATCTGATACCTTACATTTAATTGGCGCTCTTTTTATCTGTTACTTAAAAA
Organism: Sicyos edulis; assembly: GCA_036507275.1. Lineage (NCBI taxonomy): Eukaryota > Viridiplantae > Streptophyta > Magnoliopsida > Cucurbitales > Cucurbitaceae > Sicyos > Sicyos edulis. Next base: position 24,528,128 of record CM071856.1, read on the forward strand.
GAAAATTTGAAGTTTTAGTACTTGTTCACATTGTAGCAACAGGCTTCGGGTTTAGTATTCTGCCTATTATACTGAAAGTAAATATAGCTATGATAATAACCTTGGCATGTCTTTTCACATCTGCATAGAGGAAGGCCTTTTTAATCGTGGATTTGAGGTCACCAGACTTAATACATACACTACGGTAAAGTATTTATATCCCTTATTATATCTTGTACGCTGTAAATTTAAAGATGAGCCACACTGATTTTTAGAGGCCTATACTTTTATCTTTTGTGAAGTTCTTCAGAAAATGTCTTGTACGCTGCAAACTTAGACAGAATCAATAACAGTGAACCCACCTTAGTTAAAGCTGCTAAATATGTCCTGATACTCAAAAAACTATTATATGTGACTGTCTTTTAGCATGCCATGAGCCATGGAAAATTCAGGACAATTAATTGTTATACGGGAAGAGGATTTTTGGACGATACTGTATTGACTGTGTAATGCATATTGGGAGTCTTATATCATAATACCCTGTTCGCTCCTGCACCACTCTCTTAGTAACCTAAATGAAAACTAGTCTCTAAGAGTGGTGCAGTGGTCGAAGGCTTGGACTTTGAAGGTTTACTTCCCTTAACATCTTAGGCTCGAGACTCACCCGTGACATTAATTTGTAAATACCTGTCATGCTTTATTCCTTCAATGTCTTCTAGTACCTGGTCTAAGGACAGACATAGTTACTTCGGGTATAGTGGAGTGAAGCTCTAATTTCCCGGTTTCAAAAAAGAAAAAAAAACTGAATGAAAACTATGCAACATAATATGTTTCACTCAAACACAAATAACTTTGTAGGAATCATAGCTATTGGTACTACCTGGATATGAATAGGACTAACCCTTATACAATATGTTTCCTATCCAATTAAGACCCAGCTAGTGATTATATAGGCACCTAGCTTAACTCTAACTATATTACGCTCACTAGAGAGGTTCTGTCGTACCTTTCAGGCACCTGTGGATTATGTTGATCAATCCATTCTCGAGCAAGCACGTTCATTGCCTGTTGTGACAGTGGCTTCACCTTCTGCAGTTCGGTATAAACCAGTTTCTTTTGCATGTGTTACCTGTATGTACTATTTGAGTGCTAGAGAACTCGTAATATTAATTAATTGGGTCATTCCATCTTGGCATGTATCACAAATCGGCCTCACCGCAACAGTGCATGGGTCAATCTCATTTCAGAGCCAAATGAGTGGGAAAATTCACTTGCCTGTATTGGGGAAACAACTGCAGCGGCAGCAAAAAGATTAGGATTGAAAAACGTTTACCACCCCAAGAACCCAGGCCTGGAAGGGTGAGTTATTATTCCAAACTTCCAATCTCTAATTGGTGCATTTCTTTTCTTAGTTCAGATTCCATCCTATTCACAATCTTTTCAGTAGATCAAATATACTGAATGCTGAATATACAAACGCGATAATTGGGATGCAGGTGGGTTGATAGTATACTGGAAGCTTTAAGATCAGAAGCTCAAGTTGTGTAGGTCATTTTCCAGACTTATTTCCCAGACAGGCAGAGGCAATGTGAAACAAAGCATCTCAGCCATTGGATCGTCATGGTATGATCTCTGTCCATTTGTCCGAGAATTTTTTCGAGCTTAGTCGAATTTAGCTTTTCTAGTAGTCTTACCTTTGTTTAGTTCGACATCAGATAATTCACTGTCTTATTTTCTCTGTTGTTAATAGAATGTAAATTCATTGAATAGAGGATAAGTTCGTCGCTCCATTGTTCAATTCTTCTTTCTTTTCTCTTCCAATTTCCAACTTCTGTTCGAAATTTATTAACTTAAATCATTGAAGTTTCCGCGAACAGTTCATAATTCACCTTGCTAATTAATTAACTGAGACCTTTTGTTAGAATTTATTTATCATAAATTTTATGTTTTTTTTACCAAAGAAATTTTATGTTTACGACAAATAAAACATGCCTGCCATTGTAGCTCAATGATTAAAGTATTAATTACCTTAAAAAGGTCCACGAGATGGTTTGATTTACTCATTAATTACCATCCAACAGTATGAGTTTTTTTTTTATACAACAATATTGGGGGAACTAGTCTTCCTATCCAAAATAAATCCAAAATAAAGTCTTATTTAGTATTTTTCTTTTTTCTTTTTTTTGAAATTTAGTCTTATTTAGTTTTAATTTCACTTATTTTTATCAATATTTTGTTTATGAAAATGGAGTCTTTATCCTTAAATCTAATATTTCATCTGCTTTTGATTTTTTTGTTTTTGACCTCAACAATTTGGAGTGGGGAATATACTTGAATTGGTTGCAGTCACAGACAGTTTAAACAGAACTGCTGTATCCGCATTCTATACAAAATATGCTAAAATATTGAGGTAAATAAGGGAAGGGAAAAATTATTTTCGCTTTTGTCCCGTTGAATCAATTTTTCAACTTTTCCTCCTAACTTGGAGTTATTATGTTGCTGATTCTGCCCTATGTTCAATCTTTTTATTAATAGCTTGCCACGAAATTGAATAAAATGATAGGTGTTATAAAAATGACAATCAACATCCAATTCGAAGATAAAGTAAACGTAAGATAGAAGAAGAAAGACAAAAATTTACGCGGTTTATTAACGTAGTGTTAACTAGTCCACGGGCAGAGAAGGGGCGAAGTTTTATTAAGGAGAACAAAATCCAGAGTTATAGAAAAATGTTCTTATACTGCTAGAATTTAATTCAAGTTTATGTATGCAATCCTATTGTCGAATGCGTAAGCATTAAAAATAGAATGCTGATGTGGAACGCATTGCAGCAATGCGAAATGCGTTTGTGCGCAGGACATGCTAAGCGAATGCCTTTTTGCAAAGCCCATTGTTCTTGCACCCTCACTCGCTGATCGGGCAGCAAGACTCTCGACTACTAATCACAGGACATTGATGCATTCAAGACATATTTTACCAAAAGGTAAAAATGGTTGCGACATGAAATAAAATGAAAACTCAAATTTTAAATCTGGCGTCAATGAAGAAATCTCGCCAGTCATATATAAAATTCTTTAACTCCAATTAGTGTTTTTTCTAAACCTCCTTATATTTTTCAACAGTTAAATGTAGAATAAAATTTACAATTCATTTGGTTTATAGACAATTTGAAATATTTATTCTTAGGTTCCAAATTGCCCTTTCAAATAATATATGTAAATAAAAGTTAGATTTTAGATGGATATTAGATTTTATATAATTATCTCAGATGTTTTTTTTTGAAACTCTATTTCAATAATCAATTAATAATGCTCATTCGGCTACAACCTTCGGTGTCTCGTTCTCAGATGACCTTTGTTGTCTCATTCTAGGACCGAGACCAATCACCATGAGTAGTGAAATGATGAGTCGCTTTGTAAGACCGCCTAGAAATATAAATGAAATTACAAATATGCATGGAATTTGATAAATCAATCACCCCTCAACTAAAGTTCGTGGATGGACATCCCTATTGTCGTTGCATTAACCCCAAGTAGTCAAATACTACAAACTATTTGTCAGCACTAGACCTCTACGGACGGCCTCCCATTCAATCGGAGATGCTGGTTCGTCGTTTCTAAGGCTTCCACGACAAGCTTGTTGTCACTATCGCGAATGACCAATCCAAACCAGTGCCCTTTTTATTCGGGTTACATGCTGCATCAGTGTTCAGTTTGAAGCTCCAGCCAAGAGAAGAAGTCCATTTAGCATAATCAAATTCCCTCCCTCATCCTTCCTGTTCTCTGCTTAAGAAACTTTTACTAAAAAATTGTTTATCCATACAATTCGATCAGCAGCTGTTGCCATCTTCCGACCATTTTGTAGGTTAATAGCCCATATGAAGCAACAACTCCTTTACCAATCGAGGACAATTCTTCTCGGTTGTCACCGATAGACCGAAGCCTGATCATATCTCTCGAGCTCCCATGCACTCAAAAAAAGTACGTCGCTCAGACTTGTTGCACTTCCTACACATACCACAAACATTGTGGCCATGCTGCTAGAACTAACCACATCTTTCTCGGACAAACTATTTAGGAACATTTGCCACAAGAATATTTTTATTTTTATACATGCGTTTTAGTTTTTAACAAAATTTTCAGTATTTTGAGTATATGTCTGAATCTTCAAGAAGGACACGTAATTACAATTTATAAACACGTTTAACTGAACGGTTACTATGTATATCCACAAGCAATCAACTTGTGGGCATGCTAACGAAACCCTTGTTCACACACCATTTACATTTTCTATGTTCCAAACTCATGCTTTAAGTGATACTTGGATCTTCGATTGAAGGAGGTGAAAACAAACAACAGAATACAAGAGATTTATTTGAAGAAATTAGTGAAAATAAAGTGTGTAAAGGAATGGATTACAAAATCAAAAAGTCATATACTATTATGGATAGCTTATCCCTACCAACAACACTCTCAGTCAACAACTCTACAAGAAATGGCAACCTTAAATCAAGGAATTTAATGGAAAAGGACAGTAATCATCATACCTGAGCCTACAATCTGCTGCTATCAAACCAACGGTCTGCTTTTTTTATTTTGCCCGTTGGCTTCTGTTGTGCCCTGCTTATTTATTTGGGTTTGCTTCTCAAAATGTATGGAAGTTGATGGAATAGCAAAATACAATTTTCCCTTTGTTGCTTCTCTCTTCAAACCGTGGTTCATATCCCTCTGCCTTGTCTCCTTATCTTCCCTTGTGCAAGTTGTGAAAAGTCCTTCACCTTTGTGACTTTTCATTTCTGTAACAAGGAAAATAAATTTGTTTATTATTTTTTATTCCACCATCTGGTTTATTTTGTTTATGGTATCAGAGCTTGCATCAAAGGAAAACTAATTACATCTACACTCTCTCATGGAAAAATCAGAAGTTGCACTCTCAATCCAAACATTTCATCAATGCTCAAGTCTCATATCCATCAAGCTCACTCCAACCAACTATCTATTATGGAAATCTCAAATTTTTCCTATAATAAGGAATTTGGGATTACAAAAACATCTTGATAGGGACTGTCTTGAGGAAGCTGAGAAGAAAAACAATGATGATAAGGATGAGAAAGGTAGTAAGTCAGAAGAAGATCATACATGGGTGAACAATGATGGCCTTCTAATCTCTTGGCTGTTAGGAACCATTTCAGAAGATGTCTTGGTGCAGTTAGAAGGAACAGAAACGGCACATCAGGTATGGAGATGTCTAGAAGAACTACTTCTTACTATGACCAAAGAAAATGAACTTCACCTTAATGAAGCCTTAATAAATTTGAGAAAAGGAAGTCAATCACTTGATGAATATATCAAGAAATTTAAAAGTATTTGTGATAAACTTGCTGCTATGAAGAAACCTCTTGATGATCTAACTAAAGTTATGCATCTATCTAGAGGATTAGGTAGCAAATATAGGGAGTTCAGAACCGCTATGTTGTCAAAACCTCCTTATCCTACATATAATCAGTTTCTTTTAGCTTTAAGAAATCATGAGCAACAGTTAGAGTTTGAAGCTGAGGAAGAAAGAAATGTGGCCTTAGATCACAACCAAGCTTTCTATACTCAAAGAGGAAGATCTCGAGGAAGAGGCCGATTCTTCTCCTCAAGAGGTAGGGGCTTTCAACAAAACCAGTCCCAAAGAAACTTTCAACCTCAATTTCATCAACCTGTTCAGGGAAGAAACACCTATCAAGGTAGATCATCTACTCATCAAGAATTGCAAGTTCAAACTAAAAGTCTACCAGCTATGGAGCCCAAGTTAAGTGAACATACAATCGAGGACCCTCCAAAGGAAGAAGAAATCTTGTGCCAGATTTGTGGAAAAGCAAATCACTTAGCCATTGATTGTTGGAACCGTTTTGATCATAGTTACCAATCCGAAGGGGTCACAAGAGCACTTGCTGCTTTCAACCTAGGAAATTCTAGGGATCCAAACCTGTACGCATACTCAGGAGCCACCTCTCACATTCTAAATGACTCTGGTAAGTTAGTTTCAATTACTCCTTACACTGGTAATGACTCTATATCTATATAGGTGATGGTCGTGGTTTAAAAATCTCTTATGTTGGTCAAAGTATTATTAAAACAAACAATGGAAAGATGACCTTAAAAGATGTCTAGGTAGTTCCTAACATGTCAAAGAACCTAATCTTAGTTAGTAAATTAGCTAAAGATAATGATTGTCTAATAACCTTTGCTGCTGACTCTTTCTTTGTAAAGAACAAACAGGGCGAGATATTGGCAAGAGGGAATAACACATGAGGTCTCTATGCTTTGGATGTCGAAAGTTCACGAAAGAAAAAGAATGAACAAGTTTATCTTGCTTCTAGTAAAGCCCCCTTTTCCATCTGGCATTGGAGGATGGGTCACTTGAATGAAGGTTACTTGAAACTTTTGAGCAATAGGAAGTTTATCAATGTCTCTAGTTGGGAAAAACTTGAAAAAGTTTGTAGTGTGTGCCAATTGAGCAAGAGCTCACATTTACCTTTTCAGGCAAGTCAAAATGCTTGTGTGTCTATTTTGGACAAAGTTTCTTGTGATCTTTGGGGACCAGCTCCAATTCCATCTTGTCAAAATTTTAAATATTATGCTTGTTTTGTGGACGACTTCTCTAGATTTACATGGATATATGCTCTTAAAAGAAAATCTGAATTTTATGAGTGCTTTGAGAAATTTCAAACTATGACAGAAACTAGGTTTGAAAAAAGAATAAAGGTGCTCCAAAGTGATGTGGGTGGTGAATTTACCTCACATGCTTTAAAGAAATACCTTGAGGAAAGAGGAATACAACATCAGTACAGTTGTCCCCATATTCCTCAACAAAATGGAGTAGTGGAACGAAAACACAGACACATTGTAGAAACAGGTTTGACTCTCTTATTTCAGGGGAATGTACTAACTAAGTATTGGGTAGATGCTTTCTTGACGGCTGTTTTTTTGATAAATAGAATGCCTTGTCAATCCTTAAATATGGACACCCCATTTAATCTCATATATAAGAAGGAACCCATCTATGATAGCTTGAAAGTGTTCGGGTGTAGGTGTTTTCCTTATCTAAGAAATTACACTCGCAACAAATTTGAAAAAAGAACTCATCCATGTGTGTTTATTGGGTATAGTGCAATACATAAAGGATATAGGTGCCTAGATCCTAGAACAAACCGTATATATATTTCCCGACATGTGATCTTTGATGAAGATCTATATCCTTTTCAACCTCAAACACACACATCTACCTCAACCTCTCCCCGTCTAGAAATTACTGAATTCAAAGACTTGGAGGGGTGGATGAATCAAATTGGTAATAACAATTCATCTCAATTTGTTGATGATTCACCTTTAAATATAACTTCACAAGGTAGGTCTGTCCAACAAGATCAACCTTGACAAAGAATAAGAAAAGATTATGGATGGGAATCAATCCCATCAACAACTATTGGAGTTCATGATAGTACTTGGGAAAACACACATTTTATAAAAGAACCTTTCTATGGAAAGAACTTACTGTCTGAGACAAGTAAGGTTAGTGAATTCACTGCACCAATTCTTGAAGGGATGCACAATGAAGAAATTGAACCTACTGACATCATTCAAATATACAAGGAAAATGAAGTGGTTCAACAATCCTTCAACTCTAACTTAAACTGCCCAACAGTCATTAATATTCAACGTGATTTTGTGGAAAATTCAAGTCCTGAAGAGAGGTCTCAAACAAGAAAAAAATCTAATGACACTACTAGACAAGCAACATTAGAATTAGACATAGCAGAAAGTAGTATCATTCATAACCAACCTTCAGATGATACAAATGAAAAAATTCTACTTAGTGATACTAATGTTAGTAATGTGGATACCTCAACCAACAACTCATGGACTCAAGAAACAAGTCAAATGATGTCAACCTCAAACCGGTTAACACAAGAGTCAGGGAGAACTTCTTCAACCTCTATCTTCACTCAAGATCAACTTAAAACTATGCCTAATTTTAGTAAAAACTTGAGCATTGACTTGTTGTTTCCTTCTACAGGAACTTCTAATCGAGAAACTCAGAAACAAGCTGGAAATGATGATCTAACTACTTCAAATCACCCAATGATCACTAGACAAAAATTATCCTCTAATCCAGAATTGAATCCAAGCCTACATGCTTCAACCTAAAACTTGAGAACCCAAAAACTTGATAAAAATGAAGCTTTTCTTGCTGTTGATCCTATGACCGAACCAAAATCTTACAAATCAGCTATCAAAATTCCACACTGGAGAAAGGCCATGGAGGAAGAGCTTGAAGCTCTCCAACAGAACTACACGTGGGATCTTGTTCCCGTGCCTAATAACACCAATGTCATCGGATCCAAATGGATTTTTAAGGTGAAACTTAAGGAGGATGGGACTCTTGACCGATATAAAGCACGACTGGTTGCACAAGGCTACTCACAAGTGGAAGGATTGGATTATGACGAAACTTTTAGCCCAGTAATAAAGCCCACAACCATACGAATTATCCTTGCTTTAGCAGTCACATCCAGATGGAGCATCAAACAGCTAGACGTCAAAAATGCCTTTCTCCATGGGTTCCTCAAGGAAGATGTTTACATCGCTCAACCCCCCAGTTTCACAAATCAAGCTCAACCTCATGATGTGTGCAAACTCAATCGAGCTCTTTATGGGCTAAAACAAGCCCCAAGGGCATGGTTTGAAAGGCTATCACAATACTTAATGCATATTGGTTTTATATCATCTCACTCTGATGCTTCCTTATTTATATATAAAAAAATCACATATCACGACATTAATGTTGGTTTATGTGGACGATATTATCTTGATAGGAAACGATAATCAACACTTAGCTAGCCTCATCTCTCAGTTGGGAAAAGAATTCTCTATCAAAGACTTGGGAGCTCTACATTTTTTCCTAGGAATTGAAGTACACCCGACACATGATGGTCTCATGATAACACAAAGGAAATATACTCAAGACATTCTTCACAAAGCTGGAATGACAGAAGCATCCATAAGTGCAACCCTAATGGCTTTGGCACCAAGTGTCAACACCAGTTCGGATAATGAACCAACAAATGCTACTCACTATAGAAGCCTAGTTGGATCTTTGCAATATCTAACTCTAACTAGACCAGATATTGTCCATGCAGTAAATAAAGTTTGCCAACATTTTCAAGCTCCTACACATAAAGACCTAAAAGAGGTGAAAAGGATCCTTAGGTACTTGGCTGGAACTATACATCATGGGATTAAATACTATAAGCATAGTGAACCCAATTTATATGCTTTCTGTGATGCTGATTGGGGAGGTTGTCCAATTACTAGACGAAGTACAACTGGTTATTGTGTGTATCTTGGGTCCAATATTATATCTTGGTCATCAAAGAAGCAACCCACAGTGTCTAGATCTAGCTCAGAGGCGGAATATCGAGCAATGGCAACAACAACAGCAGAACTTACGTGGCTTACCTACTTATTTCGAGAACTCGACATCCCTCTACTTAAAACTCCTGAACTATTTTGTGATAATTTAAGTGCTCTTCAAATGACTGTAAATCCAGTGTTCCATGCCAGAACAAAACACATTGAGCTAGATTATCACTTTGTAAGGGAGAAGGTTGCTCTTGGAACCTTAATTACTCGATACGTTCCCTCATATAACCAGTTGGCCGATATCTTCACAAAACCGCTACCTAAAGCTACATTTAAAGCCCTTAGAGACAAACTTGGAGTTTGTTTAGACACTACCACCAGTTTGAGGAAAGATGAAAACAAACAACAGAATACAAGAGATTTATTTGAAGAAATTAGTGAAAATAAAGTGTGTAAAGGAATGGATTACAAAATCAAAAAGTCATATACTATTATGGATAGCTTATCCCTACCAACAACACTCTCAGTCAACAACTCTACAAGAAATGGCAACCTTAAATCAAGGAATTTAATGGAAAAGGACAGTAATCATCATACCTGAGCCTACAATCTGCTGCTATCAAACCAACGGTCTGCTCTTTTTATTTTGCCCGTTGGCTTCTGTTGTGCCCTGCTTATTTATTTGGGTTTGCTTCTCAAAATGTACGGAAGTTGATGGAATAGAAAAATACAATTTTTCCTTTGTTGCTTCTCTCTTCAAACCGTGGTTCATATCCCTTTGCCTTGTCTCCTTATCTTCCCTTGTGCAAGTTGTGAAAAGTCCTTCACCTTTGTGACTTTTCATTTCTGTAACAAGGAAAATAAATTTGTTTATTATTTTTTATTCCACCATCTGGTTTATTTTGTTTAGGAGGCATTGTATTGTAAATACATATTCTCCTATTTCTCCTACAATGTAATTTTGGCTATAAATACCCCTCCAATTCTAATAAAGTATACTAAGATTTTATTATTTTTTGTTTCTCCTCATTGATAAACTACACCTCCAAGTCTCGTCCTTGTAGAAGAAATAGTCATCTCTAATATCTACAACACATGAATAGGCAGAAGAAAAGGAGAAAATTATAAAAATAAAATGTTTTTGAGGAAGAAAGATGAGGTCAAAATGGCAATGGTCCATATCTCTCCGGTTTAGCACAGGCCGACCGTGGATTGGGTTGGAGGGGTACATACTGGCCCCACCCCCATCCTACAAAGCCAGCGCCTTTTCTTTCTTTTCGTTTCCACACATAATTATCAATTAATCAATCCTTGTCTCCCCATATTCATTTAATTCTAAATGTCCATGTTCATCCAAATATTTAGCTGTTCAATTTAATGATTTATGGCATGACATACAAAATCATTCATCAATGTTGTCCATAATAAATTAATAGTCTTACAAAACTAATGAAATATTATATATTTTTGTCGGGTTCGATAATCATTTAGTTTATTTATTTTTAGATTTTGTTTGTTTTTGTAAACATTTTCCTATCATAGTTTTATTAACCCCATTTAATTTTTCTCATCATTTTTCTACTATGAGTTTCATTTTTCTTTTGTAAATTACAAACTGATTCTTATGATTGAAAGATGTTGGAGATACTCACCATACACATTGAAAATGTGAGAATTTTTCAACTTTTTTTTATAAGAGATATGAGTTATTCTCCTTATAATCAGTTGATTTTGGAGTAGAAGCTCATATTTTCTCTATTATGGTATTAAAGTTTCATGTGCGTTATTGGTCCCCAAATTTCGATCGGTAAAATTTGTGTCAGATAGGAAATTTATCTTGATTTTATCTATATAAATTTGGCATGCATAAATAACTATTTTGTAAGTATTATTTCTAGTTCATTCCCACAAATATTGCAATGTAAATGAAAGAAATATTTTTGGCTAAGTTAATGGATAAAACAAGTTATGCATGTTGATATCCTGGAAGGATTGATATATAAGAGGTGAATTTATAAAAAGGTGGGAAAAGGTGGGGTTGGTGTTTGATCACATACACTCACATTCATTCAAAGTTAAACACGGTTTTAATTGGAAAAATGAGAGGTACTAGTCGTGAGTTAGAATAGGGTACCTCCCTTTGATAAGCTAACATCTATATATACCCCCCAAATGTAAGAGTTGTTAAACTTGTTAAGAGTTGTGCTTTAAAGACTTAGGGTACGTTTGAGCCCCCAATTATGTTATTGTAGACGGTAAATTATCATAAACGGAGAGTTATTATAAATGATAAGTTATATAATAAACGGTGTTTGAAGTGCATATTATAATAATAGAAGTTATGATATACCGTGTTTGGAGTGCAGGTTATTATAACGAAAGTTATGATAAACGGTGTGTGCAAGTTATTATAGGGATGATTATGAATTTAGATTAAGAAATACATAGAAATAATTAACAATATGTTTTTGTCAAACTTATAATTAATATCGAAAAGAATCATTCATTTTTTTAATAAGTTAATTTTTTTTTTTATATTTTTTTTCACATATTTTATATCTTGATTTTGTTTAGAAGTATGTATTGGTTAGTTATATTTAAAAAAATAATAGTGAACCTAATGAAAACAAATGATAATTTAAAGTATATACTAATAAAATCTTATTTTCTTTATTCAATCAATAGACTATATATCAAGGGTCAGTGCGCAGTTGGTTAGTTATCTTGTCTTGTTAATCAGTTTCAACTCCACCGTCACGAGTTTGAGCCTGAAAATCTTTGGCTCTCATATTATTGAGAGTAGTTGTGTCCTCTATGTAGGGTTTGTTGGTCCTCTTTCTGCGTCATGTACTAAAAAAAAAACTATATTCTCAAAAAAAAAAAAAATCAATAAACTATAATCTTTGAGATGAGTCAGTTTATTGTATATATATAAAAAAAGAATCAATTTAAAACAAATATGATTTTATTTAAGATATTATTTTACCAATTCGTTAGAAAATCAAAGATTTTGATATATATATATATATATATATATATATATATATATATATATATATATATATATATATATATAAAGCTTCCTGTCACAAACGTGACAATGAGAGGTAAAATTTTTTCACAAAGGTGTCAATTATAGCAATAAAAAAAAGGCTTTTAGTGGGTTAATAAATTTTTTTACCTTCCACCAGTTTTTCTTCTTCCTCCCTCCTCATCCTCTCTACAATCTGAATGTTTTTTTCTCCAAATTACATAAAGAATTGAGATGCAAGGAGAATCAAAGAAAAGTCTTTCATAATCAACTTCAAGGTATTCTTCAAAATTATAATTTCAAACAAATTCACATACTTTTTCAAGGCCACTCTCTCTTCTTCAACAATCCAAATCAAAGGAAAAACAAAACACCCTACTCAATCATCTTCAACACTTCAATTTCTTTATATTAACCTTTAATTTTATTTTTTTTTGAGAATTTATTACCCTCAGTTTCCCCTCAGGTTTTCCCTTCTCTATCAATTTTCCTACGTTGTTCGTTTAAAAAAAAAAAAAAGCCTTGGTTGTTGACTATTAGCTTAGAAGTAGAGAAAGAAAATCAAAACCAGAGAAAGATTTTAAAAAAATCTTTAGAGAGAAATCGGTGTTTAAGGTAATCAATGGCCTGCCTTTATTTTAAGGGGCAACTAGGAAAATGTCTAGATTTTGGATAAATATTTAGAGAATGTCTACAATATCTTGCAATTTAAATAAATGTCTTTTTTTAAATCTGAAAAATTAATTATTAATTTGTAAATAAGAAATGGACAATTATACCCATATACTTAATTTTTTTTTTTTGATAAAAATATCATTTGAAATATCTTTTTATAACAACCTTGAGAAAAATCTTAATAGCATTCTCAAACAAGTCTTTAACCAAAAAATAGAAATTTTAAATTTATTTTCAAAAGATAAAAAAGAAAGTATATTGTTAATTATTTGAAATTATTTTTCGAAAAATTTGAGATGAGCATTTAATTTTCATAATAGTATACATGGTCTACGTGAATGAATTCTTTAATATTGAAACAAGTAACAAATATAAAAATATAAGGTGAATTCACCTCCAAACCATCTCTTACATACGGACGTTGGATGCGAAAAATGCATGCTTAACATAATTCTTTGGTGTTGTAGGTGTATGCTACTACATAGATTTATTTATGTATACTCATCCCTACTTTTGCATCTTTTGTTCCTGGTTATATACCATGTGTACCAAAACATAGATTTCAACCGCTTTTGCATTTCTTGTTCCTGGTTATATACCATGTGTACCAAAACATATTGTCATGATTTCAACCAGAACGCATCTGTTTGTCTTTTGTTCCTGATTATATACCATGTGTACCAAAACATATTGTCATGATTTCAGCCAGAACGTAACTAGTTTGTCTTTTGTTCCTGGTTATATACCATGTGTACCAAAACATACTGTCATGATTTCAACCGTTTTTGCATCTTTTGTTCCTGGTTATATACCATGTGTACCAAAACATACTGCATCAGTTTGTGTACACACCATTTACTAACTCGCACTTCTCTATCTTCTGTTATCATCAGCCTTATATTTGTAAAGAGAAAGGCTAGACACTCAGGCTTGTATCCAGTTTGAGACATGGAGTGAATTTGGATAAAAATTGGGATATTGTGGATCCGATGTCAACAAATTTTGTGGTGTAATTTGAATATACATTCACGTCGTCCAAAATCCATTAAAAGAAATTTTAATCGGCGTCGCTTTTATTGATGGATAAATTCATGAAAATCAAACAAAAACTTGTGAATACCCCCACTCAATGGAAGTGAGATCCAACAAGACTCATGAAATATCTTGAGCGTGCAATCGTATCCCCAATCTCTAAAAATCGAAATCATGAGCAAAAAGTGTGAGTGGGAGTGAGAACAATCGAACAGTGTGACAAATGTTGGAGGCAATAAGTTGTAAAATGAATAAAAGGTTAATTTGCGTTGTCATGGTGAAGATGATCAAAGACGATTTGACAATTGTTTGCTGTTAAATAAAAAAAATTTGACAAAGATATTAAATAAATTAAATAAAAAATTGAAAGATATTAAAAATGAGTTAGTTGTATGGAATCTCCTAGATTTGAGGGGTGTTAGTCTTGATAAAAAGAACACTTAATTAGGTTTTGTAATTAATAAATATGTTTAAATTAAAAAGAAAATAAAATCAAGGGCATTATGGAGATATTTTAATTATCTATCTCACTGATTTTTAATTTAGATACTCATTTAAAGTCTTAAAAAGTTTAGATATTTTTTTAATTATTTTTTAAAAAGTAGTCATTTACTACTATTTCCCTTATTTTATTTTAACGGCCTCCCAAACACCGATTGTAATTTTATAACCCACCCGCCCGTTTATATACTAGGGGCCCAAACACAACCTTAATAGTTTGTATTTAAGAATTTTATTGTTTCACTATTAGATTAACAAAGAATTATTATTTTATTCAAATTGTAACTAATTTGCATTATCCAAACTAAACACATTAATTAGATTAATGGATAGAACTCTAGGTTTATTATTATGAAGACTTGGATAAGTATGTTGAATAGATAATTGGATCTTTATCAAAGTTAATAACCCAAAGTAGTCTATTGTATATGGACCTAGACTGGATGCCTCATCTTTATAACATTGGTGATACAACCCACTTTGCAATTGTTGCAAATAACCTGAATCCAGATTGTTCATGTAGAGACATATGAGTCGAGGGTATCTTTGCAAAAAAAAAAAATTGTTTAAGATTTGATCTATCTAAGTAATCTATCATAAACTAAGATCAATATTTCAAATCTGTATTCTAAGTGAGTTGTGAACTAGTGCTTGTGAAAGAATCCTTTAATGTACACGTGTCAGAGCAGCCGATAACACTGATTCAATATGCCTCCTACATTAAGGATTGTCTAATGAGTAGCTGAGAATTTAATGCCACAAGATGAAATTAATTCTCTTTTTCCCTAGTTGTGTGAAGTAGATGAGTAGTACTTTCCTTAAAGACTAATTTCTGAGCTTGAACAACGAGTATCTGTCTCTCATTGGCCTTAGAGGATACTAATTTATGGTTGGACCATGAACAACTTGTTTATTAGAGGACTCCATGACATTTAAAGTGTAAAGATTTGACTTTAAGTAAGTCATAAATATGGATCTCTACTCATGCATGCTTCAATTTCAAAGTTATGATAACATAATTTATAAAACTAAAACCGACATGCATTTCATTTATTTAAACTTGCATGGAAATACACCATACATAAACATTGAATATCATAAAATCAGAAGCAGAATTAAAACGTATCAAATTGTGATCACTTTCGAAATACATTTATTTAAATTAATAAATAAAGAATAAATAAAAAAGTTCAATCAAACAAATGTATAATAGATAAGGGATTCTCGCTCCTCAGCACCACAATTCAGTCATCCTGGTACAACTTACTACCTGAAACATAGTTTTAGTGAAATGATGAGTATAGAAAATACTCAGTAAGATCTCCCCTAAAATAGTACAACATACATAAATTAAGAGAATAAACCGACACCAAGTCATGAAATTTTTAACATATAACAACATCATAAACAACACAGATCATCACATAAAGCTCAATCCATAATCAAACAATCAACCCAGTTATTAGGGACCTAGCTTTTTAAAGCTCAATCCTAGAGCAATCACATATGTTGGGTCCCAAACCCTTGGTTTAACCTCAAAAGCTACAATATCAATCTCAAGGGATAAACCTTGTTAAATACTACACAGGAATAGTTGCAAACACTACACGGTCGAAGAGAGTCATCATCCTAAGCCCTAAATGTCTCTACACACTTTGTTTGCTGGTGCTCTTTGCGTCAGAAGAAAACCTACTCTCAAACCAATAGTCCAAGTTTAAACATGCCCTAACAAGAAAGATATACCATTTGGTGCTCGTCCAATGGTGGCCCTCACCATGGCATGTTTAAGGTCCACGTGTAGGCACATCCGATAAGACAAGTCAGAGATAGGCTTCCTCCCTAATCTTGTCCTTGATTTACCGTGTGCCTGAAATAGGGCTATCATGAGGGGGGGGGGGGGGATTCTATCCCTTCCAGCCTCTAGGTGATGACAAGTATAAACTAATATGATACTAAGAATATAAACCAACTCCCCTATACATGCTCAACCTATCATCACATACGAAAATAAATGAGAGACTACATATAAGTATCCTAACATGATGTTAACTAATATTACGTGCCCAACCGACACGTTGGCATAACATTTCAGTCTAGGCCCACAACATATAATGACCATAACAACAATACCTAGACTAAGAAGTCATACAATATAAACATATGATACATCATATTATGGCCCATCAACATGCAAGAGGAAAAATCAGCTGAGTACAACATATTGAGCATATCTAACAATCACTATAAATGCTCGTTTAGTCAACAAAAATTCAAGCATATATGTTAAGTGTACATATCAAAAAATTTAATTATATTATTAAATATAGTATGAGGATCACACAACTATTAGAGGAAAGTCATTGCAAGGTCAATAACAAAACCGAACAATTCACAGGCTTCAAACCGAGTTAACTCAGTGGAATCACCTAAAATAATTTATTATAATAAATACTCATTTATTACACCTCAACTATTCATTATTTAATCATGACATACCCTTATTTATTTAGCACAACGAATATTCTTAATAAACTAATATGACTCTTCACATATTTCATTAACCTAGTAAGCCTTAAATCTGAATTAACTCCAATTAGTTGTTTAGTTAACTACTATACACGACTCCTCATTAACATTCCTATTTATATTTATTAACTCGACTAGGATCATCAATTTTCATGATAAATTCGTTAAGACATCTATCGATATTAATTTAACGAACGCCTTTACTAAATCTAATAGAATTACCCAGGTTCATAGTTTAAATCCTTAAGCCATCTTTTATAATTCTATAGCAGATCAAAGGTCAATGGACGAGTTTTACCACGTGTGCGAGTCAAACTTGAAATAGAATCAAGGAAGATGATGAGTGAAATTGACTTGGAATGGACACGAGAAGATAGCCTCAACTTACGTCTAGTGAATAACCCACTCTCGGGCTAGAGTTCTTGGCTCAAACTGAGCTCTCAGCTCATGGTCACAAGGTATGGCACACACACACCTCAATTAAGTTGCTCCACAGGTGTGCAAGTGATCACGATTCGACTGTGTACGAGTAAATATAAATTCCTAAGCTAAGACATATTGCTAGGTCCTATACCTTGGAATTGCTTTCACGCAAGTATACGTGGTCGAAATGCAACAAGTTATAAGTATTGTTTATACCGTTCTCCTCAGAGATTGATGTCTAGAATTAGTCTTTTTAACTTAAGAGTCGCACAGAAAATGTGAATACAATGGCTGGTTGGTTGTTAATTTAATATCATACGATGCAAAACTTAAATAGGAACTTAGGTTGAGAATATGAATATACATGATATTGATAGCTCTCAAATAGAGCATAAATTAGGCTTCTTTAATTGATATTTTTCTAGGGTTTTGGTGAAATAATTGAATAGTTAAGAACAAATTGCAAGTAAAAATGCTAGAAGTCACACGCATTCATGAGTAAGCATAATGAAGGGTAAGCATTGCATTTTAAAGTAAAAGAATGAATAAATTTCACTAAAAGATGTTATACAATGCAAAAGCACATAACGTATTCAAAGCAATCGCGTTCGAAGAATCAAGCCAACAAGAAAAGTAATAGAGAAATCGATCAAGCAATCAATTCCAATGATTATCAAGAAATCCCAACGATAATCAAGAGATTCTAGCATTAATGAAGATATCCCAACTCATTCAAACTTGCTAGCCAAGCAAATCATCTTTATTTACAGAAGATAAGAAATTGTAATTGGTGATCTGGTCGGCTGACTAGAAGCCAACTCACATGAATAGACTACCATGCAGAACGCAACTAGTGGTGTTCGTAGGATCTGATGACAAGGAGTCTACACAAATTCACAGCCGCACCAATTTCTTTTTCTTAGTTTTGAGAGCAAATAATGTATATTGCTATATTTAATATATGCATTCTAGGTCTTCTTATATAGGAGAAAGACCTTTTACATACATGGAAACATTACAAATATGGAATACAATCATTATGGAATAGAATCCATAAGGAATACAATTAAGAGAAATATTCTACCAAATATTCTATTCTACAATTAATACATACATTCCTAAATAAAAATTCCAACACTCCCCCTCAAGCTAGTTTAAAGATATCTTCCATACCCAGCTTGTCAATCAATCGATCGAATTGCTTCTTTGGAAGTCCTTTAGTTAATATATCAGCGGTTTTCTCTAATGTAGGAAGATAAGGAATGCATATTGTACCAACATCAATCTTTTCCTTGATAACATGCTTATCAATCTCAATATGTTTTGTTCTATCATGTAGAACTGAATTATGAGCAATAGAGATTGCAGCTTTATTGTCAGAATAAACACGTATAAGTGTGTTCGAAGGAATCTTCAATTCTTTGAGCATTCTCTTTATCCATATAACTTCACAAATTCCATGAGTTAAAGCTCTAAACTCTACTTCAGCACTACTCCTGGCTACCACATTTTGTTTTTTACTTCTCCAAGTAACAAGGTTTCCTCCAACAAAGGAAAAATAATCAGATGTGAACCATCTATCTGTTGTGCTTCCTGCCTAATCTGCATCAGTATAAACTTCTACTTGAAAATTATTCTGTTGATTTTTCTTTTTAAATAAGATGCCTTCTCCCGGAGTCCCTTTTAGATACCTCAAAATTCTATAATCAGCTTAAAAATGAGTTGGTCTAGGTGCATGCATATATTGACTTACCATGCTCATGACATATGAAATATCAGAAATTGTATGAGACAGATAAATTAATCTTCCAACAAGTCTCTAGTATCGTTCTCTATCTTTTATTTCTTCTTCCTTTGCTACTTGCAGCTTCAAATTAGATTCACTAGGAATTTCAGCAACCTTGCATCCAAGTAATCCTGTTTCTTCAAGTAAGTCAAAAACATATTTTCTCTTATTAACAAATATGCCCTTCTTTGAAGGTGTTAAAATGTTGATCGATATTTTGAGAAAAAATTAAAACATCATCGATGTAAACAATTGAAAATTCTTGAAATCCATTGAAAATATCATTCATGATTTTTTGAAATTCTGATGGAGCATTTTTTAAGCCAAATGGCATGACGTTCCATTCATATTGTCCAAACGGGACATTGAAAGCAGTTTTGTATCAATCCTTTTCGGCAATTTAGATTTTCCAAAAACCTGATTTGAGATCGAATTTTGAAAAAACCTTTGCGCTCGAAATGCGCTTGATTAAATCGGCTTTATTTGGAATCGGATATAGAATCCATTCCAAAACTTTGTTTAAGGGTTTGTAATTAATTACCAGCCTGGGGACACCGCGTTCCTTCTCGGCTTGGTTGTTGACGTAGAAAGCTGCACAAGACCATGGGCTCTTTGACGGCCTGATCAGTTTTTTCTGCAGCAAATCATAAATTTCCTTTTTGCAGATAGCAAGAAGATTAGCATTCATTTGAATCGGTCTTGACTTTGTCGGAATTTCTTCTTCCAAAAAGTCTTTTGTATAGGGGAGAGAAACGACATGGCGTTTTCTTTCCCAAAATGCATTGGGGAAGTTTGAACAAATGTCCTTCTCTAGCTTCTTTTGGAATTGGTTAACCCGAAATTTTATTCTGGGATTAACCAGTTGTTCCTCAATCTTCTTATAGGATATTTCGTCCTTAAGATAATTGATCTGATCTTCTTTTGTTTGAATTGCATCAACAACGTGAGTTTTCACGGGTTGAGTGAATTCAAAAATGATTTTAGAATCAAGGATACTCGATTCTAAACCTTTTTCAGTTATCTGAAATGGGTATAATTGTGTCAAGAATGGTGTTCCTAATATGATTTCCATATTAAGATCTTTGACAAGTATGAAGGTATTTACGAAGCAAATACCGTCTTTGCAAATGTGGGCATTTGATAATTTGTACTCGATTTCGAGTTGCTCGTTGTTGGCGTTCTTAAGCGTAACTTGAGTTTTCTCGAAATGCTTTGAAGGTATTCTACCTTCGCGAATACAGTTTTGATCAGCACCTGAATCTAGCAGAGCGACCAATTCTGTCTTGAAGTCGTCTACCTTCAAGGTAACTATGGTGTACCACTTTTGGTATGGTACCTTGGTGATTTCACCAATGAAGGATTGCTGTTCCTCCGGGATTTCATCCTCTTAATCAGCTTCTCCTATGATGGGAGCACTTTTCAGGGTTGCTACTTCGACCCAAAGCTTTGACACATGGTTGACCATGTCGAGTTTGAGTTGTTGAACCTCTGCCTTAAGGTTCTTGATCTCGACTTGAAGGTATTTTATTGAAATTGCTTTGGTTGTGACCGGGAATAGCTTCATAACGTTTGCTATGTTATATGGTTCAAACGATTCGGTCTTTTTGGGCTTCTCTTGATTTTGAGCTGAGTCAACAGAATCAAGGGAGGCTTTAAGATCAGTAATGATCTTCTTTTGCAGTTCTGGATCGTTGACTCTTTCGGCGATGTCGAAAAGAGCTCGTTGATCCATTGTTAAAACATTGATACAACCACCACATGCCTGCATGCCAATGTGGTTGATCGATCCATGTTCGCTTGAGGAGGAGCTGTCAGTATCCTCATGGTCGTCGAGGATCTGGCCTATCTCTTGTTCGCTGTTGTCTGAATTTTCAGATTCAGAATCAGAGAGAACCATGTTTAGTATTTGATTTTTGAGCTCTTCATCTATGTCAAGCTCATTGATTTTTCCGCGAACGGGGCACCGGTTTTCGAAGTGACCAGGTCGCTTGCATTTGTAGCATACTTCTTTCCCCCTTTGGGGAGTATATTTCCCTTTGCCCTGATGTCGATTTGGATAGCGAAACTTTTGATAGGAACCTTTGTGACGATTGTCATAGGACTTCTTGTCATGGTACTTGCGGTTATCATACCGTGATACCCTTGAAGAATAGAAAGGTCTTTTATGACTTTTCCATCTTGAAGTAGATGGTTGTGGATTTAGCAACCATATTGATAACATAAGAACCCTAGGATAGCCTTCCCTACCTTCGGATCGTCGATCTTGCGGCGGAGTTTTTGCTCTCCGCAGAGCTTGAGACCTTATTTGATGACTATGGTATTGATGTCACCATAGGATAGTTTGTCCCATTCGACGATACCGTCAAATTGTGCTGCAAGAGCTTCCTCAACTCTCTGAGAGAAATGGTTTGGGAGGCCTTCGACAAACTTTTGTTTCCAAACTGCTAAGGCGCAGTCTGTTCTGACCATGACCTTGGCTAGGTACATATCCTTGTACCATCTAAAGTCGCCAAGAGATTTGCACTTCATTTTAATAAAACGGAGGCAGATCTTTCTTGAAACACTGTGGGATCACCAATGAAAAACTTTGAAATGGTATATACAAGCGTATAAACCGCGTCTTTGGTTTCTATACTTTCTAGAGGTTTTCCAGTCTCTTATTTTGTTACAATAGTTGAATGAGTAAGGATGGCGTGCTTATCCTCCTCGTCCATGTATTTGTCCCACAAGTCCTTGAGGACTCCAGTGAACCCGGAGGCTAGGAGTTGGACGTTTTCATGATCAGTTTTACCCTTCATTTTGTAGGCACTGGCATCCATCATCATGTTGTTGGCTATGTTTAGAATTAGATGGTCTGACAGGCCATCAAGATTCCATTCATAAATTTCGGTTCCGTTGAAGGCCGCAGCGGTCATGATACCCCTTTCTTCGAATGCAATATCCGGGAGAGAGGGTCTCTTATAGTACAGACGAGATTCTATGCTCGTTTCTGGGACTGAAGAAATTTTGTGGATGGCCTTTGAAGTGCTGGCAGGCGTAGAAACCTCCCGATTCAGATATTCCTCTATGAATTTCTTGATATCATAATCTGAGGGTTCAAAAATAACGTTGATCCCTTGGCTTGTTGATGGAGAATCAGCTCCTTGAGTTAATCCTTTCAGCATTTGTTGAATATTTTGAAGAGCCTCAGCATCTTTGTCGAGAAGTATGCCTTTACTCAGAGTTGGAGGCTTGAATAGAGGTATTGATCTATCCACGGGGGGTGCACCCTTGAGATAGGGAAGAGGTTGTTTGAAATCAAATCTTGACCCTTTATGGATTTTCTCCTCTATTTTGTCAACTTGCTTGGCGATTGTTGACAATATCCTGTTGGAGAAGTTGTTTTGGTGTTGGATATTTTTTATATCCTTTAGAGAAGGTGGATCCTTCTCGTCTCTTGATATGGTTTTGAATGGAGATGTCATAATTTTATCTCCATATGTCGTTTCAATTTCCACTTCCTCAAGTGGTGGATGAATACCATGGATGATACCACGTCGACTGGTTTTCCAGTTTGATGCCGTGAGAACGTTAACTCCAAGTTCTATCCAAATAAAGAATGGAATGTCTTGTTGTGCGTCCTCCATATACGAGTACCACTGAGAACGGATGGAGTTCTGTTCTTCTTCGGAGTACTTCTTGAAGAATTTGTCTCTCTTCTCTTTATTTTCCTTTGAAAGAAAATCTTTCTTAAGGAGTTCTTTATTAACAGAGAATGAGAGGATAACGTTGATCTGGCTATCTGCAACAGACTGGCTCTCCATATCTGACTGGCTCGGAGAAGTAGCTTGATCAGCGTAATGAGCTGTGGCATAGGCGTGGTCGTAATCAACCGACTGAACCCAGAGGGACTCAGATCTTCTGATTGTTGTTGGAGGCCTATGGACTTCGGAGGTACTGGGTCTGGATCTCAAGAACTCTTTTGTTCTTGGAAAGGTCTCTTGGGCATCCTCAAATTTTACTTTGACGCTTCCGTCGTTATGCTCGATTATTTGAGTTGGAGTCGGCTTCCTGATGACAGGAGGGCAGACTTGCTTTAAATTCCAGGAGGAATTCCAAGTGATTTGCTCCCAAGTAAGAGTCTTGGGGATATTGATGGTTGCTCTGCCCATATTTGCCTCTATGAGCATGGTAGATCGGCTCACAGACTTCAGGAGGGCTCCATGAGCAACGTTTGTATGCATCAACTTATAGCAGATGCGAAAAATCACTACAGCTGAGTGAGTTTCAGATTGAATATCGAGATTCTTTGTGTTGACATCTAACATTAGAGCAGACATGATATTGGGGTCTGGTAATGAGAGAGTCAAATTTGGAAAACAATTGAAGAAGATCGGTCCATTTTCGAGGTTGAACTCGACCATCCCAAGGAGAGAATTTGTATAGGTTTTGTGTCGCTTGTCTCGAAGGGAAACAAGGACTGGAATGTCTAGACCGAGTCTAGACAACAACTTAATGGCCACTTGAACCATGCCGACATGAATAAATTTAAACTCTTCGCGATGACGAAGAATCATATTCTTTGAAAAAAGATTGAGCGTTATGCTATCTTGATCGATGGGCACGACATGCTCAGATAATTTGATACAGTTCTTTTGGAAGAACAATGAATCAGGGTTTTTGTAAACCATTTTTTAATCAATTTTTGGAATTGACCAATTTTGAAGGACTTCTTCAACCTTGGCAATTTGAAGTTCATTATGATTCATATTTGAAAGTTGAAGGTCTTCACCTTTTTTGAATGAAGACGAGGATTTGAAGTCCTCTTCATTTGAAGTTTTCTCTTTACCTTTGAGTTCTTTAATCTTAGATATAAATTTGGACATGAAAGTAGGCTTCTAGGATTCTCTGCTTCAAAATAAATTTCTTCAATTACTAAATAGAAATCTCGTTATCCTATTCCAGCTGCTCACAATCGGACTCACCACGCTCTCTGCGACCTACGGCCAGTAGAGACACCAGGCTGACAATCAAAGGGTTTCACGAGAAATGGAAATAGTAAATGAGAAGAGCAAAATCAAGAGGTAGAGAAAGAAGAAAGATAACAATCTTCCAAACTTTTATTTATGATAAAAGATACAAAGATAGTTGAGAATTATTTGATTTGGATAAAGGTTGGCTCTGATACCAAACAGAAGAGGAGGATCTTTACAACCGGATTATCCAAAGACTCAAAGCAGAAACCTTTCTGTCTTCAGAGTGAAGTAGAGAGCAAAAGACTTTGAATGCTTTGAACTTACAAACTCGCAATCTTTTATAGACTGCGGACTCGAAACTAAAATTGAAAATGAAAAACTAAAAGATAAGAAGTGGGAGGTAAGACATGACCCTTGCACTCGAAACCACTTTTGATAAAGCAATAAAGCAAACTAAATTATTACAAACTGACAAAATTAAACAGTAAAAAGCAAACAGTAAAAGGCAAATAGTAAAGGAATCTAAATTATTACAAACTGACAAAATATAAAAGTTGAGATGACCAGCCGATAGGTCGAATCTTCAAATCAACATTATTGAGCATACCCCCTTCCACTTTGGATGCATATCCGAAGT
Source organism: Sicyos edulis (assembly GCA_036507275.1). Lineage (NCBI taxonomy): Eukaryota > Viridiplantae > Streptophyta > Magnoliopsida > Cucurbitales > Cucurbitaceae > Sicyos > Sicyos edulis. The sequence continues at coordinate 24,553,083 of CM071856.1, forward strand.
AGGCATCAAATGAATTCAAGATTTCCACGTACACTTCAGGCGTATCCTACGCCGGCGACCAATGGACTCACTGCGCTTCGCTAACATCGCATTTACACGCCTTACTGCCTCTGGTACTTCGCACCGAACCTGTAGTCTTAAGCTTCTGCTTTTGGAAATCTAATCCTCGGGTGTTGAAAATACAAGTATTTTTCGAGCCAGAAGTAGGCTCTGGGTGTGCTAAACTCCGCAAATTTTTGTCTCCGTCTTGAATGGCTTTTTTCTCGTTTATTTACAAAAATTTACAGGAACAAAATGTAACATGTATATACAAACATACCTTTTTTTTTTTTTTTTTTGGTGTTGGACCATTATAGCCCTTTTTTAAGTGGACCTATCGTGGTCCTTTGTAATTGTGATATAATTTGAGTAATCATAGTTTAATGACAATTGCAGTCTTTGATAGTTTAACGACGTTGCGGTCTAATGATAGTTTAATGACTTTGCGGTCTATGAAGTTCTTAGTTTAACGACTTTGCGGTCGTATAATAGTTTAATGACGATTTCAGTCTATGATTAGTTGTAGTTTTAGAACAATTACGGTTCGTTGAGATCGTAGACATATTCAATCTCTTATTCATTTGAGTCGTATGGTTCGACTTCAGATTGTTTGGATGAGACTGAATCATCTGCTAATGAAGCTAGCTCACTCCATCTTTTCTGCAAATCAGATTCAGATGAGGTTTGAGCTAGGGCAGCGATCAACTGTGCTTTTTTTATTGAAGAACTCTTGGTTCCTTTGGGAAGAAAGGTCTTGAAGATGACCATTCTTGGCGAACCAAGCTTTCATGAATTGAATATCTGAGTGGGATGTGTTGAATTTATCCCACCATTTTATTGAGATGACTTTCACCAAACTCTTGGTGAAAGTTGATACACGCACCGCGAAATTCCAGGATAGGATCCATGGAATTTGAAAGTACATGGAGAAAGTCATTGTAATTGGAAAACTATTTTTGAAGATGTTCTTCGAAAAATAGTAGAATGATTCTTGAATCGGGACAGGGAAGATGTTGGTGGTAAGACCAAACACCGTCCACCAACTGACGAACCACATCGGGAAATGAACCTTCTGTGCGTTCGGGCAGAAATGAATAAACCATGAATGTTTGAAATTCTGGTAAAACAATACGTGATACAAGGAACGAACATAGTCGCGATATGAGTACGTTTGAGGAGTTAATTTCCTCGAGAATGATTTTTCGGTATGGATACTCTGGTTTCATGCCGTGGGATTGAGAACTTTGAAAATTTTTAATTTTGAATATGTGATCCGTTCTGGATCTTTTGGATCGGGATGATGAATTATCTTCGAGGATTTTGTATCCACTAAAATGAATTCATAAAACCGACGGGTTTTTTGATGAGTTTCTGGCATGAAGAAAAAGCCAGTTGGGAATATGTTTTCGACGATTTTTGAAACGTTGGGGTCGTCGAATTCTGGTTCAATGACGAATTCTCTGTGAGGAGTATTCTTTTTGAAATAACCCTTGATTTCGGGTTTAGGAATGAATCTGTCGGGAATGACAAAGCATTTGCAAACGTCGTTGGCGACAGATTTTGAGTAGGTCTGCACAGGATTTTGTTTAGTTTTTTTTTTTCATTTTATCTATTAATAGACCAATTACTCTTGAATTATAAAATTTATAAGAGTTATATCATAATTATAATTATAAATATAAATAAGCTAAATATATTTATTAGTATACATCTATGAACTTACCTTTAACCTCGAATGATAATTTTATCATTCTTCAAAAAATAATTTTTCACATCTCCAAGTCAACAATTAAGCACCAAAAGATTCCTACAAAAATTATTGCAACAAAAGAAAACTTAGATGAAAGTTAAGGTAAATAATCTAAAAAAAAAACTAAATTTTTTATTATAAAACAAAAAAAACAAAAAGAAACCAACAAAAGTAACTCCATGCAAACAGAAAGTTTGAAATGTATTTGTAAACAAAATATAGAGAACTATATATAAATATATATATATATATATAGTAATAGTAGAAAATCATTGTTACCAAACTTTTGAAACCGAAGAATTCATCCACTTTAACCTTAGATGATAATCTTATTGTTCTTCAAATTTTCGTTTTCCAGATCTCCCAATCTTTTTTTTAAAGACAACAATTATGAAAAAAAAAATTTCCTAAAAAAATTATTGCAACTAGATAATGAAAATTAAGGTAAATAATCCTACAAAAATAAGATAACTTATTATAAAATAAAAAAACGAAGAAAAGTAAATCCAAGCCAATAGAAAGTATTATTGTAAATAAAATGTAGAGAAACTATTTATAGGATTGAAAAATTCAATTTATTATTTGAATTAGAATATAAAATGTCAGATAAAATCTCTCAGATTTGGTAAAAATATTTTATTTTATACATTATAAAGATATGAAAATTTAAATGATATTGTAAATATCTTTATTTGATCGTTGAAATCTCTTATCTTCTAACTTAATCATAAAATCTATGAGATTTCATAAAAATATCTTATCTTTTACCGATAAAAATCTAAATGATATTGTAAATATTTTCTACGTTATGTGCATTTAATTTTTTTTTATATCCAATAAATGACATATTTGTAATTTAGAGTATGACTTAGGAGTAAAATCGTCCAAAAATAATTTTTTTCTTAAATCACGCTTTAAAATAGTATAATATATATATAGTTGTCGAATAATTTTAAAGAAAAAATGAATCACACGGTGACATGAAATATAAAATTCCACGTCAGAGGAAGTCGGTTTGCTACAGTAGGAGCCAGCTGAGAATATTATTTTATTTATATAATGTTAACCGCTCAACCGCCTCACTAAACTCGAATCGCCCTCCGTCCAAGGAGGGGAATTTGGGTGCAGCCAGGGCTGCATCCTACCCATGAAGTCAACATATGTGGCGCCACACATCTCAGCCCATTTTTCTTGTTTTTTTTTTTTAATAAAAAAAAATTAAAATGTATGTGTGACTTCATGGTTGGGGTGCAGCCAAATTCCACTCCTATCCAAATTATAAGTAAACGAACTCCGCACGTGCAAAGTAAAGAGCGTGAACCACACGATCGTCAAAACGAGGCGCGTACAATTTACGCAACACGAAAAGAGAGTGCAAAAATGGAGACGAGGATAAGGCTCCCAAAGTCAAAAGAGATTCAACTCGATTCACGTGAGATTCTTTTCCAGCCTGGCGTGGAAGATATTTCAAAAAAAAAAAAACAATTACTCGCTTTATTTATTTAATTTTTTATTTTTGAAAACACTCGCTTAATTTAATTAATCATTATTGTCATTATTAATTTGAATTTAGTAAGCCAAAGTTTAGCCTATCGCAGGCTAATCTTCATTCTCCTACATATTGATTTCATACAAAATAATTTTAAAATTCAGTAATTTACGTAAATGCACTGCGGATATCTTTTGGAGACAGTAATAACAAACTAGTCTACAAAAGTCTAAGAAATAATAAATAAACAAGTTGTTTGAGTATAAAGAAAATCCACTCTAAATTGACGATATTTTGTTATTGGTTTGTAATAAAGTCTTGTCTAATTTTTCAAAGTGAAACTATAAAGATTTTTTTAATAAAAAAAGTCCAAGTCCCCTTTTAAAATATTAAAAAATAAATTAATAATATACTAGTTATTGAGCAATCAAACTTTTTTATTTTTTATTTTTTGAAATCTTAAGTGTACATTAATGTCGTTTGAGCTCTATTGACCAAACTTTCTTATTTTATTTGTAATTAGAGATCAAACTATGGACATTCAAGTCCAAGTTCCTTTTTAAAAATATTAAATTAATAACATAAACGTTTTTTTTTTCTTGAAATTATTACTTTTTTGTTCTAAAATTTTAATTATGTTAACCGATAAATATAGGTTTCTTAATATGACTATTATTATTATTAGGAAGAGAAAATATAATCATGAAAGTGAGCTTTAACTAAAAATAAGGCTAAATTATCAAACATATAAGAATTTTGTCAACATGACGTAAACTTTGAACTTTACCAAATGTTTCAAAAATATCTTTTCTGTTAAAGTTTTGTTTTTAAAAAAATATCCCTAAACTTTAAAAAGTTTCAAAAATATTTTTACCTATAATATATATGTATGGTCAATAGTTTTTATAAAAATGTAAAAAAAAAAAGTTTCAAATACCTTAAATATCTAATTGTAAAAGATTAATTTTTTCTTTTATCCTTGTACTTTTAACTTGTAAATTACTTTTATGTGTCAACATTAAATGTTTAATTAATTGAATAATTAGTTTGATGTTTAAATTAATTTTTTAATATATTTCTCTTATGATGGTTCTTTATCGTTTATTTTATATATTTATTATTTTACCTTTATCTTTCAATACATAGAAAGTAGGGGTATACAAGGGGTTGAGTTAAGAGATTTTTTTGGACCAATCCAAAATTCTAAGTTGATGAATCTATCAAACGGTCCAAGTGTGTGTGTTTGAGTATTAAATTTAGTTGGGTTAGTTTGGTTTGTCGGGTTATTAGAACACTTCTAATAGAAAGCATTGAATGCTAGCTTAAATTAACTTGTATTTTAACCATCATGGAGTCCTAGGGGTCAAATAGGGTATTTGTGTGCTAAAGGTGATGTGTTCAATCCATGATGGTCACCTACGTAATAAGTAATTTCTTACAAGTTTCCTTGACCTTCAAATGTTGTAGGGTTAGGCTCATGTCCCTTGGCATTAGTCGAGGTGTGAGCAACCTTTAGCAATTGATAAGAAGAAATTCAAAATTTTAAATAAATCACAACGTTACAAATGAACTCTCAATTTTAGTTTTAATCTTGATACAATATTTTTTTTTTGTTAATCGACCAATTGAAGCTAGCTCTCGGGTCAAGCAAAGGTACTAACCCTACCAAGCTATTTGTAATTGTATATGAGCTCCACTACATCTGGGGTCCAGATACCACGTCTCAAGACGAAAACTCAGGATATTTCAAAAGTTTTCTATGTTAAGCACTTTCCATCAGTCTTGAACGCGAGACGTTTGAGAAAACATGCTCCAAATACCCCGCGCCTTAATTGTTGGGCCACCTGTTGAGGACTATTTTGATGCAATATAAACAAAACGACTCTTAATTTGAAAATAATTATGAAGTTATCAAGATTTTTTTTTTTCATCTCTAAACTTTGGCATTAAATTCAATGAGTTAGGAAGCTAAATTATTTGAATAATTCAAGTTAAAAATCAATCTCACTAAATAAAACAATCATAAGTTATCATTCAACTTTAAAAAAGTAAATAAATTTCTACCTTGAACTTAAACTATTCAATTTAGGTTTTCAAAATGAATTAAAAATATATAATAAAAAAACTTATTTCATCAACAAATTTAGTCTTTTTCGTATTTGATTAATCTTGATGTTATGCTTATGAATTTTGAATTTCTTGACCTTATGTGATCAAATAGTGTACGATCTTTCGAATAAGATATGCTTATTGCATTAATTTTATTGGAAAAATAAAGTGAGAAAGAAAATAATCACTTTAAAGTAAGAATTTCTTTTGATATTTTAGAACGGTCAATAACATATTTATTCAAACAAAATTTTAACATTTTTTATTCAAAACAATGGTGAAGATGTGTTTTTGATAGTTTTGAAAACCAGAGTATTTTTTAAACTTTTGAATGTTCAAAAGACGTTTTTTAATTACAACTTTAATGGTTTCTATTTAAATTTAACTTATTTCTAAAATATTTTGTAAATTAAAAACTACTTTTAAAATTTTGAAAGTTTAAGGATAATATTGACAAAAAATTCTAATAATTCAATCGATAATTTAGGTCTCGTTCGATAACCATTTTATTTTTCGTTTTTTGTTTATGAAATTTAAGCCTACAACAACTATCTTACTATACATTTTTTCTTATTTGAATATCTACATTTTACCTATATTTTAATAAACGAAACCAAAATTTATAAATAAAAAAAAAGTAGCTTCCAAAAACTTATTTATGTTTTTGAAATTTGGTTAGTATTCTCCTACTTTTACAAGGAAAGATAGATACATTATAAGAAAGATGGAATACATACTAGAAAATTTGAATAAAAATAAATTTGAATTTCATAAAAAAAAAAAAAAAAAGGTTATGACGGGCCTTAACAATTTGTTTAATTTTGAAGTTAAAAAAAATTAATTTAATAGCCGGGAAAAGTCAGAAGTAGTCAAAGATGGTAGGTCCCAATTTAGTGTAAATTTTGTGTTAAACAGCTATGGCTGTACTGTCATTGTCCTAAACACCACTGATAAGCGCCACTCATTCAGCGTGAGGTGAATGATTTTATTACTAACTTCGAGATTCAATTGTTTCATCTAATTACCAGCTTTGCCCCTATTCAACTATCATTATATGTGACATTTTAAACTTTAGCAATTCATTCTACTCAACCAAACTAACCCAACTAATAAGTATTAGGCTGAACATTTTTCAAGTTGAGGTATATTATAATTTTAAGGTATACTATAATTTTATTTGAATATCGATTTTTTATTTGACCAATTTTTAACTCGGTTCAATTCAATTCAATCAAACTAAAAAGATTATTATATATGAGTTCAAGATGAATTTAATATATTGATAGAAAGCATGTACAAATAAGATATACAATTTGAGTTTGAGTCTAATATCATGTAATTTTTTATATAAATTTAAAGATTTTGAATTGGGTCATAAAGACAAAAGAGAAAATATGTGAGAAAATATATAATTTTTTATACTTGCTTTAAACCTATCACACTTACCTATCGTAATAGGCTCAAGATTACAACCCTAGATTCTAAAAAAAAAAAAAAACCTTTGATGGATACAACTTAAGTTATAAATAAGAGAATTTACTTCGCATGCAATCTTAATAGTGTTTGAATCTTCACTAACTTAAGCATCTCAGTTCCCAAAAAAAAAAAAAAATCTTAAGCATCTCACACTTTTTTTAAAACAACCATACCTTATATTAAAAATTGCATAGATACACCAAAGCTTCCCAATTACAAAGACCAAATCGAGGGATGAAAACCTCAATATTAGCACTAGTATCAATCCACAGGAAGGAAAATGACCATCCAATAGAGGACTTAACATAGATACAAACAATTATACCAAGCAAACAATCAAAGCAATTCAGGGTCTTAACGGAACCTCGACTCCATGGAGTCCATTAGAAAGGGTGGGTGGTAATCATCAACCCAACCATGGAGACTTTTGAGTTTCTTTGGGAAGTAATGTGTAATACATATGGAATACTTAAGGATAAGACCTGCCAAAGAAGAGAGGGGAAAAGTTGATCCCATAATGGACCTTCTCCACACACTGTTTGACCCTTCAACTAAGAAAAACTACCTTTATCCATTACTTCCAACATCAAGTTCATTAACAAAAGAACCACAAATAGAAAAAAAAATAGAGTGTAATTGGCTATAAATAGAATGTTCCTTTATTGTGAATCGTAGAAACAATAGTAGAGTGAAAGAGAGTAAAGAGAGGAAAAGTTGCGTAGAGAGTTGTAGAGAAAATAATTGAGAAATAAAGGAATGTGTTTTGTAGAGAAATTGTTGTGTGCATTGTCTCTCCAATCCTAAAGTGAAAAACTTGTGCGATTGTTAATTGTATTTATTTATTTTTGTTATTTGAATTTAGATTTTACAGTACCTAACCCTCGTAGAAAGGGATGATTTTCACCTCTAATTCTTTCCTCGGCTTCTACATTCATGCTCATCTAATTACTTTTTTTTCATTCATCTACGTAAGAGTTGTGAACCCTTACGAAGCTCCAACAAAGGCTTCTGCTTCTCATTCCCAACCACTTTTATCCTCAAGTGAATCCCAAATCAGCCAAACTTCGCACGACCAAAACCCCTCGTCGCCCATGACCTAGATGTTGTAGACTATTGGATTTTTAGCAAAATAATAGAAGATGATTTTCCATACAAGAAAGGTGTAAAGAATTAGAAAGTTGCAAGAAATCGGAAGGATGCAAGAAAGTGGTGTACTCCGAGCACTATAAAAAGAGCATGTGGCTTTGATTTCAAAGCATCCCAAATAAAAGCATTTTAAATTAATTTTGTGTATTGAATTTAGTTAAATTTCTTTTGTATTCTCTTGTGAGAGAGTGGGAAAATATGTGAGTAATAAAAACTTTAAAAATAATGTTTATGTAATTTGAGTCTTGAGAGAGAGAGAAATCTTTGTGATTTTAACAATTTTCACATAGTAGAAATTCTTTCTATATGTAGGTTTTCTCGTAAATTCTTGTGTTCTCTTTTGTTATTTTTAATTTTGATTTCTTAGTTAACTTCTACTTACTCTTGCGGTAATTGGGGCAATGCTCTTTCTGAATCCACTTGCACCGCCAGTGGTTATTGTTGGAGATACTCACCTTGTGCAAATATTTCATTGTGGAAAGTGGGAGAGTCCAACATCAATATAAAAGAGATATGAGCTATTCCCCTAATTGCCAATTGGTTTTGAGGTGGAACCTCATATTCTCTATGATATCAGAGCCCATAAAACTCAAACAAGTATCGGTCTAATAAAAATGAAAATTGAGATCCGATTGGAGGAGATTTTGAAACACAAAATTGATTGAGACTATTAACTGAAAGCAATAAAAACTATCAACTAAAAATTGAAGCATGAATAAAAAGACAACCTTATAATTTGTATCTATAAATTAGGGGAATAAGGAGGAGTTTTTTGGAGAAACTAGGGGCAAAACCAAAATTTGGGAAAGAAAACAAGAGACAAAGAGTGCAGCAAATGGGCGAACAGGATGGCTTTGTTTATACATATAAAAAAAGAGAGAGGAGAAGGGTACATAGATCTAGTACAACTTTACAGAACCCACTTTCGTGGAAGCTCCCTCTCACATTCATGCACCATCTCTCTCTCTCTCTCTCTCTCTACTTTCTCTCTCCTCCCATATAAAACCCCCCTCACCATTCCCCTTTCTTTTTCTCACACTCCAAAAATGAATATGATGAGACTCTCCACCTCAGCTTCCTCCTCCTCCTCCGACGATTCCACCTCATCGGACTCCTCCTTCTCCTGCAAGGCCCTGCGCCGCCCCGACAGGATCAAAGGCCCCTGGAGCGCCGACGAGGATCGGGTTCTGACTCACCTCGTCGCCCGCCACGGCCCCCGGAACTGGTCCTTGATCAGCAGCTCCATCAACGGCCGATCCGGGAAGTCGTGTCGTCTCCGGTGGTGCAACCAGCTGAGCCCCAGTGTGGAGCACCGCCCGTTTTCACCCGCCGAGGACCACACCATTTTGGCTGCCCACGCCCGCTTCGGCAACCGGTGGGCCACCATTGCCCGCTTGCTTCCCGGCCGCACCGATAACGCCGTTAAGAACCACTGGAACTCCACGCTGAAGCGAAGGGCGAAGGAGCGCCAACAGAATTTGGCAATGGACGGGATTGCCCCTCACAGTCATCCCAATAATGCTGCTCATTTGAACGTGTCCCTACCCGTTGAGGATGATCCGTTGACTGCGTTGACTCTGGCGCCCCCTGGGATCTCCGGAGGACCGACGCCGGGAGAGCGGCCGGTTGAGAGTTTTCCGGCGGGGTTTTGGGATGCTATGAGGGATGTCATAGCCAGGGAGGTGCGAGAGTACATGACGACGTCGTTTGTGGAAAATCCAGAGTTTCACTAAACAAAATGCAGATTCCTCTCTTTCTGTTTGCCCATACAAAGTTGTATTCAATTCTTGTTAATATAATGATTCATTAAAATTTTTTTAAAAAAGAACGAAATTCCAACGTGGCATTACAGCCTGGCTTCGATTGGCGATTTTATTTTAGGAAAATGTTTTTGGGATATATATATATATATAAAGAAAATTTGAAAGTTTAGTTGAATCTATAAAATAATTATAAGTATGATTAATTAAAAATAATTAATAAAAATTATTATTGGTATTAATGAAGTTTGGTCATATAATTTTTTTTTCTTTGAATTACAATATAATCGAAGGATTTGAGCTTATGAGTTCTTTGTTATTGGGTGTACAAAATTATATTTTATTGGCACGCAAATAATTTCTTATAATATTATATTAATAATATATAACATTATACAATATTAAAATAGAGAAATTGTGCGGGATAATCTGATTCTACAAAATAATTGCAGATTTAAGTAAATTTGAATTTTTCCTATGCATAGTCAAATATATGGTATAATTAATATTCTATCATACGCTATAATTTAAGGTATTAATACACTTTTTGTATTATATATATTATTACATTATCATATATTATTAATACAATATTATATGTTATTAATACTGTATTTTATATTAATACAATAATATACCGTATAATTTGTGTACGTTATGATTATGATTGCTAAATATTTTTGTTTTTCCTAAAATTGTAAATATTTTTCCAAATTGACTTACTTCTAAAAATAATCCATTAAAATTATACTAATAACTAAAGATACAAATATTTTAAAATTTGATTATGGTATATATTAATTTGAACCTGCATATTCTAATTTCAAATGATATGGTATTATAAAAATGCACGGTTGAATCGAATTAGATAAGGTGCTCTACAAGTTTTGATTCAACTGTAAAATCTGTGTTCTAAGCGAGAAATTCATTTTAAAAACATGGAATCATAGAATGAATGTGCTACGAACTTTCCTATCTTTAGTATTTCAATACGATATTTATTTAATGGCAAAATGGGACAGGGAGATTCTTTCTGCTGGGTGTTGCCGATTTTAATTGATGGGTATAAATAATAAATACTCCAATTTAAATATTTGATATAGAAGATTTTGTGCTGTTTATGGATTTTTTTTAATTTCTTTCATTTCAGCGTGAATAAGAGCAATAACTGAGTGACATTATGTACACTTGATGATTAAGGGGCTGTTTGTTTGACATATTTAAATAAGATTTAGCTTAAGGAGTTATATTGAAGAGTTATGTTGAGTACTTAAAAATTGAGTTAGTTGTAGTTAATAACTCGTTTGAATGTAATTTTTGTATAGATGAGTTAGAGTCAAACCCTTGTTTGAATGTTGATTTAAAATGAGTAGTTATTTTTAAGAGTTAAAAAAGAAATGATTAAAAATGAATGTTAAAAATGAGTTATTTTGATTGATTTGAAAAGAATGATTGAAAATGAGTAGTTAAAAATGATTGAGTAGTTATAAATGAATGATTAAAAATAAATGGTTAGAAATGAGAGTTATTTTTAAAAATAAAAATGAGGAGGAGTTAGTAAAAATTCGTTTGGATGTATGTTTTCAGGAGAAATTAATAAATCATAAAACTAAATCTTATTTAAATATGTCAAACAAACAACCTCTAAGTGGTCATGAGTTAAATTTGTCAACCCAATTGCAATATATATATAGTAAAAAATGATTCGTATAGTCTATGATGCGATATATTTTGTTGGTGTAGCAAAATAATCTTTTCTAGTAAAGTTATGAATTGAAATTAGTACACATAAAGTGATCTAAATATAATGGGCTCATTTGATAACGTTTTCGTTTCCGGTTTTTTGTTTCTTGTTCCTAATTCTTGTTTTTCGTTCCAATTTTTATTTTAAACAAAAAAAAAAATAACGTGTTTTATAACTATTTATGTTTTTTTGTTTCTTAAAAAAATGAGAAACATAAATAAAACTTGCTTGATAACAATTTGTTGTTTCTTAATATTTTTGTAGAAATGTTGCTTCTTTATACCTTAAAAAGAATTAAAGTATATGATATAATAATATAGCATATATTTAAAAAAAATTAAAGAAATTATCAAAATTTACATTATCTAATACAAAAAATAAGTATTTTTAAGAATAGACCAAATTGAAAAGGTATATACAATACTGGCGAAAAAAAATAAAAATTATACAATATTGTTAATACATAATACTATATTAATACACAATATTCTACTAATAACATATAATATTGTATTAATAATACAATACTATATTAATAAAATAATATTGTATTATGAATATTAATAATATCGTATTTATTACTATAGATGCAAATATTTTTAAATTTGACTAGTTTTGTAATCATTTTGTTAGAATAGGTTATCTATGGCAAAATTATAAAAAAATTTATTTATTTATTACAACAATTAAATATTAAGTATAAGTAAATATAATATTATTTTTATAGAAATTAAAATAATTTTTGAATGCAAAAAATTATTATATATTTAAATAATACATTTCTTATAAGAAATTAAATTAATATAAATGTTTATATCTTTAGGGTCGAACTCATGCAAAGTGCAAAATAGGCGAGTGGGTTTTCCATCAGGCAAAAGTATAAATATGTGTATCATGCTTTAATTTAAATTTATAATAAATAATATATCAAGCTTTAAAAAAACAGAACAGCAGAAACACCATTTACAAGTTTCCCATTTTTCAACCAAATTTTAAAAACGTTTTTTTTTTTAGTTTTGAGAATAAGAAACGGGAACAATTATCAAACAAGTCCGTTTCTCAAAAAATAAGAAACAGAAACGGAAAATAGGAAAGAGGAATGTTATCAAACGGGCCCAACATTAATTCAATTTGTATGGTATAGAGATGAACTTTTTCTAACTCTCTCTAGTTTTAGAGAGAAATTTTTCTTTGGACTTGGATAAGGTCTCCTCAAAGATCACATCATAGAATTTTTTTTTTGTGCACTATGGTATGTGTTTCTTTGACTCTATCTCGCTCTCTTCTGAGAGTTGAGTGTGAGCGGTTCGTGGGCTTGGTGGTGAGTGTTTAGGTGGAGCTCTCCTTCAAAGCTGTTTAGGGAACTGCATGATGATATTGGTTGTGGTGCTGTTCAAAACCAGGGCTCAAAGGAATGGTCAGTGGGGCTTCATCGTGGGGAGTTTCATCGAGAGGAAGCTTGTTGCACAATCGTTCTCGTCGATTCCTACACAAATATTCTTCGACTATCACATTATAAGTTCAAATTTTCAGCCTCAAATATTGTTAATTCAATATATATAATGGTTTTAAGACTATTTATTTTCAATTGTAAACTAAAATTTTTATTTAAAAGCCTATTAGGAGCCAAATTTGTTTTTGGGTACACATTAGGGGGAGAGAAGACCAACAGAAGACCAACAACCCTAAGTAGAAGACATTACTGCTCTCAAATAATATGGAGTCAAATATTGATTTTCATGATTAAATTTGTAAGGACTAGATTACTATCAGATAATCAAACCATTAGACCACTAACTCTTGTTGAGAATCCCACATTGATAAGTTGAGGATATTTCCAAGTGTTTAAAAGGTAGGTGGACTACTCCCTTCATCACCAATTGGTTTTGAGATGGATATCCCCCAAACGGGTATTTGGTCCAATAAAAATAAAGAGGCACCATCTTGAGGGGATATGTTGAGAATCCCACATTGATAAGGAGAAGATATCTCTAAATATTTAAAAAGTAGGTGAACTACTCCTCTCATCACCAAGGGTGTGTTTGGGCCCCCGTTTATGTAAACGGCCGAGTTGGTTATAATAACCCAACCGGTGTTTGCCCCACCGTTTATTATAAACGGTGGTTACCTAAACCTGCGTGCCCGTTTATCTACACCTTACATATATTACTTTTTTTTACATAACCAGCCTCCCAAACACCGTTTATCATAATCCCTGTTATAATAACTTGCCCCTCAAACACCATTTATAATAACCTACCGTTTATCATAACCCACCGTTTATCATAACCTTCCGTCTATAATAACCAAACCGGTGCCCCAAACGCACCCCAATTGATTTTGAGATGGATGTCCACACTAGTTCACAACTCTTTCCATATATTATATATATATATATATATTTTAACAAAATAATTATTAAAAAAAAGAATACATGGTGTGGGGGGCACATGATTCCCGAGCTTCATTGGTTTGAGATACTAGTGATGTAGTTAATACGAGTTTCACCAAGTTAATGATTGGAGTATCTTTCAATTAATTAGTTAAAAAGATCATATTAATCCCGCTTAGCTCTTTAAACCTTGGAAACATTGGGATTGCTTGAACGATAGATTTATGCAAACCACTCATCCAATAAAGAATAACACATTTATTTTTTAAATAAATAATGTTATAAAACGGAAATCAACAATCAATAACGAAGACAAAGAAATCGTAAAAGAGGAAGAGAAGCAGAAATTACACAAGGATTTACGTGGTTCACCAACGTTGTGTTGGCTAGTCCACGGGCAGAGAGGGAGAAAGAGTTTTATTCAGAGAGGCGAATTACAGAGGTAAAATGTCATGAAAACGGCTAGGGTTTTAATTCGAGCTTATATATGCGCTCTAATTAAAACCTAATTACATAATGCTAATTTACGTTTTCGCAGCGAGACCCCCGACTACTAATCGTGGGGCATTAGTGCGTTCAAGGCATAATGCAACAAATCTCCACCTTGCCTTGAACTCTCCTTCAGATGCAACAGATTGTACGAAGAGTATACCGGATGTTCCGATGAAACGGATGTGTGCGAAAACGCATACCGCATACGGATGTATTCCCAAAAATTCGGATGAATACCAGATCGGATGTATACGGTGTGTACAAAAAAACTCGGATGTTTTCTTTTCTCGCCTCGGATGGTCCGCTAGGGACCTCAAAGAATCATAAACATTCGGCCAAGTCCAAACAATGCTGGAACTTGCCATGCGGAATCGCCTTGGTGAACATATATCGCCAGGATTATCAGCAGTGCCCACTTTTAGAACCTTAATCCTTTTCTCATTTCGCAGAAAATGATATCGCACGTCTATGTGCTTCGTTCTTTCATGATGAACCTGATCCTTCGCAAGGCATATAGCACTCAAACTATCGCGTTACACTCATCGCACGGTCATGATCATGGACCAAGATCACCGACTAGTCCTTTCAACCGATTCCTCCTTAGCAGCTTTCGTCAAAGCCATATACTCGCCTCGATTTGTAGACAAAGTCACCGTGGATGCAAAGTAGCCTTCCAACTAAACATGAGAACCTCCTAAAGTGAAAACATAACCGATCATTGATCTTCTCTCATCAACATCTCCAAAGATAGTCCGAGTCGGAATAACGAGTTACTAAGCTAATCTGCGGATCGTTCCCATAAACAATACCAACATCGGATGTACCTCTAAGGTAGCGAAAAATCCTCTCTTCACGACTTGCCGGTGTTCTTTCCCGTGTTGGCCCATATACCGATCGACAACACTAATGCATGCGCGAGGTCGTCTAGTGCAAACCATAGCATACATTAAGCTACCAATTGCACTAGCATAAGGAACACGCGACATGTATTCCTTCTCGCCAGATTGTGGTGCAAATTTCCGAGGATAACCGAATATGCGCAAAGACCAGGGTATCTATAGGCTTCACCGATGACATGCCAAACCTTGACAAAATCTTCGAATGTAACCCTTACGTGACAAGCGAGTTTCTTCTTTTCTCTTTCCTATAAATCTCCATACCCAAGATTTTCTCGAGCAAAGACCCATATCTTTCATTTCAAACTCAAGACTCAGCAGATCTTTCAATCTCTCTGAATATCGATTTCAAACTTAGCAAACTATGAGCATGTCATCTACATACGAACAAGATAGATGATCGAACCATCTTTACACTTGTCATGATACACACAACAATCATATGGACTTACGTTGTAACCGAGCTCAATCATATAGTTGTCAAACTTCTTGTACCATTGCCTTGGAGATTGCTTAAGTCCATACAATGACTTCTTGGTTTGCAAACATAGTCTTCTTTTCCAGGACCTTTGAAATCCCTCTGGTTGGGTCATGTAAATCTCCTCATCCAACTCTCCATGCGAGAAAATTTGTCTTCACATCTAGTTGCTCAAGTTCTAAATTCGATGTGCCACCATAGCTAGTAGTACACGATAGAAGTGTGCTGACTACTCTTTGGTGAGAATATCTCATTATAGTCAACACCCTCCCTCTGAGTGAACCCTCTTGCAACTACACGAGCTTTATACTTTAACCCCTCTGTAGGTGATATTCCTTCCTTTTTCTTGAAGACCCACTTGCAAGTCACAATCTTCCTTTCCTTTGGTCGTTTGACTAACTCCCAGGTCTGATTCTTATCCAGAGATTCCATTTCATCACCCATTGCAGCAAGCCACTTGTCTGACTCACTACATGAAACAACATCTTTATAGGTAGCGGTTCATACGTGTCCACCTCTTCAGCGACCTGCAATGCATAAGCAACCATATCCTCGAAACCATATCTGACAGGAGCTCTAACTCCTGTTCTTCTAGCTCTATCAAGAGCTATACTCGGATTTCTAATTTCCATACTAGAAGATTGACCAGTGATATCAGTTTCTGTAGCAGTATCTGGATCTGGCTGATCAAGCAAAACCGACTGATCATTAGGCATATCTAGCTCATCTGTAGCATGTTGATCTAATTCTCCACCTTGGTGTTGTAATTCATCTCTGTCTGAACTGAATTCCAGCTCCACCTGTTTATCAACACTGCTATTGTTCCCTGCAACTGTGGACTGCACAATGGAGTTAAATATAGAATTCTCATCAAAAGTAACATTTCGACTAAGAATAACTTTGTTCTCAGAAGGAGACCATATTCGGTATCCCTTAACTCCAGTTCCATAACCTACAAAAACACCCTTCTTCGCTCTTGGCTCTAACTTGCCTTCACTAACATGGTAGTAAACATTACAGCCAAAAACCTTTAATAAAGAATAATCTGCAGGCTTACCAGACCATACCTCGTATGGTGTTTTACAGTCAATACCTGTATGAGGCCCACGGATGATCAGATAGCACGTCAGATTTATCGCTTACGCCCAAAATCTTCTAGCTAACCCAAAGATTTGAGAGCATGCATCTTGCCCTCTCCGAAGAAAGTTCGGTTCATACGCTCGCAACACCATTCGTTGAGGTGTGTGTGCGATAGTATGATGTCGAACAATCCCTTGATTTTTTGCGAATTCATCAAATTCATAATTACAGAACTCAAGACCGTTACGATTGAAATCTCTTGACCTTCTTTCTTTCCCCGTTTGATTTTCCACTAGAACCTTCCATCGCCCGAAATTTTTGAAGGCTTCATTTTTGTGCTTCATCATGAAAATCCAAGTCATTCTTGAAAAATCATCAATAATTGACAAAAATACCGCTACCTCCAACTGATTCAACTCGAGAAGGACCCCAGCGATCGGCGTGGATATAATCAAGTGTACCCTTGGTACTGATGGACTCCCTTTGGAAACTTGCTACGGTGTTGTTTCCCAAATACACAGTGTTCACAAAACTCCAAGTTCGCACTTTGTGTCCACATAGAAGATCTTTCTTGACATGTAATCTGCATACCCCTTTCACTCATGTGACCAAGTCTCATGTGCCATAACTTAGTCATGTCCTCTTTCGAACTACGGTAGATGCCCGCAAGAAGAAACCCTCGCCAACGTTGAACTCCGCGGAAAATCTGACATTCCACGTTTTGTACCTTTCGTAACTACTTTTGAATCCTTGCAAATATACATGACTCCACCTTCACCTCTGAAACTGAAACCCTTGGTGTCGAGGGTACTGAGAGATATTAAGCTCTTTGTCATTGATGGAACATGCCTGACATCATTCAAAATGTAGAATAACCCGTCGTGCGTTCGTATCTTGATTGAGCCAATCCCAACTACCTTGTAGACTGCACGGTTTGCCATTGACACATTGCCACCATCAATCTGCTCATATGTTGAAAACCACTCTCTGTTCGGACACATGTGATACGAAGCACCTGAATCGAGGACCCACACACCTTTAGAGGAGGTGTGATCATTTGCAGCTAGGGCCAGATCTTCTTCTAAGCTGCCATCAACCACTGCTACGGCTGCTGCACCTTCCCTTTTATTAGGTTGGTAGCTGTTACTGCCAGGACAGTCACGCTTCCAATGTCCCTTCTTCTTGCAATAAGCACAAGTATCGTTTGCCCTGGAATTATACTTCTTCGAGCCTTTAGAATTTGGGGCAAATTCCTTTGGCTTTTTCTTTCCAGGCTTTTGAGCCTTGTTCCTGTTGCAAAGCACTGCAGACGATCCACTTTACATTGTGTACCAACGACCGTGGCGCGTCCTCTCTAGTAAGTAGAGCATTCTTTACTTCATCTAAAGACGTGTGTATCCTTGCGGATATAAAGCGAGTCTACGAAAAACTCATACGATAAGCGGCAAGCGACACCAACAGAATTAAAGCGGCATCTTCATCATCAATCTTAATTTCGATATTACGCAGATCCATTAATATCGTATTTAGTTTATCAAGATGATCTTTCAGAAGTGTACCTTCGGACATACGGAGGCTGAATAACCGTTGCTTCAAAAACAACTTCTTGGTCAAAGATTTTGTCATATACAGACTCTCGAGCTTCAACCACAAACCGTGATTTTTAACTTGATCTGCGACTTCAATGATGACATCGTCGGCAAGACAAAGCATGATAGTTGAATGCGCCTTTTCTTCTAGACTCATCAACTCCTCATCTTCGCCCGATTCGCATCCTTCCACTTGGCGGTAAGAGGCTTCCCCTGCAGACCTGTTGCTTCAATAGGGCACGCATCTTAATCGCCATAGACCAAATCGCTCCCTCCGAAGAAACTTCTCGACTTTCACGTTAATGCGGACATCTCCGAAATCGATTATTGATAAATAACAAAGTGCGGAAAATCGAACCCTAGGCTCACGATGCGCATTGTTATAAACGGAAATCAACAATCAATAACGAAGACAAAGAAATCGTAAAAGAGGAAGAGAAGCAGAAATTACACAAGGATTTACGTGGTTCACCACGTTGTGTTGGCTAGTCCACGGGCAAAGAGGGAGAAAGAGTTTTATTCAGAGAGGCGAATTACAGAGGTAAAATGTCATGAAAACGGCTAGGGTTTTAATTCGAGCTTATATATGCGCTCTAATTAAAACCTAATTACATAATGCTAATTTACGTTTTCGCAGCGAGACCCCCGACTACTAATCGTGGGGCATTAGTGCGTTCAAGGCATAATGCAACAAATAATAAATAAAGAATGAACAAGTTTGATTACTTAACCCAAACTTTATTAACTGAGTTGAGTTATGATTTTATAATTTTTGTTGGGTGATTAATTTTAGACTCGTTCAACCCAACTCAAACTTAGCTAAAAATAATATTATATATGTGTATAAGATTAATTAATAAGATAGATTTTTTTAAGTACATCATCATGCATTTATTATTTTTATTTTACATATTTAGGGGTTGTAAATTGATTCAAAGAGAGTAAATAGAGACAAACACAATTGTCGAGAACCTAATCCAGCCGAATTAGAAAAAATATAAGAGTTGAGTTGAGTTGAGTTGTTCTAATATATAAAGTTGGATGAATTGGAGAATTGACTAACCCAAAAATTCATATTTGGTCCAAAAATTTCTCAAATGCAACCCAACTAGCGATATGTACATCCCAACATACTCAATTTGTATAGGTTTAAGAATATTTTATCATCACTTTTATATTTGCCTTCTCTATGGATTACCTAACATGGGGACATCGATCATATAATTACTAAAATTTAAAGACCTTTTTTTAAGACCCAACAACTTCACTAAAACCAGATAAATTATCTTACAATACTTCTCTTATGGAATGGAAACTAAGTCGAGGCCTAACAATCCCCAACCTCATCAATGAACCTAAACAGCAATCCAAAAAGAGACCAACCCAATATAGAGCAACAATCGAACATAGAGGTAGTACAAGAAGTAGGGGCATCAAGAAATTGGATTGTACTACTTTTTAGACATCTCAAGCTTTGGACCCGATAGCCAATTATCAACGATAAACGTGCTGAAATTTGAAAAATTTAGGAGAGTAATCTTGTTGAATAAACTTTAAATGTAATTTTTTTTTCAATGTATTTAGAATATGGTTAATTGGAGCTATAATTAAAGAATTAGTGACTCTTTAATTATGGAGCTAATTAAGAAATCAATGGATCTTTAATTTAGGAATTAGTGGGGAAATGTTTTTTTTGTAAATGAAAAGCCAAAAATGGAAAAGCCTTAGAAATCAAGTATTGTAATAGGGCTATAAATAGGATGCTCATTTCATTGTGAAAAGTAGAGCAAGAGCAATAGCAAGAGTAAGCAAGAGCTAGCAAGAAGAAAGATATTGAGAAAGAGAAACAGAAATAGAGAAAAGTGTTTATAGAGAATTTAAGAGTGCCTTATCTCTCAAGTAATAAAGTAAAAGTTAAGCGATCGTTTTATTTGTGTTTTATTTGCCTTTTGAGATCTACAAATTGGTATTAGAGTCAATGGAAAACATGACAGGTCAAATGCCGCTACCACATTTGACGAAGGTGAATTACGAGAATTGGTGAATCCAGATGAAAGCTCTTATCGGTTCTCATAATGCATGAAAACTGGTTGGAGGAGGTTTTGAAGAACCAGTCGAAACTACGGGTTACGAAAAATCAAACAAAAGCGTTGAAAGAGACGAGTTTGAAGGATAAAAAATAGCATTATACATGCTGTTTTGAGTTGTTGACAAATCCGGTTTTGAGAAAATTGCGAATGCAACTACTTCAAAAGAAGCATGGGTCATTTTAGAGAAAGTGTTCAAAGAAGCTGATCAAGTCAAGTAAGTGTGTCTCCAGACTCTTTGTGGCGAGTTAGACAACATAAAGATGAAGGAGTCAAAAAGTTTATCTGACTACATCACGCATGTACAGATGGCGATGCACCAAGTCAATCGCAACGTAGAAAAGCTTACTGATGCGTGAATTATGGAAAAGATCTTGAAATCGTTGTCCAACAATTTAAAGAATGTAGTGTGCGTACTAGAACAGTCAAAAGACCTTATGACGGTCATTGTTGACGAGCCCGCCAATTCTCTCGAAGCACACGAGCAATGCAAGAACAAGAAGAAAGAGGAAACGTTGAAGCAAATACTTCAAACCAAGGTGTTAATCAAAGACGAAAAGGTGAGTATTATGAAAATCTTTAGGATAAAGGCTGTGGTTGTGGAGGTCGAGGATATGGTCAAGGTGGTCAAGGTGACAATCATGAAGTAAAGAGACAGTCGAGCCAAACAAATTGGCGTGCAAGAGAATGCAGGTGAGGAAGAGGTGGCCGATCGAATTATTCCAACATCAAGTGCTACAAATGTTACAAGTATGGTCACTATGCAAGTGATTGCTACTCCGAAAAATGTTATATTTGCGAAAAAGTAGGATATTTTGTGAAGGATTGCAGTGTAGATAAAATGGTTGAAGAAACAACTAACTTAACATTAGAAGAAGAAGCGAATGGAGGTCTTCTATTGTTGGCAAAAAATGACGACAATGCCAACAATGATAGTTTGTGGTATCTCGACTTAGGTGCAAGCAACCACATGTGTGGTCACAAGTACTTGTTCAAAGAGTTGCAAAAAATTGAAGATGGTCATGTATTTTTTGGCGATGCGTCAAAGGTGAAAGTCATAGGAAAATGTACAATTTCTTACTTGCAAAAGGATGTCTAAATAGGGACGATCCAAGATGTCTATTATGTACCAGATCTCAAAATAAATATTTTGAGTTTGGAGCAACTCACAGAGAAGAGTTACTCGATATTTTTGAAAGACCGACCGTTACACTTGAAGGATAAGATAGAGCGCACTACTACAATTTCAGCTTTTTATGACATTTTTTAATTGTCATAATTAACTTATTATGATAATTATCTCCAAAATATGCTATGTCATGATATCCCCTATCATGGTAAGTCTTTTATGACATATAATAACAATGTCATAAAATATAACTTATGACAATTATAAAACTGTCATAAATATTTTTTTATGACAACTAAAAATTGTCATGAACCATGAGAAATAAGGTTTAAGATATCTTTTTATGACTTTTAATAATTGTCATAAATTATGTTATTTTTGTAATTTTAACTTTTATTCCTATGACAGTTTTAAAATGTCATAAAGTAGAATTATTTTTCCAAATAAAATTAAATCGTAAACTGTCATAAATTCACATTTCATGACAATTATAATAGTCATGGTTTCTATTTCTTGATAGTTTAAAATTGACATAGAAAAGATAACATGACATTTTTTAAATTGAATATATTCTATTTATTTATTCATAAATTTATTTTATATTAATTATATTTAAGCCTATCAATTAAAAAATGACAATATTTAAATTTGTAAATAATCATGCATTTGTAAGATAATATCATATATCAAGCTTACTTCATTGATCACCGTTCAAATAAAGTCTTATACAAAGTAACTAATATATAAATTTTGTAAATTACAATTAATAATTCATAAACGAAAGAAAAAACAATACTTTGAAAACTTGTAGATAAATGTGTAGACACAAACGATCATCTCGAACAAAATACCTACAAAATGTAATAGTAAGACTTTGAATTAGAAATCACAGTTGTTCATCCAATATGTTTTCTAATCATATTGAAAACACTCATTATAGTTTCCAATAAAAACAACTTAGTCAAAATTTGAATCATAAACGCACCAAAACAACATCATCATTATTAAATCTTTGAATTATAAGTTGCAATGGAGAATAACAATATTTCTATAATAATAACTCGTTTTTTTTTCCAAAAACTAAACTTCTACGAAGTTCTTTAATCTCTAACAAGTAGATGAAACATAAATAGGGGCAAGAAAAATTACTTGAGTTAAATTTCTCAATAGCAGTTTGAGCTCCATCTACAAAACCAACAAAAATCGTAATCCCTAAAAGAATGGTTCTAAAAAGGATGAATTAATAATTTGTACCTGTACAGAAACTGAAACTTGGCCAGGTGTCGATACTCTTTGTTCCTCTTCCTCTTTACTTCCTTATTCGTATGATTCTTCTAACCTAGAGATGAGAACCGAAAATTGAAATGTCATTAGTGTTGCCTTTGAAAAAATAAAGAAAAAAATGTGTATACAAAATGAAATTATTGTCTTCACATAATAATAGGGAGATGAGAAAGTTTGATATCCATGAGATTTAATACATGTCAAGACACAAACATCCAAGTATATAACCATGTATATATATATATATATTTTTTTAATTCAATAACAATTGGGAGTGGGGGGATTTGAACCCACATCTCTTGGTCATATATAATATTACTCAAACTTTGATCCTTTCGTCAAGTATATACACTATATCCATATTTGATTTAACAAATGCTTTCAATTGATAAAGAGTGGCAAGATAATAGAATACCCAATAAGAGATGCCGTAAAGAAAATTGCTCCACAACATCCAACTTTTAGCCTGTTCTTCTAATTTAAGGATCAAGAATTCTTACAAATGTAGACAAGTATAAAACTTGGAACTAGTTTCCATTTTACCGTATTTTTTCACTTACCTCTTTATATATAAAATGCTTAAAAGAGTCTTACAGTTTACATAATCATTTGTACAATCATATATGATATAAAGTTGGTGATGAGTTAACTTACATTATTACAATGAAGAAGTGAGTGGCACTAAGGTTTGTGAGTGCAGGAGAGATGAGAAAAACAGTAAAGTAGAATCTTTTGATTCAGTCCATAACAATTTCCTCGGACAAACAATTTTTAAGGGGATAATTAAATTGATCCTTACCATCCACCAAGGTAAGTATAAGGTCATATTCCAAAGTAGAGCCATTCACATAAATACGAAAATAATACACTGAGGAAACAACAATATTTTAATTAAGAGAACAATAAAAGCAATTTGCTAACTTACCTACAAATGCATCACTAACTCTAAAACATAATAATAGGACATACTCCTATCAACACAACACAAAAATAAAGAATGAAGTTGCATAAATAAGAAAAGTGGCTACAACAGTAAAATGTTCAAGAAAGATGCTATACATAATAGATAATTTGAGTAAAAATAAGCTTAAATTTCAAAAAATAAAAACAAAATGGTTATCAAACGAAGCCTTAATATTTGGTAAATTTAAATTTAGTAAAGTTAAAATAGTCTTTCCAACTTACCACAAACTAGTAGCTTTCAACACCTTAAAGTTTCTTTAATGGTCCCCAACATGGAAACTTAGTATCAGCAACAAATGAGCGACTCTAAAGCATAAAAATAGGAGTTCGAGAAAAAGCAAAGTAGTCAAGAAAGTATGTAAATCCTAACCAAATACCATAAACCAAAAATGTCTACCTTTACTTATGTAGGCTTGAGAAAGCTTGCTATATGAATGATTTAAAGAATGGTGGCAAAAAAATTATAAGCAATATGTAAGATTAGATGCAAATAAAATAATACACTAAAAAAAAGAAGAGAATGTACCTGTTGTTCAACCAAAATGAGATAGATCTTGATGTTTCTAAATTCTTTTTGTTGGACTTTGGTTTCGCATACTAGAGAGCCCATAATTAAGAATAAAAATAATGAAATGACCTAATAATTTATAAGAAAAAGAGGAAAGACGAGACTAAGGACTTTCAAATATAAGTAAGTAATTGTTTTAGATAATTGTTATAGGAAGATAATAAAATTATGGATTCAGTAACTCACCTCTAGAAAATGAATCAAGAACCTGCACAAATGGTGGAAGCAGCCAAGACCTAGATAAGAAAAATATCTCAATTAGTTATAAGAAACCCAGAATTACTTCGTAATGACAGTAAAAAAATCTTTCATAAGCCCAATATAAAATACTTTAGGAATTAGTAGTCCAGTTTAGAATTTTATAAGTGTAACTCCCCGTTATTCGAGAGTGCTTGATTTCTTTTTTTACCTAAACTTTCTTTTCTCATGGAAAGGCAAACATCTTGCTTTATTGCTAAGTATTTAAGTAATTTATAGCCAAAAGACTATACAACTATGAGTCTCAAGCTATTTATAATCATTCTGCAACTAACCTATATACAAAGTCTAAAATTCAAAGATTATATATAATTTCCTATATACAAAAATTCCAGACGAGCATTCCTTAGAAGCTCCTTAGCCTACCCATCACTCCTACGCACAACAACGTTGATCTCCAAAAGCCGCCTAGACATCAAACATAAAGCAACACAACCAACAAAATCCATTATAACAATTACGAAATGTACTACCCATTAATTCCAAGTATTTTAAAAATCCATTCCCAACCTGCAGCCATCACACCTTTCATAGACCACCACTTTTGGAGTAAACAAAATTCTACACCCATATTCTAACGTTACACCTCACATTTAAACCAACAATTTCCTTCAGCCACACTATTCACTTAGAACAACTAAGCTCCACTACCATTTATCTTTCCATTCACACATCACTGCAACAATCTATTTAGGCCTCAAAAGAGAATTTTGCAAACAAAGATAAGCAACAATGATACTGTAAGCAGTTTTAAAGAGGTCTCACCTTTGGTTGTATCACCTCCCCCTTGAGTTGGTCTTTGTTCCAACACCCCTAAACCACCTGCACAATAAAGATTCACTCTTTCAATTTCATTCCTATCATTTCAATTCTCATAGTTAGTAATTAAACATTCCAAGCTTCTAGGTGAGACAAAAATTATAAAGAAGCAAAACCCCTCATCTGTGCAAGGTGTGCGCGGTGGGACGTGGGGGCGTGCGTGAGGTCTGCAGCGCGCGACGCAGTAGCAGGCGGCGGCACGGTTGTTGATAAGCGGTGGTGGCGCGAGCAGCAGGGCGAGAGACGAGGTCAGGTGGTGGCGGGGTTAGGGTTAGGTGGAGGAAGAAGAAGAAGAAGAAGAAGAAGGAAGAAGAAGAAGAGAAAGGGAAAAAGAAACAAGGAAATAAAAGAAAAAGAAAAGGGGAAAGTGGGTTTGACATATTAATTTTTTTCTTTTTATTTTCTTTTCATTTATTGTAAAATCCAACTCAAAAACCTATTTCAAAACTCATTCCCTTTCCATTTATTTATTATTCCTTTTAAAAATTGTGAAATTATCTTTTTTTTTAAATTTTATTTTAGATTTTACATTTCATTTTAATAAAAAAATTCACTAACCTAGATAAATAATAAATAAAAATTTAAAATTTACAAAGATTTATGTTCTATGACAATTTTTAAATTGTCATAGTCTAATGAAAATAAATGAGATGATATCTTCTAAATGTAAAAATTTCTACGACAACTATTCAAATGTCATTATAATAGTTTTATGACAATTATCAAAATACCAATAACTGTCATAAAACTTCAATAACTTAAAAATCATATGTTTTTCCGAAAATTGCGTGTTTTTAGACATTCCATGACAGTTTCTAAATTTTTAAAAAATTTTGGATTCAATTAACTGTCATGGAATGTCAAAATTGTAGTAGTGGCGTTTGATCGCTCAAGTCGAGATGGGAAGAAATCAGATGTATAGATTGAATTTGAGAAATGTACAAGAAAAGTGTTTACGAGTCGATGTTGAAGATAAGGCATCGCTTTAAAATCTTTTTTTGCTCACCTACATCATGGTGGACTAAAAGAGTTAGCGAAGAAAGATATGGTGCACGAGCTACTTGACATGGATTATACACTACTACAAAAATCAAGAAAGTTGACGCGCATGGAACGTCAACTGGCTAGTTTAGATGACGCTCTAAAAAACGTCAATGAATCGACTGTCAACTAAAGTCATTATAGTTGACGCTTGTATAAGCGTCATGTAATAATATAATTGACATGTTCGAAATGTCAAGACTAGAAGTGATTGACACAAAAAAAGCGTCATGTAAGGTTTTTTATGACATTTTCCACACGTCAACGAATTATTCAGTTCTAAAACATCAACGATAGTTTCAAAACGTCAAGTAAACATACATTTGTTGACGTTTTTTTATGTCAATAAAAGTTATATTTGACAGTTTTTGTACGTTAACTAATATTTTACAAAACGTCATTGTAAATTAAGGTTGACACGTATTAAACGTCAAGGAATATACCTTTTTTTTTATTTGGTCGAATTTATCAATTTTTTTTTATCTTGTTTAATAACATGTTCATCCTGTCAAATAGTATACTAAATTTCCTGTTCATCTTGTCAAATATAGTTTGAGGGAATTCAAATTTTAAAATACAAAATATTTCAACATGAACATAAACATAATATATATATTTTCAATAATACTATAATCTGAAAGGAAGTTAACATGTTTGAACTTAGAAATGTCGTTCAAAGTTCTCTTCCTAAATGTATACAAAAAAATATATCATATTCCAAAAATATACTCCATCCAAACTATACCCCATCTAAAGTATACCCATTCCAAAAACTAACCAAACTATTTCCAAAACTAATTCTTCCACAAAAAAGAATATGAAGTATATGTTTCTTCAAAAGTTGTAGTCTTCCAAAATATATTCATGAGCTACAAACAAAAGATCATTCAGTATGTTTGTATCCAACTCACATGTAGGGCACTAGAAATTCAGCCCATTCCACATGCACTTCATCCAGCTCATCCTGTGTGTATGTTTCTCTTTTATCAATCTGTCAACATTAATTAAGAGTCAAATAATAACTAATTTATGAAAATCAATATAATAAATTTTCAAACTAAACAATAGAATGAAGAACATACTATTTCGGTGATGTTTGTGCTATTTGTTTTGATGATATCTCTCATATTTCTCATCACATAATAGCCACATTCGGTAGTCCCCTCTTGTAATGGACACTATAATTCCAACAAAAAGAAGAAATAAATGAAGTCATAAATCACATAAAGACATCCCTTTGCTACACAGCCACATAAAGATGTTTCAAGTAGAAAATTTGTATTAAAAAAAGAATGAATCACATGAAAACATTTATTCCCACAGAACAACCAAAATGTAAGGGTATTACTTTCCTTAACAAATTTTGAAGATCATATTTTCACATAATGATCACATAAAGACATCCATCAATCTCTTATTTCCAAAGAATAACCATAAGAAAACAAATAGAAAAGGGACATTACTTGCCTTAACATTTTTCCAAGGATTTTTTCGAGTAGATTTCAAGTTTTTTTGAGCTTGATACATTGTAAGTGCCCTACATGACATCCAGAGAATACACATATGAGCTTACTCTAAATCGTAAGTACTCGGCATTTATTAAATAATAATAAAAAACTCAACTTACATATTTATTATAGCTTTGAGATCATCTTTTGAACTAGTTCGTATTGAATCAAGGTAGTAAACCACATCCTTATATGGATGAATAACAACCAAGGACCAATGACCACTAAATGAAAAACACAACTAATTAGAATACTTCACATTGACTATAATAACAAGCAAAAATGAATTATTTCAACTTCACTAACCCGGGATTATAAGGGGCAATGACTAGTTGATTGTCTTCTGCAATCATGAATCTGGAACAAAGATTGCGGGCTCTAACTTCTTGATTGTATTGACCTACCGATATTAGGGATGGATCTACGAAAATATATTTTGTAGCTATATTTGATTCATTACAATAATTGTGCAAGCTCCTACAAGTAAACACAAACGTCCACCAATATTAGTTTCCATTCTTTGCACATGTGACTAACAAAATCACTTAGTTTAATCAACATAGAAGGTGGATATCCTAACAAAAAGTTAAAAAACAATGGTGGATACAATGTTGTTCAATAACATATATTTATTCATAAACAAGCAGCAAACAATGCCTATGACTTGAATGGAACTTAAAATGGCAAAATAGTCATTTCAATAATATGCTACTTACATATTGTTGTATCGAATAGCTCACACTTGCAAAAAAAAAAAAGATTTATCAAAAGAGTATCGATATTACATCGTTAGGATAAAGAAGAATAACTTTATATTTATCATAAAAAATATCATTGAAGTAATATATAAAAAATGGAGTACCAAAGGGATCAACATAAAGGAATTGCATGTTACTCCACCATTGTCTAATAACACATTCATTTATGAACAAGAAGAAGCTAAAGCATACAACTTGGATGAAAACTAAATGGTAGATTTATCACTACCTTTGATTTCTATGATATTCTTCTTATATATTGGTCAAGATTTATTGAGTACGTACGTACCTATAAAAAAAAAAAAAAAATAAAAAAGAGTGTTGATATTGCATTTCCGAATAAACAAGAGTAATTTTATCTACTTTATTTTCATCATAATCAATATCATAACAATAATGGATCGTTTAAGGTACACACGAAAAGTTAAGATGAGATATAGTCTTCCAATGTCAAACTTTATAATAAGAAATTTGTTATACGGTTGTCATACCTTATATCATTGAAAGATTAATTTATGAAGAAAAAAAAAATGAATGGAGAGTGATATTTTGGGTTCAACATAGAAACATCTTTCACTATAGTCGTTAACTATTTCTTATTGATGCTTAATAATTAAAAAAAAAAACTTCGACTAGAAAAACCACAAACAAAAATTCAATCACACTCTTCAAAGCTTGATGATTCAACTAATTTCTAATAGAAGATCTATCCCCGTAGTTATAAACATACTCTTCCAAGAGTTTGAAGAGCAACTATCAAAAGATTTGAAACTATGATATGTTGACTCTTAGATTATAATCCACAAATTCAAAACTTCATTGAGATAACAAAACTAAAATACTAATCAAATGAACACAATATCATTTAGGGGGAAATGTCAATTAACCAAAAAAAAAAAAACATCAAAGTTAATTCTTTGAAATCATCAACAAAAAAAGGACACAACTTCATGAACAACGACCACAACCAGCTTGAAGAAAATTTTCTGTTTGACAACACAACCATGAAAAACATCAAATTCTAAACTACTCAGCATTGAATGGAAAGATAGACTACCTTGTTCGAGTTTCCTTTCAATACATTTCTTTTTTTTGAATACCAGATGAGTTTAATATTTCTTTTGAGAAGTCTTTCCACAACTCCAATTCCACCCATTAAAAGCGATACTCTAAATTCGCTATAAAATTAGCCAACAAAAAGATAGAACATTCAAGCACTACCCAAACCATTCTCCATTTTTACTTCAAAAATCAACCCATAGATAAGATGAAACTGAATTCAAAACTAACTCCCAAACGATTCATTTGGGCTTGTTGCTTGAACACAAGAATTACAAAGAAGACAAGAAAGGAAAATAAACGACCAGGAAGAATTAATTGAAAATGAGAGAACTCTTAGCAAAAATGGATGAAGAAAACTCACAGCCAAGCTTTTACCAAAGTTTGAAAATCGAGAACGACATCTTTCTTTTGCTACTTAGCCAGAACTGCTTGAACTCACCTTCTACCACTGAGAATAACACCTTGCAGCCCTAAATCGATCGAACCAAGTCGTGATACTAAGGATTCACTCGTGAGCCTCATAAGGACGACGAGATTTGAAACGAACGCTTGATGCTGGAGATGGAGATACAATTGGAGCTGGAGGAAAAGTATGAAGAAGAAGAGGAGGATGAATTTTAGTCCATTGAAAAGAAAATCAAAGAGAAAGAACAACAAGTGACGCTTGAATTTTGCGCGAAGAAGAGAAGAAAACCTATGCGACGATTTGGCCAAAGTTGGATGAATTCGTGAATTGGGGAAGAAAGTCGCGGCTAGGGCTACACTTTTGTTTTCTCTTTCTTTTAAAACACTTAAAAGAGTTTTTTTTTTAATTTATTTTAAATTACTGTTAGTTGACGTTTTGTGTATGTCAACAAAAATATTATTAAAGATAACGCGCATAAAGCATCAACTAAAACCTAGCGAAAAACTGAAGGAAAAAAATCGCGTCTTTTTACCTTTATTGACGCTCTTTATATTTGAAGTATGCTTACTTGACGTTTTTTCTAAAAACCGTCAAGTATTTAAAATAATCAAGCGTCAACTATACCTTTTTTCGTAGTAGTGATAAAAGGAAAGTTTTATGAAGAATGCGTGATCTATAAGCAAGCAAGAACCTCGTTTTAGAAGAAAGCGAAATATCGAGCAAAGTAACTGCTCAAGATGATTCATACCGACATATGTGGACCAATTATCCTTAGATCATTCAGAGTAAAAAATGAGGCTTATAAGATAATTGAAACAACCGCTAAGAATCACACCCCTATGGATTTCTTCAATGGAGCATTAGTTTACTGTTTTTTTCTTCTTTATTCTAGTTGGACTTGTTGATGTACCTCCAACTTGAGAGGGGAATATTAAAATATTAAGTTTAGATTTGGTTGTGTAACACCCTAGAAATATTTTAAATTATATTTGAGTGTTTTTATTAAAAATCTATTTAATCTTGAAATTTATAGATTTAAATACAAATAGTATTTTGTTATCACACTTTATCCTATTTAATGTTTAAAAGAATTAACTTGTTGCCTTGTTAATTAAACCTTTGTTTCAAATAATCTAAATGACTATTTTTAGTGGGCATTATTTTTACTTTAAAAGCTTAGGGTTAAAATGGGAAAAAGAGTCTTATATAAAAAATAAATTAAAAAGATTGTTTTGGTCTCTTTCTTCTCACACAACACCCAAATACCCTCCCTCTCTTCAAGCGTATCAACTGCTCCCTTCTCAGCCTCCTCTAGCTCTCTAGTGCCATGTGACATCCCTTCAACCCTTGGATCATCTTTCATCTAAGCCGCACATCGCTGCTGCCTCTCTTCCGTCGACACACGATGACATCCTGGCCTTCAGCAAATCTACTTCTCTTTCTCTACTTGTTCTCTTTTTTTTTTTTCCGTCTAGTGACACGCATTTTTCGGCAAGTGCATTTTTCCAGCGTCGTCTTCTCCAATGCATAGCTCCGACTAGTGTTCAACACCATCCCCTCCGCCGTTGGTTTCTCTCTCCAACCATATCGGCCATCGCGTTCACTCGCCGTTGCAAGCCAAATTAAGTCTCGGTCGTCCCTCCTCCGACGAGTATTTTGGAGCGAGTTTCTTCATGTTTCGGTTGGTTTCTCACTCTAAACTTGTTGGGTGAGACGTTTTCCCCCTTTAAGTCTGATTTCAAGCTTCGTCCAGCCTCTAATGGAATATTTCTGCGAGTTTGCTTAAAAACCCTCTTAGATTTCTTTCTTTCTTCGTAGTTTCTAGGAGCTAAAGGAGTCCGTTTGCAAATCCAGGACCGGTTCCATGACTAGGAGAATAAGACGAAGAAAAAGAGGTGAGCTTTTTTTGGTTCCGTGGTAACGAGCCGCCACTGTTGCCATTTTCCAGCATTGCGTTGCCAGCTTAATTCTTTTACCCTGTTCGCGTGGTGAGCTTCATTTTGGCTAGTTCGACTTCGTTTGCTCGTATCGTTGAATTTTACTCTTGTTTCTATGTTTAGGTGCTCATTGGTTTCATCATTTCGGCCCTTTGTTTAGCTTGTGGGTTCTTGTGGTGTCTCGATTTAGTTTTCAGGGAGGTAAGAAGCTTCATCATGATCTGGGTTGGTGGCTTAAAGCATGTGAATAGAAGCATGTTAGGGTTTACGAGGATTGAATGTTGGGTGGCTCGTTTCATGCATGTGTTGGTGTTGTGATTTACTGTTTGAACTTATTATTACTCGTGGTAGCATGGAATCGTGTGTAGCTTGTAACTGTTAAGTTCCTGGTTGTTGTGTTCTTGTGATCGTATGATTATTTCTCGATTTGTATCTTTTTTGCTCGTATACGTGAAAAACTGTTTATCTGTTTAAATTTCTGTTTGGACTGGATTGCCTTGAGTTTATGTATGTTCTATGTTGTCGGTTCCATCCATGTTTGACTGTATACGTGCTGCCATGATTATATGCTCGGTTTTCTCTGATTTACTACCTAAGGGTTTGTTCGTATATTGCTATATTTGGCATTAGAATAACTAGGGTCGGTCATCGTATTGACCACCTAGAGGGGTAGCTATGCTATCTGTTCCCTATTTTATATTCAAGAAGGCCTCCTCCATCTTCTGTTGAGCCTATTCACTAATGTACTTGGCTTTGAACTTGTAACTAAAGAACTCCCAGGTGGCTGGTGGAGACCTAGGTGGCTGGTGGAGACCCTGCTGGTCTGCCCCTATCGGTGGACTCCCACCACCAAATTGTTGTGTCAGCCAGCACATGGGCTGCATATCTCGGCCTCTTCACATCAGGACATCCCACTACTCGAAAAATATACTCTATCTTGGCCAACCACTTTACCGTTAGTAACGGATTCTCAAAAGCATCAAACTCGGTAGGCTTTCACTTGGTAAAGTTCTTGAGCCACTTGGTGTACTCGATGGCTCCATCAGTGTCATTTGTCTCATCAACAAGATCCTGCTGATCCTACCCTCCATGAGGGATCACCAGGGCTATTGGGGCTGTTGGGGGTGCCTGCTGAATCGGCTTTATCAGTTGGGCTATCTTTGCCCAAAGATCCTTTCTCTACGCTGCAAGCTGCAACTGAGTCTCATCTCTATGTCCAGCCATTAGGCCCATTATCATATCACGCATAAGTGAAGAAAACTTCGCATTTGGAGCTGCCTTCACCCCTTCTATAGGCAAGTTAACAACCAGGGCCAAAGGTGGCCTGCGGGTCGGGTCAACCCTGGACGTTGTCTCATCAATCTCTCTGTCAGAAGTACCTGACGTCCCTGATCCACTACGTGTAACCGGCATACTGGCGATCTACACAGAAATCACAAAGAGTTAGTCCACCCTCGGACTCTCACTGCCAACAACGGGTAACACATGTATACTAGATGCAGTAATGTAATAAAAACGCTTAAACAAAGAACTTTGACAAACCTGACGGCTATTGGAGTGCTGATGATCATGGGGACAAACAACCTACAAAGCAGGTTAGTCTACAAAATCTATGACTTTGTGCTATGATACCAACTATAAGAACCTGACCCAAAATGGTCCTAGTCTAGGTTCTCACTCAGCATGCATGCATTAAAAGATAATAAAAACATTTCAACATTTATAACTTGCATAAATAAACATTCAATCTCACGGAACCTATTTTGAAACATTTAAAACATTCCTTGTTCAAATCATTAAAAGCAACCCTGGCTAGAGCATAATTTAAAATATCTAGAAACAAAATATAAAACACAACAACATTAGGTTCCATATGTAAATCCTACGGACTCCATTCCGACTACATGCTGAATCAAAATAATAGAAGACATAAACAAAAGACAGAGTGCCTACAGCTCCTATGATCATGCAACTCCCTCCGCTAGCCGTCCCAGTGAGTACAAAGGCACGCCGTAAGAATCCCCAACCAGGATAGAGTACTAAACATCAAATCATCTAGCATCCTAGTATACATGCAAACAACTACCAACATAGACCTTTGCTCATGAGCTAGCGATACAAATCTAGAATCCTCGAAAGTCTCCTACTCTCAGCCTAACGATTGGCTCTCAAAACCAATCCCAAAATACATCCTCGAGGGTCTTTCTCCCTCGGCCAAATGACCAACTCAAAAGTTGATCCCAACTAGATGTCCTCAAAGGCCTCTTACCCTCAGCCAGAGAATAGTCGGTGTCTGGCTCTAAACTGGGTCGGAAGTGGTGTACTAACGACATTAGCCCGGGCGAGCTCTCATCCTGGTGCCTAATTCGTGTGGGACCTATACAAACTACACCGGTCTAGGTATACATGACTAAAGACTCGGAACAACATCACTGATCTACAGTAGTGCAAGGTCTACGACACTCATCTTTAGCAACCTAAACTGCCAATTTCTTGAAGCTAAGAACCATTCCGGACAGATTTGCTCCCATGATGGGCTCCGCTCTAGAAGGCTACAGACTAAGATTATGCCGGTGTGGTGAGCTAGACCACGCCCGACTGTCGGGGGTGGGAACAAGTCTTCATTGATCCGGACCTATGGGGATAAGGTACGTTCTGTTCGCTCTCAGCCTCTTTATGATGACAACTTAACAAGTTCTATCTATGGATACGCATCTCGTACCTAACAGATTAAACATGCTCAATACATAACAACCTAGTAGGATATTAACAGCTCAAACATAAACATCGGGATGCATGTCGTAAGAACAACCTAGCATGGTACTAACATGTCAACGTGAAACATACATGCTAACTGGAAACAGAACGAGATAACAAAACCTATCCACTAAACATGCTTGCAAAAATCATACATATCAACCTATCTACTAAGCATACTCGCAATCAGTAAACAAGTAAACAAAGATGCAATCAATGACGTAACGCAGGGCCCACACAACCCCGATAAGAAATACTTACCTGTAACAAGCAAAAAACAAATTAACATAACTATGCTCCTTGAGCTGTAGACTAATAACCTGAACAGTTAAGACGAGTAATTAATAACTAAGCATGCTAAACAAACTAAACTGAAAACTGGAAACACAAGGGTTAGGGTTTACCGAAAACCGAGCAACTAGCTAGGGTTCTCGGTAAGGCAGGACAAAGAAGGCTCACGGTAACAGCAAGGCTCGACTAGGGTAAGTTCTCGGCCAAGTGGGTCTTGGCTAGGGAAGGCGATGCAAGGGATAGCTCTCGGCTAGGTCAACAGAGTGTGCGGACGAAAAGGCGCTACGGTGTAGCTGACACAGGTGAGGCTGCTCGGTCGCAGTGGCTTGACGCGGCCGATGCGTGAGATGGGACGTAGCAAGGCGATGCGGCTTGCAGACGGGTGAGGCTCGCTAGGTTGGTGCGGTTAGGCAACGCTTGACTGTTCGATGTTGAGGCTAGGGCGAACGGTGTTCGTGAAGATCTTGGTTGGCTAGGCAGATCGATGGTGATGAAACGACTCTTGGTGAAGAGGTGCGTGCGATCTCGGGTGGGAAATAATTTTACGGTCGGCAATGGAGAGAAACGGCTAGGGTTTGCGATTGAGAGATGGAGAGAAAGGGAGAAAGAACGATCGTGAAAAGGGAGAAGATTTTTGCGTTAGGAATTCTGTACAAAAACTCAACTTTCTTTTTAATTAAAACCAAAAGTTACATATCAAGGTCAACCAGCCTTCGAGTCCCAACGAAGGCAGCTTTTTCCCCTTTTTCACTTCTTTTAAAAATATAACTCCAAATCCCTAACCCACCGGCTTCGAGTCCTAGCGAAGGAAACTTAAAACCATAGTCTTCCTTTATTAAGCAAAAACTTCAAACCTCATGAATTATAACTCTAACCCTGGAATCTGAAACCGTAGAAGTAAACCGAACTCAGCAAAAGATAGAAACAACCCTAACTGCCAAACCGAACAATCGAATAAATAACCGAATGTACCTAGAGAACCGGAATAGAAAATTGGGTCGTTACTGTTCTTTCCTAACAATGGTTAGTTGATTGCTCGACATTTATTCATATCTTGCTCACGGCTTGCACGCCGTTGTTTGACATTCTTTGGTCGTGACCAGCTTGGTGGCCGAACACGCATGTGCGAGGCACTTAGCTTCAATTGTCGTACTTTCTAACTTGCTTTGATTTACATGCTTAACCCATGGTGGGGCTCCTTGCTGTGTATATTTTGATATACTCACCCTTTACCATTTTCAGGTACTGACCCATTCCGAGGTAGCTAGGCTGGGAGCTTGATCGATTATGGACACGGAGTCATTATTCCTGTTTCCGCATTGTTTTACTTACAATTGAACTTTTAATTCAACTCTGCTAAACCATATTGCACCTACAACACCCCATTAGAGTATTTTATGAAGTCGGATCAAAATTATTGTATATATATTTTTTTGACATTATAACAATTGGGAAGGGGAAACTTGAACCCAAGACCTTTGGTCATTGGGCATACACTAGTACCGCTGAGCAACTGCTCATATTGGCTTAGAATTATTATATTTAGTATTTAGTTGTTATGATATTTAGGTTAGTTAGATTTATAGTTTCTTTACTGTGTATAAATGTGTTCTACAGAGAAATAAAATTGTCGAGTTTTCACTCTTCTAAATTAAATAGTTATAATAGACCAGGTAGTTGTATCATGAAAATAGTCGAAATGAATGTAAGTAAGTCCAAACATATAAAGATACCAAAAAAATTGTTGAATAGAAAATTATTCGAAGATTATTTGAAAATTATTGGACTACATCCATCGGCGTGTATGAGTTTCGTTATCGTCCATACTACCAGAGTTTATGATTTCTGTCCCAAGTGAAACTTCTCCCACCAGGACATTGGGTAAGTCTACATGATATCGTTATGTAATTGTTAATTGCCGGAATAATTATGAGTCGATTTGAATGGGATCGGGAATTTTGGTGAAGACATTTGGGCTTGGGAAAAGGTAAAAATAAATAGGGAATTAAATAGCGCATCGAGTGAGATTCGAGCAAAGGACATGTCGCGTGCTAGGCAGAGGGCGCTGCCAATCGAGCCACTGAGCGCTCTTGTGCTTCTAAACGCGCGATCTTGTATATAAGCCGATTTGTGCTGAGTGTTGGTATAAAGGCAGAGCTCGCCCGAAGCTTCCCCATTTCTCCTTTCTTCTTCGCGAATTTTCCTCCGACCGACAGCGATTCTCCTTCGCGTTTTCTCCCCCTCCAGCTCCAATTCGACCGAGTTCCTTCCTCAAATCCGAAGCCAAATCTCGAGCAGCTGGTGAGTTTCTTCTTCTCTTCTTCTCCTTCGCATTTCCGTCGACCCATTCCCCTGTTTTTCGAATTCCATTTTCCGGTCGTGTTGAAGTGATTTGTTGGGTGGGTTTTGTGCAGCTGGAGTAGAGGAGTTCGACCAACCATAAATCGCTCGTCGAATCCTCCCCTATCGGCCGAATTCGAGCTTCCTTTCCATCGCAAGTCGCGTGCTCTGTCGCATTGCGCGTGACCACCGCGAAGCCACGCCAGCGATCGGCCGTGCTCGCGCGCGCGCCTCGCCAGCTCCGTGTCACGCAGCGCGCGCCGCATCGCCCGCATCCGTCCGGGCCCCAAAGACGCCCATTTTCGCGCCGTCGCGCCAGCCAACCACATTCTTTGCCCGTTCGTCTGCAATCGGCTCGTTAAATGCGTTTCGTCGCGCCTCGTGAGTTGCTCCCGAGCTGAGCCTCGTTTATTTTATTATATTTAGGCCTATTGTGTGATTTTTGTTGTGATTGATAGGTTCTCGATAGCTAGTTCGGGTTCGTTCGCCGCTTAGGTTTTCGTGTCAAACGTCTCCGACCAAGGTAAGGATTTCTTACCGAAGTTGTGTGGACCCTGCGATATATTATGCGATTGCTGATTGATTGCTTGTTTGTGTTTATTGACATGTATAGCTAGGTACTCAATTCTGAATTCCTGATTAGCATGTTTTTCCTGACTAATTCTCATGTTAATCCAAGCTAGGTTGTTCCTTTCTAGCATGCTCGTATCTGTTCCTTGCTTCGTAGTATCATGCTAGGCTCGTTATATTCTTAGTGAGCACGTATTGGATTTTATGGAATTGTTTGCTGTTTGCTAGGGCAGGTTAGAGTTGCAGTTAGATAGCATCATCCGGGCCTGATGCATAAAGTACCTTGCATCCATGGTAGGGACGTCGAGACAGTGCTCCGTCCCTGGACCCCGTGAGAGAATTAGCTAACCCTACCGGTAGGCCCTGCAATCTTGGATGAGGGTGGCAGACTGTTAAATGCCCCAACCGTCGGGATGATGACTTGGCATTGCCTCGTCCCCCGCGATCGGCACGTCCTCGGCGTGTTCGGCCGTAGCCCACGATTGCCACCTGTTAAGGCAAGGACGGCTTCCTGGTGTAAGCCTACCACGACCGTTCCTTGGCCCCAGGTGCGGTGGTTCAGGCTGACATAGTTTACGTGTCCAGGTCTCACACCCCTATGTCAGTGACACCGATCCAGAGATTTAGTTAGGCGTGGTGACTGGACATGGGCAGCTTGCCTCTAGACCCGGCACCCCCCATAGTCTGCAGTAGCACGCGCGGTACATGCTTACGCTCATTACTGTGGTACGACCGAGAGCTCATCGGGATCTTGAGCCGTGTACCTTTCGTCGACGATAGAGATGCAGCCGAGGCCGGGACTTGTTTCTCGTATAGGCGACTTGTGTATTGGGTGTGTGGTGATATTATTCCTGACTAAGACCCTAAGCTGGCATCCGAGGCCCAAGTATGGGCTAAGCTATGTGCTCTATTCTGTGTTTATATTCATAGCTTGCATACGCTCATTGAGATGACCATGTATATCGTATTGTACCCCGGTTGGGGATTCTTACTGAGCAATTCGTTGCTCACCCT
The DNA here is from genome assembly GCA_036507275.1 of Sicyos edulis. Lineage (NCBI taxonomy): Eukaryota > Viridiplantae > Streptophyta > Magnoliopsida > Cucurbitales > Cucurbitaceae > Sicyos > Sicyos edulis. The sequence continues at coordinate 24,592,315 of CM071856.1, forward strand.
TATTATTGTGGTTTTTCCACAGGTAACCAAGTTGCGAGACAAGATGGCTGAAGGAGGAGCTGTGATCATGGGGCCCAGTCTTCCAACTCTGATTTTTGTATTATGACTCTTTATGTTTTGTTTTCCCCTGAATGCATGTGACGCACTGAGCCCTAGGATGTTTTGTAAATATTTGTGGATTCCGGCATTTTGTATCCGAACAGTTTTGAATGGCTTTTAGTAAATCTCGATCGAGTAAACTTTGGAAATGTATTTATCTTGGAGCAGTGCTTGGAAACAGGGACGAGTTCAGTGGAAATTGTCTAGTTTTTAAAGGGGTTATTTTGAATGTTTTTGTTTTAATTGGAATCCGAAATCATGTCTGTTTAAATGTCCTTTACTTTGAATGCATGCATTGGGATAAGGGCCCATTTAGTGCCCCATTCGGGTCGGTCCCTTACAGTTGGTATCAGAGCTTAGAGTCATAAATTCTGTAGATTGACCTTTTGTTGTAGGTCGTTTTCCCATGATCACTAGCACTTCGACAGTCATCAGGTACGCCTAAGTTTACTATTTGTTGTAGAAAAAGGGTTAAGAATTTACAATACCTGTCATCGAGTGTATGCCTTGTGTAGTGTTGTGGAGCGGAGACGAGCAGGTTCTGACTCGTTATTGGTTTGGGTTTAGAGCGCCATCATGCCAACTTCCCGCAGTGTGTGATGTATGTTGTGGTTTGTTGTGGTATCCAGATAGATTCGGATGCCCTGGGACATCGTTCCAGAGGGAGGTAGTGGTTGGACTCTCATAGGCCAATCGTGGCCCAGTTGTTGGTTTTCCCCTAGTGAGAGGGTGGAGGTGCTTTGCCTTGGAATGCCACTCCAAGAGAGGAGTTAGCTGTGGTTGTGCTGATGTGGATGTTTGTGGAGCAGGTCCTCGTGTGGACTAGCCTGGGTAGCTCAAGTGTTGATCTTGAGCCTTGTTAGACTATTTGGTTGCCCAGAGAGTGGTTGCAAAGTTGGTAGCTTCGAGGAGGTTGTTGAGGCATCTTTGTGCTTCTGTAAAGTGTGGTTGTTTGCAGCCAGTAAGCCGGAACCCTGTAGTTAAGGGTGCAGCAAGCAGTGTTCCCTTCGGACTGGATCCGTTGGTGGTTTCCTCAGTTGTTTGATAGAGACAAACACTCTTCTTTTGGTGAATCCCTAGAGTGGGGCTAGTTGCTGCGTATTGATAGAGCCGGCCAAAGTTTGTTGAGCATCATGTGGAGATGCAAGAGTAGGCTGTGAGCCTTTAGCTTGATGAGATGCCTTAGGCATAGTTGTTGGAGTTGAGCCCTTGTATGCCGAGCCAGAGTTCGTGTCACTTGAGGTTGTGACCTTGTTGGCCCCGTTGTAGTAAGATGTGGATTTGGTAGTAGTGGCACTTGAGGTGCATTGGTTGGTGTGCCGCTTTGGCACTAAATCTGGTTCAGGCCTGAGTTTGGTATGGGTATAGCATATGGTACTATGCCGTCTGGAGTTTTGCTTACTCCTTTAGCCTTGGATCCGTTTATGGTAGTTGCACCTGTGTAGGTCGTGCAAAAAGGGTTAGTTCAGTGGTAATCGAAAGGACTTCAAGCAAAAGGATGTTCGAGAGGAGCCGGAGCCTTTTCCCAGTGTTACTGGAGGTTGAGTAAGTCAAGCAGGTTGGCGGTTGGTAAGTGTTAGTGCGTGTGCATCTCACGCTAGTGTTAAGGCCGAGAGATCCTTGTGGTTGGTAGTGCGGTCAACTACCTTCGAGTGCCTAAATCTGAGGAGGGTTGAGCATCGTAGAAGCAAGTTTGGGTTCCAGCTGAGAGACCATGAGTTGGATGCCTTATGGGTAAGCACCCTTGGTAGAGGCTTGGTATAAAGTAAGTTTGGTTTGGCATGGTTATGCTTGGGTGGAGCAAGGTTGCCACAGCTTCGAGCATCGTGTGGAGATGGAACTTTGGGTGTTCCGTTGATTGGTTGTATCTCTGCCAAGAGCTAGTGTGGCTTTTGGGAAAAGCATTTGTTAGCCTTGGATCACTAAATGAAGGTTGGGAGTTGTGAACACAAGTGTGTTTTGTGTGGTTCGTTCGGTGGCGAGAGTTTCAGATCCATGTAGGGTTTGCTTTGGGGATCTGGTGCTCAGTTTTTGGAAAAGTTGGACTCCAGATGGATGTTGTAAGGCTTTAGTGAGGCGGTAAGGATACCATGCTCGTGGTATCAGGTTGTTGCTTAGGTAAGATTTGTTAAGTTGGACCTAAGCTTGGTTGGCGGATCTTCTTGTTGATCGTCATGGCTGAGAGAGTTGTTCGGATCCTTCCTTGGGTAGGAGTTATGTTGTGGTTGATGTCTGAGTAGGAGGATGACGCATTCTGTAGCGTTTCGTGTCCTCTTGGTTTCCAAGGAGTTGGAGTTGGCCAGCATGGTTGTGTTGCTGGAAAAAATGGAGTTGTTGTTTGTTCAGGCAGTTGGCTGTTAGTCCGTTAGTTAGCAGTGGGTGTTGAGGGTTGCCGGAGAACCCTAGGTTGTGAGAGCCTCTCTAGAGCTCAGTCAGGCCCAGGTAGTGAGTTCCAGTTGGCAAGTTGAAGTCGTGTAGTTTGTAGCCTCGGGTGAGTTGTTGGCAGTCTTGGTAGCCTAGCAAGTTAATATTTGTTTGGAGTAGAGTCCGGATTGGTTCCGGTATGGTGACAAGTTGATGCTTGGTGTTGACCAAGGTGTGGATTGGAATTGCTAGAAGTCAGTTTTGCTCGTGGGGCGAATGGTTAGTGCCCTCGTTGGTTGTCTTCTGTTTCGGTGAAAGTTGAGAGTTGCCCGTTGGTATTTGGAGGTTCAGTCCGTGGTGAACCCTTGTTGCTACCCCGTGAGATTTTGATCTTGTGCTTTAGTGAAGCAAGACAGTGAGAGTAGGTAGAGCTCTCTGTCCTTCGGTGGTTTGCTCGTAGGAGCTGCTTTTTCTGGGTTTGGCGGTGTTACTACCGTCGGTTTGTTAAGGATCTTTCCGCCATAGCCTCGCCCCTCACTCGTCTGACGAGGAAGGGTGTCGAGTTTATTTGGAACAATAAGTGTGATGAGAGCTTTGCCAGGCTCAAGCGCAGTTTGACTTCAACACCAGTGTTGGCAGTCCCGGAGGGGACAGGTGGTTTCGTGGTTTACAGCGATGCTTCCAAGTTCGGGTTGGGTTGTGTGTTGATGCAGCACGGAAAGGTCATTGCTTATGCTTCCCGTCAGCTGAAGCCATATGAGCAGAACTATCCGACTCATGATATGGAGTTAGCAAAGAGTGGTGTTTGCTTTGAAGATTTGGAGGCATTACGTATGGTGAGCGGATTCAGATATTTTACCGATCACCAGAGCCTCAAGTATCTATTTTCTCAGAAGGAGCTGAATATGAGGCAGAGAAGATGGTTAGAGTTGGTGAAAGATTATGACTGCGAGAGTTTGTACCATCCGGGTAAAGCAAATGTTGTAGCTGATGCTTTGAGTAGGAAGACGTCGCACTCCGCGGTGTTGTTGAGTCCCCAGCCCAGATTGCAGCGAGAGTTTGAGCGGGCTGAGGTTGCAGTGTTGTTGGGTGAGGTTATTGCCAGAGTGGCTCGATTGATGATCCGGCCATCAATTAGACAGCGGATTATTGATAGTCAGCTGAGTGACCCCGCACTTAAGAAATTGGGTGACAGAGTTAGTACTGATGAAGATTTTGACTTTGTATATTCACGCACGGTGGGGGTGACGTGCTGCAGAGGCCGGTTGTGTGTTCGGATGTTGCAGGATTGCGAGCAGAGTTGCTCTCAAAGGCCCACTGATTCTCGTTTGCTTGGCACCCTGTGGGTACCAAGATGTATCAGATCTTAAGCAGACGATACGGTGGATGGGTATGAAAAGAGATGTTGCGGAATTTGTCAATCGATGTCTCACTTGTCGCCAAGTGAAGGCACCGGTAGAGACCAGCCCGGTTTGTTTGCAACCATTGAGTATACCTCGATGGAAATGGGAAGAGATCTCCATGGACTTTATTCTTTGGTTTGCCGAGGACTCGAGGAAGTTCTCTCGATTTGGGTGATAGTCGATCGATTGACTAAGAGCGCAGACTTCATTCCCAGTAGAGACACTTATACCGTGGAACAGTGGGCGCAGTTGTTTTTGGAGCAGATTGTTCGTTATCACAGTGTGCCTGTGAGGATTGTGCCTGACCGTGATTCGGGGGCTTGTGTGTTGGATTTCCCGAGCAGTTGGGACCAGTACTTGTATCTGATGGAGTTTGCATATAACAACAGTTATCAGTCGACGATTCAGATGTCTCCATTCGAGGCTTTGTATGGTAAGCGTTGCCGATCTCCTGTGTTCTGGGAAGAGGTTGGTGATAGACGAGTTTTGGGTCCCGAGTTTCGCGTAGATTGACCAATGGTGCCGTGCAGAAGATTAGAGCTCGTATGTTGACAGCTCAGAGCAGACAGAAGAGTTATGCCGATGTTCGGCGTCGGGATTTGGAGTTTGAGGTTGGCCAACATGTATTCCTAAAGGTCGCACCGATGCGAGGTGTTATGAGGTTTGGCAAGCGAGGAAAGCTGAGTCCCCGTGTTGTTGGTCCATTTGAGCTTCGAGGAGAAACCAGTGGGGATCCTTGCCTTTGAGACCAAGACATTGCGTAATCGTGAGATCCGTTTGGTAAAGGTTCAGTGGAGGAGTCAGAGTTCAGAGGAAGCCACTTGGGAGCGGGAGGATGAGATGAGATTGCAGAATCCCGAGCTGTTCCAATCTTAAGTGACTTTCGAGGACGAAAGTCTTATAAGGAAGGAATATTGTAACGGCCCGGAAATTTCATCCCGGTCTTCCCGGGAGGCCCAGGGGCATTTTGGTAATTTTGGGTCGGGCCGATAGGGCCGGTTTTGAAATTTAAAATTGCCGGAATAATTATGAGTCAATTTGAATAGGATCGGGATTTTTGGTGAAGGCATTTGGGCTTGGGAAAGAGTAAAATTAAATAGGGAATTAAATAACGCGTCGAGTGAGATTCGAGTCAGGGACGTGTCGCGTGCTAGGCAAGGGGTATTTGCCAGTGAGCCATCGGGCGTGTTTGTTAAACTATGCGCGCGATCTGGTATATATGCCGTGCGCAGTGGGATTTTCTTATAAAAGTAGAATTTTCTCCTGAGCCTTCTTCTTCCTCTTCTCCTTCCTTCGCGATTTCTTCTTCTTCTCCCTCGACCGACCAGCGATTCACCGGGTTTTCCTCCCGAATTCCAAGCCGGTTCTCATCTCAAACTGCCAGAGGTCCGATCTTCTTCATCCCGGTAAGCTTCTTCTTCTTCCTTACCTCCAAAATTCGAGCTTTTCTCCCTGTTTGGGCTTCGCCATTTCCGCCGAGTCGAGGTAATTTGAGGTATGGGTTTTTTGCGCACTAGTGTAGGGAGTTCGCCATCAACAAATCGCCTGTCGAAACCTCTCGGATCGCTCGAATTCGAGCTTCTCCTTCGCCGCGCTGTTCGTGGCAACAAACAGGCCCCCTGTCGCCGAGCTCGCGCGCGCAGCAGCAGCGGCCCAGCCGCCGAGCCGCGCCGACACCGCCCGTGCGTGCTCGCGCGCATCTTCTCGCCCGGATCGCCTCGTAGGTCGCGACGCGTATGAGCTCGCCTCGGCTTGGTGCATCGCGTCGCCTGGGCCCCTGCTCGCCGAGTCGTGCCGCATCGCCCAGTGTCGCTCGCGTCCACGCGCGCGCGTCGTCGCCAGCACCCAGCCGAGCCGTATCGCCAATGCTCTGTCCGTCCGCGCGCAGCTCGCGCCCCAGCGCCCGTCCGCGCGCCCACGCACCCATTTCTGCGCCCCAGCTCGCCCAGCCAGCCCCGTTGCTGCCCCGTTCGTGCAATCGGCTCGTTCGTGCGTTCGTCGCGCCTCGTGAGTTGCTCCCGAGCTGAGCCTCGTTTATTTTATTATATTTAGGCCTATTGTGTGATTTTTGTTGTGATTGATAGGTTCTCGGTAGCTAGTTCGGGTTCGTTTGCCGCTTAGGATTTCGTGTCAAATTGTCCCCGGCCAAGGTAAGGATTTCTTACCGGAGTTGTGTGGACCTTGCGATATTATATGTGATTGTTGATTGACTGCTTGTTTGTGTTTATTGACATGTATAGCTAGGTACTCAATTCTGAACTCCCGATTAGCATGTTTTTCTTGACTAATTCTCATGTTAATCCATGCTAGGTTGTTCCTTTCTAGCATGCTCGTATCTGTTCCTTGCTTCGTAGTATCATGCTAGGCTCGTTGTATTCTCATTGAGCACGTATTGGATTTTATGGAATTGTTTGCTGTTTGCTAGGCCAGGTTAGAGTTGCAGGTAGTTAGCATCATCCGGGCCTGATGCATAAAGAAACTTGCATCCATGGCAGGGACGTCGAGCAAGTCATTCCGTCCCTGGACCCCGTGAGGGATTAGCTAACCCGAGCGGTAGGCCCTGCAATCTTGGGTGAGAGTGGCAGACTGTTAAATGCCCCAACCGTCGGGATGATGACTTGGCATTGCCTCGTCCCCGGCAGTCGGCACGTCCTCAGCCTGTTCGGTCGTAGCCCCTGATTGCCACCTGTTAAGGTAAGGGCGGCTTCCTGGTGTAAGCCTACCACGACCCGTTTCCTTAGCCTCAAGTGCGGTGGTTCAGGCTGACATAGTTTACGTGTCGTGTCTCACACCCTATGTCGGTGACACCGATCCAAAGAATTAGTTAGGCGTGGTGGATCGGACATGGGCGACTTGCCACTAAACCCGGCACCCCATGGTCTGCAGAGCACGCGGTGCATGCTTACGCTCATTACAGCGCCGATCGGAGAGCTCCTCGGGATCTTGAGCCGTGTACCTTTCGCCGACGATGAGAGGCAGCCGAGGCCGGGACTTGTTTCTCGTATAGGCGACTTATGTATTGGGTGTGTGATGATATTATTCCGGACTAAGACCACGAGTTGGCATCCGAGGCCCAAGTGTGGGCTAAGCTATGTGCTCTATTCTCGTGTTTATATTCATAGCTTGCATACGCTCATCGAGATGACCATGTATATCGTATTGTACCCGGTTGGGGATTCTTATGAGTAATTCGTTACTCACCCTTATTCTGTGGTTTTCCACAGGTAATCGTGGTGCGCGACAGGATGCTGAAGAAGGAGGAGCTGTGATCATGGGGCCCAGTCTTCCAACTCTGATTTTTGTATTATGACTCTCGTGTGTTTTGTTTTTCCCTGAATGCATGTAGTCGGGCATGGAGCCCTAGGATGTTTGTAAATATTTGTGGATTCCAGCATTTTGTATCTGAACAGGTTTTGAATGGCTTTTAGTAAATCTCTGATCAGAGTAAACTTTGGAAATGTATTTATCTTGGAGCAGTGCTTGAAACACGAGGGACGGAGTTCGGGGAAATTGTCTAGTTTTTGAAGGAGTTATTTTGAATGTATTTGTTTTAATTGGAATCCGAAATCATGTCTGTTTAAATGTCCTTTACTTTGAATGCATGCATTGGGATAAGGGCCCATTTAGTGCCCCATTCGGGTCGGTCCCTTACACTCCCGAGCTGAGCCTCATTTATTTTATTATATTTAGGCCTATTGTGTGATTTTTGTTGTGATTGATAGGTTCTCGATAGCTAGTTCGGGTTCGTTCGCCGCTTAGGTTTTCGTGTCAAACGTCCCCGACCAAGGTAGGGATTTCTTACCGGAGTTGTGTGGACCCTGCGATATATTATGCGATTGATGATTGATTGCTTGTTTGTGTTTATTGACATGTATAGCTAGGTACTCAATTCTGAATTCCCGATTAGCATGTTTTTCCTGACTAATTCTCATGTTAATCCACGCTAGGTTGTTCCTTTCTAGCATGCTCAGATATCATTTCCTTGCTTCGTAGTATCATGCTAGGCTCGTTGTATTCTTAGTGAGCACGTATTGGATTTTATGGAATTGTTTGCTGTTTGCTAGGGCAGGTTAGAGTTGCAGGTAGATAGCATCATCCGGTCCTGATGCATAAAGTACATTGCATCCATGGCAGGGACGTCGAGACAGTGCTCCGTCCCTGGACCCCGTGAGGGAATTAGCTAACCCTACCTGTAGGCCCTGCAATCTTGGGTGAGGGTGGCAGACTGTTAAATGCCCCAACCGTCGGGATGATGACTTGGCATTGCCTCGCCCCGGCGATCGGCACGTCCTCGGCGTGTTCGGCCGTAGCCCCCGATTGCCACTGTTAAGGTAAGGGCGGCTTTCTGGTGTAAGCCTACCACGACCGTTCCTTGGCCCCAGGTGCGGTGGTTCAGGCTGACATAGTTCACGTGTTCAGTCTCACACCCCTATGTCGGTGACACCGATCCGAGAGATTTAGTTAGGCGTGGTGATTGGACATGGGCAGCTTGCCTCTGACCCGGCACCCCATAGTCCGCAGCAGTAGCACGCGGTACATGCTTACGCTCATTACAGCGCCGACCGGAGAGCTCATCGGGATCTTGAGCCAGTGTACCTTTCGTCGATAGTAGACAAGCTGAGGCCGGGACTTGTTTCTCGTATAGGGCGACTTGTGTATTGGACTGTGTGGTGATATTATTCAGGACTAAGACCCTAAGCTGGCATCCGAGGCCCAAGTGTGGGCTAAGCTATGTGCTCTATTATGTGTTTATATTCATAGCTTGCATACGCTCATCGAGATGACCATGTATATCGTATTGTACCCCGGTTGGGGATTCTTACTGAGCAATTCGTTGCTCACCCTTATTACTGTGGTTTTTCCAGGTAACCAAGTTGCGAGACAGGATGGCTGAAGGAGGAGCTGTGATCATGGGGCCCAGTCTTCCAACTCTGATTTTTGTATTATGACTTTTTATGTTTTGTTTTCCCCTTAATGCATGTAGCCGGGCACGGAGCCCTAGGATGTTTTGTAAATATTTGTGGATTCCAGCATTTTGTATCTGAACAGGTTTTGAATTGTTTTTAGTAAATCTCTGATCAGAGTAAACTTTGGAAATGTATTTATCTTGGAACAGGTGCTTGAAAACAGGGATGAGTTCTGTGGAAATTGTCTAGTTTTTAAAGGGGTTATTTTGAATGTTTTTGTTTTAATTGGAATCCGAAATCATGTCTGTTTAAATGTCCTTTACTTTGAATGCATGCATTGGGATAATGGCCCATTTAGTGCCCCATTCGGGTCGGTCCCTTACACATTCACAAACAAATGTCTGATTTCTACTCTCAATCTTCAAATTTTGGCTATCTAACTCTCTACATCTTCAACAAACTGTGGCAATCCAACTCTCTAAATCTTCAAACTGTGGCAATTCAGCTTTCTACATCTTCAAACACCGACATTCCGACTCTCTACATCTTCAAACCGTGGCTTAACAATGGCAGTTTGGATCTAAATTTTTAATTTGTTTTGTGCCACAATTGGTAAATTTCACTCAAATGTCACATATTTTAGCTTAAAAATCTCAATTCCCCCTTTAATGGTAGAGTCATTAACAACTCCAACCGATGCTAAAACAAGAACCGCACAAAAGAAAATGAAGTGAAAAACTTTGTCATATTTGCCCAAAAGTGAAGCATTTTTTACCCCTTCCCAAAACTAATTGACTTAGAGAATCATCAAATTGGACGAAGAAGAAAAATTGTGGAAGTAATAGACCAATCCTAATGAACAAACACGTGTGAGATGTGGATTCCACTTGGAAAAAAAGAAAAGGAGTAGCAGCTTGCAAAATGATGAAGTTGTTGCAGTTTTTTATAGATGAATCTTGCCGTGAATTTTGATAGGCTAAATTGCAAAGGAATGATAAACGATCACTTGTAGTGGTATGAGTGAAGATCTTCTGTGAATTATGATCTGGAATTGGCAATGAGAAAGAACTTATAAAACTTGAAATTGGTGTTGGTGGTTAGGTTATATATTTTTAAAATACAACATCTTATTCCCTATTTTCCCGTCATTTATTTTCACCCAATGCTTCTCTCTTTATTCAATAGTTTAGCTATACGTAGGAAATAAATATTTTACTTTCAAATTTTTTATTTTAATAATTGATTTCTAAAATATATTTATTTGGTAAAATAATCACAGAAATACAAGTTTAACTACTTTTTATGTAACTAGAATTTTTGAATGTGTCTTGCACGTGATATTGTTTTCTCTAAGTGTGGTATGTGAAATTATATTTTTATTGATTAAAATACTTATAAATAATAATATATATTTTAATATAAATTATAATATTTATGCTAAAATTTTACTTTTGTACCCAATTTTTTTTTCATTCGTTTATCATTTTAATTTAATCTAATCATCATCTCGATCTTTTCATTTACATAGACGTAAATCATCTTTTCAAATTTCTAACTTTTTAAAATACTATAACACTAATTAATTAATTGAAATATATCATGTAGCTTTACTATTAATTGTAATATTTGAAAAAATTGATTTTAATAGCTCAAATTTATTATTTATATATATATTTGTTATCAAACATTGCATTTGACGTGAAAGTATGTAAAATAAAATACAATTTCCTTTAAAAAAAACACAATCTAAAATTTCAAAAATCCTATTTGTTTTATTACTTCACCTTATATTATATAAGTAATGAAGAAAACATTGAAAAAGAAAAGATAAAATCGGTCTCTTCTCATTCTTTCTATCATCGCTAATAGAACGAAATTTGATGAAATATCAATTTTTAAATATTAATTTAACACAAATTGAGTAAATAAAATAATAATATTATATTTTTATTTTAAAATCTATTATTCTCTATGAAAATGATATGGCGTATAGATTTGTATTTAAAAGTAAAATATATATATATATATATATAATTAATTAATTAATTAATTCGTAAAATTGATCAATTTTAAATAAGTACATATGTCAAAATATGAGTAGTACTCTGATGACATCACATATCAAAGAATAACCAACAAATTACATGTTCAAGCCATATTTATTATAATAACAAAAAATAATAATTATAAAAAATTATCTTTCATTAATTTGAAGAACGTTATAAACACTTCTTCAAAATTTTAAATACTCTATAAATTTTTAAAAAATTTATAAATTAGTGTTGAACCATAAAATAAATAACAGAAAGAAAATATAATAAAAATAAAAATAAAGGAAGAAGAAGAGAACAGATTACGTACTGATTGAAAAAATTGTTACCTTTGACGACAACGGCTCTGGCGTGCACCAATGCTAAGACTCGAATCTCAACCCAAACAAAATCTCTACAACATCAATGATAAAAGAATTATTAGTAATTTGAATTAAAACAGATCATACATCATACATTGAAAAAAAGTAAGGAAGAATTATAAGTTTGTGGTATTTATAGAAAAATCGAGAACCAAGATCTTCTTTAAATTTGAAAAAAAAAACTCAAGATTTTCATTTGATTTTATACTTATTTAATTTGAAGATACTATCAGATTGTAATGAAAAATAATGGCATATTTGTAGATATATAATATGGCTTAAGGGCAAAATCGTACAAAAATGATTTTTTCCTTAAGCCACACTTTAAGATAGTATGAAATAATATGATGTGCTTTTGAAATCTCACATATGAAAAATTAGTTTTCCTTCTTTCCATAATAAAATTTTTAATCTCTCTACCCTTAATTGTTAGCTTCATATTTTCTACGGAAAAAAGTGTACAATAATCAAATTTGGTGTAAAATTTCAATATAAAAAATTGAGAATATTCTAAAGAGAAAAAGATCTCAGTATTGACCTTGTTTTTTTTCATTTTTAGAAACATACCTTGTTATTTTTTTAGTCTTATATAACAACATTTTTTATTATTTGAGTTCAATACAATATTTGAAAGTAAGAATCGAACGTGTAACTTCAGGTTACTCACTCATACAAGATGTTTCTTAGATACATTGTAATATTGATGCTATATTTCTTTTCCATCTAACATTTATGTATTTAATTTTAATACATGATATTTATTTAGGGGCTACATGAATAAGGTGGAAAGGAGAGGAAGGAGAAGATAAGGGAACAACTCCTCATTCCAATCTCTTCTTCCCACCCCTCGTTAAAACCTCTCATTCAAATCTCTCATATTTCAACTTTTCATTTTGACTTCTATTTTAAATAATTTTTTTAAGAAAAAAGTTACGTGTGATAATTATTATAGTTTTTTTTATAGAATTAATAAATAAAATTAACTTTTTTAGGAATAAAATTAACTTGTTATCCTTTAAAACAAAACGTTTATAAATTATCAATATTTTGTAGATTTAATTTTGTAAGAAAGTTTTTTTACCATTTATATGTATATAAAATAATATAAGTTTACGATATTCTAAATGGTTTGTGGTCTGATGATTTATTGTTAATAATATTCTCTTTGTAGGATTTCTGGTCTTCTCCTTGCTCAACTTGTGCTAAAAAAAATTAAATTAAATTAATAAAAAAATTTATAGACACAAATCCTCAACTATAAGTATATCTGTCAAGCGGTAGTCTAGTGTTGTGAAGTACAAAAATAGCCTACATACAAAAATAGCTAAAGCACAAAAATAGCTAAGTGGACCATTTATGAGGGAGTGATGGGAGTGAATTAGTTTGTGATTGTAAGGGACCGACCCGAATGGGGCACTAAATGGGCCCTTACCCCAATGCATACATTCAAAGTAAATGACATTTAAACAGACATGATTTCGGATTCCAATTAAAACAAAACATTCAAAATAACCCCTTTAAAAACTAGACAATTTCCCTGAAACCTGTCCCTGTTTCCAAGCACCTGTTCCAAGATAAATGCATTTCCAAAGTTTACTCTGATCAGAGATTTACTAAAAGCCATTCAAAACATGTTCAGATACAACATGCTGGAATCCACAAATATTTACAAACATCCTAGGCTCAGTGTCCCGCCACATGCATTCGGGGGAAAACAAAACACTCGAGAGTCATAATACAAAAATCGAGTTGGAAGATGGGCCCCATGATCACAGCTCCTCCTTCACCATCCTGTCTGCGCAACTCGATTTACTGTGGAAAAATCACAATAATAAGGGTGAGCAACGAATCGCTCAAGTAGAATCCCCAACCGGGGTACAATACGATATACATGGTCATCTCGATGAGCGTATGCAAGCTATGAATAAAAACACAGAATAGAGCACATAGCTTAGCCCACACTTGGGCCTCGGATGCCAACTCAGGGTCTTAGTCCGGAATAGTATCACCACACAGTCCAATACATAAGTCGCCCTATACGAGAAACAAGTCCCGACCTCAGCCTGTCTACTGTCGACGAAAGGTACACTGGCTCACAATCCCGAGGAGCTCTCCAGTCGGCGCTGTAATGAGCGTAAGCATGCACCGCGTGCTACTGCAGACTATGGGGGTTGCTCGGGTCAGAGGCAAGCGCCCATATCCGATCCACCACGCCTAACTAAATCTTTGGATCGGTGTCACTGACATAGGGGTGTGAGACCTGGACACGTAAACTATGTCAGCCTGAACCACCGCACCTGGGGCCAAGGAACGGTCGTGGTAGGCTTACACCAGGAAGCCGCCCTTGCCTTAACAGGTGGCAATCAGGGGCTACTGCCAAACATGCTGAGGACATGCCGGCTGCCGGGGACGAGGCAATGCCAAGTCATCATCCCGACCGTTGGGGCATTTAACGATCGCCACCCTCACCCAAGATTGCGGGGCCTACCGCCGGGTTAGCTAATCCTCACGCGGGGTCGGGGACGGAATGACTTGCTCGACGTCCCCGCCATGGATGCAAGGTTCTTTATGCATCGGGCGGATGATGCTATCTACCGCAATTCTAACTTTCGCCCTAGCAAACAAAGCAAACAATTCCATAAAATCCAATACGTGCTCAATAAGAATACAACGAGCCTAGCATGATACTACGAAGCAAGGGCAGATCACGAGCATGCTAGAGAGGAACAACCTAGCATGGATTAACATGAGAATTAAACCAGAAAAATCATGTTAATCGGGAATTCAGAATAGATTACCTAGCTACACATGTCAATAAACACAAACAAGCAGTCAATCAGCAATCACATATAATATCACAGGGTCCACACAACTCCGGTAAGAAATCCTTACCTTGGTCGGGGACGATGGCACGAAAACCTAAGCTGCGAACTATCTCGAACTAGCTACCAAGAACCTATCAATCACAACAAAAATCACACAATAGGCCTAGATATAATAAAATAAATGAGGCTCAGCTCGGGAGCAACTCACGAGGTACGACGAACGCACGAACGAGCCGATTGCACGAACGGGCGATAATATGGGTTCTTTGGCGCGCGCGGGCGCGGCGCGCGCTGCTACTGGCGCGCGGACGAAGCGCTGCGCTGCAGCCGATGCAGGGGCGAACAGAGCGTGGCTCGTCTGGGCGCTGGCGATGCAACGCGACACGAGGCTGGGCGAGGACGCGCGCGCGAGCTCGGGACGAAGTGCGGCGTGGCTCGGCGGCTGGGCTGCTACTGCGCGCGAACGGCTGGCGAGCTCGACGAACAGGGGCGAACAGAGCGAGCTTCCGCGCGAGGGAAAAACGAGCTCGAATTCGAGCGATCGGAGAGGATTCGACGGGCGATTTGTTGATGGCGAACTCCCCTACACTAGCTGCACAAAACCCATACCTCAAATCACCTTGGCTCGACCGGAAATGGCGAAGCCCGAAACAGAGAACTCGGATTGAAGAAGAGGAGAGGAAAAGCATACCTGCTGCCCGGAATAGAAATTCAACTTCGAAGATGGAAGGAGAACTCGGTCGAATTGGAGCTGGAGAAGGAAGAATCGCCGGGAATCTCTGTCGGTCGGAAGATCGGTCGCGAAGGAGAAGAAGAAAGGAAATGAGGGAGAAGGCTTGGGCGAGCTGCCTTTTAAACCAAAACAGGGGACAGACAAGCATACATAGAAGATGGCGCGTTTAGAAACACAAGAGCGCTCAATGGCTCGATTGGCGGCGACGCTTGCCTAGCTTGCTTCACGGTCCTGGTTCGATTCCTGCTCGACGCGCTATTTAATTCCTTATTTGTTTGCTAGGAAAAACCCAATGGGGAAAAAAACCTTAGTCAAGGGAAAAAGAGTACATTGTTTCACTCCCCCTCATGGAAACATCACTTGAGATCTTTGAGTCGTCGCATTCCTATGTAGTGCACTAACTTCTCAAAAGTGGTAGTAGGTAATGCTTTTGTAAATAAATCTGCCAAATTATCCTTTGAGAAGATTTGTTGAACACCGATGTCGCCATTTTCTTCAAGATCATGGGTGTAGAAAAGCTTTGGTGAAATATGTTTTGTTCTATCTCCTTTTATATACCCTCCTTTGATTTGTGCTATGCAAGCTGTATTATCCTCGTATATAGTTGTTGGACGTTCTTTGGTACAGATCAATCCACATGTTTCACGAATGTGTTGACTCATTAATCTCAACCACACACACTATCGACTAGCCTCATGTATAGCAAGGACTTCAGCATGATTTGAAGATGTTGCCGTAATGGTCTGTTTTACAGATTTCCATGATATAGCAGTTCCTCCACATGTAAATAAATAACCAGTTTGAGACTTAGCTTTGTGAGGATCAGACAAATATCCTGCATCTGCATAACCAACTAGATCAAAATTCGATTGGTTAGAATAAAATAAACTCATATATGTCGTTCCTCGAAGATAACGAAGTACATGCTTAACTCTATTCCAATGCCTTTTTGTAGGAGAAGAACTATATCTAGCTAATAAATTTACTGAAAAAGTTATATCAGGTCGTGTATTGTTAGCAAGATACATAAGTGCACCTATCGCACTAAGGTATGGTACTTCACGGCCAATTAGTTCTTCATTTTCTTCTCGAGGTCGAAATATGTCCTTATTCACATCTAGTGATCGAACTACCATTGGAATGTTCAATGGGTGTGCTTTGTCCATGTAAAACCTTTTTAAAATCTTTTCTATATAAGTTGGTTGATGAATAAATATTTTATCTGCTAAATGCTCAATTTGCAAGCCAAGACAGAATTTTGTTTTTCCAAGATCTTTCATCTCAAATTCTTTCTTAAGGTATTCTATTGCCTTTGAAAGCTCTTCAGGAGTTCCAATTATATTTAAGTCATCAACATATACAGCAATAATGACAAATTCGGACTGCGATTTCTTTATAAAAACACATGGACAAATGAGGTTATTTTTATACCCTTCTTTCAATAAATATTCACTTAGACGGTTATACCACATTCGTCCGGATTATTTTAATCCATATAAAGATCTTTGTAATTTAATCGAATATAATTTCTTTAAATTTAAATTATGTGATTCTGGTATCTTTAATCCTTCAGGAATTTTCATATAAATATCATTATCCAAAGATCCATATAAATATGCAGTGACGACATCCATTAGATGCATGTCAAGTTTTTCATATATAGACATGCTAATTAGATATCTCAATGTAATTACATCTACCACTGGAGAATATGTCTCAGCATAGTCAATACCAGGTCTCTTGTGAGAATCCTTGTGCAACAAGTCTTGCTTTGTACCTTGTGACTTCATTTTTTTCATTTCTTTTGCGTACAAATACCCATTTGTATCCAACAGGTTTTACACTTTCAGGTGTACGTACTACAGGTCCAAAAACTTCACGTTTTGAAAGTGATTGTAATTCTGCTTGAATTGCTTCTTTCCACTTAAGCCAACCTTTTCTATGTCGACATTCTTCAACAGATCTAGGTTCAAAATCTTCGTTCTCATAAATAATATCATGAGCAACGTTGTAAGAAAAAAATTCATTAACAACTACATCCTTTCTATTCCATCTTTTTCCCGTCATGACATAATTTATTGAAATCTCATTATTATCCTCATTTATTTTAGTATCTTCGATACTCCCATTATGAGTCATGTCAAGAGATTCTTTAAAAATATCTACAGTGTCAATTGCGTTATCTTGACTATTAACTTCTTTTCTTTCCCGAGGATTTTTATCTTTAGAACCTACGGGTCTACCACGCTTCTGGCATGTCGCTGACTCTTTAGATGAAAAAACTTGTTGTGTTGGAATTTCAATTTTAGATGGAGCATTTGTAGCTGGTATATATGACTTGGTTACTTTCTTCGAATCTGCAAATGCATCTGGCATTTGATTTGCTATATTTTGTAAGTGAATTATCTTTTGAACTTCTAGTTCACATTGCTTTGTTCGGGGATCAAAATGAGATAATGAAGACGCATTCTATGCAATTTCCTTTTCCAACTTCTTGAATTCTCCCCCTAATGTTGGAAAATTTGTCTCATTAAAGTGAGAGTCAGCAAATCTTACAGTAAATACATCACCTGTTAGGGGTTCAAGATATCTAATAATTGACGGAGAATCAAAACCAACATATATTCCTAGCCTTCTTTGAGGACCCATCTTAGTACGTTGTGGTGGAGCAATTGGAACATACACCGCGCAGCCAAATATGCGCAAATGAGAAATACTAGGCTCCCGACCATACGCTAATTGTATTGGTGAATACTAATGATATGCTGCTGGCCTAATGCGTATAAGTGATGATGCATGCAAAATAGCATGTCCCCATATAGATATTGTAAGTTTTGCTCTCATAAGTAATGGTCTTGCAATTAATTGCAAACGTTTTATGAATGATTCTGCTAAACCATTTTGTGTATGGACATGAGCTACAGGATGTTCAATAGATATTCCAATGGATGTACAATAATTATTGAATGCTTGAGATGTAAACTCACCAGCATTATCAAGACGAATGCCTTTAATTGCATAATCAGGAAATTGTGCTCTTAATTTTATTATTTGAGCAAGTAATCTTGAAAATGCAATATTTCTACTTGATAATAAACTTACATGTGACCATCTACTAGATGCGTCAATCAAAACCATAAAATATTTAAATGGTCCACTTGGAGGATTTATAGGTCCACATATATCACCTTGAATTCGTTCTAAAAATGTAGGTGATTCAATTCCTACTTTAGACGGTGATGACCTAATAATTAATTTTCCTTGAGAGCAAGCAGAACATAACAATTCATTAGATTGAAAAATCTTTTGAT
The DNA here is from genome assembly GCA_036507275.1 of Sicyos edulis. Classification (NCBI taxonomy): domain Eukaryota; kingdom Viridiplantae; phylum Streptophyta; class Magnoliopsida; order Cucurbitales; family Cucurbitaceae; genus Sicyos; species Sicyos edulis. Next base: position 24,610,370 of record CM071856.1, read on the forward strand.
TTTTTAACGAATGTCCACTTGAATTCTCAATAATTCTTCTCATCATTATTGACCCTGGATGACCCAATCGATCATGCCAAACTGAGAATATATTTGGATTCATGAACTTCGAGTTCATTGTAGCATATGTTTCAATAACATCAATATGTGTGTAATATAATCCAGAAGAAAAAGCAGGCAGTTTTTCTAATATACGTTTTTCATTTGCAATAATAGATATAATATAAAGATACTCTATATTATTCTCATTATTCGTCTCTATGTGGTAATCATTATAACGTATATCTTTAAAACTTAGTAAATTTCTCTTTGATTTACTTGAGAACAAAGCATTAACTATTGTAAATTTTGTTCCTCTAGGCAAAATAAGGTTTGCTTCTCCAAAACCTTTTATCAAGTTTGCAGAACCTGATATTGTATTAACACTTGCTTCAAGCATTGTTAGTTTAGAAAAATATTTTCTACTTTTAAGTATTGTATGCGTAGTTGCGCTATCTGCCAAACATAAGTCTTCATGATCCAAAATGTGAGAAATTTCCATGATTCTTCATTAAAAGAAATACATAAATATTAAAACAAAATAAAGAAAAGAAATTAAATAATTAAAAATAACTTGAAATAAAATTGTGAAGGAAGAAAGAAAAACAAACAATCCTAACAAATGTAAATAATGCTAGAAGAAATATTAATTGGCGACATTATCATTTGAAGTATTTCCTTTTTCATTGGCCTCCTCTTCATAGACTCAAAAAAATCAGCAATGTCGAAGTTCGTCATGCTCGAAGGATCAAATGTATCATCCTTTTGATATGCAAAGTTGGCTTCCACGTTTTTGTCTTTCTTTAATGATGCTTGGTAGAGATCAACCAAATGTTTTGGCGTACGACAAGTACGAGACCAATGACCTTTCATACCGCATACGAAGCATTCATTCTCAAAACTCTTGGTACTCTGACTATTTATTGGGGCTTTTCCTTTATGATCATTATTATTCATGGTTCGCTTGAAAGAATAATTTTGGCGACCACCACGAAATGAATAATTATTTCTTCCTCTACCACGACCACGACCATAATTATTTAAGGTTACAACATTTGCTTCAGGGAGTGGGGTTGCTCTAGTTGGTCGAGATTCATGATTTCTCATTAGGAGTTCGTTATTTTGTTCAGCCACAAGAAGACATGATATTAGTCTAGAATACTTTTTAAATCCTCTTTCTCGATATTGCTATTGCAGGAGCATATTCGAGGCATGAAAAGTAGAGAATGTTTTCTCTAACATGTCTTCATTAGTAACCTTTTGTAACAGCCCAGTTTCCTATTCCAGTTTTTTAGGTGCCTTCGGGTCAAGATTCGGTTGTTGGTTGGGTCATTAGAGCGGTTTTGACCCTTGTGGGTATTTTGGTCTTTTGGCTCTCCAGGCAGGATTTGTGGTTTTCAGGGCTTCGAGGTAGCTCCTGCCTTTGTCGAGGTTTGTTTTTTGGTGGCTGCGAGTCCCGAGGTGTTTGGGCTAGTCGGTTGGATGCTTGGTTGAGGTTTGGGCTTTGGCAAAGTGATGGTTGGTTGTGTGCTTCCTTTGGGATTCGAGCCCGGGCCCTTAGTGTTGATTTGGAAGTTGGATTTAAGTGAGTTTTATTTATTGGAAAAGATTGCTTCTGTCGGGTCTCGGAGGAGGAAGCCGGGAAATGGGATTTTAAGGTTGGGAAAATGGATAAGTTTGGATTTTGGATAAGGATAAAAGAAAAGAAAGAAAAAGGAAATTTCTTATTTTAAAAAATCCCCAAAATTCCCATTTTCCCTTTTTTCTCTTTTTTTTTTCCTTTCTCTCTCCTCCAGTTCGACCCTAGCCCCCTCCTAGCTCGAGCCAGCCCCTCCAGCTCGCCCAGCCCAGCCAGCTCGAGCCACAGCCCTGCCCAGGTCGCGCCATCGCCAACCCGAGCCCCTAGCCCGCGCAGTGCCAGCGTCGCCCGAGCCCCAACTGCCAAGGTTGCGTCGCCCAGGCCGTCTCGTCCCGTCCTTGTCGTGCGCCCTCGTCCCTGTAGCTTGCCGAGTCGCTGGTCCCCGCGCGCGCGCCCTGTAGCCGTCGCGTCGCGTCGCCCCGCGCCCGCGTCCCTGTAGCTCGTCGAGCTCGCGCCGCGCGCGCGCCGCCCTCGTGCCGAGCGTGCCGTGCGCGCACCTGTGTCCACGCGCACCGTCCGTCGCGCGCAGCCAGCGCCCATTTTCGCCTCGGCGCCCAACTATCGCCTCGCCGTGCGGCCCGGCTTGTTCGCGTGTCAACCGCGCCTCGTGAATTGCTCCCGAGCTGAGCCCTATTTATTTTATTATTATTTAGGCCTATTGTGTGATTTTTGATGTGTTTTTTTTGGCTCGCTATAGGTTGCTCAGGTTCGATCGCAGTTAGGTTTATTGTGTGTTGTTGCCTTCCGACCAGGTAAGGATTTATTACCGGAGTTGTGTGGGCCCTGCGATATTTTTCATGATATGCCTTGCTTGTTTGCTGACTGTTGTGAGCATGTTAGAGATAGAGCTGTTTGATTGATTTCTTGCTAGCATGTTTGCCTGATTTTACATGTTAGTGCCATGCTAGGTTTGTTCTGCCAGCATGCTTATGATTCCTGCTTAAGCTCGTAGTATCATGCTAGGTTAGCGTGTTTGATGTCGGTCATTGTTTGCTAGCCAGGAATCATTGATTTTACTCTGTACTCTTAGATAGAGTTGTAGGGTTTGTCATCATCCAGAGGCTGAGCGGACATAACGTACTTTGTCCCCACCGATCGGGGAGTAAAGTGTGCGCGCAAAGATAACGTATCTTGCTTCCCCCGTCGCCAAGGTGGATTTAGCTCTGGTCGGGAGTCAAGTGTGCGCATCATAACGTATCTTTCTTCCCCCCCCCCCGACCCGCCGATTTTGGAGTTAGCTACCCACTTCGGCATAAGCCTAGTTTGTAGCCTGCTAGAGCGGAACCCTGCCATCGGTGTAAGCCTGCCCTGGCCGGTTCTTAGCTTCAGGTCGGTGGATCATGCTGCACAGATGAGCGTCGAGGGCCTCGCGCTACTGTGATCAGTGACACCGCTTCCGAGTCTTAGGCATGCATACCTGGCCCGCGTAGTTTGCCCTTAGGCCCTCGCATTTACGCCGGTTGCAGCAGCATGCGGTGTGCGCGCACACCCGTTAGTTGCAAGTTCGGAGAGCTCCCCCGGGCTAATGTCGTGAGTACACCATTCCTTCCGTTAGAGCCAGACTTCGGGTACTCTCCCGTAAGTCCAGATTAGCAAGGGCAAGGAGGCCGTTGAGGACATTCTTGGGATCAGTGCATTCCCCCCGAGTGAAAGATACCTCGGTGATGTCCCAGGATTGGTCAGTGTATCCAATCCTTAGGCCGGAAGTAGGAGACTTCCGATGATTCCAGATCTTGCCTTGTGAGCTCGTTGAGCTATGATCTGTGTTGGTAGCTGTTTGCTTGCATGCTTTGGTACTAGATGACTGATTATATCGTATTGTACCCCGGTTGGGGATTCTTACTGAGTAATTCGTTACTCACCCTTATTTTTGTGGTTTTTCCACAGGTAACCATGGTGCGAGACAGGATGGCTGGAGGAGGAGTTGTGATCATGGAAACCCGTTGTTCAACTCTGAGTCTTATGTTTATGTTGATGTTTTAAATGTCCTCTGAATGCATGTAGTTGGGCACGGAGCCCTAGGGTGTTTTACGAATGTATTTAGGATTCTAGCACTATTGTAAAGCTTGTATGTTTTAAATAAATCTCTGATCAGAGTAAGTTTTGTAAATGTATTTGTCTTGGAACAGGTGCTTGGAAACAGGGACAGGTTTTAGGAAATGATGTTGATTTTTAAATGAATGTTTTATGTTTTAGTTTTTACTTAGAATCCGAACACCATCTTGCAAATTTTCTGTAGATTTGGATGCATGCATTAAGGTAACGGCCTATTTTAGAACCCCTTTCGGGTCGGGTCGTTACACCTTTTCTCCACATAATGTTAATTTCGAACTTATTTTAAATAATGCGGAATTATAGTCACTTACTGATTTAAAAACCTGCAACCTCAGGTGCATCCAATCATAACGAGCTCTTGGCAGAATGACAGATTTTTTGTGATCATATCTATCTTTTAAATTTTGCCATAAAATATATGGATCTTTTACAGTAAGATATTCGAATTTTAATCCCTCATGCAAATGATGGCGAAGGAATATCATGGCTTTTGCCCTTTCTTGATTTGTTGCTTTATTTCCTTCTTTTATCGTTTCACCAAGATTCATGGCATCCAAATGGATCTCAGCATCAAGTACCCATGACAAGTAATTAGTTCCACTAATATCAAGGGTCGTGAAGTCTAGTTTTGTAAGGTTTGCCATTGTAAGACTATTACGAAGAAATTCACTTATATTAGAGACTTAATAGATAAATCTAATGTGTGCATAACACAAAAACAAATAGTTGAATTAACATGATATATGACTTAATTAGCAAGAATTTTCAAATAACCAAATATAATGATTCTAATAGTTCACTTCTAAAATTACTAATCTTTAACTTTTATAATTGATGATTTTCCCCCTTTTTATTTTTGAAAAATAATTATTGAATAGTTAAATATTAACTTAACCTTATTGAAATATTTTAATATTCATGTAATTATGAAAACAATAATTATATTCAAAATGATTCATATGTATCTAACATATCTCAACTATACGATGGAATATTAATGAATAGAGTGAAACATACTTTATGCAATAATTTAAAGCATATGATAGAGAATTAGAATTAGAACTAAGCTGTAAAAAAAAATATAAAAGTAATAATGATTGAATATGTGCAAATTACATTACACTTTCATTTTTCTTAGAAATCAAGCAAGATTTAAGCATATTTGATGATTCTAAAGAAAAATTAATTAATTGAAGCATTTAACAAAGTCTTAATTAAAAAAAAAATTAAGATTTCATTTTCTCAAAACAATTAAGGCTGAAAAAAAAAATCCTAAATCATTATTCTCGACATTTTGGGAAATAACTAATTTTCTACCATTTTTCTTTAATTGATATAAGATATTGAATCAATAAACTGAAATTCAACATAAACAATATATTTGATATCAAGATATTAAGGCGCAACACTAAATATTCAATGATAAAAAATAAAAATAAAAATTATAAATCATAATCCATTAACTTAATAGTGATGTATATTTCTCAAAATTTTCAAAATTGTTTTTTAATGAATCACAGAAATTTCTAAATAATTGCATTGAGTAAAATATTAAGACCTAAGTTTAATTAATAGCATGCAGAACAACCAAAAAAATATAGTTTAAAACTTCGTTTTTTTTTTTGAAGAAAAAAAAATTAAAATCTAATGAGAAGGGAAAAAAACATACAAATTATTTGTCATGAGATTTACATACTAAATGGTAATAATAATTCATATGGAAGACTAGAAGTAACAAATTATATATATTTTTTTAAAACAAGCTAACATTTATTAACAACAAAAACAGTAAAATGAAACCCTTATTTAGAAAAACAAATCTAACTAGATATGATATTATCTAACATTTTAGAGAAAAACTACGTAAGAAATAAATATAAAAGATTTGATGTGTATAGTCTCACTAGCTTCTACATGCATTTAGAGTCAAATTAACTTAAAAATTTCTAATTGTGATCTATTTTCAAAGAACATCAGTAAAATAAACAAATGAGCAACTTGGTAAATCTTAAAACTAAGCAACTATTAAAACTATCAAATCGAGTCATCGTGGAATAAACAAATATATTAATAATTATGAGAAAAAAATTCTTTGTCTAAAACTTCACATGTATACATTGTTCATAAATACATCACGAAAGAATAAAAAAAAAATGAAGCCTACCTTTAGCACGTAAAAGCGTAAGTAAAATTTGATAACGTGTTATGAAATAGAAGAAATAAAGAGAGTAATTGAGGGAGAAAGTGAATAAACTCTAATGAGTTTGGTGCAATTAACAATGGAGGAAACAACACTTATTTATAGTGTTGTGAAGTGCAAAAATAGCCTACATACAAAAATAGCTAAAGCACAAAAATAGCTAAGTGGACCATTTATGAGTGAGTGAATGGGAGTGAATTAATTTGTGATGTAAAATGAATATCTAAATATTCATAATAGTTACCATGAAGAAATAATTAAAAACAAATGCTAGCTAGCCACAAATTGAAATTGAACTTGGACGGAGAGAATTTCAAAGACCAAAATTTAATTAAATGCTAAATCATTTCATAAAATATGTACATTTTTATTTAATATATATAATAAAGCTTATACTTTAAAATTTTCACTCGCTTATTAAGTTGACCATGAATAGATAAATATTTGGTTAATAAAATAAAATAAAATTATTTTATGACAAAAAATTAATACGAATAAATTAGTTAATGAATAATTACATGTGAGTATTATTTATATTGGCATGTACCTTAGAATTATGATAACAAATTTTAAAAGTTATTAAGAAAATTAATATATAGATTGCTCCTAAAATTATTGCACATTCTATGCCAAAATGTTAATTTTATATATATATATATATATATATATATATATATATATATATATATATATATATTTTAGAAAATAAATTATAGTAATTTTTTTTATCAAAGTTTCAATTACATCTAATAATTACGTAATCATTATTGTATTAATTAAAAATATATTAACCTTCAAATGTCAATTTTACAAAAACATTGATTTTTTTTTCTCTAACTACTCTTTCAAATAATCATATTTAAACAAGATTTTTCTTCAAATCTCTCTTATAAAATCGTATTTAAACAAAGTTTTCTTGCAATTTTTTATATAAACAATTATATATAAACAAAGTTTTTCTCCAAACTCTCTAACAAACAACCATATTTAAAAGAGGTATTTTACATTGAACTCACTCCATTTTTCTTCTTCCTCTCAACTTCCCCACAAACCAAATAACCGAGTATTATGGATTATCTATATAGTTTATATACATAAATATATACATACATATATATATACACACTAGAATTTGAACACAAGCGTTGCATGTGATAAGTTTTTAAATAATAAATTATAAATATGTATGTTTAATAAAATAAGTCATTTGAGTGCAATAATAGTCAGTGTATATATATATATAAATTGGTTTACTACATTTTTGCACAAAATTTAAATCATCAAATAATAATTTCAATCTATCATTGAATTTTATAACCATTTTTTCATGTTAGTTAAATTTATTAAAATTCTCATGTTAAAAAATCAGTTAATATTTTATTTTTAGCTTAAAAATTAATAGGTTTTATTATTTTAAAAAAAACTTAATAAAATTTATCGCATTAAAATTAAATTTTATCTCTGATTTTTAAAAATTGATGCTCTTTAGTTTTTTCTCAATTTATCTATTCATAGACCAATTACTCTTGAATTATAAATTTATAAGATTTATATCATTTTTATAATTATAAATATAAAAAAGCTAAATATATTTATTAGTATACATCTATGAACTTACCTTTAACCTCAAATGATAATTTTATCATTCTTAAAAAAAAAATTCCACATCTCTAAGTCAACAAGTAAGCAACAAAAGATTCCAACAAAAATTATTGCAACAAAAGAAAATTTAGATGAAAGTTAAGGTAAATAATCGAACAAAAATAAGATAACTTATTATAAAACAAAAAAAAAATAATAATAATGGTAAATCCAAGCAAACAGAAAGTGTCGTAAACAAAATGTAGATAACTATTTATAGGATTGGAAAATTCAATTTACTATTTTAATTAGAATATAAAATGTCGAATAAAATCTATAAGATTTGGTAAAAATATCTTATTTTCTTCGTTATAAAGATGATAAAAATTTAAACGATATTGTAAATATTTTCATTTAATTGTTCATGATACACTTAAAATCTCTTATCTTCTAACTTAGTCATAAAATCTATGAGATTTGATAAAAATATCTTATCTTCTACATTATAAAGATGATGAAAATCTAAATGATATTGTAAATATCTTCTACGTTTTTTGCATTTAATTTTTTTATATTCAAATAGATGGCATGTTTGTAATTTAGAGTATGACTTAAGAGCTAAAATCGTCCAAAAATGATTTCCCCTTAAGCCACACTAAAGTATGATGATTTATGAGCGTCCAAGTCAGTTGATGCACACCTCGACTATTTTCATAGAACATACCTATAACTCTATAATATTTTGTTGTAAAAAAACGGTAGGAAATTATTTATTAAGTAGGTGGTCACATGAAACTCATCACCTTTTAATTAGTTATGACACTATTAACCACTAGATTAAATATATTGTCGATTAGGCCACATAAGCTCAAAACGCATTAAGATGCTCCATAGAGATGGTGATCTCAACTCTTTTGATTTTGAATCATTTGATGTATGCGAATATTGTTTGATAGGGAAAATGACAAAGTTTCCTTTCATAGATTCAAGTGAAAGGGTCAATGATCTCTTAGCTCTCGTACATACAGATGTATGTGGACCTATGAGTATTATGGCTAGAGGACGGTATACTTACTTCATTAATTTTACGGATAATGTAAGCAGATATGGATTTATTTACCTTATGAAGCAAAATTCAGAATCGTTTGAAAAGTTCAAACAATTCCAAAATGAAGTAGAAAATCAACTTGGGAAGAAGATTAAAGCATTACAATCAGAAGGATGAGGTGGTGCATTCCATTCACGTACCTCCTACCGTCCCACAAGGAGATGACTCGTGCCAAGTTTTTAAATTTAACATAGAAACTTCTGCTGTTGTTCCCCAACGTAGGTCTAGTAGGTCAATAATTCCACCAAAGAAATACGTTGATTTCTTGTTGACAGACAGTTTCAAAATAATGATTTTGGAACATCAAGAACCTACTACTTACAAAGAAGCTTTGGAGAGTAAGGACTCCAAAAAATGGCTACAAGCCATGAAATCTGAAATGGATTCTATGTCTGAGAATCAAGTATGAGACTTAATTGATTTGCCTAATGGAGTGAGACCTATTGGTTGCAAATGGATTTTTAAATTAAAAATAGATAAAGATGGAAACGTTGCAGTTTTCAAAGCAAGGCTAGCAGAAAAAGATTTTAGGCAGATTCTTGGTATAAACTATGATGAAACCTGTTCACCAGTAGCAATGTTAAAATCCATAAGGATATTCTTTGCGATTGCTGCCTATCATGATTATGAAATATGGCAGATGGATGCTAAAATTGTTTTCTTAATGGGTTCTTGAAAGGGGATGTGTACATGACACAACCTAAAGCTTTTCAAGATCCAGCCAATCCTGGGAGAGTATGCAAGCTTCGGAAATCTATTTATGGATTGAAGCAAGCATCTAGAAGTTGGAACCTCAGATTTGATAAGGTAGTTAAACAGTTTGGTTTCCTTAAAAATGAAGAGGAATCTTATGTATATAAGAAGTTAAGTGGGAGCAGTATTACCTTCCTTGTTCTGTATGTGGATGACATACTACTCATAGGAAACGATATAACCATGCTTGAATCAGTCAATGATTGGCTTAAAAATTGTTTCTCTATGAAAGACATTGGAGAGGCTGAGTTACATTCTGGGAATAAGAATCTATAGAGATAGATCCAAGAGAATGATTGGACTTAGTCAAGAAACTTATATTGATAAGGTTCTTACTAAGTTCAACATGGAAAACTCTAAGAGAGGTTTCATTCCCATGCAACATGGCATATCGATTAGCAAGACTCAGTGTCCTACAAGTCTTGATGAGGCTAAGCGTATGAGTACTGTTTCTTATGCTTCGACAATAGATTCAATCATGTATGCCATGATTTGTACTCGACCGGACGTTGCTCATGCTTTAAGCATATGTAGCAAATACCAATCTAATATAGGTGATACACACTAGATAGCAGCGAAGAATATCCTTAAGTACTTGAGAAGAACTAAGGATAATTTTTTGGTTTATGGTGGAGATAATGAGTTGGTTGCTACTAGATACACTAATGCGAGCTTCCAAAGTGACAAAGATGACTTTCGATCACAGTCTGGTTTCATATTTTGTCTCAATGGAGGAGCAGTGAGCTGGAAAAGTTCAAAGTAAAGCACAATCGCAGATTCTACAACAGAAGCAAAGTACATTGCGGCATGTGATGCTGCAAAGAAAGCAGTTTGGATTAAGAAGTTCATTAGTGAACTTGGTGTAGTTCCTAGCATTGAGAATGATGTTGATTTGTATTGTGATAATAATGGTGCCATTGCTCAATCAAAGGAACTTAGGTAACACCACAAATCCAAACATGTACTTAGAAAATTTCATCTCATTCGAGAAATCGTGGCAAGAGAGGCTGCCAAGGTTTGCAAGGTTCATACTGAAGCAAATGTCACAGATCCACTGATTAAACCATTACCGTAGCCCAAACATAAGAGTCATACTAGGGCTATGGGTATTAGACATGTGGGAGAATAACTTTAGATTGTAAACTAGATGTCAGCAATAGTAAAACCATTGAACATGCTATTCAAATGTTTATCAATAAAAATTATTTCTTATTTAATATATGTCCAAATGATTTGTGTTTTGATAGGATTATCAAAAATGTTTTGATAATTGGAACCCTATAAGGTGAACTAAAAACACAACACATTAAATGTTCCTAGTCTAAATCACTAAGTTGGACATAAGTGATTAGGTTGAAAGATTAGCGTATAATTTATTAATAGCTCAGTTCCATGGGCTATGGGGACATGGAGATGTCTAGTCATTTATATCGATATATGTGATATATTGAAACATGACCTAACAAAGTTTTAATAGTAGAATCATTGTTTTGTATTCAGTGGATTCCTTAGACATGAGTATAACATTATAACCATGATAAGATTGATTTAACTTTGACACTGTTAAACGTCGTGCTGTAAAAGGAGATTATAGAAGCAGTGATCCGGTTGGTCAAGATTTGAGTGGGAGTTTTGGTCATACAAAAGTGGATAAAACCTCCTATTAGATATAACTGATATATGAGCTCCTTGATGAGCAAGAATTGAAAAATGCATGATCATGCTCTATGGATTAAGATGTTAATCTATGTTTTAACAATGCGAACTCGAATATCAAGGAATAGAATTGAGAAACATCATGGATTACAACAGATGTTAATCATGTTGTCAAATTCTTGTATTAAGAGATTTAAGGAATTTAGTATTGCTGGCTTGTCTACGGACAAATGGGAGATTGAAGGAATCGTGTCCTAAGACAAATCCCAGTAATTACTAAATATAAATAGGAATTATTATGAAGATAATAATTAATGTATTTTAGTAATTAATAATTATTTGTTAGAGAATAATTATTATTATAGTTAGACTAATTAGATTGGGCTAATAACTAAAATATCTAATTCCCAAGAGGTCACACATAAAGCAATGAGTTGAACTAAATATAAAGTCCAAAAGGTTTTATATTGAATGAAAATTAATATTACGTGGAGTTTTGGTTTTCTCTACTGGCCTAACCCTAAGTATATATAGGGTCAAGGAGAAATGATAGACAAATGAATTTTTTCCATCAGATAGAAAAAACTCTAACCGCATTTTCTTATTGTGCCTCCACATCCTAATAAAATTAAGAGAGGAAAACAGTTCCCTCGCTTCCGTACTAGCATACGTGGGATCAATCCATTACTGGTAGACTAATTGGAGGGTTTCAGTTGGAGCCCTAACATCTCCTGGCAGCGGCGTTCTTGCTTGGGAATCAAGCATCAAATGATGTAATTCTTTACTCTCTATTTAATCCATATAATTATTTTGCATGCTATTCTGTGATAGATGTTAGGAAATTATTTCCTGAAATTTCGCCTTTTGCCTCTATAATTTCCTACAATATTTGCATAGGTAGAGTTTTAGATTTTGGAGTTGATGAGAGGAGAATAAGTGGAAGAGGAAGAGGAAGAGGAAGAGGAAGGGGGAGTGGAGAGATTTGAAGGTAGAAGTACTTGTTTAAATATTAGTGTTTTGGAAAGAAGATATTGAAAAATCTTGTTTAAGGATTACTGTTTAGGAGGAGATGTTTAATATTTATGTTAATTTCTTTTTTATCTATCGTAATCATTGTATATTTGTACTAATTTATAGATTTAATATATTTTAATTTATGTTATATTGTTCAGAATTAAATGAGTATGATATGCACATTTTATAAGATTAGATAAGAAATTTGATGGAATGTTGAAGGAGGAGTTCTGATATGTACTAAAAACAAACAAGCAGTTAAGAAATCCCAAGTCTTTTCCCTTCCTTTCATCTCCTCAACCCCAAAATCAAATTACCCCTTAGACAAGGGAAGCATTTCTCTACCATTTAAGCTTAAATGGACAATGTTATCCAAAACTGTGGGAAACTGTTGGGAGCAGAAGTTTACAGAGAATATGGTAAGAAATTGAATGGCCATAGTCATAGCTGAAGGCCCCAAAGAAGAAGGTGGATTCATTCTTGCGTACAACTGTCACACTGCACGTTGGTTGCCTGAATAAAAGATGTTAGTTACTTGTGATTATCGCATTTAATGTGCTCTCATGTCAGTGCACCCCACCATAACCCTCTCCTTAATCAAATATTTCCATTTATATTTTAACCTTCAAATTCAATACCACCTTACAATTGATTGGTTGATGATTGGTTGTTGTTGGATTCTCTCATTTTTTAACGTGGGACTTTTTGTCAAGATGGTGTCTCTTTTGGATTTTATAGGCTATGATACCATAATTGAGAATATGAGATTTCACTTCAAAATCAGTTGACAATGAGGGGAGTAACCCACAACTTTTTTATATTTATGTCGGACTCTTCCACTTTTTCAATGTGCGACATTTGTGAGATCCTAACAAAAGGTTAATCAAACTAACAATTCGTATTAAGTGTTTAATCCTCTAGTTAAACACAATTTCTAATAAATGATATGGGGTAGGGGTGTTTCAAATTTCTAATAAAGCGTGTCTAGAGGTTTGAGGAGGAATGACAGTGGTTATGAAGGGTTTTAAGGCCGTATGAGAATATAAAATCTTATTTGGTATGAAAGGTCGATAATGGCTATGATAGAAAATCTTCATTTTGATTGAGAAGTTATAAGTGGTTGTGATAATGAACTGTCGTTTGAATTAAGATTTATGAGTAGTTGAGGTATATTAAAACTAAATGAAGATTTACAAAAATTCTTTGAATCCATGGACGGTTTAACATAGGATTTTAAGAAGGTGGGAAACAGTCCACCCTAAAACATAGGCTTACTATGCGACATTAACGCAACCATTAGAATTATCCATTGAATGTTCGATAATTCGACTCTCACCCGTAATGGATAAATTAAATAAACAATTCTAAAACAAATCTGTCAATATTGCAAATCCTTCTTCAAAGTCTGATATTTTTTAGTTCAAACATAAAACTTCAAGCCCTCATATCCTACCCATTTGACAATACAATATCAAAATTAAAAATGAAAATTGCCAACTTGATCGAGCAAAGCAAATAAAAAATGGCAATACATTATCGAGAATCAAATAAAGAAAAAAAAAATGAAACACAGAAATCTGGGGTTATCATAATCCTAATCAAGTTATATATTAAAGATCAAGCAATGGCGGGTGGATTTTGCAAAGCTGGTTCCTCTTGCTTAGTTTCTTTCTGGGTTTGGACAGCCATTGTCCCAGCAGGAAGAGATGCAGCGGCGGAGACATTGATCCTCGGCGGCGACGAGCTGATCCTTCCGACGATACAAGACGAGCATTTGGTCTCTGCCCAGCTCTCCAAGTCGAAATGCCCATAGCCCATTATACTTCTACCCGAGCACAGCTGCCCGACCGCCACAGCGACCACAGCAAACACAATGATAACAACGAGCACTCCTATGACCGGGCCAACGGAGCCGCTGCCCAAATGCCCGCTGTAAGGTTGCTGCATTGCCGGCCCTGGTGGAGACTGTTGTTCAATTGGGAGTGACATTTGTGGGGAATAAAAGAACCTGAAGAAAACAGAGAGGAGATTTGTAGAGCTCTGGAAAAAGATAGAGCAAAGAATGAGCAATGGAGAAAAAGTTGTTGCTTTTAGAGGATGTATAAATTGATGGTTGGTAATGTAATCAGAAAAGATGGAATCTTTGGGAGTGTTAAACGTTCAATCTCTTTCCCAGATTGAGCCTTTTTAAAAAAACATATTAATAATAAATAAACAAAGTGTCAAAATGAACTAAGTCTGTTATTTACTGTGCTTACAATCTACTATATAACTGTACATAATTACAAAAGTTACTGTTTTTAAGTAGAAGATTTAACAAGAAAGTGATGCGGAATCTTTCAGGCATACAGAAACTAGCTTGGTTGCATTGGGCTGAAATGGCCCACTACTGTCACGTGAAGCCTCTGCAGATGATTTTCAGACAACTGCTGATTGTATCATATTCTAATCTCTTTCTCTTCTTTTCTTTTGCTTTGTTCTCTAACATAAACTTCAAAACTCATGAGATTAAACACAGCCATGGAGTTTGAATCAATCAAGTTTAAGCTTACTAAGCAAGAAAATAAGGAGTTTGTAACAATACTCAGATGTAAAGGTCATAAAAAATGGCATCTTGCTTTCTAGAACAGTGCAAATGCAACCTAAGTATATACGTATCGAAATGTAATCCTTATTATGAATATACACAAAATAGTGTCATTTTTGGGCTCAACCAATCTAATTTCATTTTATTGGACTAAATATTCCGTTTGAGTTTAATGTGCTCTAATACCACATTAAATAGTTTGAGCATTCAGGTTTTAAGATGAATGTCCACGCTGTCTAATATGATGTCAATTCATTAAGTCTAAATGGATATTCAATTCAATAAAATGAAATTGGAACCCAATTTAAGATAGACGAAACTTAAAAAAGACACCATTTTGAGGGGTATGTTAGGATCCCGCCATTATTTCATATTGGAAAAGTGAAGGGTCTCCAACGAACATTTATAAAATAAATAAACTACTCCTCACTATTGATTTTGAGATGGATGTTTACACTATCTAATACCTATGATCATTTTTGTTTTATGCAACTAGGCTAGCCTAAGGAAAAGTATACTCCAAATATTAGAAGAACTATGATTGTTTTATCTGGAATATTTATATACAAATCTTAATTTTCACTTTCTCAATTTTATATATTGCGCAAAAAAATTTCACTTAAATTTATATTTAATCTTATTTTAATTTTAATATATAATAGGGAATTTGCACTGTATATCAACTTTTTTACCACAGTTTACAATTATAGCACATTTTTTAAAATAATTCTTTTATAGCAAATTCTGCCATTTAAAAAAAAAAAATTATTTACCTTTTTTATAGAAGACTTTGATAGAATCTATCATTCTCTAGTGATGGAAGTCTATCAATTTTATCAGTGATTGATTCTATCGGTTCTTATTGATAGAATCTGATGGAAGTCTATCAATTTACTTTATTTATTAGTAATTGATTCTATCACTCTTTATCGATAGAATCTATCAATATGAAGTCTATCAATTTACAATTTTTGCTATATGTGTAAATATTTTCATTATTGTGCTATTCATGTAATATTTTATCAATTTTATAATATACATGCAAAAACTCCTATATAATAACGACTGAACAAAATATAATGACTACTACAATTATGACTTTTTATGACAATTTCTTCTTCACCAAATACAAGAGAAAAAAGAAAAACTGTCATGAAAAGTTAAAAACACGCATTTTAGTGAAAAAATGACTACTATTTATGTTTTCAAATGTTTATAATGACATTTATTTAAATGTCATAAATTTATTTAATTGGCAAATTTAATCTCTAGGGGGAAAAAGTTTAAAAAACACGGTTTCTTCCTCTCCCCCCTTTATGCAAAAAATCTCAAATCCCTAATCCCCCATCTTCTTCTACATTCATCCTTCTCGCCGGCATGGCCTAATCACCGCCACTCTTTCTTGGTCGTCGCCCAATCGTCACCACCAATCTCTGTAAGTTCTTTTTCGTTTTCTAATTTTTTTGCCCTCCATTTCATTGGTCTAGCGAGTTTTTTTTGTTCGTCTTCAATCTTCCCCGTTGGAAGAACGGTTCCCAGTTTATTTTCGTTCTCGGCTAGTCTCCGGTCGTTCTCTTTCCTCTTAGCCAGTCTCTAAACTATTTCCACTAATGTCCTCAAATTCTAGAATTTTATAAAACCGTCCCTTTGTTTTGAAATGGATTTTTTCACAAATATGATGATTTCTAGATTTTATCATTGCTATTCAATTTCTTTAAGGCAAAATACATGTTTATTCTCTAAGGGGTATGTTTCACCATCAAACACTTGTATGCTTGACATTTCAATAATGTTCAATATAGTCCTAGTTTATGATCTTTTGAATTTACATTTTACACTTTTTTTGCTGGTCTCTTTTCTGCTAATTTCCACTTGAATAAGTGCAGAAAAATGCCCACTCTCACAACAAATCAAGAAAATTAAATGACTTAGTGGCTACATTAGTTTGTTTTCCGTATAGTGAAAATGTTATTTGATAGAATTTAGACATCAAATTATACTTAGTTTCTTCAAAAGTAAAGTTGTAGTTATTTTTTATTTTTTATATTTAAGAATATGACATTTTTAATAAAACTATTTTGATGTGTTGTTGTTAAATAAGAAAATTTCTGCAACCAACCCATTTTAAAACTCTTAATTAGTGTGCATTAAAGATTAATGTGGCAGATTAATGAGTTTTAGTATTTTATTTTCTGTTACCATATGAAATGAATTGAAGTTTGTTTGTTCATTGTATTCTTAAAAAATGTTGGGAGCTTCATTGTTCTTTGTCTCTTTCCATTATATTCTTGGTGGGTTTTTTATAGAAAATTATCATGATAGTCAACATGAACTTTTGAGGCCTAACCTTTGTCTTCCTTTTCTTTTCTGGTTGACCACAAAAATCAAACAACCAACAAGATAAAAACTATAATTATTTTTTGGCGAATTTGATGCTTAATTATTTTTATGTCAACTATTTTTGCTTGTTTCAAGGCATGTTGCTTAGTTCAATTTGTTTAGATTGTTAATTTGTATCATTCGAAGTTTTAACTATTTGCATTTGTAATCTTATAGCTTCTCAATGATTAGTTGATGGAGAAATTTTTGTCCGATTGAAAGAGACTCCAAGAGATGTTATATATATTAGTTGGTTCAATCGTCATACAAAGCACTTAGTGAGGTAATTTTGATATATTTAAATTTTGTTGGCAATATTATCAAATATTTGTAGTCATTTTCTAAGGTTTACTTCTATTATTTTGTTGACTATACTAACTTCACATTTCAGCTTCTCTCTTTTTAAATATAGAACGAATGGTATGTGTTTATTTTTGTTTAGTTCATCAATACTTCCTCTAATTATTTATTTCTCACCTTGTTTAGGGTCTCTATTCCATCAAACACTTACAAGTTACAAGTTCACTTTAAAGGGTTGGGACAATCTTAAACAATTTTAGTATTTCTATGATCTTTTAGGCTTACCTCTTGTTTGAAAATGAAGAGCACATATTTATATTTTAAGAAGTATATGATGTTGTGATGCATTATCTATTGAATGACCATTGGCAAGCTTATGCATTCTATCTAATTGTGAGGAAGATAGTTTTATTTTTATTCTTTCCTTATTTTTATGCTTGGTAGATATGTCCTACTCGTGAAGAAAGGATATTCCTTAGTTGGAAGGCAGGGGTTGTTATATGTGGGCAAATTTGTATGAGACCGTGAGTAGTTATTTGGTAGGATTTTGGATTAAAATCCTCTATGTGGGTACTAACGTAAAGAGAAGGTGGGGAAAAAAATAAATGAAATGCTTGAAGAGCAGTGTTGATTTGTCTTACATGTAAGAAATGGTGAACCATCTTGAAATTGTATGTGCATCATTACATTAAGTTTTAATTTGAGTGTTATATAAGAAATGTATGTTGACAGGTGATGAAATGGTGTTCAAGAAGTTGCGATAATTTCTCTCATTGTTTGAAATATTTATTTTATAGTTTTGCATTTTTTTATTAAACTAAGTGCATACTAGGGTAGGTGCACATGAAGGTAAGGTTGTAGTCTCTAATTTTTTTAAAGGGTGTGTGGCTGATGTTGGAAGTGAATGGTTAAATGTTAAGTTGCTGCAAATTGAGTTGAAAATATATGTATATATATCTTGTCTTAGAATAGAAAATGAGCCATGGATAGTTTAATGTGAAGCTGCAACAAAGTGGACTTACATATCTAGTTATGTTTAAAAGGTATGTTGGTTGACGTGCAAGAACCTAACGTTTTTGCATCAATGAGAGAGTTGTAGTTACATTATATGTGTAAATAAAGTGGGTACCTGAGGGGAATTAAAAGGGTGGAGGCAGATTTTTAGAGCGGGAGGACCATATTGGTTTATTGGTGGTTGGGAGGACCATATTGGTTTACTGGTGGTTTAGAATGCAACTATGGTGAGATGTGTGGCGAGTTGACTTACTTTTAATATCTTTGGTTGATGTCTAGTAGTTGGAAGCAATTTAATTTTAATGTTGATTTTGTGGCCATTCTATATTGTGGTTATGCAGGTACATCACGATAAGCTACAACGGAGAGCTCAAGTGGACAGACACAATATTTATGTACATGTAATTTTGTGACTCTAGGCTTATTATTATTTGAGACAATTTGATCTTATGCTTTAATAGTTGTGTAACTGTAAACAAAACTCAAATAACTGGTGTGAGTTTGATTTTTAAACTATAGCTCTTTTTCTTCGGTACTAGTGAAGCAGGGTGTTCGTCATGTAGAAGCTAGTCTCAGGTTCAGGTGTTACAGACTGTGAGGCGAAGCCATGGACCGAGTTGTAGTCAAGTGGCTGAATTGTTTGATGGGTTGCTTATAATTCTTTGCAGGTTAGTTTAAGTCTCTAGGAATTCAATTCTGGTTTCATTGTCGCTTTTGGGTTTTGGTTAGGTCTTTCTCTAGCTGTTACTACGGTTCTTATTCGAATAAAGCCTAATTAGTTTACTTTTCTGGAAACTAGACTAATATAAATTTTTTTCTCTGTCTTTATTGTAGGCATAGAAATCAAGATTGTTAGTAGGTATGATTTCATATTTAGCAAGATTGAGAAACTTATAATTCTATTCGTGTTTTATTGTTTGTAGGTTGATACAATGAACTCTATGAAGTAATGGATTTTTGGGAGTTGTGCTTTTTTGCAACAACGTATCAAGTAAGTCTAATTTCTTACTTCTAAAATAATGTCACACTCATACTTTAAATACATTTTAAATAGTGTTTATGCGGCTATCATGCATGTATGATAGCCTACAATGAAGATTGAGGTAATTATTAGGAGTTCGTGATTTTTTCGTTTTATAATTTCATCGACCATGGTCTTGTATCTTGAAGGTTTGATACTATTAATTTTGGTCTTCAATAATTTCATCGACCATGGTCTTGTACATGTTTAGTGTTAGTTTATAGTCTTCTCTATTTGAGTATAATCTTTAGTGACTTTGTATTTATATTGAGAAATTTACATAATAATATATTTGGTAACATTTTGATTTTATTTACTTAAAGGTTTATAATTATATTGTGTAGGTATTTTATTCAAGGTAATGATCGTTTTGCATCGACAGTTATCATTCAAGTTGTGAGTTATTGTATAAGTTGCCAAAGTATTGATTTTCACTCTAGGTTTTATGAAACATTAATTGTAATTTCAATTACAACTTTTATATAAACTACTTTGTAAAGAACTTGTTAAGATTTTATTTGTATTGTGATGAATGGAAATCTATTTGGCATTTATGTGGATTGTGACATTAGATGCACAATTATTGACAAGTCTAAATATTATTTTTGAATTATTGGTTTAATTGTAATTAACATGAATAAAATGAATAGATTAATGAAATATATCTAATTTTAGAATTTAAAAACTGACATGGTATACTTTTTATGACAAATTTAAATTATCACAAAGTAGAAATTATGATTATTATAATTGTCATGATATCTAATATATGACAATTTAAAACTATCACACAAATAGAAATTATGATGGTTACAAATCGTCATGAAATGTGATTCATGATGATTTATGATTAAATTTTATTTGGAAAAATAACTCTATTTTATGACATTCTAAAACTGTCATGGTAAGAAAAGTTAAAATTGCAAAAATAACATCATTTATGACAATTATAAAATGTCATAAATAGAGATCATAAACACTATTTTTCATTGATTCATGATAATTTTTAACTGTCGTGAAAAAATATTTATGACAATTTTATATCTGTCATAAATTACATTTTATGACATTTTTATTATATGTCATAGAAGGCTTATCATGATAGGGGATATTATGACATAGCATAATTTTGAGATAATTGTCATGATAAGTCAACTATGACAATTAAAAATTGTCATAGAAAGCCAAAATTGTAGTAGTGAATTGAATTAGTTTTAAGACAACATTATTTTAAACGAATGTCTTTTTTTTTTTGAAAATCTTATACGAATGTCCTTGAAAGATAATATATATATATTTTGAAAAGCCTTGAAAGATAATATTACATGTTATATATTTAAGTAGTTTTGAATAAAATTTATATGTATTAGATAATGTATATTTTTTATAATTATTTTTATCTGCTTAATGCATGTGATACATTATTGGTTAAAAAGTTACTCATTTTATTTTTTCTTCGTTACTTTTTTTTCTCCATCTATATGCATTTAATATTGTTTTCATATTTTACAATTAATAGCACCGTTTTCGAGAATAATATAATCGTTATATATTTGAGTGAACATCAAACTATATACATGACTAAGTAAAAATAACACATAATTTTTTTTATAAAATGTTTATTTGTATTAAATTATATATATTTTTAAAAATTATTTTAATGAATTTTTAATGCATATTATATATTTTTATACTACATTATCTTAACTTTTTTTAAAAAAATTATACTTAAAAAAATTTTAAAAATATAAAAATTTGTAAAATAAAAACAAATAAAAAACGAAAAACGAAAAATTGTTATCAAACAAGTTTTGTTTTGTTTCTTATTTTTTTTATAAGAAACAAGAAACAAAAATAGATATCAAGCACATTCTTGTTTTTTATTCTAAAAAAGTTAGAAACAAGAAACAAGAACTAAGAACTAAGAAACGAGAGACATGAACATTATCATGCGAGCCCTTAGATAACTGAAATCTAATGATACTTAGAATTTTAGAGGTTCAAAATCGCATGTGTCCATCATCGTTAGATATGTTTGTTTTGTAGAAATATATTTTTTTTATAAATACTTGATAATATTTAGATAACTGTGTTTTTTTTTTTTTGCGGAAATCGAACTTGGGGAGACGTATATTTACCTAAATTTCCAAAAATACTCTTACAATATTCATATACTTTTTTACATTAATTTAATATCATTTTAATTTAGATACATACTTGTCTATATAAACTTATTTATTTGTATTTAAATAAAAAAAAAATTAAATGTTTATCGTAATCTTACATATGTTATTTTTTTTCATTCAATCAATTAAAGATCTTAACTTCAATTTAAATATGAATGTTTTTGGAAAAATTATATATTTAACTCTAGTTTTGATGACATAATTAATGTTTGGATATGTTTGGTAAATTTTGATAATATATAAAAATATAATGTCTAAGCAAGCTTAACCAAGCATCAATTGACATATATTATCGAAAAAATGTCGTAGTATACAAAATAAACAAGGAAAAAAAAATCCTTAATGGATGTCCTTTACATAGGAATCTAGAAATCCATGTTTTAAAAGAGCATCCAAAAGAGGTCAAATGCACTCGGGCATATTGAAATGTCCGAGTATCTCACATTCCTACAAAAAGAACGAGGTAATCAAATGCCCATTTCATGGCAATCTCGGATTTCATCAAAGTAAACGTCCCTTCACAGAGAGCCATAGGCGCGCTCCTCGAGTTTATAGGGGCACAACATTTTTTTTATAAAAAATTGCAATATTTGGAGTAGGGTGATTCAAACTCATGATCTTTATCAAGAATACTGACAATCCTTAGAAAATGTGTAACACAATATATTGTGTGTACAATTGTATACTATACCATACATCATAATGGTTTTATTGTTGAGTGATTATCAAAATCAACACCAAGGTCGCAAGTTTGATCTTAGACATTGGTATTTGGCTCTTAGACTTTTATTTGATTTTTGCTTCTACACATTAATATGAGAGCCTTAGGGGCTGTTTGTTTTACATATTTAGGCATCGAAGGAGTGTTGTCATAGGGAAGACTCGAGACCTTGAGGGGAGCATACCCTCAAAACCCAAGTCTTCAACCACTGCGCCATTCCTTGGGTTAAGGAGTTATATTGAGTAGTTAAAAATTGAGAGTTGTGTCAAAAACTCGCTTGGATGTAGTTTTTATGTAGAGAAGTTAAAGTCAAAAGTTTGTTTGGATGTAGATTTAAAAATGAGTAATTATTTTTAGTAGTAAAAAAGGAATGATTAAAAATGAATGGTTAAAAATGAATTATTTTGATTAATTTGAAAGAAATGATTAAAAAGAAGTGGTTATAAATGATTAACTAGTTATAAATAAATGATTAAAAATGAATTATTAGAAATAAGAGTTATTTCTAAAAGTAAAAATGAGGAGAAGTTAATAAGAACTCGTTTGAAGGTTGGTTTTGAAGAGAAGTTGATAACTCGTAATAATAACTCGAAGTGATTTTATTTAAGAGTGAAAATTATTATTCTTTGTATGTGAATGTCTTAAAACCTTTCCTTAAAAAAAAAACGAATCCTAAAACCCTAAACCAGTTTTGGGACACGTCACAAATAATGCCGCCAAGTACTACTTCGAAGCTACCGGGAAACTCCGCCGAGAAAACTAGACTGTACTGATCGCCGTCAAGATCACCGTCGCCGGAGCTCCTCACCACCGCCGATTACTATGAGGGCCGCCGTTCGCCTTCTCGTCCCTATTAGACAAGTAGCTGCATCGCCTTTGCCGCCGGTAGCGTTCTTCTCTTCGTCCTTAGCAGTAAGCACCGACGCGAAGACCTTTGTCGCCACTGGTGCCGGTAACGGAGGTTCGGTACACAGGAATCGCCCGAAATTTAAGTGGAACTCGGCCAATTTCTTTGGTACAGTCGAACAGCCCCTTAAGGTGCTTACTAGGAGTGGCAACACAGTTTATGCTTGGACATTTCTTCGGGCTAAAGTCTCCCCGGATTCTGATAGCAGTTCTAGGTACATAGTTACATGCGTTTTTCTGTATTCTTGGGTTTAATCATCCTTAGAACTGTTTTATGATCACCACGTTCTTTGTTTGTTTTTTATTTTTGTTGTTTCGTTGATTCTACTGCTGTGTTCTGTACCTTCTTTTGTATTGTTATGAAAACAGAAACAACAGTTAACGAAAACGGTTAGAAACTTGAGAGAAAACATTGTGGTTCACTATGGGTTAACTAAAGTCTCCAAGGGGTGGTGCAGTGGTTGAAGACTTGGGTTTTGAGGGTATGCTCCTCTCAAGGTCCCGAGTTCGAGTCTTCTCTGTTACAGTACTCCTTCGATGTCTCCGGTACCTGATCTAAGAACGGGCGTGGTTACCCGTGTTTCAAAAAAACTATGGGTTAGCTACATCTTCCAGTAGAGGAGAGAATTGTTTTATTAAAGAGAATACGAAATAAAGAGTGTCGATCAACTGGGGCTAGAGTTTCAAGAGAGTTTATAGACTGCACTCTCATCAAACTCTATTATAAATAGATCCAAATACATAAAGCCCAAATACAAAAAACCATTAAACCAAATACGAGATTGCTGCTCACTGACCGGGCGGCAACACCCTCAACTAAATAATGGTGGGCATCAAAGAGTTCAGGGCATATCTCCACATGTATGTGTTCTGTTTTGTTTGAATCGACAATCAAGCACAGTGAATATAGTAGGCATTTCTTTGTATTGGATGCACTTCAATGATCAAGGACATCTAAGTTTTGAATTCACTCTATTCATCACATCGCTTCCTGCTCAGAACCTATTATTAAAAAGTTTTCCCTTTAGTATCTGCCTAAATTCCCCGGTATTGGTTCGTGATTTTATACATTTATGTGTGCAGGATTTTACTGAAACTGTGGGAAGAAATGGCTGAATCACACCTTGAGCGTCTCAAACCAAATGACTATATTTATGTTGCTGGTACTTTAGAATCTTATAAGAAGGCTGATAAGTGCGGGAAGTCCTATTTATCTTACGAGGTTGGATGCTCGAGTATTTAGATGAAGACATTCTGAAATTTTTTTCATATTTTTTATCTTGCATTTACATTTTGGCGTTCGCATCTTGTCCATGGTATTGGAGCTAATTTTCTTTTGCATCTGGCTAAGAATAATTTCATTGGACTAGCTTTTTATTTTATGAATCTTGTATTGGCATTTGATCTTTCAAGAAGTTTTCATGTTTAATATTTTCATTGTCAAAATTTTCACTACTCTGGTATGGTGGAATCCTCGCCAGTTAGGGTTCTGTTTTCCTTTTAAACCTTCGAGGATCTTCTGATCATTATAGTATTTAATAAAAAGAACATGCAGGATATTAATATATTTAGTTTAGGAAAGTGGCACTAGATTGAGAGTGAATTATCAATTAGATCTATATTGATATCAAAAGTTAAAAAAAATTACAAGATAAGCCAAGTCTTGAATCTTGATAGGAACTTAAAACCTCCCCTCTCTAGAGAATATTCTATTGAGCGTACTAAACCTTCACTCAATATTTTGATACCCCTTCGGCTTCCACTCACCTTCTCTATTCATAACTAAACTCTCTAACTAATTGCTTATATGCCCCTCTATAATATTCCTAATTCTTTCTAGGCCCAAACCTATCAAGTTACTTCAATCTGGAAACTGAAAGATGTGTTTGTATTTTCAGGATCAGTTTGGATTGAACATTTAATCGTTCATCATTTCAATTCAGATGCTGTCCTCCATCTCTGTTCTTTACTACTCAAACACATTATCCATTTCATTTTTTTTCATCTGTGACCAGGGAGTTATAATTCTTTCTGCAAATTCGACTAACTGCCTTATGTAATAATTTGAAATCCTTACTGTAATTTCTGTTGAGTCAAGGAGTTCCTTCCTTCCCCTCTCTTTCATAAACTTTTTTCCAAGTATTTTTTTTTTGTCGCAAAATGAATATGGTGTATGCATATTCAACAGGGTTATACCTGAAGGTTCCTACTTTATCTGTTTGTTATATTTGATTTCTATGCCCATTGTTTATTCCTGCAGTTAACTGTGTCAGAGTTGAATTACATAGTACAAAATGCTCCGGGCTCAAAAAGTCAAAATTATGTAGGCATGCTACATGAAGAAGGTATGCTTTGAATTTTTTTCATTTCTAGTTGATGTAATCTATTAGTTATAAATAAAAATAATTAAAATCTCTTGTTTAACTGATGAAAAGTTAATTGGGTGAACGGTGGAATTCCTAATTTTACTGGTGTGATGTCGAGAGGGCATTCCATGGCATCTGATTTATAAAAAGGAAGATTTTTCTTGCTTCCCTATTCATGTATTTGTGCAATTTATGAAACATCCAGAAAATATGTTTAGTTGGACACTGTGTGTTTCTTTCCCAAGTCTATGCAATGCGTAACATTAAAGAGTTTAGTCTTACAGTCTCAAGCTCAACTCCAAGTGTACAATCTATGTTTTGCGATTAACTAAGTTCATTTTTGGGGACAAGCTTAGGGAAAAGAGTGTTCTATACTATATATATTTGGTATATGATAGATAGAGTGCAGTGTAAAAATTCCTTCCTCATTTTTCTTGGATCTGCCGTATGTGCAAACAGTGTTTTAAAAGGCGCGCCTAGGCTCAAGTCCCACCTTTTGCGCCTTAATTGTCCCAGGCCAGGCGCGTATAATAAGGCGCGCGCCTTATGGCGCCTTACGTGAAGCCCCAGGCGCCAAAAGGCGCGCGCCTCGTGGGCTTTTTAATTTTCCTTTGCGCTTTTTGTATTTCAGATCCCCGTACTAGGTCATTCGAAGCGCGTGAAGGTTGATAGTTGAATATTATGTATGTTTTTATATATTATTCTTGGTTAAAACTTCATTTATGTCCATGCAAAGTGTTTTTATTGTGTATACACACATATATATAAATTTTGTGTGTTTTTTTATATAGTGCGCCTTAAGTAAAAAAGCCCTCGCCTTTTGGTGCGCCTTGCGCCTCAGGCTCCAGAGGGCCATTGCGCCTTAGTGCGCCTTGCGCTTTTTAAAACACTGTGTGCAAAGTTATTCAGAAACGATGAAGCAACTTTTCATCCATTGTCATTTTGCTGCTGTGAGGTATCTATCCACAACTATGTAATTTAATTTGTCCACAAGGGGTGGTGTAGTGGTTGAAGACTTGGGTTTTGCGGATATGCTCCCCTCAAGGTCTCGAGATCGAGTCTCCGCTGTGACATTATTCCTTCGATGCTTGGCCTAGGGACGGGTGTGGTTACCCTTGTTTCAAAAAAATTATGTAATTTAATTCGCAAAAGAGCCATAAAAGCAGTTTACAGAACTTAGGTAACCTTGTTAGAAGGTTGCTCTCTCTCTTAACAAGGGTGTTCTAATGGCTGAAAACCAGAATGCAACCCCAAAATATTACAACTGAAAGTTAAACAAGGCTAACAAGGCTAACCGAACAAAAAGGCTCATAATGACTGAGGCATGTAAGAGTCTAAGACATAGCCGATGTCCCTTATTGCACCCTCTTAATATAAGTCTTGATAAGTCCCCAAGGGGTGGCACAGTGGTTGAGACTTGGGTTTTGAGGGTATGCTCCCCTCAAGGTCCCAGGTTCGAGACTCAACTATAACATTATTCCTTCGATGTCTTTCGGTGCCTGGCCTAGAGACGGGCGTGGTTATCCTTGTTTCAAAAAAAAAAAATATAAGTCTTGATAATCAGGGGGCTTACAGCTGCTGAAACTGCAGCCATTGGAATCACTTATGAAAATCTTTTGTCTATTTTTTTTTTTTATAGATTCATTTTGTCCAATATTGTCCTAGCGTTTGGCCTTCCACTATCTGTTCTGAAAGGCCCATCTAGGGTCTCAAAGAACATTAAGGCTTTTCTACATTTTTGGAATGGAAAATTTGTCTAAATTTTTTTCTAAGTGACAATATTAATATGTTTTGAAATCTAGTTTTATAAGCATATATTATGTACTTCACTCAATTAGGCTTCTGTTTTTTGCGCCTTACGTCTTCGAGCATTTTGCTTACTTTATAAACTATTTATATTGCATTTATACACACCATTTTAGATGTCTCCTATTTTTCTCATACTTTTTTAATTGGTTACTATAAATGGGAGAGAATAATTGAACAAGAAAGACATATATTTACATGCATAGCTCAACAATAATTGACATGTACCTTCCTAAGAGGTTCAAATATGTTCAAACATTTATTTAATATAAGAGGTAAAAAAATAATGGATAGAGGAAAAAACAGGAAAAGGAATGCAATTCTCCTCTGAGATCGGTAAATAATTGTGCGAGTTGGGCCAATCGACTTTGGCTCTAGAGATTATGAATATTGTTTTAAAATAAAACAGAAAGAGAACGGAAGCTTAAACCTTGAGGTCTTTGAGACAATTGTTAATGCTTTATTGAGGCTATGGTGTGTGCAGGTCATTTTTTGTTCTTAAATCTTGTTTCGAGTTTAAATCTAACTCTGATATCACTTTTCCCCTCTTCGACTGCATCAGGATACACATGTGAGGATAAACACAGGGAACGCCTGCATTTGTGGCAAGTGTTTTTCAGCAGTCCATATGAATGGTGGGATAACAGGAACAGAAAGCCAAATCCAAAACATCCCGACTTTAAACACAAGAGTACAGGTGAGGCCCTGTGGCTGCAGGCGACGGATCCTCCATGGATTCGAAAACAGCTTGAATTGCTCGACACAAAGATGAAACAACAATATCAAGATGATCATTTTGCTTCTGATTCTAGCATGTCCAAGTGGTTATGTAGCTGAAGTAGCCTTCTTTCAGCCGCTGTATCACGTGCTATCCTCATTTCTTGTTCTGCTAGAACAATATGGCAATGAGTCTAAACTCTAAAGTCTGTTTCCAGCGTTCGATCGTCGAAGAAGGAAATTCGAAACATAGTTTTGTTGGCAGATATTTAGTTTGTATATATGTAATGTTCGAGAAGGCTTGAACGAAGCAAATAGATCATTTGTGGATGGAATTATACTCTCTATGGAAACATTTAGAGCTTGCTTGGTAACGTTCCCGTTTCTTATTTCTTGTTTTTTTTTTGTTTGTATATATGTAATGGCTCGCTTGGTAACGGGAAATAGAAACAAAATTTTCAAAATTAATAAAAAAAAAAGGAGAGATATTCATCTAAAAGGATGTCGACTCAAATCAAAATCAATTATATTGCTTTGCAAATATTATAATTATAAAAAGTTAAAATATGGCCGAATGTAAATTTTTGACAAATGTTATAATTCATGTAATATAAAAAATTGCCATACTAAAATTAAAATACTATATATCTATATTTGAGTACTAAAAGAATTGAAAAGGTATAAATATAAAACAAGATATGTTGCAAAATAATAATAATGAATGACCAAAGCTGATAAAAACTTAAAAATTTACCATGTGCACAAAACTTAAAAATTTGGTTATCTACAACACCAACAGGCCAAAGTATCATTTGAAAATATGGAGGACCATTTATTTATATAGGACACCAGGTTTCAAAAGAAAAAGAAAGAAATGAAACATAAGAAATTACTTATCATTTATGAAACGAAAATGTTATCAAACGAGTTGACCTCGACTTTTAGTTACTTCACATAGAAAACGACTTGTGCTGTAATTACTGTCTATATTAGAAACTGGGAGGAGCTGAATTCTCTTCATCTGAATTGATGTGTTATGATTACAGATGGCTTACACATTTGTGTTAATTCTGTTAAATTGTGAACAAACTTATTTTTGAACTCCCATTTCTTAATTAAAAAAAAAAAATGATGTTGAAGATGATTAACAATTAACATTTATTAATAGGAACTGACATTATGTAGATTGACGAGTTGTGGGGTGCAGTCAACAATCGTATTATACTCGTAAAAGTTGGCACTTTAATCTGAAACAGTATTTAATTGGAAGAGATAAAAATTTAAACGCAAACAAAAATGGTTAACTCTTGCCCAAAGAATCCCAAAGTTTTGGAATTTGTTACTTTTTTTAATATGTTTGGCCCCGATTAAAAAACAGTTTTTAGAAAATATGAGATTCCACCTCAAAATTATTTGACAATAAGAGAAATAACTCAAATATCTTATAAATGTGTTGAAGATTCCTCACCTTTTCAATGTGGGATAATTGCACAAAAAAGTGAGTATATCCAATATGTCCCCGATCTAAATTTGTGGATTGAAATATATTCACTTTGTCTTACTTTTTGCCAAATACCTGCTTAAGCATATGCCCCGTTTGGACCCTTTTTTAATTCAAAATATTGTGGGCCCCATTAACTCACATGGAGAGCTCTGATACCATATTTGAGAATATTAGGTTCCACTTTAAAACAAGTTGACAATGAAAAGAGTAACTCATATCCGTTATAAATATGTTGAAGACTCCTCACCTTTTAAATGTGGGATAATTGCACCAGAAGGTTTTCCAACAATAGCTAACCCAACCAACCTTTTGGGGGTAATTATGTAAGTGGTCGGTTAAGAGATAATCGGTCCCTCCATTTAAAATAACCACCATCAACAAAGTTAAAATAAACTGCCGCAAAGGTTATATCAAAATTTCTTATTTTCTTGCCACCGAAAGAGAAGATAAGAAAGTAGAGAGGTATTTTCAGTCAAATATTCGGTAAATGAGACTTAAACAATCAAAACTCTGTAAAATGAAAACGAAAAAAACTATAACTAAATCTAGAAATACCTGGTTCAAAGCTTGAACAAAGCAATCGAGAAGAAGAAATAAGAAAAATCCTCTGCAACAACTAACGAAGACGAAATGAGAAAAAAGAATTGTTCAGAGAAGAACTACCATTTTAATTATATATCCAAGAAAAAAATTAAATTCAAATTTTAAAATTGAAAAAATTATGAGATTAGTTAAATCTAAAAAATAATTATAAATACAATCACTTATAAAAAAAATAATAAATATAATAATTGATGTTAAAAGATATTGTCACATTCTTTGTTACAATATTAGTATTAATGATTATATATAATAAAATATATTAATATTTATAGATGCAAATATTCTAAAATTTATCTAACTTTATAATTATGATATAAAAAAGAACCTCTACAGTAATCCTATATGCATAACACATGAATTGTATTAAAAGCTTACAAAATTCAAGTTATGGGGTGGCCACCATGCCAAAAATAATGTTAAAATATGTGTAGGGGCACTTTTATTGTATACGAATGGTGCATTTGAAGTATCAGTTATATTACTATAGATGATGAATTATTATAAACGATAAATTATTATAATATGATAAATAAAAAGTTGTAATAAATGATTTTTGAAGTGATGATTATTATAGCAAGAGTTATGATAAATGGTGCTTGGAGTACTAGTTATTATAACATGAGATATGATAAATGATGTTTAGAATGTAAATTGTTATAGAATGAGCCTTTTTTTTTCGAATATGAAAAAAAATTCCTTTAGTTATGATGGTCGTTTTGTGTACTTTTCTACTTTTTTGACATGATACTAGCATTTAATTTAATTCTTGCATTATCTCTTATGTTTTTCGGGCAAGTCTCAAGTTTTCAAAAGTGCTACAGAATTATTGTGATTTGTGATGACGCTTTCACGAAACCCTAATGTCGTATCAGTATAAAAATGAAAATAATACAATATTACTATAATATTGTATTATAACACTCATAACAAAAATATTAATATTGTATTATAATACACATTACATAAAATACAGTGAATTT
This sequence comes from Sicyos edulis, assembly GCA_036507275.1. Classification (NCBI taxonomy): domain Eukaryota; kingdom Viridiplantae; phylum Streptophyta; class Magnoliopsida; order Cucurbitales; family Cucurbitaceae; genus Sicyos; species Sicyos edulis. The sequence goes on from CM071856.1 coordinate 24,641,505, forward strand.
ATAATAATTCACAAACTATTTTGTACATGAGTTATTATTATATAAATACAGTGAATTTATAATAACTCACAAACTATTTTGTACATGAGTTATTATTACATAAATACAGTGAATTTATAATAATTCACTAACTATTTTGTACATGAGTTATTATATAACATCAAATGAGCAATCCCATGTTGACAGATCCAACCCCAAATTGCTCTAATAATCTAGGATGTGACACGTCCATCATAGATCACAATTAGAACGTGACATCTATTATATAAACTTTAAATAGAAAAATTCATTATATTTTTGAAATTACAAGTGACTGGATAACTTTATTGAACTAAAATCTTTAAAAATTGAAGTTTTCCTTGAAAAACAGATAAACCACATCTGGAAAAGAAGTATATGCACTCTCATAATAAAATAATCTGGCCTCAATTATTAATTGAAAAGTCCAATCTTATTAGCAATCCATTTGTAAATGGAAATATAGGTTTAAAAATTTCAAACCAACATAAATTCTTAAAATAATGCTAAGTCATGCAAAGATGCTAGTCATCTCAAATACAAAAAAAAAAAAAAAAAACATCTATAATTATGTACATACAAAATGACATGCAACTAACGAGATCTGGTAGCAGAGATTGGCTTTGACTGACTTGTGAGGGATTGAGTCGCTACCTGGTGGAAAAATTTTAGGAAGAAAAAGGAGTGAGCAAATAAGCCCAATGAATGGTGAGTTAAATAGGAAAATAACTTGTAAGAAAATAATTTCATAATAAATAATAATAAAACTTTGCGCGAAGTTATAATCTAAACCCAACTACAAACTTGATATGAATAAACAACTATAAGGTTGACAAATATTAACCTCTAATAGCATAAAGAAAGCATAAGATATTCGTAAATTCATCACTAAACTTCTACACCATACCTTGTAACATTGGTATAGAATAGTAATTCCAATATGCACAACAAGCCAATCTCGATTATACTAGCGTAGTGTAGTCTCAATAGACACACACAAGCAATCTCTATCATACTAGTGTAGACTAGACTTAATATGCAAAGCAAGCAAATCTCTATCATACTGGCGTATGGTAATCTCAGTACACACACAAGAAATCTCTGTCATACTGACGCGGAGTATTCTCAATACGCATAGGAAAACAATATCTATTATACTAGCGTAGAATAATCTTGATACGCACAACAAAGCAATCTTTGTCATACTGGCGTAGATTAGCCTCGATAGCATAGCAAAGCAATCTCTGTCGTATCAACGTAGAGTAGTCTCGATATGCACGTCATAGAAATCTCTGTCGTACTGGCGTAGAATAGTCTCAATAGGCACAACAGAGCAACTTCTATCGTACTAACGTAGAGTAGTTTCGATATGCACAGCAGAGCAATCTCTATCATACTTGCATAGAGTAGTCTCGATACGCAAAATAGAGCAATCTCTGTCGTATTGGCGTACAGTAGTCTCGATACGCATAACAAAGAAATCTCTCTCATACTGGAGTAGAGTAGTCTCGATACACACAACGAAGAAATTTTTGTCCTACTGGCATAAAGTTGTCTCGATAAACACAACAGAGCAATCTCTATCATATGTGCACATAGAATGATCCTAGGTGGGGAATAAACTTGACACACGACCCAAAGCTCGAGTGCATGTCGAAGTGGATCCCAAAGACATCATATACATATCATATCCACACTATGGAATATATTCACTTAAGTTGATTTAAGGAAGTTGCCCAAAGCACAAATATTCAACTAGTTGAAAAACCTCTTTGCACATAGGATGTAAAACTTTTCAATTTCCCTTTCATAGTCTTTAATTCATCACTTCATGGACTTAAGAGGTTCATCTATCTTCATAGATATGTATAAGTTCTCGATGTATAACACATTTAAGAAATATGTCTAAATTAGTAATTAAATCAAGATAAAAAATTTTGGAACTCGTACTAATTTCAACAAAAACAAACATAACATTTTCCTAAGTATAACCTTATTTATATATAGCTATAGAGTATAAAATTTTACAGCCAACTCTTTTAGAATCTTACCACAATTACTTAAGACCTTTATCATGTTATGTTCATGGAATTCTGTTGTTATGCTCCTTCATAAGCTTTCTTTCTTTCTCCTATTTATAAACGAGTTATTCATTTTTCGGCGGCCGAGAGAGATACAACTATTGATGAAAAACATGAGATGAAGGATGTGTTAGGGGTTGTGCCTTAAAGGACTAGGCGTTTGTAATCAAAGAACATCATTTATTGTATTTGTTTGTAATTACAAATAGTTATTAATTATTTTTTACTGATTATTTAGTTATCACATTATCCAAACCGAACACGTTAATTGGACCAAATGATGTTTAACCATTGGGTATTACTATGCACGCTTGAACAACTATGTTGGACATACAAGTGTGCGACTCAAACTCTATCAACGAAAGTAAATGAAATTGGTTGGGGGTTTCGATCCTAATTTTAAATGCATAAATAAGTAATGCAAAGTCCGATGGATTGAACGGTTATTAATCATGACTTGGAAATATAAATATATCGTAAAGTGAAGCAAAAAAGTTGACAAAAGATATTGATATGAGAAATAAGGCTCTGGTTAAGGTTCTGGGATGCATCTAGCATTTCTCAGGGACAATTAGGTGATAAGTAGGTAGTTCTGCACTTCACTTTATTTAATGTTTGCTCTCACATTCATTCATAGTGACTCAAAATCTCGTTCGAAGTCACAGTAATTAAAACAGTGCGCTAGGCGCATTAGTGGAATGATTACCTCTAAACTCTCCCTTAACATGCAAGAGTTCTTACATGAATTAGTGAATATGAATAGTAGACCTTTAATTTTGTCGCCCATTCTCTCGAGACAAATGACAAACAAGCACATGTAGATGGCTAGTCGAGATACGCTAATTAAATCAACTAACATGCTTAACTTCACAACTCCCCTGTACCCCTAAGACATGTTGTCTACAATCTCATTCTCCTAACCTTCGCCAATAGCATTTAGTTCATCATTGAATTAAAAAAAACAGTAGGTAAGATGGATGCAAAAGACATTGTAAAGAGAAAATAACTAAAGTTTAACTTAAACAAAGAATTAAAATTAACTTCAAGACAACATACATGCATTCAAAACAGAATCTTTGACAGAAATAAACGAACTCGAAACAAATGAACTAGAATCGAAATAAGAGTATGAATTCAACAACTAAACTGAAATTCAACATAACAATGTTTGATAGAAATAAAAAAAAATCAGAAACATAAAGCATAAAAACTACTAACAAATGGACTAAGAGTTGCGGTGACATCGTCTGCAGTTGGAATGAAATCGTCAACTGTACGCTTCTTCATTGTCGTTTCACTCTCCCCAAATTGAACTTCTTTCTTGATCTTCTTTCCTCCTCAAATAAATAGACTTCAAAAATTGCTGCTGGCGAATTAAGGAACTTCAAATTTTGAAAGATTTGATCTTTATATGTGGCATATTTTCAGATTTTCTTCTTTGAGGTAGATTCCTAGATTTCCACGGATTGTCGATTTGATTCTTCCTAAGTTTCTAGTATTCCAAGCCCATAATGCGGTCAACATCACATTTATAAGAAATACTCCTTAGGGGGTGTTTGGCTGGCTGCAGGTGAGATGAGATGAGATGAGAAAGATGTTGATAGCAGAAAACCTAGTTTGGGGTGAAATGAGATGATAGGAAAACCTTGTTTGGAGTGAGATAAGATGAGATGACAGAAAAACCTTGTTTGGGGTGAAGGGAGAGGAGATGAGATGTTAAGATATGTTTAAAAAAAAAAAATTGTTCTTATATTTTTTTTTAACAATAAAATTGTTCTTTTTCTTTTTTTAAAATAATTATTCTCAAATATTTAGCTATTAATATAATAAGTATGTAAATATAACTACTATCATAAATAAAATGTAAATAATATAAATTTAATATTAAGCACCCTTAATCATATTAATGTTTTTATTAAAAAAACATAGTTTCAATGATATTACGTACGACATAATAACCCTGAGGTTAAAAGTTTCTAATCTTTCATACTTAAATATTGTTTAATTAAAAAAAAAAATTATGAGAAAAAAAAAATTCACACCACCAAAATAAAGTTTGACTAATCTAAAATATTTTTACATCGTTAATAACTTTTTTTAAAAGAATTGTTAGACTTAAATAATAATAAAAAATTTAAAAATACCAAGATTCTATTTATTAAAAATAAAAATAAAACTATTTGATTAAACTAGTCATTATAAAATCTTGATAGCAATTTTTATTTTATTTAAAAAAATTTAATTTCTTATACCTTTTATCTATTCATATTCATATTCACAGTTACCGAAAGTCAAATAATTGTTAATAAAATACATTAATTAAAAGGTAATATTAAATTAAATATATTTATCTTATTAGTCATTGATACTTGTAGGGAACCATAGACACCCTTAAAATTTTTTATTTATTGCTTTTTTGTAGTTAAAAGAGAACTCGGTCACATTTTGATAATAATTATTACAGGGAAGTAATAAAATATCTCTCAAATTTTGGAATTTATTGTTTTTTTTATTAGGTAGAATAGATCTCAATCCCTATGACTCATACAAGTCTTGAAATTTATAGTTTTTTTTTTATATACAATCAAGACTCTCAAAATTATTTAAATTAATTTATCCTTTCAAAAAAATTATATCCACTCTTACTATTATTTCAAAGTGCAACGGTGAATACAAGAGTATAAAATTTGAATCTCATTTTCTTAACAAACAAAATAAGTATAATATTTTTAAGTTTATTGATAATAAGTTCATATTTTTAAATATATTGTAAACTATGGATAAAAATTCAATGTGTATAAATTATTTAAATTTAATTTTTATTTTAATAATAAATTAATATATTTATTGTTAATATTAAAAATAAACACGTAACTTTTAATTATTAAATTTTAATTATGATATTTATAGTTTATCTCTAAACAATTGAAATTCTATAATTTTTTTTGTTATTAAAGACGATTAAAAATGAATAAAAATATGAAAATTTAACGTCATATATTAAGAGATAATATATATCTATTTATTTTATTTTTTAAAATTCTAATATATTTAAATAAACATTTGATTTAATAATAGTATAATTATTATAATTATAAATTGATATATTAAAATAATAATAATATTATAAAAAAATATATCAAACATAAAATAAGTAAATAAGTAAATATATATATATATATAAATAAAAAGATGAAAAAATTTTAAACTTAAAAAAAAAAAAAGAGGAGAGAGAAGATGAGATGAGATGAAATGAGATGAGGTGAGAAACACCTTGGGCCAAACAAGGTGTTGGGCTTCCAACACCTCACCTCATCTCCTCTCATCTTAAAACAAACACCCCCTTAATGTTATTCCAAGTTTAAAAGGTATTCTCTTCGTGCATAACTTCGAATTTTATAAGATATTAGTCTTAATAACTCTCTGATAGAGAATATCACCCGCACTCGTTTATATTTTATATTTATTTTACTTTTTAATACATATATATATACAAATATGAATATTTGATTAAAAAAATTCAACATCTAGTTGAAAATTATAAACATTTATAATTAAAAGTTAAGTATCTGACTATTTATAATAAAAAAAATTTAATTGAATTCTGATTTAAAAAAAGAAAAAGAATAAAATAGAGAATAATTTCTTGCTGGGCAATTTTCACACGGGAAATCCCCATCCGCGTCCCCACTCCACTCCATCCCCACCTCATCCTGTGGACATCTCTAGACCCATCAATATTGGATGTTGTTGGAAGGTTTATTTGATGGGTTCCTTTGCGAGTGGTTCAATTGTGTGAACTCGAAAAGTAGGGGTGTTAAAATTAAAAACCTAATAAAAATTGATTATTTGTTCGTACTTTTTTTAAGATGTAATATTTTGAGATTACATCAATTGGAAGTGGGGGACTCAAACCCACGACCTCTTGATCATTGGACATATACTAATGCCATTGAATAACTATTTACGTCAATTTAAAAAAAAAAAAAATATTGTCAGAATATATATTCGTACTTTTTTTAGTTTTAAAATTAAGTGGTCTACTGTTTTTATTACCACTTGATATAAGACCCATATTTCCAGGCTAAAGCTTATATAAAATATTAACACAAAATTCTAATTTTTCAATTCCTTCTTTCTGTCATTCACTTTTTTTTTTCTTCCTCCAATTCTTTTTTTACAAAACACTAAAACTTAGTGGAATTCGCTCCTCATTCAATATTAGCTATTCTTTTGTTATTATTATTTTTTTTCTATTCATCCATTTCTTTTATCTTCTTTCTTTTTTTTTGTTTATTTGTTTTCTGCATGCCAACAGCAATTCTGTAGAATATATAACTTCTCTCATGTTTTCATTTTGATGAACAATATCATGAACCCTAATCTATTTGTATATTTAAAAGAGATACAAATTAAAAAAAAAAAAAAATATTTACAAAAATCGATTATAACCGAACCAAACCGAAGAAGGTCATTTTAGTTCTAGGCCCAAAACCGAAATCATCGGTTACCTTTCGGTTCACCAAAGGGATTGGTTCAATCCTTGATTTGACTGAAAATCGATCCAAATCGAAACGTGAACACCCCTACCAAAAAGCTAAGAAGTGAAAATGAAAATTTGTTTGAAAACAAAAAATCATTATCATTTAAATATGAAGTAAATTCAATAAAAAAAGGGGAAAAATTTATTACACTACAGAAATATGGTGGAGGAAATAGAAACAACAACATCATGACCACACAATCAAACATGTAATATATTTATTGGTACATGCTATATTTACTGAAAGAACAAGCCAAAAAATAAGCAGCAGAAATTTTGGAGTTATTTTGGTCTATATTATTATTATTATTATTATTATAATATTTTATTCATGGACAAGAGGGTTTAGGACCTGGCCAATGAAGAGCAAAGTTCCTGTAGTGTCTTCCCTGATGGCATACAAGAACGGGCGATCAAGCACAAAGTCCATATACTTAATGCTAGGGGTTACATTTTTTATGTCAACAATAGTAACAGCAGCAGCTTTTGTGCCATGTTCATCAATCTCAATAAATGATTTCTGGGATATTTGTGAAACATAAAGATCTCTAGCCAATGCGGAATCCTCTACCATTTCTGACAAATCAGCTGAGTTCTTATAGAATGGTAACACCAACCCCAAATTTTTCAAGACATTGGAAACTTCAACCCCATGAGAAGTTTTAAACTTTGGAATCTTGAATTCAGCCAAATTTTGTTTCACTTTCGGAATGTGGCGAGAAATGAACTCAGATTCCGAATCTAATTTTTGGATCAAACATGGCAACCCATCGCAACCTTCAGGGAGAAAGAAGTTCATTGAAAAACGACGTCGGTCAGAACCGTGTTCGTACGGCAACGAAAGAACGGTAAATCCATGATACGCGGCTATAAGCTGAGATGTGTTGTTGTTGTTCATAAAAGGCACCTTTACTGAGCTCCCATCAACAAGGTAAAAGTTGTCTAGCACTGTTTTTGAAACATCAAATTTCTCTATCCAAGTTCCTCTAAAGTAGAGTGCATTTGCAAGAATGAGCTTTGTGTCCTTACTAATTGAGTAAGGGGAAACAACATTTTTAATGACTCCATGAGTCAGTTTTTCAGCCCATGAATTGACTTCTAAAATCACTTCAGGAAGCTGTCAATCCAATCCAAACAAAATATGGTTAGCAACATCATCATCAAATAAGATCATATATATATAAAACCAAATGGAATAAGGTCTCGTTTAATAATCATTTTGTTTTTTTTTTTTTTTTCTAGTTTTTCGTTTTTTGTTTTAAAATATAAAAACCGTATACATTTGATAATTCATTTTAGTTATATATTTTTAAAAATTTTAAACTAAAAAGCATGTTTGATAACTATTTTTTATTTTCAAATATCCCATTTTGTTTTGATTTTTTTAATTTTTTACTGTTTATTCTTGTTTATATCATATATTTTTAAAAATAAAAACAAAAACTTGTTTTTAAAAACTACTTTTTTGTTTTTAAAATTCCTTTAATATTTCAAAAAAACCAAATACGAAATGGTTTTCAAACGGGCTAAGTAATCTTGATCACCTGAAATAGGAAATCTGATTGCCTTATACTGGCTTTATAATAGGTGTCGACAACGACTTTGAAAGAAGGCTTGAGAGTAAGTAATCGTTCCACCCAAACTCCATTGCCAAACGTGAGGCGAGGTCCGCCTTTAGGAGTGCCATCCGCGAGTACTATGGCTGCGAGTTCAAGAGCGAATAAGTTGAGCTCGAGGGTGGCTTTGGATCTGAGGAAGGAGAGAAGCTGATCCAGCGAGGGGCCCTTCGAACCAGCGGCAATAAGGCCGAGAACCAGATGGACTGATAAGGGCGAAAACACAACGTTAGAGACCATGGCGTCGTGTTGGAGAAGGCGTTTCGTGATGGTTAGAGCCACATCTTCATAGTTTGTGATTGAGAGTTTAGAGCCCATTTATGAAAGCTTAGTTATTAGATGGATGAAATCTGAAAATTAAGCACGAATTTCAAGTTGATCTCCTTGAGAATTTATAGTCAAATTAGAGACTGCATGAACCGAGAGGAGCACAAATTATTTGTTTACTGCTTTGTACTGTTATATGTTTTTGCAGAGAATAAATATCAAAAAAAACTATTTGATTTTGTATTCCATATTTATCCATTAACATGTAACTGTTATAAATGCAACTACATGAGGTGGTTTATTAGAATAAAACAGAAATTATAAGAAACAACAAAACAGAAAAATACGTGAAAAAAAAAATCACCGACAGAGTGAACATCCACTATATCGAAAAATTATTAAAATTAATTGGGAGACTATATAACCCATCAATCTCACTCCAATAAACCTATAATGAAATCAAATTTGTTTCTTGTTATACACTAGATTCTGTTGATTGTGATAATACCCTGCTCTGATACCAATTTGATAAGTATCACTCTGATAACAACTAGAAAAATTGAAATAAATGCGAATAATAATTGGAAATAAGAATAATCGCGCAAGCTTTTCGTTCATGATTGGAGAGACAAGACACAAATTTCTCTACAAACAATTTTCTTTATTTCTCAATCTCTACATCCTTCTCTTGCACTTTCTTGCCCTAACTTTCACAATGAGATGAACACTTTATTTATAGTCCCATTACAAACTTGGTGTACAAGACTTTATCAAAAACATTTTCCACAAATTGCTAAATTAACTTCTTAATTGTAGACCCATTTATTCTTTAATTGTCTAGTCACTAATTTCTTAATTGACTCCTTAATTGATAACCTATTAGACAACATTTTAAATACATTTAAAATAACATTTAAGTTTATTTTAACAGATATAATACATAATTCTACCATTTGTTAAAGGAAAGAGCAAACCATCAAAGCCTATTTGTAAAAAGACTCTTATTAATATGTTAACTTGATGCAAAAAATCTAGTTTATTCAAAGATAAGCTATTAAATATCGGTTTTTTTTTAAAAAAAATCTTTACATCTTATATTCTTGAATCCTTTCTATGAAGTATCCTTTTACTAAAAAAAATCAATCTTTAGTCAAAAAAAAAAAAAAAAAAAAATCAATCTAACGTAACCATTGTTGATTTGTTTGTCTAATAAATGGTTCCACACCCACGTCAATTTTTTTTTTAATGTAACAAAACTACAAGTATTTTTACAAACACATTCATTTAATCAATTGATAGATATGTATGTTATATATTGGAATTTTGCATGTAAAATAAAAAAGTGAAATATTTCCATCTATAGCACAAAATCAAAACTGAATTCATTTGTACAGTAAATACAAGGTGATAGAATTTAATGAGTAAAAGAGTTGTATCACTAATTAAATTTATCATTGATAAAATTTAATCAGTAATAGAGTTTTATCACTAGTTGAGTTCTATCATTAATAGAAATCATGTGTTATAAATGAATCATTTTTGAAATTGTGTTGAAAATATAATACAAAAGGTATAATGTGAGGGTAAGTTCTTTTTATATATTTAGCAACTTTTACCGTGGTAATGGTGTGCATTTTTAGGTGTTAGGTAATAAGGATGATGCCCTTAGTCTTAGTCCAAGTTAATTTTTGACCCGCAGTCACATGCATTACATGTTGAAATATAGTTTTGATAAGTGAGAATGTGATTTCTTTTTAATTTTTTTAATAGATTTTAATTTAAAAGTCAATTTAGAATATATTCAGGAGATTGCGAAAACAATGTTGGTCGATTAGTATAATAAATAGTTCAATCCATATTTTTTTTACATAGAAACCCAAAAAATAAATGTTCGGTTTGTTAAAAAGAACATGGTACAGTTAACCAATCGATCAACCTCCAAATTATTTATAAAAATCAAGCATAGGTATAGTTTTTATTTTGACGTAGCTGTTAGCCATGGAAAATATAACTGTGATATAGGTGAGAGTTAAGAATTGATCAATAAAAGAAAATTCTTTCATATTTTTTTAAAAGGATACACATTGGCTTAGGGGCGGATCTATAAAGGGTGACCTCAAAATTTTGAAATTTAGTCTAGTAATATAATTCGAATCTTTTTAAATATTATTAAAATAATATATTTAATATAAATTACAAAAATTATGGGATAGGTTGGTCCTCCAAAACTTTCCAATGAAGTGAAGTTGGAATCTCTCTTAGACGTCAATTAGTTACATTTTTTTTTTCTATTCTTTTGCCTTTTATTTTATTTTCCTTTTTCTGTCTACATTTTCATGTATATAGTACATTTGTTTTTTGTTAGATCTCCTCTCATCTGTTGGCGTACATTTTTAGCCTTTATAATATATTTTTATAATTTCAATTAATTTTATATTTTCTCTTTCTTTATTCATTATACTTTATATTTCTTTTTTTTCTTAATATATATAATTTATACTCTTTGCTTCATTTTTTAAAATATAATTTTCATTCCTTAATTTATCTTTTCTTTATAATGAACCCATTCTTTCTTTATTATTTTTCTTTATTTTTATATCATGTATTTTAAAAAATAATTCAAAAATATAGAAATAGTTTACACTTATATTTTCTTTATCGGGTTGATTTTATTGTTTAGTGGCAATCTAGTTAAACACTACGATTTGGATCTATTTAATTGAGAGTAGTAGTACTGTTGGGGTCAAGAAGTCACGCGATGTTACGCTGTTGATTCGCTTCAGCAAAATGATATCGAAATGAATTTTACTTATGCATGCCTAGACTCTAAGTTGTGCAAGTATACACAACCATTATTGTAGCAAGTTTTAATTAAAGTTGCCTAATAAACCAATCCAAAAATGGGATAGCATGCTCGATAAGGCATGAGTTCGAGGATCAGGTCATCTCCACATGAATTTTGAGTTCTTTTCAGAGTTTTGTTTTTCTCTTTGTGGTGAGATAAAAGATCCACTTGTATTCACGTGATCTTGCTGTAAATATAATTGTAGTATGTATCTTCTCGAAGCGTTGATCTTCACATTTTGGCATCCTCTATGATAGGAAGCATTCCTAAATCCTGCATGTAAAACATTATATCACCGAGATTTGAGTTTTTGACATGCTTTTGCTCAAAGCATTGAACTTTCTCAATTCTTATATAATAAGTTATTAATTTATCCTAGTTTTATCTTTTAAGCTCGTTAAACTCTCCATGTATAACTTATATAAATATTTTTACTTCTAACAACATTTCAACCCTAGAATATATCTATTTGTTGTTAATAATAGCAATTGAATATAATAACTTTAATGATAAAAGATTAAATCGAGATAAAATTAAATCCAACAGAACGTAATTAATAAAATAAAATAAATAACCAATAAGAAAGTTGATTCCTTGAAATTGATTCATCGTCTCCTCCCAGCGTGCTTAGAGAATGAATTGATGACAACCTCCTAAGATACAACAACTTCGTCTTTAATCCATAGCACAAGGATTGAAGACAGACGAACTCAAAAACCGTGAAGAACTCTATCACCGAGAAGATTTGGGAGCAAATGTTTTGTTTGTTTTTGTTATATCGTAGAATGAAGAAGATGCAGTGTTTTTATAGCAAAAAAAACCATGAAACTTTTCGAAATAATGATGGGAGGAAAGTGTAACGTTTTTCGGTTTCAAAATATTAATGGGAGGAAGGTTTCACAATATTAATGGGAGGAAAATGTAGCGTTTACTATTTCAAAAGAGAAACTGTAACGTTTACAGTTTCAAAAGAAATTTAGTTAACATTTTTTCCAACAATCCCCACATGAATGAAAATTTAAATTTCAACACTGACTTGAAATGGTGATAGAATCTTCGTTAGATATCTGCATAGGATAGGTGGACTATGAGCCTTGAACCTGCCCTTGTGAAAGTATATTTACTCTACTAACTAACTAGTAGACGCGATGTCCTTGAACTATTCTGCCATTTATGTAAACGATGATATACCCCACACAAATATCGCACTAACACGGTTTGTTTGGTTCTCATGGTTATGTCCATTCTGGTCATGAACATCTCCTAGTTCTGCGAGATCTTTAGACAACTATGCCTCAATAGTTTCCTTTGAAGCGACCCCATTTCTCTTTCACATAGGTGATTTATGTTGTTCAGTTCACTGTTACACACATACAATCATTAAAAGCATATCTAGATTAATGTGGTTTATCCATACACACATGTGATCTTTGTAGCTTAACCTTTTTCTCGTTTTTATTATTGTTTACATCATAGGAATGGACTGGGAGTAAACCCCCACAATGACAACGACAAGGTCCATGTAAGTAGGTTGTCCCTTTGAACCTAGATCTTGGGATCTCCAGTCAACTAGGTTAGGTTGTCCTTTACATAATGTCTTTTAATCTCATGGGCTTTAGTCTCATTCCTTTTGATGTTTTATCAACTTAATCTTGATTCAAAGCTTTAGTAAGCGGATCCGCAATGTTATCTTTTGATCTCACAAAATCAACAGAGATAACTCTATATGAGATCAGTTGTCTAATAGTATTATGTCGACGGCGCATGTGTCTCGACTTGCCGTTATACATCATGTTTCGTGCTCTTCCAATCGTTGCTTGATTATCACAATATGTATTATTGTGGGCACACGTTTAGGCCATTCTAGAATATCCTCTAAAAATTTTTGAAGCCATTCAGCTTCTTCTATAGCTTTATCCAAAGCTACAAACTCAGATTCCATGGTCGATCTGGTTATGATTGTTTGTCTCGGGGATTTCTAGAACACAGCTCCACCTCCGAAGGTGAACACATATCCACTTGTGCCTTTGGAATCTTGGATGTCAGAAATCCAACTAGCATTTGAGAATCCTTCTAAAGTAGTAGGATCTCTAGAATAGTGCGGTCCATAATCCTGAGTATATAGCAGATATCATAGTCCATAATCTCGTCTTAGATCTTCTCTTCATTCTCTTAGTCCCAAGCTCACTCTAGTTTGGAGACTTCTTTTGTAGTGTAAGTCATTCTCCTCTATCAGCTAAGTGTGTTCAAAACATTCTGTCCATGGCTTATTTATTTTGGGTACCTCTAAGTAAATGTTTTGCTTGCCGCTAAAACGGTTTTGTAGTAGTGCTAGCAGAATACTTGGATCACCACGACTCATTTACTCGTTTTTCCGTTTCTTTTACCAAGAATATCTTGAGGGTTTTTTATTTTGTATTTTTTGAAAACATCATAAGCATTCGCATATTTAGTTTGTAACACAATACTAATTAGCATTCTGACCCACCAACTAAGGCTCATCATTGTCCTAAATGATTATGAATTTTAATTCCCCTCAAACTTAAATGTTTACAAGATTATTGAAATCCTTACTTTAAGCTCAAACCATCTCCTCTCATGGAATTGATCTAGGTCCTAAGTTGATGATGTATGCGGAGTTGTGGATCCAACCGAGTCAGGATGTCAAAGATGATGATATCTCGATTTGCTATGTAGTCCACAAGTTTTTTCAAATTGTTCTCTAGCAGCCAAAGGTTGCGCCTGAATTTTTCTCTCATTGTCTTCTTCATCTTCCTTGGTGGGAGAGTAGACACATGGACATGAAATCAATTGATTTATCTATTAATACTCTTGAATAAAAATATTATGTTCAATGGGATGAATAGGGAAGGAGGAGACAAATTATAATGGTTTCTGGAATTCCATACATCCACGCTTTCGAATCCAAGATCAAAATTCTACTGCTTGCTTCACAAATATAAGAGAGGAAAGAATGCACAAACTCTGTTGGAATAAACTTAAATATTATTTTAATGTATTTAGAACAATTGTTGTAATTGAGGAATTAGTGGAATTTTATTTTGGTAGAAAATTAAGAAATTAATGAGTTGTCAATTTAGGAGTTAATTAAGGCATTAGTGGATACTTAATTTAGAAATTAGTGGGAAGCATTTTTTATAAGAACTTGGAAGCCAAGTTTGTAATAAGCTATAAATAGAGTGCTAATTCCATGCAGCAAAGTAGAGACAATCGTAGAGAAAAAGAAAGAGCTACTAGAGAGAAAGCGAGAGAATTATAAAGAAAGTTTTAGAGAAATAAAAAAAAAAAGTGTTGAAAAGAAAGTTTGTATGCATTGTCTCTCTAATCCCAAAGCGAAATGCTTGTGCGATTGTTTATTTGTGTTTTATTTGTGATACGACGTTTTACAAATTGGTATCAAAGCGGCATCTAGATTTTAACAAATTGGTATCAGAGCTATGGCAAACGTCACTGATCAAATGTTGCTACCACGACTGACGAAGGTAAATTACGAGAATTTGAGCATCCAGATGAAAGCGCTACTTGGATCTCTTGATGCATGGGAAGTGGTCGTAGAAGGTTTTGTAGAACCCGAAAATTCCACAGGTTATACAGTGGCTCAAACAAAAGAGTTGAAAGAGACGCGATCAAAGGATAAAACGACATTATATATGTTGTTCCGAGCAGTGGATGAATCGGGTTTTGAGAAGATTGCGAGTGCAACTACTTCAAAAGAAGCATGTGACACTTTAGAGAAGTGTTCAAAAGAGCCAACCGAGTGAAGCAAGTGCGTCTCCAGACTCTTTGCGGCTAGTTAGAGAGCATAAAGAAGAAGAAGTCAGAAACCGTATGTAACGGCCCGGAAAATTCATCCCGGCCTTCCCAGGAGGCCCAGGGGCATTTTGGTAATTTTGGGTCGGGCCAGTTTTGAAATTTAAAATTGCCAGAATAATTACGAGTCAATTTGAATGGGATCGGGATTTTTTGGTGAAGGCGTTTGGGCTTGGGAAGGAGCAAAAATAAATAGGGAATTAAATAGCGTGTCGAGCAAGAATCGAACCAGGGCCGTGTCGCATGCTAGGCGGAGGGCACAGCCAGCCGAGCCACCGCGCGCGTTTGTTAATCTAAACGCGCGTTCTTTTATTTAAGCCTGCTCATCCCCTGCTTTTTGCTTTAAAAGGCGGCTCGCCCGACTTCGCGCCCACCTTTCTTTCTTCTTCTTCCTCGCGATCACCCCGACCGAGTGGCTTTTCTCGCGAATCCTTCTTCCCCACGCCGACCTCGACTCGTCGGAGCTCCTCGCCGCTCGTCTCCCTCCGGTAAGCTTTCCTTTCTCTTCTCTTCTCTTTTCCTTCTCCTCCGAATCCATTTCTTCTCCCTAGTGACGTTTCCGTTCATCGGCCGAGTTGAGGCGATTTGAAGTATGGGTTCGTGCGGCTAGTGTGGGAAGTTCTTCTTCAAGGAATCGAAAGCGTCGAATCCCGTGGATCGCTTGGATTTGTGTCTTTTGTTCGCCGCCTTCGCGCGCGCAAAACAGACCCCCTGTTCGTCGAGCTCGCCGACGTCTGCCGTCGTCTGCGTCCCGCGGTAGCGCTCGCGCCCAGCGCCGCAGCGCGTCGCCGAGCCTCGCTCGCCGAAGTCGTGCGCGTGCAGCGCGAGCACCCTGCCCAGCTTCCATTCGCCCCCTGCATCGCGCGCAGCAGCAGCGCTGTCGTCCAAGGCGTCGCGCCTCGCGGGCCAGCGGCGCACCAGCGCGCCGCGCGCGCCATTTCTGCGCCCAATGCGCCTTCGAGCCCGTTCTTTGCCCGTTCGTGCAATCGGCCCGTTCGTGCGTTCGTGCGTGCCTCGTGAGTTGCTCCCAGTGAGCCTCATTTATTTTATTGTATTTAGGCCTATTGTGTGATTTTTGTGTTGATTGATAGGTTCCCTGGTAGCTAGATCGAGATTGTTCGCGACTTAGGATTTCGTGCCAAACCGTCCCCGACCAAGGTAAGGATTTCTCACAGGGGTTGTGTGGACCTGCGATATTATATGTGATTGTTGATTGATTGCTTGTTTGTGATTATTGACATGTGTAGCTAGGTGCTTCAATCTGAATTCCGGTTAGCATGATTTCTTGGTTAATTCTCATGTTAATCCATGCTAGATTGTTCCTTTCTGGCATGCTCGTATCTGTTCCTTGCTTCATAGTATCATGCTAGGCTCATTGTATTCTTATTGAGCACGTATTGGATTTTATGGAATTGTTTGCTGTTTGCTAGGGCAGGTTAGAATTGCAGGTAGATAGCATCATCCGGGCCTGATGCATAAAGAACCTTGCATCCATGGCAGGGACGTCGAGCAAGTCATTCCGTCCCTGGACCCCGTGAGGGATTAGCTAACCCGAGCGGTAGGCCCTGCAATCTTGGGTGAGGGTGGCAGACTGTTAAATGCCCCAACGGTCGGGATGATGACTTGGCATTGCCTCGTCCCCGGCAGCCGGCATGTCCTCAGCATGTTTGGCAGTAGCCCCTGATTGCCACCTGTTAAGGCAAGGGCGGCTTCCTGGTGTAAGCCTACCACGACCGTTTCTTGGCCCCAGGTGCGGTGGTTCAGGCTGACATAGTTTACGTGTCCAGGTCTCACACCCCTATGTCAGTGACACCGATCCAAAGATTTAGTTAGGCGTGGTGACTGGATATGGGCAGCTTGCCTTCAGACCCTGGCAACCCCCCATAGTCTGCAGTAGCACGCGGTGCATGCTTACGCTCATTACTGGTAGCCGACCGAGAGCTCCTCGGGATTGTGAGAGTGTACCTTTCGTCGACGATGAGAGCGGTGAGGCGGGACTTGTTTCTCGTATAGGGCGACTTATGTATTGGGTGTATGATGATTTTATTCGGACCAAGCCACCGAGTTGGCATCCGAGGCCCAAGTGTGGGCTAAGCTATGTGCTCTATTCTCGTGTTTATATTCATAGCTTGCATACGCTCATCGAGATGACCATGTATATCGTATTGTACCCGGTTGGGGATTCTTCTTGAGCGATTCGTTGCTCACCCTTATTATTGTGGTTTTTCCACAGTGCAGAGTTGCGAGACAGGATGGTGAAGGAGGAGCTGTGATCATGGGGCCCATCTTCCAACTCGATTTTTGTATTATGACTCGTGTGTTTTTGTTTTCCCTGAATGCATGTAGCAAGGCACGAAGCCCTAGGATGTTTGTAAATATTTGTGGATTCCAGCATGTTGTATCCGAACAGTTTTGAATGGCTTTTAGTAAATCTCTGATCGAGTAAACTTTGGAAATGTTTTTATCTGGAAGCAGTGCTTGGAAACAGGGGCGAGTTTGAGGAAAATGTCTAGTTTTTAAAGGGGTTATTTTGAATGTTTTGTTTTAATTGGAATCCGAAATCATGTACATTTAAATGTCCTTTACTTTGAATGCATGCATTGGGGTAAGGGCCCATTTAGTGCCCCATTCGGGTCGGTCCCTTACGGTTGGTATCGAGCTTAGAGTCATAAATTACGTAGTATGACTGTTGTTGTAGGTCGTTTTCCCATGATCACTAGCACTCAAGCGGTCATCAGTACGCCTAAGTTTACTATTTGTTGTTTAAAAAGGGTTAAGAATTTACAATACTGTCATCTAGTGTATGCCTTGTGTAGTATTGTGGAGCGGAGACGAGCATGTTACGACTCGTTATTGGTTTGGGTGTAGATCGCCGGCATGCCGATTATTCGCCGCGGAAGAGGACGCCCGAGAAGAGGCCAAGGTGTCGAGGATCGGATCGACACCGCAGGACATCGTCCCAAGCCGAGACGGATAGCATTCCGCTGTAGCTCCCCGGTTGAGGCGAGTAGGCATTGAGGCGATCATGGCGCGTGAGATCGCTCTGGAGCAGAATTTGCTAATTCCATGAGGTCTATGGTGGTTGACTGTTGAGTGGCGAGCAGGCGAGACCCGTGCTTTATTGGCGGCCACACGGCGGGAAGAGTCCGAGCTCGGATCGAGCGATTGACTCGTTTGTTTCAACACAGGCGGCACCGACTCCGCAGAGCCAGTGACCTTTGAGGCGAAGTGGCGCGAAGGTGCCGATGAACTTGGTAAATGGTTGAAGGACTTCGTAAAGTGGAACCCCGATAAGTTTGGCGCCACGGTGGCGCTTTATCGCAGACGGATGGATTGCCCATTTGGAGTACACCTTCACGATTATGGTGTGCCCCGATGTGCAGAGGCCGAGGTGTGCGACCCATGCGTTAGGGGCGTAGCTAGATGGTGGTGGGAGTCCACCTTGAGTGAGAGACCGGTGGTCTCCTCCGCCGCCACACGGGAGTTCTTTAAGTCCGAGTTCGGGTCAAATATATTAGCGATGAGGCTCAAGAGAAGATGGTGGCACTTTTCCGAATCTGCAGCAGGTTTACGATTCGATAGAAGAATACGAGAGGAAGTTTTTGAGTATGGTTATTTTGCTCATGACTAATAGCGACCCACGAATTGAAAATTCGGAAGTTCATTTCTGGTTTGAGGGCGGTGTGTCTCGGGATGTCAGAGCCACGGCCCCTATCACTTATGCTAAAGCGGTTGGTGGCCACTATTTATAACGGAAAGTATCCCGTTGGCGGGTGGCGCCGCTCGTCTGGCGTCTGTCCAAGCCGTAGTGGGACGAAGAAGAGGAGGTTTGAGTTCGAGGAGGCGGCGGCGGCCGCAAGGGCCGTTCGAGAGCGGGATCGGCGTAGGATTCCGGCCCGATTCGGCCTCGCCGCCGAGGCGGTCCAAAGCGAACTCCTACTTGTGCCACTTGTGGAAGAGCCCACCGGAGCTTGTCGGCCGGGCTCAAAGCGGTGTTTCGATGTGGAAAGGAGGGCATATGATCCGTTCTTGTGATCGGCCGGCTATGGCGATTCGGTAGCAAAGCAGCAGCAGCAGGCGGGTGTTCGCACTGAACCGTCGGGAGGCCGAGCGCGAGATGCCGCTTGATGGCGAGCACGCTTCTTGTTTTGGATCATTGTGCATTTGTCTTGTTTGACTGCAGTTCTACGCACTCATTTGTATCTGTTTTGTTTCTTTGAGCATGCTAAGTTGAGATTAGAGCCTCTAGGTTTTGAATTATCTGTTGCTACTCCTTGGGAGTTAATATGTTAGCTAAAGATAAGATTAAGGATGGCCGGATCGAGATATCAGGAGAGTTCTTTGGTGGCTACGCTCATAGTTCTACCCATGAGTGGTTTCGACGTGATCCTTGGTATGGAATGGTTAGCCGCTAACCACGCATTGATTGACCGCCACCGGAAGGAAGTAGTGTTGGCCAGCCGGGTCGGCCCGACCAGTTTCGTGGAGCCCAGGTGGAGTTTGCCCGCCGATGGTGTCATTGTGAAAGCCCGTCGTTTGCTAGCTCATGGAGCTTGGGGCTACCTAGCCAAATTGTCGGAGAGAGCCGTCCCTCACCGATCGTTGATCAAGTGCCGGTTGTGCGGGAGTTTCTTGGCGTGTTCCTCGAGGAATTAGGGGTTGCCCCGAAGAGAGAGGTTGACTTCACAATTGAGCTCGAGCCGGGACCCTCCCTATCTCGAAGGCTCCGTGATCGTATGGCGCCACCGAGCTAAAGGGCGAAGGTTCAGTGCGCAGGAGATGTTAGATCGAGGATTCATCCGTCCGAGTGTGTCCCCGTGGGGAGCGCAAGTGTTGTTTGTGAAGAAAAAGGATGGTTCGATGCGCCTATGCATTGACTATCGTGAGCTTAATAAGGTGTGATGAAGAATAAGTATCCGTTGCCCCGTATCGATGATTTGTTCGATCGACTTGAGGGGAGCTTCCGTGTTCTCCAAGATAGATTTGAGATCCAGGTATCACGATTTGCGGATTAGGGACGCCGACATTCCTAAGACGGCGTTCGAGTCTAGATATGGGCACTACGAGTTTGGGGTCATGTCGTTTGGATTGACGAATGCACCGGCGGCGTTCATGGACATGATGGATAGGGTGTTCAAAGCATTTTTGGACGGCTTCGTCATTGTGTTCATTGGCGATATTCTCGATCTATTCAAGGACCGAGAAAGGATCATGCGAGCATTTGAGGAAAGTGTTGATGACCTTGAGGAAAACCGACTTTATGCGAAATTTTCCAAATGTGAGTTCGGTTGGAACAAGTGGCCTTCTTAGGTCATATAGTCTCGAGAGATGGTGTAGTGTGGATCCTGCAAAGATTGAGGCCGTGAGTTCTTGGGCGAGCCGACTTGATTTCGAGATACGCGACTTCCTAGGTTTGGCGAGTTACTACGATCGGTTTGTTAAGGATTTTTCCGCCATAGCCTCGCCCCTCACTCGTCCGGCGAGGAAGGGTGTCGAGTTTGTTTGGGACGGTAGGTGTGATGAGAGCTTTGCGTGCTCAAGCGCAGATTTGACTTCACCCCATTGATTTTGGCGATCCGGAGGGGACAGGTGGTTTCGTGGTTTCTGCCGATGCTTCCAAGTTCGGGTTGGGTTGTGTGTTGATGCAAAGACGGGAAGGTCATTGCTTATGCTTCCCGTCGGTGAGGCCATATGAATGAGTAACTATCCGACTCATGATATGGAGTTAGCGCGAGTGGTGTTTGCATTGAAGATTTGGAGGCATTATCTATACGGTGAGCGGATTGGATGTTTTACCGATCACCGAGCCTCAAGTATCTGTTTACCAGAAAGAGTTGAACATGAGGCGAGAGGAGATGGTTAGAGCTAGTGAAAGATTATGATTGCGAGATTCTGTACCATCGGGTAAAGCCAACGTTGTAGCCGATGCCTTAAGTAGAAAGACGTCGCACTCTGTTGTATCATTTGAGTTCCCGGCCAGCATTGCGAGAGAGTTCGAAAGGGAAGTGAGATTGCGATATTCTTTGGGTGAGATTCTTGCCGAGTAGCTCGATTGTGATCCGACCATCGATTAGGCGGCGGATTATTGATAGTCGGTGAGTGACCCCGCACTTAAGAGGTTGGTTGTGAGTCGGTGTTGTGGCGACTTTGATTTTGTATATTCACGCAAGCGGTGGGCTGACGTCTGAGGCGGATGTGTGTTCCGGATGTTGCCGGCCATGCGAGCGAGTTGCTCTCGAGGCCCTGATTCTCCGTTTGCTTGGCACCCCGGGGTACCAAGATGTATCGAGATCTTAGCGAACATTACGGTGGATGGGTATGAAAAGAGGTGTTGCGGAGTTTGTCGATCGATGTCTCACTTGTCGCCAAGTGAAGGCACCAGCGAGACCACCGGATTGTTGTTGTACCAACGTGAGTGTGCCTCGGTGGAAATGGGAAGAAATCTCCATGGACTTCATTTCGGGTTTGCCGAGGACTCGAGGAAGTTCACTCAGATCCGGGTGATAGTTGACCGTTTGACTAAGAGCGCACACTTCATTCCCGGTAGAGACACTTATACTGCGTGGAACAGTGGGCGCAAATTGCTTTTAGAGCGAGATCATTCGCTATCACGGTGTGCCTGTGAGGATCGTGATTCGACCGTGATTCGAGGTTCACTTCTCGTTTCGAGAGCGCCCGAAGGGTTTAGGCAGCGAGTGCGATTTCAAAGATGACTTTTCACCCTCGCACCGATGGTCGATCGGAGAGGTGAACCATTCTCGAAGATATGTTGAGGGCCTGTGTGTTGGATTTCGGCGGTTGGGACGATATTCGTGATCGATGGAGTTTGCATATAACAACGATTATCGATCGGCGATTGAGATGGCTCCATTCGAGGCTTTGTATGGCAAGCGATGCCGATCTCCCGTGTTCGGGAAGAGGTTGGTGATAGGCGTGTTTTGGGTCCCGAGTTGCCGCAATTGACCAATGATGTGTGCGAGAAGATTAGAGCCCGTATGTTGTGGCCCGAGCAGCGCATGAAGAGTTATGCCGATGTTCGACGTCGGGATTTGGAGTTTGAGGTTGGTCGGCATGTATTCTCGAAGGTCGCACCAATGCGAGGAGTTTTGAGGTTTGGCAAGCGTGGGAAGCCGAGCCCCGTTTTGTTGGTCCGCTCGAAATCCCGAGAGGATCGGTCAAAGTTGCTTATCGATTAGCCTTGCCTCCGTCATTGTCGGCGGTGCACGGTGTATTTCATGTATCGATGTTGAGGCGATGCGACGCGGGACGTCGCGACATTGTGGATTTTGAGCCTTTGCAGCTGAATGAGATTTGAGCTTCGAGGAAAAGCCCGTGGGAATTCTTGCCTTTGAGACAAAGACCACTGCGTAATCGTGAAATCCGGCTCGTAAAGGTTCAGTGGAGGAGTCGAGTTCCAGAGGAAGCCACTTGGGAGCGGGAGGATGAGATGAGATTGCATTATCCCGAGTTGTTTCAATCTTAAGTGACTTTCGAGGACGAAAGTCTTGTAAGGGGGGAGTATTGTAACGGCCCGGAAAATTCATCCCGGCCTTCCCGGGAGGCCCAGGGGCATTTTGGTAATTTTGGGTCGGGCCGGTTTTGAAATTTAAAATTGCCAGAATAATTACGAGTCAATTTGAATGGGATCGGGATTTTTTGGTGAAGGCGTTTGGGCTTGGGAAGGAGCAAAAATAAATAGGGAATTAAATAGCGTGTCGGAGCAGAATCGAACCAGGGGCCGTGTCGCATGCTAGGCGAGGAGGGCACGGCCGGCCGAGCCACCGCGCGCGTTTGTTAATCTAAACGCGCGTTCTTTTATTTAAGCCTGCTCATCCCCTGTTTTGCTTTAAAAGGCGGCTCGCCCGACTTCGCCCCCACCTTCTTCTTCTTCTTCCTCGCGATCACCCCGACCGATCGGCTTTTCGCGAATCCTTCTTCCCCCACGCCGACCTCGACTCGCCGGAGCTCCCTCGCCGCTCGTCTCCCTCCGGTAAGCTTTCCTTTCTCTTCTCTTCTCTTTTCCTTCTCCTCCGAATCCATTTCTTCTCCCTAGTGACGTTTCCGTTCATCGGCCGAGTTGAGGCGATTTGAAGTATGGGTTCTGTGCAGCTAGTGTAGGGAAGTTCTTCTTCAAGGAATCGAGCGTCGAATCCCCGTGGATCGCTTGGATTTGTGTCTTTTGTTCACCCAGCGCGCCCACGCGCCCATTTCTGCGCCCAGCGCGCGCCCCTTCGAGCCCCGTTCTTTGCCCGTTCGTGCAATCGCCCGTTAAATGCGTTCGTGCGTGCCTCGTGAGTTGCTCCCCAGTGAGCCTCATTTATTTTATTGTATTTAGGCCTATTGTGTGATTTTTGTGTTGATTGATAGGTTCTGGTAGCTAGATCGAGATTGTTCGCGACTTAGGATTTCGTGCCAAACCGTCCCCGACCAAGGTAAGGATTTCTTTACAGGGGTTGTGTGGACCTGCGATATTATATGTGATTGTTGATTGATTGCTTGTTTGTGATTATTGACATGTGTAGCTAGGTGCTTCAATCTGAATTCTGTTAGCATGATTTCTTGGTTAATTCTCATGTTAATCCATGCTAGATTGTTCCTTTCTCGGCATGCTCGTCTCATTCCTTGCTTCATAGTATCATGCTAGGCTCATTGTATTCTTATTGAGCACGTATTGGATTTTATGGAATTGTTCTTTGTTTGCTAGGGCGAGTTAGAATTGCGGGTAGATAGCATCATCCGGGCACGATGCATAAAGAACCTTGCATCCATGGCGGGGACGTCGAGCAAGTCATTCCGATCCCGGACCCCGTGAGGGATTAGCTAACCCGAGCGGTAGGCCCCGCAATCTTGGGTGAGGGTGGCGATCGTTAAATGCCCCAACGGTCGGGATGATGACTTGGCATTGCCTCGTCCCCGGCGGCCGGCATGTCCTCGGCATGTTTGGCAAGAGCCCCGATTGCCACTGTTAAGGCAAGGGCGGCTTACGGTGTAAGCCTACCACGACCGTTTCTTGGCCCCAAAGTGCGGTGGTTGGTGACATAGTTTACGTGTCAGTCTCACACCCTATGTCGGTGACACCGATCCAAAGATTTAGTTAGGCGTGGTGGACCGGATATGGGCGGCTTGCCTTGGACACGCAACCCCATAGTCTGCAGAGCACGCGGTGCATGCTTACGCTCATTCTGGCGCCCGACCGGAGAGCTCCTCGGGATTGTGAGCGGTGTACCTTTCGTCGACGACAGAGACAGCCGAGGCCGGGACTTGTTTCTCGTATAGGCGACTTATGTATTGGATCGTATGATGATTTTATTCCGGACCAAGCCACCGAAGTTGGCATCCGAGGCCCAAGTGTGGGCTAAGCTATGTGCTCTATTGCGTGTTTATATTCATAGCTTGCATACGCTCATCGAGATGACCATGTATATCGTATTGTACCCCGGTTGGGGATTCTTCTTGAGCGATTCGTTGCTCACCCTTATTATTGTGGTTTTTCCACAGTAACCGAGTTGCGAGACAGGATGGGTGAAGGAGGAGCTGTGATCATGGGGCCCAGTCTTCCAACTCGATTTTTGTATTATGACTCTCGTGTGTTTTTGTTTTCCCCGAATGCATGTAGCCAAGACACGAAGCCCTAGGATGTTTGTAAATATTTGTGGATTCCGGCATGTTGTATCCGAACAGTTTTGAATGGCTTTTAGTAAATCTCGATCAGAGTAAACTTTGGAAATGTTTTTATCTGGAGCAGTGCTTGGAAACAGGGACAGTTTGGGGAAAATGTCTAGTTTTTAAAGGGGTTATTTTGAATGTTTTGTTTTAATTGGAATCCGAAATCATGTCTGTTTAAATGTCCTTTACTTTGAATGCATGCATTGGGGTAAGGGCCCATTTAGTGCCCCATTCGGGTCGGTCCCTTACACCGTATTTGACTACACCATGCTTGTGCAAATGATGGTGAATTAACTCAATCGCAATGGCAAAAAGCTAACGACGCTTACTGTGGAAAAGATTACATCATGCGTGAATTACATCATGAGTGAGTTGTGGAAAAGATTTTGAGATCGTTGTTGGATAATTTTGAGAATGTGGTGTGCACGATAGAGGAGTCAAAGGACCTAGCGACGCTCACTGTTGACGAGCTTGCTGGTTCTCTTGAGGCACACGAGAAATGCAAGAAAAAAAAGATAGAGGAAACGCTAGAGCAAGCGCTTCAATCCAAGGCATCGATCGAAGATGAAAATGTACTTTATTCTAAACAATTTTAGAGTAAATATAGCAGACATGGAGGTCGTGGAAATGGTCGCGGTGGACAAAGTGACAGTCATGAAGAGAAGGGACAGACGAGCCAATTCGCTTATCGTGGAAGAGGACGCGGTCTAGGAAGAGGCAGTAGATTGAATCAGTCAAATATTGAATGCAACAAGTGTCACAAGTATGGTCACTATGCATGTGATTGCTATTCCGATAAATACTATAATTGCGGTGAAGAAGGGTATTTTGCGAGGAATTGTCGAGCGGAGAAAAAGGTTGAAGAAACAAGCAACTTAGCAGTAGAAAACAATGCGAATGATGGTATTCTTTTGATAGCGCATAAAGAAGGAAACGACAATAATGATACTGTGTGGTATCTCGATTCAGGGGCAAGAAACCATATGTGCGGACACAAGCATTTGTTCAAAGAGATAGGGAAAATTGAAGATGGTCATGTTTATTTTGGTGATGCATCAAAAGTAAAAGTAAAAGACAAAGATACGATTTCTTTAAGATTGCTTGATAGGGTTAATCTAGGATGTTTATTATGTATCAGATCTCAAAACAAATATTTTAAGTTTGGGGCAACTCAGAGAGAAAGGTTATTCTATATTTTTTAAAGACCAATTGTTGCATTTGCGAGGGACAAAGAAGAGCGTTTAATTGCTCGAGCAGAGATGGGAAGCAATCGCATGTATAATTGAATTTGAGTCGCGATGTACGAGTACATAAAGAAAGTGAATGTGACTGGAACAAGGTGATAAAAGTCAGTAACGAAGTTGGAGAATCACCAGTTGTTGCATCAACGAGTATGCCATGAGAGTCTGGAATAATTGAAGAAGAAGAAGAACCGCAACAACCCAGAATGAGGTGTTTGCAAGAATTGTACAATGCGAAAAATGAGGTGCATCTTGTATATCTTTTGACAAATGTGGAAAGTATTAGTTTTGAGGAAGCAGTGCGAGATGAGAAGTGGCGAACCGCAATGGATGAAGAGATCAATGCGATAGAGCGCAATGATACATGGAAGCTGGCAGAACTGCCGAATGCAAGTTAGCCAATTGGTATGAAGGAGGAATTCAAGAAAAAGATGAATGCGAAAAGGAAGACAGAGCGGGACAAAGCACGACTTATTGAAAAGGAATATACAAGTAGAAAGCGGGAATAGACTATGATGAAGTTTTTGAACATGTTGCGAGAATTGATCTCGCATTAAGTGTTGACATTGTTAATCGGTTCATGGAGGAATCGGTTTATTCGCATTGGAAGGCATTAAAGCGAGCAAGGATCAAGTTGCAGATAGTTTTAAAGACGTTGTCGAAAG
Source organism: Sicyos edulis (assembly GCA_036507275.1). Classification (NCBI taxonomy): domain Eukaryota; kingdom Viridiplantae; phylum Streptophyta; class Magnoliopsida; order Cucurbitales; family Cucurbitaceae; genus Sicyos; species Sicyos edulis. The sequence goes on from CM071856.1 coordinate 24,668,278, forward strand.
TATTGTTCGAGAAATTCAAGAAGATGATTGACATAGCGGATGACAATAGCATTTAAGTTTATGGGGGAATTTTGTTGGAATAAACTTAAATATTATTTTAATGTACTTGGAGCAATCATTATAATTGAGGAATTAGTGGGATTGTATTTAGGTAGAAAATTAAAACATTAAAGGGTTGTCAATTTATGAGTTGGTTAAGGCATTAGTGAATCCTTAATTTAGGAATTAATGGGAAGCATTTTTCGTAAGAACTTGGAGGCCAAGTTTGTAATAGGCAATAAATAGAGTGTTTATTCCATAGAGCAAAGTAGAGACAATCGTAGAGAAAAAGAAAGAGTAAGTGCTAGAGAGAAAGCGAGAGAATTGTAGAGAAAGTATTAGAGAAATAAAGTGTTGAAAAGAAAGTTTGTGTGCATTGTCTCTCCAATGCCAAAGCAAAAAAGCTTGCACGATTGTTTATTTTTGTTTTATTTGTGATTCGAAGATTTACAAATTGGTATCAAAGCGGCATCTAGATTTTAACAAACTCCAAACGCAAACTCCCTTCACATATTGCTCTCACAATCTCTCAAATGTCTGATTCAAATAAAACTTTCATAATATGGAGCTTAAATAAGGAAATACACATAGAACCATAACTCGCAAGCAAACCCTAAATTCATAAGGAAACTATTAGAGAATATGGGGTTCCATCTCAAAACCAATTGACAATGATGGGAATAACCCATGTTTCGTTATAAATGTGTTGAAGAGTCCTCAACTTTCTAATGTGAGACAATTGCTACATGGTGAGCATGGTGAATATCTCCAACGCAAGATATAGAAGCAACAACATCATGAACATACAATCAAACACGTAATATACTTGATGATACATATTATATTTATTGAAAAGGACATGCCAGAAAATGGCTTTGGTCTACAAAATAAGCAGTGCAGTAGAGCTCCTAGAATTTTGTAGTTATTTTGGTCTATATAATATCATATTTTATTCATGGACAAGTGGGTTTAGGACTTGGCCGATGAAGAGAAAAGTTCCTGTAATGCCTTCTCTGATGGCATACAAGAACGGGTCATCGGCCATGAAATCAATATGTTTAACATACCGGCTAGGACCCCTATTTGATGATGAAGATAATCTAGGGGAAAGAAAATTTGTGATGAGTCCACGAGTCAGTTTTTCAGCCCATGATTTCACTTCTGAAACCACTTCAACATACTTTCGATACAACCAAAAGATTATGGTTAACAACATCATCATCATCATCATCAAATAAGATCATAATTGGAAAACCAAAAGTAGTGTGTATAAATCAATCACCTGAGTTTGGAAATCGGGTTGGCTAACCCTGTCTTTATAACAAGTGTCGATAACATGTTTGAAACAAAGGTTAAAAGAAAATTTTCGATCCAACCAAACTCCATTGTTGAATGCGAGGATACTATGGCGGCAATATCACGAGCAAATAAGTTGAGATCGTGGGTGGATTTGGATTTGAGGAAGGAAAGGAGCTGATCCAGTGAGGAGCCCTTCGAACCAGCCGCGATAAGGCTGAGAACCACATGGACTGACAAAGGCGAGAACACAACATTGGAAGCCTAGGCTTTGTGTTGGAGAAGGTGCTTGGTGATGGTTAGAGCCACGTCTTCGTAGTTTCTAACTGCATCTTTGGAGGCCATTTTCTAAAAGCTGGATAAGTAAAGTAGATTATAGATGGATGAATCACACAAATTTTATGTTTCTCTCCTTGAGAATTTATAGGAGCGAATGAACAAAGAGGACAAATTATTTGTTTACTAGCATAGGAAGAGGCCAATAGGGTAACAGGTTTAGAGTAGCGAAAGTCCAAATTTTGAAATTATCAAACAAAAAAAATATTTGTTCGTTGGTTTCCACTTTCCACTGTTATTTTTTTTTACATGAAAAAACAGCAAAAAACTACTTTGCTTGTATTTCATACTTATCCATTAATATTCGACTATTTTTAAATGCTACTATAGATAGTGGCTTTATAGAACAAATGACAGTGTTAGACAATTTTTCATGTCCATTTTTTCATCATTTTTCAATAACCATTCTTCAACGTCCAATGAACAGTTTAGAAGCTTTTATTTGGGTGAATGTATAGCCATCGACAGTGCAATAAATTCACTCTTAAATCATATATGTTGTTAAGGAAAAGCAAACCTTCGAAGTCTATCTATGTATATATTCTTATTAATATGTCATTTTGATGCAAAAAATATAGTTTATTTAAAGATTAGCTTGTAATTGGAGATCTTGTTTTGATTTCCCTAGGATATAATGTTTACACATCTTACATACTTGAATCCTTTCTATGATCCTTTTAATGACTAAATATTTTGCCCATATATATATTGAAATATACGGGGAAGAACATAGAAATGAATATTCAAACTTTTAGCGACTAAATATTTTTCCCATTGAAATCCGTAAAACATAATATAAACTATATTAGCCAACATCAGCAGTTGCTCAGCGGCACTAGTGTATGGATGACCAAAGATCTTGGGTTCGAGTCCTCCCACTCCCAATTGTTGTAATCTAAAAAAAAAACTATATTACATCAACATATAACTAACTAAGATAACCAAGACGTAAAGAAGAGAAGAAGTGACTTTGAAAAAAAAAAAAAAAAAAGAGGAGTATGAAGTTTAGAAATTATAAGTTATCCAAAATTCTAACTCCCTTCACATATTAGTCTCACAATCTCCAAATGTTTCACTCAAATAAAACTCTCATAGTGTTGAGTTTATATAGGGGAATACATAAAACCATATAACTCATAAGCAAAACCCTAAATTTATAAAGAAACCTTAACTCAAATGAAAAAAAAAAAAATTATCTCACGGGCAACAAATTTCAACCACAAGAAATCTTAACAAGGTTGACGTCTCTTATCTAAACCTGATTCTGTTAGGGACATTGGACAACCACAAACTTCCCATGTGGGAACATTTGGGTTGCAATACCAACATCCTCCCCTCGACCAAAGTACCACGAGCCTCCCCTAGGGGGTAACTCCATCTAACCGAATTACATTTGAGCTCTACACTTCCGCTATGAAGTCCCAACCACGGAACTTTACTTATCGCTAGACTCAATACCACTTGTTAGGGACAATGGGCAACCACAAACTTCCACATTGATATGATATTGTCCACTTTAGGTCTAGGCCCTCATGGCTTTGTTTTTGGGCTTCCTCTAAAAGGTCTCATACCAATGGAAGTTGTGGTCATCCCATTTATACCCAAGAGCTTTCCCCTTTCTTTCCCATGTGGGAACATTTGGTTGCAATACCAACAGATTCTTTGTTGGCAAGAGTGCTTAAGGGGAAGTATTATCATTCATCTTCTTTTATGGAGGCGAAGTTGTCAGTTCTGCTTCTTATACTTGGAAAAGTATTTTGTGGGGTAGGAAATTACTCGAGAAGGGTGTTCGTTGGAGAGTTGGTAATGGCCAAAAAATAAAAGTGGTGGAAGATAGTTGGCTAGATAGAGCCTCTACTTTTAAAATTTTTAGTGCTGAAGGGATTGACCCTGATATGAGAGTCGGTGAACTTCTTGACCCGGGGTTGGTTGGAACGTGGAAATTTTTTTATCCCCTTTTGATCAAACTGATGTGAATGCAATTCTCAAAATGCCAAAATCTCAGTATAGAGGAGAGGATGATTTAATATGGAATTATGAGCCAAATGGTTTATTTTCTGTTAAGTCTGGCTATCTTTTGGCTAGTTCTTTGAAGAGAGAACCTTCTAGCTCTAATGGCGAAGATTTACATCGATGGTGGGTTGCATTGTGGAAGTGTTCGATTCCGAATAAGATAAAGTTTCTCATATGGCGTATTTTTTACAATTTTATTCCCACTCATAATAATCTAGCAAAGCGTGGTTTGGGAGATGGTGGATTGTGTCCTCGCTGCTCAGAGAGGATTGAGACGACTGTCCATGCGATTTTGGGGTGTTCAAGGGCTAAATTAGCTTGGAGAAATTCACCCTTTGGGCATTATGTGATCTCAAAAATTCTTCATGATGGGGCTGATTTCTTATTTTGGTTCTATAGCAGACTTCCTTCAAGTCTCTTTGAGGAGTTTCTGGTGATGTGTTGAGGTAGGTGGATGGATAGAAATCACCATTATTGGAACTTTCAGGAGGGGAAAATGTTGAGGATGGTGGGGGAAGATGAGGGTTTTGGGTGGGAGGCTTGTAAATCCTATTATGCATATTTTTTTCTTTCAGGAAATAACCTCAATTTGGCAAAACAACAGACCAGTGTAAAGGAGACTTTGGATTGGAAACCTCCAGTGGAGCCTTTTTACAACATAAATACTGATGCGGCTACCAATATTAAAAGACGGAGAAGTGGCTATGGTGCTATTGCACTGAATGAGGTTATGTATGCTATTTCACAACCCATAGAATGAGTAGTGGATGCGGAACTGGCTGAAGCTTTAGCTATTCGTAATAGTGTGGAATTAGCTTTTGATTTGGGTTTTCACTTTATTGAGGTGGTGTCCGATGCTCAAAGAGTTTTTGGAATGTTAAATGGGAAATTTGTTTGCAGAACAGAGGTATGACTAATTGTGGAGGAAATTAGAGTTCTTACTCGTCGGTTGAAGTCGGTCAAATTTTCCTCGTGTCGACATCAAGCAAATAAAATAGCACATTCCCTTGCAAAATTGGCAGCCCATGGAGAGAATGCGAACTGGTGCATGGAGGAGTGTCCTCCTTGTGTGTTGGATCTGTATCGCTCTGAATTGGGTTTAGTTACGAATCGCTTTGCGGGTGTTGACTATCTAGATTTTTTTTTTAATTTCAGCTTCCTGTACTTAGTCAAAAAAAAAAACAATCATAATAAAAGGGTAAAACAAAATTTATTAATAACATAATGTGAGTCACAATTTACAACAATCAATGTCTTAATGAACTTACAAAATAATAGAAAGGCACTATCTTATTTGAATCTTCATAATGATCACAAACAAAATTAGCCACTTCGAAGTTTGAATTAACCAACATGATATTCAAAACTATATGCGGTTAACACAAACTTCATAATATAAGCTAATAAGTGAGTGGGTTTGATCTTGATCAAATCAATTATTGTCTCATATACTACATTACAAACACAACTTAGGAACCTCTTATGCAATTTTTGGTTCGATAAAATAAGAATTTTAGATAACACTAAAATATCCTCATTATCAAAATGAAGAACGACATTGCAAAACAATTACAGTATTCAACTTCATTGTTATGAACACAACAATCAACAATCGTAAAACGAAGAGTCAGGTAACAGATAACGATAAACATGAAAGAAGAAACAACACAGAAGTTTACGTCGTTCACCAACGTTGTGGTTGCTAGTCCAGGGCCAAAGGAGAAGAGCAATTATATTGAGCGAGACCCCCGACTACCAATCGCAGGGCATCAATGCGTTCAAGGCATGACACAACACCCATAACAACTCTAATTCTTTAACTAATTTTTTTTTAAAAAAATATTCAGCCCCATAAGAATAAAGAACAACGTCGGACCTCGAATTGATCAATTTTCAACTTATCAATTTCCATAGAATATGAATGCATAACCTATTAAAAGTCTTCTATCTTTTTTTTGTAAGTACATATTGAGGGAGGGAGGATAAATACCAATTCTCAATATCAAACCTGTGACACTGGTGTTGAATTGGTTTACAACCAAACATTGAAACCATTGCACCAGTGACCCTTTTGATATTAAAATTCTTCTATCCAAGTCTAAAGAATAACTCGAATCATTAGAATCTACCAAATTAACAAATAAATCATTGCAACAATTTTGGAACTCTCCGTATCAAATTCACAACTTAGTCAATGTACCAAATTTCAAATTTCTAGCCGTTTTGTTTTATTGTCTAAGGTGTGGTTTAGGTGTTAATATTGTAAAATTATTGTATTTATGCTTGAGGTTGCTTGTTTTTTTTTTGTTGAGATTACGACAATTGGGGGTGGAGGAGACTCAAACCTAAAACTTTTAGGTCATTAGGTGTACATTAATGCCGCTTGAGGTTGCTTGTTGGAACTGTAAGGAAAATAGTAATTTAACCCCTAGGGGATTGTTTGGTAAATTTTGGGGTGTTCAATTTTTTTTTACAATTATAATAACTCAAACTAACCTACTCCAATTTGATGGATTTAGTTGAGTTATAAGCTTATTTGGATTGGGTTGGATTCAAATAAATGAAATTTTTGTGGACTAAATTAATTCTTGGATTGACTTAAAATTAATTTTGGCTGACCTCATCTAACTCGAATTTATAATTAATTATAAAAAAATAACTTTTAACTTAATATAATTATATATGTGTATATTTATTTTATTATATTATTATTTTTTTAAGTATATTTTATTATTATCTTTAGACTTTTTACTCTCCACAATATCTTTGTTGGTTTTAATTATCTATTTAACTTTGTAGAAGTCGAATCATGTTGTCTATTTTTGTTGATTTAATCATCTATTACTCTATAGAAGTTGAATCATGTTATTTATTTTTGTTGGTCTTAATTATTTATTTGTTTCATGGAAGTTAAATATATATGTTGTTGTATTCTACGTTTGGGATCTTCTATGAAAACCATGAATGTAAAACTAATGGTACGTGACTTTTAATTGGATATGCATATTTAATACTTATATTCATTTCATTATATATTTATATGTTAGTGGTTAGAGAATGTATTATGTTTATATATAGTATATGACTAATTTGATGAAAAATATTTATAGTAATGTGTTGATGAAATCGATGACCTTACCCACCCCGACCTAAAAATATAAGGGTTGGGTTGGGTTGGGTTGAGTTGTCTGTTTAATTGAGTTGGATTGGTTGGAAAAGTGATCAATATGAATTTTTGGGTCGATGTAAGAGATTTCATTAACCTAACCCAACTCAACTCAACTCAATTCAACTAATGTACACTCTGAGATAAATTAATTATTGATTGCTTGTGGTTTGATTGTATTTGTGAGATGTTGTGTGTGGTTATTCAATAATTATGTTTATAGAAGTTGTCTTGGTGAACAATAATTAAGAAGGCAAATTAATTAGGTTATATCGACATTTTAATTTAATTAAAATTGTAGAAAGAAGTGAGCATGAATCTTGAATCCATGGGTACTTGTTGGGTCGTTGAGATGGGTCATTCAACCTATAGATAGTTTGGTTGGATTATGGAAGAGTCTTGCAGAAGACAACGTTACGAGAGTGTAGATGTGGTGGGACTCATCCCCACCACACATCCGATAACTTGGCCCCAAAGAGTGAAACTCACACTCTCTTCATCCACCCATCTCTCAATTCCATAACTCATCTCTACCAAAATTCTCTCTATCTAAATTTCGTCCCTATTAAAAAAATCACCATAACCGAGCATCCCATTACGTGCATCCTATAATCTGAGATCGTCTTACGCACATTCCAACTACCTAGTCACATCCATCGTGCAAGACAAAACATTCTCGATCACCTATGCTGTCGTCTCAGTCGGAGACAGTGTAGCGTTGATTTTTGCATGTTCTTGTAATGCTTGCACAACCCCTTAAGGCCTCAATCGATCAGCTTCAACTCACCCATTCTAGATTGCTTTGCGATCACTATGCCACCTACGGAGCCATGAGCAAAGCTGCAACAATATTCCACTTGCAAACCCCTCAAGAACTGAAGCCACATGCTTGTTATCCGAGCCAAGACCCATCTCACTCCTATAGTGCTTAAGTTGAACCTTGTAGCCAAGCCTAAATCGCGTTTTTTTATGGGAAACTAAGTCGCAGTTCACTATTTGAGCCAAAATCTGTTATGAGCATATTTTTAATATTTGTTTTCTTAATTCTTGTCCTTTAATTTTCAAATAAATATGTCTTTGTTGATGATGTTTTCTATGCATATGAATATTTTCTTTGATAATTAACATTATAGTTGTAACTTATAGATATATATTTTTTTAAATCTAATTTTCTGAATTTTTTTATCCAAAAAATATAAAAAATGAATAAATAAATAAATTGTAAAAAATCCCCAAGGGGAACCCGATCCCCGTCGGTGCCCCGCGATGAATCCCAGCCCCAATCCCTGAAAAAAAAAATTGCGGATTTTTCCGGGGAAGGAGATTGAATTTTATGGCGGGGACGGGGATGGGGAAGCCATTCCCCGGCCCTGCCCCGCCCGTGTACATCTCTAGCTAGGACACTTTAGAGAAAGTGTTCAAAGGAGCTGACCGAGAGAAGCAAGTGCATCTTTAGACTCTTCGCGGCAGGTTGGAGAACATAAAGATGAAGAAGTCAGAAAGCGTATTTGACTACATCACGGGTGTGTAGATAGTGGCGAATCAACTCAATATCATTGGCGAAAAGATAACGGGTGCGCGAGTTGTGGAAAATATTTTCAGATCGTTGGCAGATAATTTCGAGAATGTGTTGTGTGCAATAGAAGAGTCAAAGGGTCTTGCGACGCTCACTGTTGACGAGACTGCTAGTTCTCTTGAGGCACACGAGCAGTGCAAGAACAAAAGTGAAAGACGAAATGCTAGAGCAAGCGTTTCAAACCAAGGCGTCAATCAAAGATGATGAGGTACTTTATTAAAAAAAAATTCAGAATAGAGGTCCCAACCGTAGAGGTCATGGATATGATCGTAATATTCGAAGTGACAATTAGCATACCAGTCAAGCGAATTGGCGTAGAAGAGGATGCAATACAGGAAGATGTGGTAGATTGAATTAGTCAAATATTGAATGTTACAAGTTTCATAAGTATGGTCACTATGCGAGTGATTATTATTTCGAAAAATGCTACAATTGTGGTGAAGAAGGGCATTTTGCAAGAGATTTTCGTGCGAATAAAAGAGTTTTAGAAACAAGCAACTTAGCGGTAGAAAACAATGCAGGTGATATTGTTTGGTATCTCGACACAGGGGGAAGCAACCATATGTGCAGACACGAGCATCTGTTCAAAGAGATACGGAAAATTGATGATGGTCATGTTTCTTTTGGCGATGTGTCAAAAGTAATGGTAAAAGGAAAAGGTACGATTTCTTTTGTGCGGAAGGATGACATGATAGGATTAATCCAAGTTGTTTATTATCTACCAGATCTCAAAACAAATAGTTTAAGTTTAGGGCAACTCACAGAGAATGACTATCTGTATTTTTGAAAGACAGGTTGTTGCTTTTGAGGGATAAGAAAGAATGTTTAGTCGCTCGAGTAGAGATAAGAATAAATCGCTTTTATAAATTAAATTTGAAAAGTGTACGAGAAAAGTGTTTGTGAATGGATGCAAGAGATAAAGAAGCAATGTGGCATCTTCATTTTGATTATCTACATCATGGTGGACTAAAAGAGTTAGCGAAGAAGAATATAGTACACATATACCAGATATGGACTATGAAGGAAAGTTTTATGAAGAATGCGTGCTCAGCAAGCATGCGAGAACCTCGTTTCAGAAGAAAGCAGAATATCAAGTGAATGAACTGTTCGAGATGATTTATTCGGATATATGCAGGCCAATTACCCTCACATCGTTCAACGGTAAAAGGTATATCAAGACCTTACCTAAATTGTTTAAACGTATATCAAAAGAATTTCGAAATACAGTTAAGTCGTCCATAAATACATCCATAATTTCTTCAATCATGTCTGAGAAGATTGCTAACATGCATGTATGAAATGTTGCTGGTGCATTGAAAAGACCAAATGACATCCTTCTAAATGAAAAGGAAAAAAAAAAAAATTCACAAGTGAATGTAAACATTGTCTTTTCTTGATCCTTAGGATTAATTGTAATTTGATTATATCCTGAATAATAATCTAAGAAACAATAATATTTTTTCTGGCCAATCTATCCATCCTTTGATCTATGTAAGGAACAGGAAAATGATCATTTTTAGTTGCTTTATTCAATCTTTTGTTATCTATGCAAACTCTCCGTCATGTGACTGTTCTCATTGGAATAAGCTCATTGTCTTTAATCTTGACCACAATCATACCACATTTCTTTGGAACACATTGAACTGTGGTTACCTAGTTGCTATCCAAAATTGGGCATGTCACCCCTACATCAAGCCATTTTATAAATTCTTTTTTAACTACTTCCTTCATCGTTGAATTCAATCTTCTTTGTTGCTTAATTGATTTGAAGTTCCCTTCCTCAAGGTTGATCTTATGCATGCTAAATGACGAATTGATTCCCTCAATAACTGCTTTGTCTAGATTTGAAGAGATAGTGTTATGTGTAACTATTCCTTGTCTCCTAAGAATGCGTGTTTCAAATGCTCTAGCAATGATTTCAACTTTAGAGATGGTGGCTCCTTTATTGAAGGCTTCATTAATGGAAAGAATCTTCCTCTTAGATTTAAAGACTCAAAATGATTAACATATGCCAAAGATTCTTCCTAATTTTCTTCAAACTCATTTTTTTTCTTGAAAAAATCCGTACTCATATTTATGATGCATCTGTAATTCATCTGTTTTAGTGTCTTTAATTGCACTTTCTAGAGGTGTCAAAGTTGAATAGTCTTCAATCTCGTGAAGCTACTTCATAGTTAATGTCTTAAATATTAAACTGCACTAGCTTGTTGATCGTTCACTGACTTCGCGATTCCACTGCTAATATATTGAACAATAACTAATTCTTATGCGAAATGCAATAGGAATCATTTACGCAGAAATATACGCGGTAGAGAATTGCAGCAAGTAATAAGTATATAATTTTGTCGATCCCATAGAGATTGATGTTTAGAGCGAATACTATTTAAGTCAGAGTCATGCAAAAAAGTAAAATAGAGTATATGTTGAGTGGTTTTGTTTTGTTTAATTAGATAAGATAAAATGCAGTAAAGAAATAAAATGCATGCAATGAGTAATGCTAACTACATATTCCTAGATAATGCTAAGAGTGCGGACTAGCTAGTGA